>JAGPOW010002742.1:35101420-35112254 GCA_030014935.1 Caiman crocodilus
TAAGCAAGCTTTCAGGTTCAAAAACCCTTCGTTAGGCTAAGGAAGAATGAAAAGAAATCCAGGAAGAGCACACACCAACTGCTGAAACTTCCTTAGCCTAACGAAGGGTTTTTGAACCTGAAAGCTTGCTTAATAACTTTTCTCCAACTATTTGGGTTGGTCTAATAAAAGATATCAAATTCGCCCAAGGAATCTTGTCTGCCTATTACAGTATGGCACTCTATGACACCTTTGAAAGAATCTCAAGGTACTTTAGGGTGCCATGGGACTCTGATTATTATTATTGTTTTAGGCCTGGGTGATCAACCCCCAGTTTATGGACTGGATCTGTCTGGTGGAACCATATCAACTGGCCCAACGAAGTCCCCAACAGTCCAGAAATATGGTGGCAAGGGAGTGGTGGCATTGTTAATTGCTGCCCCCCAGTGCAAATTTCCAGATCTGGAAGGAGCCCATGGTGCAGATAACATGGCCCTGCATACCAGACTGCACCACTGAGTGCCTGGATTCAGGCAGGTGGGATTGAGCTGGAGAGCAGCAGGATCTAAGCATGTGGGGTTATGCTGGCATATGGCCAGATCCAGGCCTGCTGGGTTGAGGCATCATACAGCCATATCTGGGCATACAGGGTCAAGCCAATGTATGGCTAGATTTGAGCACATAGCATTGGGCTGGTGCATAGCTGGATCCAGGTACCAGGAGTTGGGCCAGTGTGATGGATTGTGCACATACACCAATCCCATGTGCTGACCTAAAATAAGATCTGGCCTATGGACATAACTTGAACTACTCATCTGGTCTGCAGAGCCAAAAGATTGGGTGCCACAGTTTTAGGCCCAATATTTACCACTCTGAGTAGCTGGACTTTTTAAACAGTTGAGTCTCCCTGCCACCCTCCCATCAATTTTCACCCTTCTAAGTTTCATGGGAGAAGATGTTCCAGTGTTCCCCAACTTCAGCAGCTATGACTGTGGATAGTGTGTGGGTATATCTGTACAGAGGAAACTGTTTGTGCCTTCCCTGGCCCAAGGGCCGAGGACAACTAGCTGCTGGAAGATCCTAACCTACACAAATCAAAGGATGTAGTTTAATAAAATGCATGCTTCAAAAATGAGCCTGAAAATACAATGCATATTTCTGTTACTTGCTAATGGCCAGATTACATCAATATTAATGGTAAAGATATATATATTTGGATACAAAGAGCCTATACTCAATCCCTTCAAATGACTGGTTCAGAGCTCAGGAACATTATGAGTCTGGGCTTACTTTTGAATCTGCCAGATGTAGGTCACAGGTTTGCTCTTCTGCTTCTTAGCTAAGAGTGATCCACTTAGCACTCTTACTTCCTGGAGTCAGTCAGGGACCCCAGGGCAGGCACACAGATTAAATTGCCTTTATATTGGAAATGTTTCTATTTAAAATGCAATTTTTGGTAGAGTGTTCTCACATGTGCTGCTGCTTCCTCCACATGAAAGTGGAAGAGCTTTGATATTTCTCCTGAAACACATTGCCATGCAGTTTAATAATCCCAGCACAAAAATACTAAAGTCAAACCAGCCCCCTGATCCCTATATCATTTGATTATTTACACATGGAATGATTCTGAAAACAAAGTTACTTACCAGCAAGTGGAGTACTTTTAGACCTATTGTTCACATATATGCTGTGTTCTCAGTTGTGGTCGTCTCACATACCTGAATTTTGATCCAAGACATTTTGCGTTATCAGCACCTGTAATGGCAGTGATGCTCTTCATTTTGGTCCTGCCCTGCAGGGATAAAGAATTCCTCAATTCCTGCTCCTCAGCTGGGGATTCCTCTCAACCTCAGAATCCTGTACTGTGCCTCTGAGGAAGAGGTGAAGGAGGGCAGTGTGTAAATGTGTATGTGGACAATACGTCTCAAAGAGCTCCAGTTATTTGTAAGTAAGTTCATTTTATCTTTTAAGTAATTGGTCGTATATACACATTCTTACTTATGGGTGATTTCAAAACAGTCCCCCAAATACCTGCAAGTCTTGGAATACCTTAAGCAAGCACTGACTGTAAGACCACTTCGCCAAGAACAGCATCTGCTCTGGAGGCTTCCACAAGAGGTCAAAGTTCTCTTGATATCAACTGAATGCAACAAATCCTCAGCTCTGATGTAATAAAAGTATGTAAGCATTTTGAATAGGATTTCAGGTAGGTCCTAAAGCGGGGGGGTCAGCTGAAATCTCATCCACTCATCTTGCTGATGTAATTGCCACCAGAACAGCAATTATTATGGAAACACGTAGGAGGGAACACATTGTCATTGGTTCAAATACTATTATCATCAGCTTGATTTAAGTCCCATTGAAGAATTGGATCCCTTACTTGACTTAGATAAGCCCATGGAGAACCTGAAGGTGTAAGAATACCTGCCTCCCTTCAGCTGGTGGTTGAAAGGCCAGGATTGCTGCTAGCTGAATGAGCTGACCAACAGATCAGCATGCTTGAAGCTCAGGACATAGTCTAGTATGTCTAGATGGGGGACATGACTAGGCTAATGCTCTTTGCCCAATACCAGAAGAAGATATTCAGTTTTGGTAGGTAAATTGACTCCTTCCTGCTGTGAATTACAACATCTCTGACTTGGCTGAGCTTTCTCAGGTTGCCTTTGAGAGCAAAGGTTTGGATGGAGAACTTTCCATCTTCTTGGAGTAATGGGTCTGGAACTAATAGCAGCATTCTGAGATCTCTGTAAGTGAAGCATAAGATCCTGGTACCAGAACTGTCCTGGTCATGGGGATCTCATTGAATAATCACGGCATGATCCTGACTAACCTTGTAGAGGACCATCAGGACTATAGGACTGTGAAGGAATGCATATAGGATACTCCTTGATCATGCTATCAAAAACTAATTCGAGATGAAATCAAGACCAAGAATCTCTCTGGAGCAAAAGGCCGGGCACCCCAGTTAGCCTCATTTTCAGGAAATTTATAATCAGAGGGCCACAACTCACAAATATACTCTTCAGTCTGGAGTCCTTGATCTGCCACTATGGTGACATAGTTCATTGCTATGGTGATGTAGCATCACTGGGCGCAAACAGTGATGCTGCCACTACTGCATGGTAGCAATTAGCTACCTGTTGCTACTGCACAGTAGGGTTGGAAATGACTGGTGTGGATCAGGGACTGCACAGTACTGGCAGTTACTGTGCAGTCATTTAGTATTTGCCAAAGCAAGTACTAAATGACTGTACAGTAACAACTGTGCAGTTGGGCACATGTGTAGACATACCCTTGATGTAGTAAGATGACCTTGCATTGAAGTCCACATTGTGAGAAGTGGGAAGCAAGCGTTGCCCTGCTGCTCCATCTCCTTGGCACCAGGAGCTGAGTGGAGGGAGTAGTACTATAAGACCTCTGCCTGTTCCTCATTCCAGAGTCCCCAGTGTGAGAAGTGGGCAGGAGGCTTTGCTATGCTCCTCTCTTACCTCCAGAAACAGAAGGAGCAGCCCATGCTTTTCCCAGAGTAGGATCACCCTGGTCTCAGAAATGTGCAAGGAGCAGGAAAGTGGGGACAGTGACAGGCTGAAAATTTGTAATGCTTCCTTTTCCAGACTCCTTTCTAGCAGTGGAAATTTCCCACCACAAGAAATGAACAGTTAAATGTAGCCCCAGGCAGCTCTGGAACTTGTGGGGAAAACTTTATTTTAGATCTACTACAGGGAAGGAGGGGCACAATAAAATCCTTTTCTTTTCTTTTTTTAGTAACAGGGCTCCAAAAATGGTGGCACTTCATGATGCAGCATTACAGGAGGTGATAGAAGGAAGTCACACCAAAAAAGGCACCAACTGGAGTCTAAATACTATTGGCCACCACAGCTAACAGAAAAGCATAAAATAAGTAAAAATAAAATGAAGAAAACAGGCTCTCAGATCACTCTTTTTGGGACAGGAAAGGCTCTAAGCCAAGTAAAAAGTATGTCCTTGAGACGCTAAGGTTGCTACAAAGAGCAAAAGAGAAATGTTCCAGCTCCAGCCAAGAGGGTAAGAGGTACAGAGAAGCAGAATGTACACTTTGCATGTTACCTGTTATGCCATTGGCACAGGCACACAAGAAGGGGCAGGACTGGAGCACACCCTGTGTGGACTGCTAAGGCAAAAGTTCCCAATCAGAGCAAATGGGCATGTGACACACTGACAAGTGAGAATACATATGTGGATAACTGCATGAAGGAGAGATCTTCTTCTGATTGTAACCAGTCAGAAGGAAGAATAGACATACGTACTTAAACCTCCTGATGACCATAGCCTAGCAAACTGTGGGATAAAGTAGAAGGTAATTTCCCACCTTCTTCTCTGCCCCTCTTTAAAAAACTTTCCTCTAGTGTGATACCAGAATGGAGGGATACTGCTCCATTCTTTGTTCAAACACTCCCCCGCTCTGCCTGTGCAAGATAGCATCACATTGACTAAGGGACTCTAGAGATACAGATCAGCTTGTGTTGAATTTCATAGGGCTGGATCTGGGAAAGGTTAGGATGCATTTCACAGCTATAGAAGTAGAACATATTTGCTATTGGGGCAGCAGGAAAGCCACACGGAATGGCGATAACACTTTATTGATTCAAACAACCACTCTGATCTTTTTTTTTTTCATAAGGCCTGCTTGCTGTGGGCTGGAAAGGTAATGCCAGAGGAACACACTTGGCAGTTGGAAAAATATTCCATGAAAATAGGAACATTCAGCGGGGAGAAAGAAGGGGATGATTGAAACCAGATGAAGCCAGTTTGTGATTACAACTGCCCCTGCTGAACAGCTAGTCCATGTAAAACTGCCAGCCACTCCCTTTGTCATGTGACAAAGCCCTGACTGACCAACCCTTGGGAAGACAAAGCCTTTGTCTTTTTCTAACATATTCAGCAAAGAGGATATTACCAACTGATAGCAGGTGATGAGCTCCCTCTACTCCCACTGACACTAGTGGCTACTGGTAATGCTTTGCCACTTTCAGACATGAGCCGCTTATTAGGAAAGCAATATATTAGACACTGTATTGAGGGCAGAGGAATGTTCTGTTCCTGCCATTACTGGCCTTCTGTAAATTAGGATTGTTTGGACCTGGGATTCCTAATAGGGGAAGTTCTTCTGGCAGGGCCAGCGCTGTAGGCCAGGCACAAACGGGTTCATGTGGGCATCTAGTCCTACAGTCGGGTTAGAAGACAGTGTAGCCCAGACGGGTAGTGATGTGGTCTAGCTCTGGGTTCTTCTCCAGGCTCTGCAGCTGTAAGTGAACTTCAGCAAGTAACTTCTCTCTGCCTCAATTTTGTCATCTGTAAAATGGTAATAAAGAAATACCTGGGCTCTATGTACTTTTCAGACTTGACCAGTGCTGCCACTGATATATTTGGCCTCAGGCCTCTAGATGCATGCCTACATTACCTCTAATCGCTGTAGGGCGCACCACTAAAAATACACCCTGGTCACTCGTTCCCACCCCGTGCATGGCAAATGCTGAAACGTATAACATAGCTACAGTTAGAGCAATAGTGGGTAAGCAGCCATAAACAACTGTTAACAGTACCCGGAGTGGCTAATGTAAGTGGCACTGAACTTGCATTGGTCACATGACAGTAGCAGTCACATTACAGTTTTCCAGTGTTTGGTGCTGGCAGGGTAGAAGTGAATGGGCAAGGCATGCTTTTTTAGCAGAGCTTCCTGACACAGAGGCAGGATAGGCCAGCAGGGGATCCCGGCTCCAAGCAAGCAGCAGACCTCCTGGGACAACAGGTTAGCCTGGCAGATGGATCCCTGCATCCCCTGAAGAAGGGAGTCTCCAGCTACCATCAATCCTTTTGTTCTGTATTCTTTGTACAGTGTCTAACCTGATAGCCCATTACTGAGATTCCTACTTAGACTGAATGTTCAGTACCACTACTAGTCTACTAGAATAACTATAACTATTACTACTGTCACAAGATGTGTTCTGGGAAAGCACAACCAAATATCTAAAGCCCTTCATTGGCACCACTACAGGCAATAACATCTCCCTAGGGATCAGAAACCATTAGGAGAGAAACCTGATCCCATTAACAGAAAATGCTGAAGTGAAGATCCTTTGAAATTTCACCCAGTGACTGGAAAGGCTGGTAGAAGCCACAAAATTAGGCATGATATTGTTTTAGAAGGCTTCAGGCTTCGAAACACAAAATATCACCACCAGATGTTCTTTCTTTGGGCGGTGAACATCTGGTAGAGAAAGGAAAAGACAAAATCTCCAAATATGAACCTCTAAGAATGTAATCAAGAACATGAAGAGTAAAAGCTAATGATTAGTTGTCGCAGGTACCCTAGGGATCTACCCTAGATTTGCAACGGCCACCTTAGAGCTCTGAATATTTTCATCAATTCCACAAGGGTTGCTTTTGGCCCATAGCTTGCTGGACATATGTAATTCAGATCATTCCTTGCAAATCTCTGAATTGTCTAGCTAGAGTTTTGTAACTGGAATGCTCTCTGTATTGCTGTATTTCAGATTGGACTGTTTCACTTTTTTGCAGCATTTAAAGGCAGCAGCTAACATTTGACTTATTTTGTGGCTTCTGAGAAATTAATTGATGGTTTCTGTTAATGAGCCAGGTGTTTGGATCACAAAAATTATCCTCATAGCAGGTGTGAAATGGTCACTAGCAAAATGGTAACTCTCAAAAGAGAGGAAAGAGACTAGGATGTCTGTGGAGACTGAACTCTCCTACTATCCCTAGTGGTAAGACTCTCTTGTTTGGCAGGGTAGAAAAAGAAGAAACATGCAAAGTCATTCATTTAGTGTCTGCAGAGAGCTCCACCCCCCAAGAGTTCTCAGTCTTTCACTCTGCAAGAAGCAAATACACATTTCAATGTTACTGTGATTAGAAAGTGAGCTCCGAGCTCATGAATGTGGTGTCCTCCAAACTATTACCCCTTGCTCCCCACAAGTCTCTATAAATACAAATGAATTCAGGCACCTGGCCATGCTGCCTGCCCTGTTTTTCCAATCCTTTTTCCCTCCTCACCCAACTTTGTTGCTGCACCCCCATTCTGAGTCACACCACTCCTGCTATTTCAATTTTAAGGTCCCTCACAGTTCTGCTAATGCTCATACTCATTATGAGCAAATAAAGACTGTCTCAGCTGGGTTTTGGGATACTCTCTAAATCTGAATGTATTCAGAGCTATATAGAGTATAATGCTCTGCAGTGGCAACACTAGCTAGACTCAAGAGTTGTCCCTAGACTGTATCATAAGCAAAGAAGCATACCTGGAACTGAGCTTTCTGGGTGTTGTCTTTCTATAGGTTTTCTAGATAAACGTACCCTGACAATGGGAGGAAACTTCCTGAAAGCCCAACTTCTCTAAAGGCTGTTAAGGTTGCGTGTATGTGTGGCAAGCTGTATTTATTGCTGCCACCTTTCAGTCAGCTAAGCATGTGTGTTATTGGAGGCTTCTTCATAAGCATTTCACTCTTGAATGTAGATAAGGATAGATCAATATGTGTGCTGAAGACTTTTTTGGAATGTCCTGTCTTCTGAAGTATAATGGAGTAGGACAGGCACCAGTGGCATTAGCAAAAAGACTGTCTCAAGGAGGTGTATGATGATTTTGTGTCTACTGTTTATCAGGGTAAGTTAGTGCTGAAGGGAAATAGCATACTGACTTCATCATAGAGGTTTCCCAGTGTGTCTTCAAAGGAAGAGCTCCTCTGTAGAATTTTGGAATGATCAAAAGGGAAAGTAATATTAGGACAATGCTGCAGGGCAGCTGCTGATATTTCATCTGGCAGTGCTATGCCATCAAGATACTGCTTCCAGGATTGATGAGGCAAGATAATATTGTTCTTCATTCCTAGATGCTTTTCCCATTAGTTCAGAGTGTTTGTCAGGCTATTTTCCATTTCAAGACAACTTCAGAGTCCAAAATGTCAAGGTATAACTTTGCTGCTTAAATTACATTGCAATGTTCCTACCAACCAGTCAGACTGTTGCACCCAAGATCAGTTGAAATACCAAGAATGCGTACATGTAATGCATATTTGAAACTAGGGCTGTGCAAAAGCTTTGGGTGGTGATTCAATTCGGAGGAGATTCAGCCTGATTTGGTGGCTGAATCTCCAAATCCAAACAGGATCAGGGGACCAATTAAAAGGTTTGAATCAATGCAAAGCTCTCCGAACCTTTGGAAAAGATTTGGAGAGCTTTGATGATTTGGGAAGTTGCCAGCGGCTACAGCAGGGAGCTGCAGACAGACTCGCAGCTGGTAAGTAGGCCTATGCAAAATGGTTAGTATTCGCTTCGGATTTGGCCAATTCAGGGGACAGTGATTTGATTCAGCGATTTGAATCACTGTCCGGAATCGATTTGGCTGAATCTGATTCCAAGATTTGGCTCCTGCCAAATCTCTGAATCAGCCAGGCCCATCTCTCTCAGCCTGGCAATGGCTGCCCCACCTGCCCCAGCTCCCGGCTCTTTGGAAAAAAAATCTGCGGTTCACTACGTGCTGCTGGGCAGGCAGGGGGGCGATCCCTGCTGCCCCCACTGCCCCATACCCCTCTTTCTCACCTCTAGTACTTACCTAAAGCTTTGCACAGCCCTACTGGTAAATACTAGGGGTGGAGGAGGGGAGTTGGGGGAGGGGACGATGGGGAGATCGGTGAGTTTGGGGCTTTTCTCATTTTTTTTTTCCCTTAAAGGGCTGGAGCTGGCCTGGGTGGAGCACCCATGGGGGAGCACGGGGTGGGTTCAGAGGGCTCATGGGAGAGCCCCCCATACAGCATGGGGCAGTTGGAAGCAGTGGGGATTGCCCCCCCCCCAGCTGCCTGGTAGCACCCTGGTGAGCCAGGGCTTTTTTCCCCCAAAGAGCCAGGAGCTGGGGCAGGCAGGGTGGCCATTGCCAGGCCTAGGGGATGGTCCTGGCTGATCTGGAGATTCAGCTGAATTGATTCAGGACAGTGATTCAAATCACCAAATCAAATCACTGCCCCCGAATCACCCGAATTCAAATCCTAAGCAAATACTAGCCACTTCGCACAGGCTTACTTGAGATCACTGGGGAAAGCATAGGTAGAAACTAGGGCAGGCTAGTACTGTATACACAGTACAGGCATTGTGCAGTTAGATTATTAATTACCAGGGATCCTAGTTTTCTGTGTTTAAAAATCACAGATTTTCTGATTAAAACCCCCAAATCCATGTTTTTCTGTGATTGAAATGAAATGCCACTATATGTATAGGCATCAGATGAATATAATGTCACATGGCAGCCTCTGCCTGTGATCAACCTTCTCTGCTCCCCCCAGTCCCAAGCAGCCCCTTGCAGGCTGAAACTTTGCCAGCCTGGAAGGGGAACTGGCCTTTCCAACATTTTTCTCTTTTAAAGAAAATCAGCATTTTTCTCTGTTAAGGGGAAAAATCTGTTTTTCCAGAGTGAACAGAAAACCCAGATCCCTGTTAATTATGCAAATAATTTAAATTAGCTACATTGGCAAAGTACCTGTCATGTCACAAAAAGGGCCAAGTAGCAATGAAGCTAGATCTCTAAAATGTGCACTAACTTTACATAGCTGGTTGGTATCCAGCTTTAACATGTACTTGTAGAAGCATCTCCCCTGCAGTTGGGAGCCCTGCTAGCTGAGCAGGCTCCCAGCTGCAGGGGTGCACCATGCCCAGCCGGGGCTGGGAATTCTGCAACTGAGGGGATCCTCAGCTCTGGCAGCTGCCAAGGCTGGGTCCCAGCAGTGTCGCACAGCTGCCAGGACCCAAAGTCCTGCAACTACCCCAGCAGGGGGGCTGGCCCTGATGATCTCATGGGGTTCCTTCCAGCCATAAACTTCTGTGAATCTGTGAACTCTGGAATTTGGGTCCTGGCAGTGTTCCTCCTGGTGCCAGGATTCAGCTAGGTCCTAGCAGATGTGAGGTGCAGCTGATGTAATCTCCCAGCCCTGGGAACCTCATGCACATCTGGGGATGGGAGATCACAACACCTGTGTCTCCCAGCTGTGGGGTTGCATGCAGAGCTGGCTTTAGGGAAAATGGCACCCTAGGTGAATCTGTATTCCCCCCGGCACCCACCTCTGGTGCCCCTGTCCCCAGGTCACCAGTGCTGCTGCCCTGCAGAGGGGCTCTGTCTGATGGGCCAGGCAGCTGGGCAGAGAGTCCACCTGTGGCAGGATCTGCTGACAGCAGCACCATGGAAATGAAGTGAAGGGAGCAAGGACCTGAGATGAGCAGCCAGTCAGTGCTGGCACAGGGGCTCCAGTGCCCTTTTGCTGCTACAGTTCTCCTCTAGGGCCTGTCATGCAACCAACTGTATGCAGGTAAAACCTAGCGGGAACCCTCCCCTGCTTCTCTGCTGGCTGCTGGGCTCAAGAGAGGGCACCCTGCCTGTGCCACCCTGCCCCACCCAGGTACTGTTGCCAATGCCTCCCCCATATGTGAAACCCTGGGCAGCCCTCCTCACATTGCTAAGGCTCCCTTCTCCCCTCACCCTGACATTGCATGGGGCCCCATTCATTGCCCCAGGCCAGCACCACTACCTGCCACTTGTGTGTGGCACCCCCCCTGAACATGACCCCGACACAGGCAGTCACCATGTCACCCACCCCTAAGGCTAAGTTAAGGGGGCAGGGCAGGAAGCAAAATTGGGTGTAGCGTGCATTAGATCCCATTGCACCTTTACCTGCACGTGTAGAGGGCCCCTTACAGACTAGCTGGTTCAGACAAACTTGAGCTTCTGTAGGCAATGACCTACTTCACCAGATGCTAGATGTTGATCTGCTCATTTGCTGTATAGAATATTTATGAGGTGGTTTCTTGGTTTCTCCAA
>JAGPOW010002742.1:35121644-35138593 GCA_030014935.1 Caiman crocodilus
TGGGCCAGCACAGGGGGATCTGCCCACCCCTGCCAAGCAGGGAGGGGACCATGGGTGGACCCCTGCCAGGCTCCAGCCCCTGCCTACTCCCCCAGCCCCTGCCTGCTTCCCCATTGCCCCCCCCCCATGGCTGTCCCACCTGCCCCAGCTCCAGGTGCTTTAAAAAAATGCTCTTACTCACCAAGTGCTGCTCGGGGGAGGGGCAATCCCCACTGCCTGCTGCTGCATGGGGGGCTCTGCATGACCGCCCCAGCCCTTCCTCCCACTCTCCCAGCCCCCACATGGCTGCCCTGTCTGCCCCAGCTCCAGCCCTTTAAGAAAAAAAATAAAAAAAATTCCCCGAATTCACCAGCTCCTGTAGCAACCTTTGGGCTTCAGGGGGCCTGTGGAAGAGCCCCCCCATGCAGGAAGGGGTAGCGGGGGGCAACAGGGATTGCCCCCACCCAGCAGGACCTGGTGAGTTCGGGGTTTTTTTTTTCTTTAAAGAGCCAGAGCTGCGGCAGGCGGGGAAGTCATGGGGGAGGCTGGGGGCGTAGGGATCAGAGGGCTCATGCAGAGCCCCCCACACAGCGTGGGGCAGCGTGGGGCAGCAGGGATCACCTCCTACCCGGCAGCACCCGGTGAATCAGAACTTTTTTTTCTCAAAGAGCCAGAAGTTGGGGTGGGTGGGACGGCCATTGCTGGGCTGGGAGAGTGGGCAGGGGCCCTGCCTAACATGATGTGGGATGACAGAGGGTAAGGATGAATATATGCCCACCATTGGCATGGATCTTGTGAGGGAGCATTTTGAGAGTCTGGACCCCTACAAATCAGCTAGTCTGAATAGATTGCACCCAGGAGTGTTAAAGGAACTGGAAGACATCATAGCACAGCCACTGACAAGCATATTTGAGAACTCGTGGTGCTCAGGCAAAGTACCTGAAGACTGGAAGAAGGCCAATGTGGTGCCTATCTTCAAGAAAGGGAGGAAAGAAGACCCAGGAAACCACAGGCCAACCAGTTTGACCTCAATCCCTGGAAAGATCTTGGAAAAATTTATCAAAGAAACTATTCTTGACAGGCTAAAAGAAGGCAACATTCTGAGGGATAGCCAGCACAGGTTTGTTGCAGGTTGGACTTGCTTGACCAAGCTCATTTCCTTCTATGACCTATGACGTATCACCTGAACAAAAGAGAAGAGGTCGATATCATATATTTGGACTTTAAAAAAACCTTTTACCTGGTGTCCCATAATGTCCTCATGGAAAAATTGGACAACTGTGGCCTTGACTACTCCAGAGTTCAATGGCTGGGGAACTGGCTCTGAGGCTGGACCGAGAGAACGGTAGTTGACAGAACCGGATCAACATGGCACTCAGTTACTAGTGGTGCCCCCCAAGGCTCCATTCATCATAAATGTCCTGGACACTGGTATACTTTGCTAAGGTAGCTTTTTGGAAAACAGAAAAGCAACCATTCTTTACAATGCCATCTTGATTTTAAACCCGCATGCATTGATTTTTTACTGGTCTGTAACACCAATGGAGTTAATCCTGATTTACACCAGGTAGGGAAAATACAATCTATTTCTCTAAGGCAGGTTTTTAGTATTACACTTAGTGTTCATTTTTCAAAAAAGGAAGACTCTGAAGAAGCCTAAATAAACTGGAACTAGTTGCTTGAAGAGTTTTCCAGTAAAGCGCAAGAAAAGAGTCTCATCTTTTACAGGAATTGCTTCAAATTAGCTTTAAAATGTTCTCTTATCAGAATCCAAATAAAAGCCCAACACGCTTCCAGGGAAGAAAAGGCACAAAAGCACAGCAAGCTTCTCAGCCTGAGCCTGCCTCTGTTATTTTTGTGCATGTTACAATACCACAAATTATGAAAAACCACAAGAAAATTTGGAAGTCACCAATTTAGTGAACTGTTCCATATTTTCTTGCATTTTTTTGCCAGGATTTGGAGGGCAGGGATGGGACTGAGGGAGTTCAAACCTGAAATGTGAACCAATATGATTTGTAACTCTAAACCCATCTTTAATCTTTAATGTTCACTCATAATGAAGCCACTCTGCTCTCAACCTCTATATTAATGCTAGTTTAAAAATTACTGTCCAATTTGAAAAATTCAGTGCCAGATTCTCAGCTGATGTAAATCCCTGGAGCTCTGTTGCAGTAATAAAAGCAGCAGTGAGCATCAGCTAAGGAACTGAGAAAAAAAGAGGATGATTCTTTCTTCCTTACATTTCTCCTATCATATAAAATATAGACAGTATATCACATAAAAAGTGTGTGTATGCATACAGATACACACACACTAATATATATGCTATTGTTGGCACTGGATTTATGACCCAGATACCTTTTTCCAGGAGGATCCAAACCTTCAGACTGAGCACAACTTCTCCATTTGATAATAGGCAAATTTTATTGATACATAGTGATAGCAGATAAGAATAATGTAGGCAAGGCAAAAAAAAAAAATACCCCCTCTCTGCACCCCCTCAATTCTGTATCTACCAGTCCTAGGGATATCACAGAGGGAAGGTACATCTGGCCAGTATGCAGACTTCACCCTGCGGTTCTCCCTTGAATGTTGGATGTCAGCAACCTGGAGGTTGAGAGCTGAGGACTACCCCTCTCCCCCAGTGGGGTGGGTGAGATGGGCTGGTGTTATGCCCTCCATTCCCCCTCAGCTCAGAGCTGGCCTTGGGTTCTCCTCTCAGGGACCCTTTGTTGCTCTGAAATCCCTCCTTTTGTGTTCTTTCTCCTCCTCAGATGACTCTTCATTCCTGGACATTGTTGATTAGTCTCCCTGTGGTCATCATACTGTCCACATTCTGTTCTGTCAGCATATTCCTTCTTTGTTCTAACAAACCCAGAATATGCACACATTTTCATTTGGTCATTTACCAGTGTCTTCATTTGGTGTGTTCACCAAAACTGGAAATTTCCCAAGGGCTTTGCAGCTGATCACTGTGACCTGGCTAATGCAGCAGAGTCCTTTATCCCTGTTATGAAAACCGTGGTACACATCTTCAATTTCCCAGCCTGTGCCTCTGCTGGCTTCACACACAGTGGGCCTTGAAGGAAACTGTCACAAACAGACTTTTTGAAACCAACTCTTTCCGTTCCCCTGGACCATTATTCTAATCCAATATCTAGTGTACCTACAAGCCAATTCCCAAAAGCAAACCTCTAAATACCATTTTCTACCTGTGAGTTATATGTAAACACACATAGATAGGCATATAGGTAAATAGCTATACTCTAGTATGTCAGTATTATAGAAATGTGTCATGAAAACAGTAGAATGAGTCCAGACCTGAAGACAGGCAATTCTCTGTCCTAAACTGACTGCTGGAATAGTGACTTTCATCCTGGAATCCACTGCCATGTTTCCCCTTACTCCAACATGCAAAATGCTTCATTGAAGTGGCAACGCCTACGCTGTAAATATACACTGCATTGGTCCTGGGATCCTATAGACATACTATTTCACTGTCCCATGTCAAGTCCCTCTGAGGTATATGGGATAATTTTTTTTCCCCTCTTGGGATATGGCTCTCTGTGTCTGTAATTATGGTTCTTATGCTTTTTTCCAGGACAAGCTGGCCAGGTTTCATGCTCTCACTGGCAGAGAAGTAACAATGTGGCTTAGAAAGGCAACTTGTGCAAATGACTGTGCCAGTCTGTACTGATCTGGGCCAAAACCTCCAGCAATCAGGCCCACATCAGATGAGAAGTCACACAACAGGGCTGGCTGAGGCATGAGGGTGCTTCAGTGCAGAGCGAGCTGGCAGGCAGCCCTCGTGCTGAAACACCCTTATGTCTCAGCCAGCCACTCTACAGCATATGGAGACCTATCAAAGTAGCCCTGGGCTGGCAGGGGACTCAGGAGGTCAGTCTGCCAACTCAGAGCTTCTCTAAAGGGACTCCATGTACAGCAGGGGGCTAGCTGAGGCATGGAGTTGCTTCAGTGCAAGGGCTGCTTGTGCCTCAGCCAGCCACTCCACATCATGTGGAGTCCCATTGAAGCAACCAGCTGAGAGCTACTCTAACAGGGAACCACATGCTATGGAGCGACTGGTTGAGGCATAAGGCTGCTAAAGCATGGGGGCTGCCTGCCAGTTAGCCCTGTACTGAAGCACCCTCATGCCCCAGTCAACCCCTCTGCAGCACATGGAGGCTGGCTGGAGCAGTCCTGGGTTGGCAGGCTGACCCCCTGAGTGCCCTGCCAGCCTGGGATGTTCCCATCAGGCTCCATGTGCTACTCATGAATAAACTCCAGAGCTGATTGGTCTGGAGTTTTTTGCTCCTGGGCACAAGTTCAAATGATGTGCCTGGGAGCAAAAAACTCTGGGGCTGTGAGCCATAAGCTCCAAAATCTATTCATATACATTTATTGCATGTGTAGATATGCCCAATGGGTGCATCTACACACGCACTTTACTGTGGAGTAGACTAATTAGCACCACAGTAAAGCATCACTAGCTATACATGCACTGGTATTAGAGCACAGTAAATTAATTAACTCTGCCGTAAAATAGTACTATCTTATGATGGAGTAAGTAACTGTGCTGAAATGTGTTTGTAGACAGTAGGTCTGTGCGAGTTGGCAGCAATCTGATCTGGCTTCGGATCTGGCCGCTTCAGATGGCCGTGATCTGATCCAGAGCTCCAGACTGGGTTTCCGCCTCGATCTGGCCAAAGCATCTCTGAAGCTTCAGAGCCGCCTTGGAGATCCAGCCATAGGGTATAATGGGGAATCAATGAAATATCTATAACTTTGTTGTTTTTTGCTGATTTGGATGAAACTGGGATGGCAGCCTCTGCTGAGAGCATGAAACCCGCCAAGTTTCAAGAAGATCAGTGCAGAGGTTTGGGGGGAACTGTACCCCAAATTCTTGAAAGCCAAACTCATGTCACGGCTGTGTGTTACAACACAGGGGGATCAAAACTTTAGGGCTGGTAGCTCTTACTGAGGCCACAAAGCTTGCCAAGTTTCAAAGAGGTAGGTGCAGAGGTTTGGGGTGAACTGCACTTCAAGCTGCGGACAAGCAAAACCCGTGCCATGGATGACACTGATTGTGTTAAGGCGCAGCAGGGTGACAGCTGCAGGGATGGTGGCCCCTGCTGTGACACCTGCCAGCTGTGGAGATCGGTGCAGGGGGGGGTCTGGAGCCCTGCACCCCTAGCTGCTGACAGGCAAAACTCATGCCAAGACTGTCTCTGTCTTGGGGCAGTTGATTGTCTGTATTGATTCTTTCCTCTTCTTAGTCTGGTTTTGTAGGTGCTAATTGATGCTCGTTAAGTCATTACATAGTAGCTAGGTCCTGTGAGCTAGTCCCTGAGACCCTGGTCCCTGAGTGGATCATGATTGATTGATTGGTAACTGGGAACACAGCCGCTTAGCAGCCAGGCCTGCAGTAGTGTCTCCCCTCCGCGCCCCGAGACAGACAGAGTCAGTCCCACAAGCTCCATGGCATGAGTTTTGCTTGTCCGCAGGTTGAGGGGCAGTTCCTCCCAAACCCCTGCACTGATCTTCTTGAAATGTGGCAGGCTTTGTGGCCTTAGTAAGAGCTACCAGCCCTGCAGTTTTCATCCTGCTATGTTGTAACACCTGGACATGACATGAGCTTTCAAGAATTTGGACTGCCGTTTCCCCTAAACTCCTGCACTGCTCTTCTAGAAACTTGGCAGACTTTATCCTTTCTGCAGAGTCTACAACACCTGAAAATCTCATTCAAATTGAACAAAAAACAACAAAGTTATAGATATTTTATTGTTGCCCCATTATACCCTATGGCTGGATCACTGAAGCAGCTCCGAGATGGCTCCGAACCGCTCCGGGAAGCTGAATGAGGCCAGCACTTCACCCCGCATGTGCTGCTTCGGACCTCGAAGCATCTGAAGCTTCTCCAGATTCGAAGCTCTGTCCAAAGCCTCGCAACACCCTAGTAGACAGTGATAAGAGTTGGCTGGGGAACGAGGGTGCTAAAGTGTAGGGGTTGCCTGCCACCTCACCACACAGCTCCACACGCTCAGCACTCTCCTGCCCCAGCCAGCTCCTCCCCGCCCGACGCTGCCACCCAGAACCCAGGGTTGACTCCCTGTGCTCCCTGCCTGTATAAGGTTACTTCACCCCAGGTCAAATTGCTGCTGCAGATGCACATGTAGATATGACAGTAGGAGTTTCCTCTAGTTCAAATGGCTCCGGAGTTTACTGTGTTGCATTAATTGCACATTTTTATTTTTGCACATAGATGCACCCCAGGGGATTGTTACTTACAGCTCATAATACCAAGGACATTAGGGTACTGACAACAGGCTCAGAGACAGTTGTCACATTGAAAACACTGCTATTGTTCAGACCAGCATTGTCTTCTTGTCTGCCTGTGTTCACCACCTCCTTCCTGTTTTATAGTGACTATTTTGCCAACTCTTGTGATTTTCAGACTTTTTTTCTTAAAGCACTGATGCTTGAAGTCAAGTGACTATTTGAGAAACTTACTTTCATGCAAAAGCCCTTGCTTCGGCAGAGAAAAGCTTAAAATTCTGTTGGCCAAAACATTTTCAGAAAACTGTAGTTTTTTCAAAATATGATATTTTATTGAAGCTGAAATAATTTGGAAAGGTTTATCAGTTTCAAACCATTTTTCAATATGAATATTCAGGGCTCTCTGGACACCTCTGGCCAGAGAGAGTGGGGGAGAGACAAAAACATGTCAGTTCAAGTACTTTAGCCTTAACATGCAAGCCAATGGGGACATCCAAAAGGAAATGTTACAAAATGGCATGGCTGGAGATGCATTCACCAGATTAAACAAGGCCTAGTCATCAAAAATCTACACCTTAACAAGTATAATATAAGGGTATCTTTACACATGCTTCAGGGTGGAGGGGGTCTCCAGTTCAAATAATTGCCTAACCCTGATCTAGAGGTACTGAATCTGCTACCAACAGCCAAACTTTAGGGTACTCCTCAGAGACGACACAAATCATTTCGCATTTGTCTGCCCTATGCAGAGAGAGCAGCTTTCAGGATATATCCAGAGCAATCTCTCTCTCCCACTATCCTTAATTAATATCTAAATGCATGGAGGATTAATTAAAGGATTGATTCATACCACTGAAAAGCATACACAGCTTCTGTTCCCATTACACTTTTCAAGAGGAGATAGATTAAGTCACACAGGGAGCCTCTTTGCAGTGTTTCCTTTATGCAAGGAAGAAGAATATACTTTAGGACTCAACTTCTTTTCTATCAAGGTGAAAAAAATAAGACTAAGTGAAAGTAAAAAGCTCCAGAAAGACTATGCGTCTTCCTTGTAATATGGTGCCTCAAATTAGAAGACAAAATGGCAGAGTACTTTAAAGCTCAAATGTTCACTGCACAGAGAACACAGTGAAAACAGCTCTGTAGTTGAATGCATACTGCTAGGTTTTCCTAGCAGTAATAGATATTTACTTCATTATCTAGCAACACAATTGCTCTCCTTATTTCCAACAGCAGCTGGAAGCAGTAGCTACCGTATTCTTGAAACATCAAGAGTTCCTTTGTAACATGCTTCTCAGCAAGCTTGTCACTCCCCACTTCCTTTTGAGCCTAAGCAAATGGATAGTCACTGAGATGAAGGGGCAATACATTTAGAAATAAAATCAGGAAAAGCTGAGTGGCAAAGAACCAGCTGCCCTGGAATGAGATACTGTGATTAATGAATGAGTTTGATCTTTTAATGACCATTCACATCACTGTCCATGCAAGGCTGAGATATTGATTGTAAATAACAAACCTCATGCTTCACAGTATAAAGTGGTTGCTCATTGAGTACATGTGGCAGTTGATTACTTGCCAAGAAGGAATTCTCTTTCCTTCCCACTAGAAATGTTCACATAACAATATGGGCCTCACATACTGTCAAACTCAGTTATGGTAAAATTTCCTGGTCACAATTTCTTTATAAAGCTTCCCATATGACCCTTGATTCATGTATAAAATCCAGAGATAAAGAATGTTCCTGGTCATTCATTTGTATAGCTTTATAAACATCAGTCTACACTAATGTTACCTAAAAAGAAGGTAAAATACCTTCCTTGTTTACCAGTGGGGAAATGGAGGCAGAGTAATTAAATGATGTGACCAATGTTATGATAGAAGTCAGTATCAGTGATGGGTTCTGGCTCCCGCTTCTTTGTTTAAAGAACTAGACAAATATATTGCCATTTAATGGCTTATTTTTATAACTTGAACTCATACCCTGGTGGATGTGACAGTACAAAACTTCTACAGAATATGGTGTATTCTCAGACAACTATCAAGCCACTTAACAGTCTCAGAGGCTGATTTTTCTCAGAACAATTCACATAGCAAATCTGAAACACTCTGCACATGTTTAGATGGAGCCAGATCACAAGATACCATACTGTTGCCCAGTTTTGATTTAATAACATAATATTATTACTAGATGCCCTGTGCAGCGTTGCTCACATGAAAATCCAATGAGCCAATTTTTGCTTGAGATCACATTTTATTGCATTCAAGATTGTATCCACCATTTGTCACTGAGCTGGAAGCATACAGGGCAGTTCATCTTGAGCAATTTGGCATTGCTCCTGCCACTTATGGTACAGCTCCTCTGCTAATGCATTTGATAGCTGTTGAGTGGGGATTAGGGCTGTGCAAAACGGCAGCGTTCCATTTTGACCAGCATTTTGACAGAACAGTGTTCCAGTTCGACTTTTGTTTCGAGTCAAAATGCCTGTTCTGTCCCATTCCGTTGAAATGTTTTTCCTTTTCGACATTTCGCCCATCTGATATAATGGGGAAGGTCAAAACAGGCTGTAACTTTGTCATTTCTGGCCTGATTTGGGTGACACTTGCAGGAATGGTAGCGTTAAGCCACAGCAGGGTCAAAACTACAGGGATGGTAGCCCCTGCTGAAGCCACAAAGTTTGTTAAGTTTCAAGGAGATAGGTGGAGGGGGGGTTCAGAGAAACTGTACCCCAAAATCCTGAAAGCAAAACTCATGTTATATGTATGTGTTAAGCCATGGTGGGGTCAAAACTACAGGCATACTAGCCCCTTCTGAGGCCACAAAGCTTGACAAGTTTCAAGGAGATAAGTACAGGTGTTTGTGGGAAACTGCACTTCAAGCTGCAGACAAGTAAAACCTGTGACATGGGAGACACTGTGTGTGTTAAGGTGCAGCGGGGTGAAAAATGCAGGCCTGCTAGCCCTCGCTGAGGCCACAAAGCCTGCCAGCTGTCGAGGAGATCAGTGCAGGGGTTCTGGGGCCCTGCACCTCTAGCTGCTTAGGAGTAATAGTCACAAACTCCTGGAAGATCGTTTCAGATTTGTTTCAGGCTCAACGTTAGGAAAAACTACTTCACAACTAGAGCATCCAGACTGTGATCATTACTTCTAGTTTTCCCTAAGGGTGCCCTGTGCCCTGGTGAACAGTTGTTCACTGAGCCCTAGATGTACACTTCTGATGTAGAGGTAAGCTGCTACCAACTCCTCTCTCAGCCTTCTCTTTTTCAGGCTGAAGAGTCCCAGTTCCCTCAGTCTTTCCTCGTATGGCTTACCTTGCACATCTCTGAGCATATGGGTAGCACTTCTCTGGATTCTTTCAAGCTTTACCATTTCCTTGTTAAGGTGCAGAGCCCAGAACTGGACACAGTACTCCAGCTGCGGTCTCACCAGTGCTGAGTAGAGCCGAGTAAAGAAGGCAAATCACTTCTTTGCAATGGTTTTGCTGGAGATGCTTCAATTGATGCATGCCAGCGTATTGATGGCCTGCTGGGTACAGCATTGCACTGCCGGCTCATGTTCATACTGTGGTCAATTATTACCCACAGGTCTTGGTGGTAAGTGATGTGGGATCTTCAGTCCTGTAGTCTGATGAGAGGAAGCAGTTGCACAACACCCATGTCATGAGTTTTACCTGTCAGTAGCTACAGGTGCAGGGCCCCAGACCCATCCCCGTGCTTATCTCCTTAACAACTGGCAGGCTTCATGGCCACAGCAGTGTCTAGCAGCCAGACCTGCAGTAGTTCCCCCCTACTCCCACATGCCCCAAGACCGACACAGTTGCACGAGTACCCATGTCACAACAGACAGTTGCACAAGCTCCCATGTTAGAGGTGCAGTGCCCCAGAAGCCCCTGTACCGATCTCCTTGAAACCTGTCAGGCTTTGTGGCCTCAGTAGAAGTTAGCATGCCTGCAGTTTTGACCCTGCTGTGGATTAACACATACACATGATGTGAGTTTTGCTTTGAAGACTTTTGAAACATTTCAACTTGCCTCATTTTGTTTCAAGGCTATTTCAATCACACCTATTCCGTTTTTTCTGTTCTGACCACAAAATGGGTTGAAACAGCATCGAAACAAAACTAGTGGTGACATTTCTCACAGCCCTAGTGGTGATGTCTTCCAAGAATGAACGAGGCATGAGAATACGTATGCCCCGTGCATTGTTGCCCTGTGCAGTATCTTCCCAGAGCAAAGCATGAGAAGAAGAATATGTAAGGGTCTCTTACCCAACTCCCTCTCTGAACAGTTTCATCTATCACAATGAGGCTTCATACTAACGGAGATGGCACGCAGTACATGTACTAGTATATACATTACTCTGCAGGTGAGCAGCCACGTTTATTGCAGAATTTCAGAATGTTCTGGAAATGCTCTCTCAGCCACGCAGGTGCTCAAAGGTATTTTGGTACTGACAAGTCAGGCATCTGAATACCTGTGAGAATCTGTGCCTCAGTGGGCATATCTACATGCCCAGTTCTTGTGGAGCAATAAACTCTGATGCTTATTGCACTGGAAGTTATTGCTCCTGAGCATGCCGTTTGCATGTGCACCTGACATTGCAGCACGTTGAGCCAGGTTGGAGCAGCGCCAGCTGGCAGGGGCCTCAGGGGCTCAGCCTGCCTGCTCGGGGCTGCTCTGATGCAACTCAATGTACTGCAGAAGTGCTGGGTTGGGCATGAAGGTGTTCCACTGTGGGGCTAGCCAGCAAGTAGCCCCAACACTGAAGCACCCTTGTGCTCCAGCTAGCCACATCAGCATCTACAAGTGGGAATTAAGCATAAATAACTCCACAGCAGGACAGTACCTGTATTTACAAGGACTGCCCTGCTGCGGAGTTTATTAGCTTATATCAGACTAGTAGCTCTCGACATGTAGAAGCAAGATTTTACTGTGGAGCTAATTAATTAGTCTACTCCTCAGTAAACATTTCATGTAGACATGACAGTGGCTGGTAATTGTGCTTCAGTATATTAGAATTCTGCTCTTCTGCTAAGGCAAAGGAAAATACTCAGTATCATATTTTTCACATGTGCATTGTTTTAGGGAAGGTTGAATAAAGAAGAGAAGATTTTGCCAGCTTTACGTCCAATCTTCAGCTTATATCCCTCCCTCTTCTGCTCAGGTAAAAGTTAAAGTTTTAACTATTTCACAGCAGAACTGTCAGCATTTTTTGCCTGTTCTGCCAAAACCTGAAGCTGTAGATGCAGCTGAAGACTAAACTCCATGGACAGGTCTAGGATTTTGAAAAGAACTAAAAATAGTCTGCAGTACCATGAAATAGATGAAAATAGATTTGGACTAGCTAAATTACAAACTTGTCAACAAAATTGCAGAAAAAAAGAGCTTGATTAGTGGAACATCAGGACCATAAAAAAAAAAAGGAGTGGGCCATTAAACTCGTTGACCGAAGAGCAATTAGCAGGAATAAAATAAATTCTAATAAGCCATGAAGTTAATTGCTTCCCTCAGTCTGCCTGAGTAGAAATGCCACTGCTGCTATTTTGCACTGAAAATTCAGCCTCCCTATTTAAATACACCCCCTGATTTGGAAGACTCATTTTTGGGAGGAAGAGTATGTGTGGTATTCAATTAAATATGGCAATTTGGAGGCCAGGGGAGAATAATATAATACACCTTTTGCTTATTTTGGTGAACAGTTCAACACATAAAATATTAAATTTGTTCTTATTTTGTCTCTGATTGAGCAAAACATCTACACATAAGCTTAACATCAAACATATGCTTAAGTCCATATTTATTTGCAAGACCTATACTTAAAAAAATATTGAGTTCAATGGTATTTATGCATAGTTTGATGTATTAGTGCCTTAAACAGCTATCACTAGAAATTGCACCTGTCAGTGGGATTGCTCAAGTGCATTAAGACAAGAACAGAAAATGAAAACCAAAATACATTGTTTGTATCAAAATAGTTGAGGGTTTTTTAGTGAAAACTAAAATTTCGAGAAATATTGATGAAAATAAAACATACCAAAAAAATCCATATTGAGAAACTTTGATGGTGGGAAATTTGTCCACAATTGTATTTTTCATTTCTTCATGAAGTGAGTGAGGGCATCCCCACATGGACATGTGCTCAGGTGTGAAATGTACTACAAAACCTAAAAAAAATAACATTGGAGCCTTGGCCCCCAACCTCTATTATATCACAAATTGCCAAAAATGGTCCAACATTGGAAAAGTCCTGTTAATTTACTTTTTGCTCAAGGTGTGGTCCTTATTTTGCAGCCAAACTTATTTTTCTAAGAATCCAATTTCAAAATGGAAAGCATTTTTCAGAAGAAGGTTGGCCCAGAGTCAGACTGCTAATCGAAGGATACTGGTACAGTGCCCCGCTCAACCATATACTTTCTGTCTAATTCTAGGAAATACACTTAGGCCTAGATCAATCCCCATTAAGAAAGGCACTTAATCTTCTGTACCTGTGCTTCCTGTTTATAGAATGAGGATAATAAACCTTTTCCTCTTGTCTGTTTAAATTGTGTAAAGCTCTTAAGGGCAAGGACTCTCTCTCACTATGTTCCAATACAGAGCCTTGCACAGTGAATACTCTAGATCGGGGTGGCCAATTATTTTGGCAGGAAGGCTGCTTAATGGGTGTTGATGAGCTGTTGGGGGTCACAAGGGTAGCCATGCCCCTTGACAGGTGCCATGCCCCCTGGTTGCCATCCTGGAATTTGAAGTCTTACGCCCTAACCCGTGACCACTGACACCAGATGTTCCCCCCCCCTTGTCCCCTAGAAGTACTCCTTTGGGGAGGGAAAGGTTGCCATCTATAACAAGAAAAAAGCCAAATCATACATTAAAAGTCAAACACCTACTATAAACATCAATATTTTTGCAATAAAATTAAAATGTCATAATTTTCATTTGCATATACATAGAGATGATTACATAATAACTCAAAAATAAGTCTTACTCTTGTGCGGGGACAATGGGGTATGTTGTGGGGGGTGTATATGTGGGCAGCTGTGGGGGGAGGGTGTGTAGGGTGTGAGGGAAGGTGGGGATATACAGGAACTGGAAAGGATTCAGGAGGTGAGGAATGAAGATGATATAGGGGTCAGAACTCAAGCTTTCCAAAGAAAGATTAAAAAACAAACAAACAGGTATATTTATTCTTGACAAAAGGAGATAAAGGGAAGACAAGATATCAGTTCTCAAATATTTGAAAAGCTGCCATACCAATGGAGAAAATAAAGTTAGTTACCAGTAACTGGAATTCTTTGATGTATTTTCCATGTACATATTCTCATTTGTGGGGATCTCAGCACTAAGTTTAGATTGCTTTTTATCTTACCAACATATGTAAAGTGAACTCCAGCCCAGTCCTTTCTTGTACTCCTTTTTTGTAGCTTGTGCCACCGCTACTTGTCCCTGGGGAACGCCTGTGCCTCTGGCACTCAACAAGTTACTCTGGGTGGTGTAAGGGAAGCTAGGGTCAGCAATGGTGCTGGCTCCAGCAGCCTTACCGGGGTCACTGGGGCCTTGGGAGTTGCAGCTGTGGCACTCTTGCATCTGGGAGCAATTGGAGTGTGGCTGTGGAAAGCCAGGCTCCAGTTTTGGGCAGTGCAGCTAAGGCATAGGTATTTTGACCCCATGATCACCTGGGCTCAACCCCCTTACCCCTGCACTGCAAGGTAGCAACATGGGGAACACCTGCATGTGCAGTGTGTGGCACCAGATGGGTCTACCACATACAGACCATCTGCGCCTATTTTGACACTGCCTGCGACTCAAAGGCAGCACTGTATACTGTGCATAGGTCTTGGAGCCCTTAGACAAACAGCCAGTGCAGGACTGCTTTGCCAAGTCCAGCATCTGCCCTGGAGGCTTTTGCAATGGCATAATACCAAGTTAAAGTATGAACAGAGCTCCAGCTGGCTGCCTTGCAGATGTCACTTATGGAGACAGTTGTGTCTTATTATATTTTCTTTGTTGGCCTTAAAGGGACAATACAACATCATGTTCAGCATGGCCAGGTCCAGTTTGCTTTTGTGGTAGTTTTGTAGCACTAGGGACTCCATTTTCTCTGCCATGAGGAGCCAGAGGAATTCTTGGTTTTTCTCTCTCTCGCCACAGGCCTCATGCCTGCTAAAAGCACATTTGTGCCTAAGGCCATTTGTTACCCTGCAGAGATTTAATTTTTTTAAAACGGGATCAGAAGGCCAATGAAGGCATAGCAGATTACTTGGCTGAGCTCCATCGCCTTGCAGAATTTGATGAGTTTGGTGATCTCCTGGATGGCCTGCTTCATGACAGTCTTATCTGTGGGGTTCAAGATGAAACAATCCAACATTGCCTGCTCTCTGAACCAAATGTGACCATGGCTACTGCATAATAAAAAGCCTTGGCAGCTGAAGCAGCATCCCATACCACGAGAGAAATTTGCCAGGAGTTTTCCTGCAATAGGGATTCTCCACATGGCTGGAAGGCAGCCACTCAGAAGCCAGAACGGCAATCCCAGCCACATGGAGATCCAGATGGGTTCTGATCTCTGAATGGCTGGCAGGCAATATCCTACCAAGTGGGGAAAGCTCTCCCCACCCCCTGTGGTCTAGGCTGATCAGGAACAATTGGCTCCTGGTTAGCGTTTACATATGCAATATGGCATATTAGATAATATGCCATTTTTCTAGTACCTGTATCTACAGGTTCTAGAAAATGGTGCATTAGGCTAATATAATGGCACATTAGAATAATATAAAGTAATTGCTGCACACATGTAGACAGTGATGCTTTACTGTGCATTAGATTAGTCTAATGTACAGTTAAGCATCTTGTGTAGAAGCACCCACTGAGTCCAAGTTTCAAGCAGTCTCTTGTAGTACAAAAAACAAGTTCTTAAAACAAGAAAGTTCTGGATCTTCCACAGGCTCATTTTAATGAGTCTTCAGCAGGGGCGCACTTGTGACATGGGTGCTCGTGCAACTGATTGTCTCTGTCTTGGGGAAGTTGATTGTCTGTACTGATTCTTTCCTCTCCTTAGTTTGTGGTTTCATAGATTTTAATCCCTGCTCATTATCCAGTAGCTAGCTACTGCGTATTGAACTAAATCTGTGAGGCCTCATCCTCCTGCCTGCCATCATTTATACCATTCAGTCATGCTAGCCTTTCAGTCGTCACCTGCCAAAAGAACACACAAACCTCTCTCTGCACTTGAGTGGCTTATTCCATGTTGGGGGGAATACTATCCCCATATATGATACGATTGATAATAAAATGGCTTTTGTTGTCATCACCCAGGTCAGAGCACAACTCCTGGGACTGCTGTCCCGCAGGCCTAGGCCTCTGAATCCCCAAGAGCAGCAGGGGCCTGACCCTGTGGGACAGCCGTCCCAGCAACATCCACAGACACCAATGAAGTGGATCGGTTGCACCACTTTGACATAAAATGGTCCATAAAACCCACTGCTAAAACAGCTTTATTAACCACACCAAACTGGTAAAATAAAAACAAAGTATGTGGGAGCACACCTTTGCCCCAGTGTCCACCCTTGCTGTAACTCCCTCCCCTTCCCAAACATCATTTAAAACATCTCTCAGCAGCTTTGCTGAGCTGTCAAATCCCCCAGCCCCTCCTCCACATTGTCTGCTCCCTGAATCAATTATTCACTTAGAATCACCTACCCCCCCCCACACACACACACACACTCTCTTCTTAAAAAGCTGGTAGATTGGCTTCCTCTTTGGAGGGGCATAGACCTTAAAAACCTCTCTCTGCCTCTGTGCCTCCCTCCTACCTCAGCATGTGTAGCAATCATCTGCTAAACAGCCTTTTGGCTTCACCAATTTCACCTACAAAAACTCTTAATTAAAACTTCTACCCTCCCCCCCCCACCAAATTCTCAGGTATTCCAGATCTAGTGCTCCTGCTTGCAGAAGACACCTATGACTTAGTAGGGCTAACAGAAACCTGGTGGGATTTGTCCCACGACTGGACGGTACATATTGAGGATTATAGGCTGTACAGAAAGGACAGGGTGGGGAAGAAAGGGGGAGGGGTTGCACTTTATGTCAATGAGCAATATACATCAACCCTCATCAAGACAGACTCGAAGGATGAGGAAGTAGAAAGATTGTGGGTTAGGTTACATGGGGGGCAAGGAGAAAGGGATTTGGTGGTAGGGTCTGCTACAGACCCCCACACCAAGGGGAAGAGCTAGATTTGGGGCTCCTGAGGCAGCTCTCAGAGACGTAAAAGCTAAAGAGGCGGTAGTCACAGGGGACCTAAACTACCCAGACATCTGCTGGGAGACACAAGCGGCAAAGTCCCACCATTCACGCAGGTTTCTAACGTGTATACAGGACCTCCACCTGACACAGGAGGTACACGGTCTCACTAGGGGGAATGCCTTACTGGATCTGGTGTTGGCAATAGGGGATGACATGGAAGGGGACCTACAGATCGGTAGCCATCTGGGGGACAGTGATCACCTAATAATAGAATTATTCATAAGACGTCGAGTGGGTAAGGTAATTAGTAGGGTGAAAGTGCTGGACTTTAGGAAATCTGATTTCAATTAACTCAGATGATTAGTCAAGGACGCACTGCAGAGTAGGAGTTTTGAAGTGATGGGAGCCCAAGAAGGGTGGCTGTGCCTTAAGGAAATGATCCTTCAGGCACAAAGGG
>JAGPOW010002742.1:35138693-35152575 GCA_030014935.1 Caiman crocodilus
GGGAGGAAGGAGGACCCAACCAACTGTAGGCCAATCAATCAGTCTCATCTCCATCTTTGGCAAAATCTTTGAAAAAATTATCAAGGCTCACGTTTGCAAGAACCCAGCAGGAAAAATTACGCTGACATGAAGCCAGCATGGGTTTGTAGCAGGGAGATCGTGTTTGACTAATCTAGCCTTTGCCACAGGGGATGGCCCTGCTGTGGAACAGAGAGCCCCACCCAGCCCAGAGAGCACGGCAGGATGCTGGGGAGTCTGATTTAACTTAAATCAGCAAGGGCTCTGGGACAAACATTGCATAAACTGGCTTGACCCAAGTCAGCTAAGTCCAATACTACATTCAACCAGGTTTATCTCAAACTGGTTTGAGTCATTTTCAGACTGTTTTACGTGCATGGAATATCTGTTCTGTTACAGGTTTAAATCAGTTTCTGATCACTTAAACTGTTTTAGGTATAATGTCTGTCTAGTCCAAGACAACCCCCATATTCAAATCTGGCATTGTCTAGGTACACTGGGGAAATCACACTTCTTCTGAGAAACACTTTGCAAATTCAGGAACATACCATCAGTGCCATTGCTAAAGACACAATAAGAGACGTTCTCTTATACATCTACATCACCACTAATACTGGAACTATCGTCTTCCTCCCCAACACACATTCCCCTCACCTTAAAATGCTTAATTTCCTGGCAGTCTAAAGGCCCCTCCACTATCCCGCTGGTCTACCCAGTGGCCAACTAGGAACTCCAAGCTAAGGCTCTCTCTGATAAGGGGGAAAAGTCAGGCTCCTTGCTGGAACCCTCCTTCATTTTCAGTTTCTTTACTTTCTTTCTACCCATTTTCTTTTTCTTTATCCACTGTTCAGCCACCTTTTCTTCCTCATACCCCTGCTCATTCTTCTCCTTGTTTGCCATGCTCTTCCCTTTCCCCAGTTCTCACCTCCTCCACAGGTACCCTTGGACTCTCCTCTTCTTCCTCCTTCTTTCAGCCTTCCAGGGTCTCTTCTATGACTTCCATCCTTTCTTTTTTAGATTCTTTTCCCTGCTCCTCCCCTTTCTCTTCCTTTACAGCTTTTGGGATCTGTACCATATTTGTAAAGGATTTGAAGCATTTCCAGAAGATGTTTCCCTCCTTCTTGCACAGGGTACCTCCATTTTCCTTGCAACTTCCCAGGCATTTGTCCTTTATCTTCACATCTAAAACAAATGGTGTGGGGGCAGTTGCTGCAGGTAGTTTGCTTCCTCATATTTACTGCAGACCTTAGGCCGCCTGAAGTAGATGATGCACCTCTGGTGAATGCCCAACATAAATCACTGGAAGGAGGTGCCTTGCCACCCTAACGTTTATCCAGTCAGATCTTGCAAGGACCCTTACCCTCCAAGCCCGCATCCAGAGACTAAAAACATCCTACACCTTATCAACAAAGTCCACTTTCCACAACACAGGCCAAGCCAGATTTCTACATCTTCCACTAACAAATGGTCCAAAGACATTCTTGTTGTCACCACTCTCAACTTCTCCAATCCATGAATTCAATCAAATTTCAGCTCTCACCTGTTCTGCTCTCCCTGTAGTTTCCCAGAACTTCTTACAGGCCTTGGTACTTCTAAAACTTAGTTTCCACGGTTTTTAGCATGACGAAGCTATTTAGATCTCCGGGCTTCATCTTCAGAATACCCAATAAAGTGTTATAAAAAAAAAAAAAAAAAAAAGCCATAGTCATCTGTGCCCTTTCAGCCCTTCCACTGCATCCAGGATTGCACACACAAGAAACCATAATTGCCTGCTGCCTACTATCCTCCTGCTATCCTCAAACCTTCTACTGTACACTAAAGATTGCTGTGCTCCTGACCAGATTCATCTGCCATCTGCATCAAATCACTGACTGTGGTCCATCTGTTAAAGGATGCTTGCACCCCAGCTGCATTTTGTCCTCCATTCACCATCATCCACTGATCACCTTCTGTTACTTGTCCTCCATTTGGTCTTTCCCCACCATCAACTCACAACCTGCAAGTCACTATCCATTTCAGGGTTCTGTACCATTATTTCTTGGCCTGTCTGCCTGGGTTGAAGCCATTTCCACATGTAAAAATCACTGGATCTGTTCTTCCCCAAGTCAGGTGCAAATCCAGATGATGAATTTGCTGCTACCACTCCTTCTGCATCACTCCTTACTGCAGTCACTTGGGGATCCCCTCTCACCCTTCCTAGCAACAGTCTGGACAGGCCTGCTCACTGCCAAACCTTCAAGCAGAGCTGTTGGTTGGCCTTCAGTCTGCTACTACAGATGGATTTAAATGCAAAGGCTGTTAACCCACTAGCCAATCAGGAGGTCTTAATAGTGGCCAGCTGGCTCATCAGCCAGGGTGGGGCTGGCAGTTAGAGCCTCTATCAGATTTAGCCATTTGAGCAATTAGTTTGGGCTGAACCCTGTTGGGGCTTCTGACAGCTGGAATGATTTTGACAATCTCATAGCCAAGCTGCACACAGCCTGGAGGGCTTTCTAACTCTCCGCTTAGATACATGACAGTTTGTGGAGCTTCAGACTGATGCATGCAGCAAGCAAGAGCCATATACAGTCATAGATTTTGAGTTAGAAGGATCATTTAGTCCAACTTTCAATGTAACAGGATCATGGAGGCTTTCACCTCATCATGCTCACGTCAAGTGATTAGCTTCTGGTTGAGTTATAACATGTCCTTTAGCAAGAACTTGGGTCTTGCTTTAAACATTTAAAATGACAGATAATCCACCACACCCTTAAATACATTATTCCAATGGTTAGTTCTCCTCTCTGTTACTTTTGTGCACCTTATTTCAGCTAGTTAATAGCATGAGCAGTCTTCCCCCCTGGTTAAGACCTGGGCACAGACCTGGAGAGCGGGGCTGACAAGCAACAGAAGAAGCAGAGAGCTAAAATCAGGGGCCAATATCTGAGAGCAGAGAGACCAGAACCAAAATGAAGAAGTAGGGAAAAGTTACAAGAAAGGGAAAAGTTACATTGGAACAAGGAAGGAAGGACTTGACAAGTCAGAGATACAAAAGACAATATGGATAGGTAATGGTTGGAGCAGGCAGAGATCAGCTCAGGGTAGTGGGTTTATATTTTGGAGCATGGCAGATCCTGGAAAGCCTTAAGCTGGATGCAAATTCTTACTCCTAACAAGTTCAGTTAAAGTCACCCACTACACATAACACTAATTTCTTTAAAAATTGGTACTACAGTCAGAATGTCTTTCTTCAGCTTCCAGCCACTTCCCATATGCTATTTAAATGACAAAGCAACAAATGGAGTTCTAACAGGAAGCAACAAAAGTTCTGTCCCGCTGCGTCTCACTCTTCACTTTTATTATCTTCTTGTGTGCAGAACTAGTAGAGCTGTGCAAAATTTTGCCGGCTGTTTTGTTTTGACACTGTTTCGACTTGTTTTGAGCTCAAAACAGTGAAATCAAAACAACATGAAGGGCTTCAAAACATCTTCGAAATGAAATGAGGGCAGTCGAAACATTTTGAGAGTTTTGAAACTTAAGCAAGGCTTGCGTACAGAGAAACAGAAAGTAAGGGAGGGAGGGGAAAGAGAGGGGAAGGACTGGTCCCCAGCTTCAAGAGGAGGGTGGTTTTGGCCCTATCAGTCACAGGGCCTGGCGATTAGCTTCTAGTCCACTGAATACTAGGATATTGGACAGAAAGGTAGTTGGGTCCTCCTTTAGCATCTATATACTATTACCCATGCTGCGTGTCTGCTCCGTAAGTATGAAGCCTCACTGCAATAGATGAAATTGTTCAGAGAGGGAGTTGGGTAAGAGACCCCTTCATATTCATGTTCTCGTGCCTTGCTCTGGGAAGATGCTGCACAGGGCAATGCTGCATGGGTCTGGGTCATATGTATTCTCATGCCTTGCTCATTCTTGGAAGACATCCCCACTCAACGGCTGTCAAATGCATTAGTGGAGAAACTGTACTATAACTGGCAGGAGCAATGCCAAATTGCTCAAGATTAACTGCCACATATGCTTTAGTTATAAACTCAGTTATAAACGGTGGATGCAATCTTGAACGCAGTGGAGGATGAAGAGCCACTTTGTGCACTTGTTGAAGCACCTGATAGTACAGGAAAAACATTCTGCTTCAATATGATTCTTTCAGCAATGCGCGGGGATGGAAGATTGCACTGGCTGTAGCATCTAGTGGAATTGCTGGTACCATGCTTACGGGAGGCAGGACTATGCACTCAAAGCTCAAGGTACCTCTGAATGTGTTGAAAACCAGCACCTGCAGCATATCAGCACAGTCTGATTCGAGAAGCAGCCATCATCTTCTGGGATGAAGCACCAATGGCTCATCAGTACATGCTGGAAGCTACAGAATGGATGCTGCAAGATTTACTGCAGAGCAATTTACCTTTTGATGGCAAGGTGATAGTGCTTGGGGGGTGATATTTGGCAGATCCTGCCTGTTGTGAAAAATGCCTCATGGCCACAGATAGTAGAGGCATGCTCAAAGCGATCTGAGTTGTGGAACCACTTTCAGGTTTTCCAACTTCGTGAAAACATGCTAATACGTAAGGGAGGTTTTGATGCACAACGTGCAAAATATGCTCAATGGCTTTTGGATCTGGGAAATGGCCAAGTTCCAAATACTGACAAAAAAATCATTACCCTGCCGCCTGAGCTCTGCATGTCTCTGGATCTCCCAGCAATGATAGAATGGACATTTCTGAATCTATTGGATAATTATCAAAATCCAAGATGAACATCAGAAAGAGCTATTTTGGCTCCACAATACTCCATTGTAGAGAAGATCAACAATGTTATTGTGGCAAAATTTCCAGGTCAAGAATGCATTTGTACAAGCACAGATGCCCTGTCAGAGAATGAAAGTGTTATGGCTGTGACAATTGAGTACCTGAATTCCATGGAGGTGTCAGGTTTGCCTCCATATCAGCTCCACTCTAAGCTTAGGGTGCTCACCATGCTTCTGCAAAACCTTGCCCCTAAGGATGGTCTGTGCAATGGAATGTGGCTATTGGTGCAATCCATCATTAACAGCAGATTACTTGAGGCAAAAATTGTTGGATCAGAAAGAACAGTACTAATTCCTTGGATAGCACTGAAGCTGTTTAATGATACATTTTCATTCACATGGACATGTCAACAGTTCCCTGTGCAGGTGGCATTCAGCATGACCATCAATAAAGCCCAGGGTCAAACATTAAAAAGAGTAGGATTGTTCCTTCGGGATCCTGTCTTCACCCATGGGCAACTATATGTGACTGCTTCCAGAATCTCCCACCCAGAAAACATCTGCTTTGCAGTGACTACTGACTTGAGTAACAAAACCAGGAATGCTGTGTATACCAAAATGTTGTAAAGCTCTTATAGTAAGAAAGTGTACTATGTTTCAGGATTTTGCATTTGTGGAAATGTTGTGAAGCTTCTAAGTGCAATAAAATGTGATCTCAAGCAAAAATTGGCTCATTGGATTGTCATGCAATGCTGCACGGGGCATCTACTTAACAGTTATTGTCAGTTCTGGATACTCTCTGGCTAAAATCTCAGGGGCTTAAACAGATTACATTATCTGAAGTGGAACAGGAATGGAACAGAGTGTAAACAGCCACAGTGGATGCCTTGTAAGCATAAGCAAGCTCAGAATGCAGGTCTAGTTGCACAGGTGGGAATAGGATCTAGAGCTGCTTAACACCAAATGCCACTTACACATCTGCCTCTAGATTAGCGAGTAGCCTTGGGCACACCACCGGAGTTGGACTTGTGTCTGCTGATTATTTGGGATTGCAGGACCAGTGATCAGAAAAATCCTATGTTTTTCATAGCCACACTTACTTTTTTATGAGTTTATTCGTCAAGAACAGTTTTTTCTTCCTCAGAATTGAAAATTAATATTGTTGACCTAAACTGGAAAAATCTTAGAGTGAAACCATGGCCCCAGTGAAATTAAGAACTAAACTCCTACTGACTTAGATATGGCTGGGATCTTGCCCTCAGTATAGCATGGGAAAATATAAACCAGGAGAAAAAAAATACCTATTCTTACATGTAGGTGCTAATCAGCTAAAACAGCTGGACCTGTTCTAGCACCTGCGTCTGGCCCCATGACCATAAGCCACATTCTGGCATATGATGTTTTATCGTAGTAGGGAATTTTCTTCTTTTGGTATGAGTAAACAATGGAAAGTAATGGAAAATAAAGGGCCACTAACTCACAAAGACAATTTCAAACATCCCATAATACATGACCACATAAAAAGTGCTGACCGTAGCAGAAAATGGCACTGTAACTTTTCCACACATTTTCTATGGTTCTGGATGAAAATAAAAGAGAAAAACTTGAGATTGTTGTAGTGTTTGGGGTTTTTTTCTTTTCTTTTAATACAATTATGTAGTTTCCTTTTTGGCAAGGAGATGAAATATGTGAGCACAGAAGGTTTTTGGTATTTTTTTTAAATGATTGCATTATTATTATAATAAGCTTTAGTGATGTGGAATAGCAGGAAAACTGTTTTCTTACTTGAATTTTGATCACAGGATAAACATTTTTATGAAATCCTGTAAGTTGTTCTTGGAACATAACATCACTTTTTGTTTAAAATTTTATTCTCTTCTTTTTTGGCTGAAATTCATTGCAATACAGAAAGCTGAGAATGAACTGTTCTGAGAAAAGAGAATATAAGACTGAGAAATTAAAATGAATTATGCATATCAAAGTTATGCTAAATGAACTCAGAGTCCCATTATGCTGAAAACTGCACAAACACATAGGGGAGTCCCTGTCACAGAGAACTTGATGCTTAAACAGAATGGAGAAATGACAGTGGAGGAAGGAGAAACTGAAGCAAGAGACAGGGAAGTCACACAGGAGGCCAGTGTAGATCTCAGACCAGAATCCTTATCTCCAAGCCCAAACCCAGTACCCTATGTACTAGGCGCCTCAAGCTCTCTTTTCCCATTTGCCAATGCCCTTCTCTGGTTACGTGCATAAGAACTGATAAGTTGGATCTGACCAGAGGCTGATGCGGAGGCCAATGTTAATGGACGATGTTTAACTACCCCCACCTTCTGGTTGCTGAACTTGCTGTCTACAGCCTGCCACTATTTCTAGTTTCTTTTTGTAAACAAGAAGTCTAGAAACTTATTTTTTCAATGTTACAAAAATCTCTCATGATCACAGGACTCCAGAAGCTAGGGCAAACATCAAGTATACTTAGATTTGTTAGAAGAAAATCGAAGGCATTGACAACATGCCTATCACCTCACGGATGAAGGGTTCTATAATCCCTTAAAGCCCTTCTAAGCCAGCTCTTACTGAAGCTCTTAGTGACTGAGGACAGACAAGACCTCATTTCATTACAATAAAAAAATGTTCCTGTAACACTTCAATATTACACCACATGCATTTTACCAATATCTATGCTTTGATTTAGAGAGGAAGAATTATGTAGTGATTAGAGCACCAGCCATGGACTTAGAGGACCCAGAAGCAATTCTCTGCTTTGCTACAGACTCCCTATGTCTCCTTTGAACAGGATATTCATTTTTATGTGCCTCAGTTTATCCAATATAAGATGTGGATAATAACACTGCCCTTTCTTCCAGGATTGTTGAGAGGAGATTGTGAGCAATTTAGATATTATAATGAGGAGGATCACATAAGTATCTAAGGCAGCCAGGATTCAGACCACATTTTTTTAAAAAAGGCATTAGGGATAAGACAACAAGACACCACATTTGAGATTAGACTGGGATCTGAGCCTCACTGAAGTTCCAGAGTTAAGACTGAGCCTTCCTTAGAAGCAGGGCCAGCAGTAAAGTTCAGATCTAGCTCCAATCTTTCCCCAAAGTTTGCATGTCTGGTTTGGGTTGGGGTACTTCTTTTTTGGAAACTGAAGGGAATGGTGGGAGAGGATGCTCACAGTTGGCATGGTAAGGTAGAGAAAGAGTGCTTGAGAGAAGAAGAGAAAACCCTGTTCCCTCAGCACACAAAACCAGAAATAAATCCACCTTTCTTTATATGGCTTGAGTTTTCTGAGTTTGGTGAATGATTTATATTCAGAGGCAGAAAGCCATCAAAATATACATACAAACACCAGATCCTTTCCTGGTTCCAGACCATTCAGTAAGCTCCTAACTGGATAATGTATTTTTCTCTTTCTCCTCACGTCACCATAATTTTCAATGGGTGGTACTCTCCTTTGCCAATGCATTACTGAATGACACAAAAGTCACCTCAGTTTGCAGTGTGGAGACTCTTGTATGGCTTTTCCCCTCCCTCTAAGAATTTTGTGAGCACTTCTCTGCCTTTTCTGGATATACCTACAGCAGAGAGCTTTGTTCAGTCTTCCTGTGCACAGTTCAGAACTAGGGTTTCCCATTCCCTATGTCCTTTGCAAGCCTGCTGAATGGATTGTACCACATGAGCGTATAACCTCTTCATGCAGGTAGAAAAAGGAAAAGGGTCCTGGAGAAGGTCTGTTTTGGGGAAGATCTGCACTGTCACTGTCTAGATGCATTGACCATACATTTCATTTCAGTGCATCACAACAAATTTATTCTAATGCATCCTGGCTAACAAACAGGCTAAAGCCATCTCAGCACCATGCCAACAACAGAATCTAGTCATTTCAGTCACTGCACTCATTGATGGATTTGATATTCCTGTTAATCTTATCTCTTAGCATATATTTGGAGGTAACCTCCCATGTGTAGCTAGATTGCAAGCAGAAGGAGCTGTACTATCATTGCTAAATTATCTTGTTTCAGGATCAAATCTGATTGTCTGTACAAGTCCTGGAAAACGAATGTCTGTACATGATATGGCTTCTCTCAAAAATGAACACAGTCCTCCAGCATTCCACCCCACTTCCTGCCCCGGAGACAGTGTGTTGCTCACTGGGCTCTGCTGCTCCACCAGGGAACAGAACATGCACCCTTCACAATCCCCATATTGTGCTTCAGGAAAAGACAAGGTGACCATGTGCAGCCTGGGTCAGCTAATCAGGGCTGCACTGCTGCCATTGCCAGGCTGACTAAGGGAACCTACAGAGCAGTGTAAGATCTGTGTACAGGGCCCTCCACCATCCAATTGCACATCAGAACTGCAAGTTCTCTGATCTTCGGGGCTGCAGCATTTGAATGTCTGTACATGCAGCTCTGGGTAATTTTTTCTACCAGGAGAACAAACCTGGGAGAATTCTCCCATGTCATTAGAATGTATATGCAGCCTCAGTCATGTTCCTCCACTGAGGGAAACATTGAAAGACCAAGACAAAGGTCCCCCAAAATTTAGAATTATGCAGAAGACCCACTCATCAGTGTATTTATTTTAACATCAAACTCATTTAAATAAACTAGAGACTATTTATCTCATGCAAGGCTTAATAGGCTCCTGACATGCATGGAAAGACCTCTACTGACTTGCATGGCTATTGTTCAGTCAATTGGAATCTTTCCACTGATTTCAGTGTGGTTGAACCAGAGACTGTGTGTCAAATCCTATTTAACCTTGACATACCTAAGTGCCACTTAACATGACTTTTACAATCTCTTTCACTTATGTGGCTGCACTTTCCCTGTGCTTGCCTCCTGAGCCTGCTCAAAAGGCTTCAGTATGGTCAGGCAGACTTTGTGGTGAAACAGAATCACCTAGGTACACACATAGGGTGCAGACAGAAGTTACATTTTTGCATGATAGGCCCACTGAATGCACTCTATAGCCATGCTGTGACACATGTGCACAGCTGCAGAGCACGTTAAAGTAGCCAGTTGCATGACAAATTTGTCCTCATCAAACGAGGTACCAAATAAAGGTGCTCAACCTTAGAGTACCTTAGGAAACTTGTGTTCCCTAGGGCTAATTTTTTGTGTGATCAGGTTGATGCAGCCCAGAACTGCATCATGCCCCTGGGGGTGTCAGCAGTAAGGGAAGGGGGAGGGGAAGCGAGCTGCCAGCTGGATGGGGGGGGTTGGTGGCTTGGACTCCTTGTGGATCCCCCCAGCCCCTTCTCCCTAAGCTCAGGCTGTTTGGCAGCTGACCAGCCCAGTTGGCAGCTTGCTCCCCCTCCCACTTGCCAGTGCAGGTGTTGGGGAGGACTATGGGAGAGGGGCTGCTCCTCAGCTACAGGCAGGCTCCTCGGGCTCCTGTAGGCAGGCTTGATCCCAATCCAACAGGAATATGTCTGTTGGGTTGAGGGAATGCTCTGACTTGTGGCACTTTATGTAAAACTCCATGAGTTAGAATGGGGACCTGCATATCTGTGAGCACCCATAATGCTGGCTAAGACTCCAAAAATGTAGCTGGTAAAAAAACACAAGTGAGGAGTAGAGGGGATCTTCCTACCTTTTAGCTCAACAGTCTAATGGCTAGGACATTTGTACCAAAGGAAGATCTAGTTTCTAGGCCTCAGTCACCACCGAGAGTAGGGGTTGAGTCTGTCTTCTTCTTTCCAGGAAAGTACTCTAACCATCAAGCCATGAGTTAGGCATTGCCCAGAGGATTCTCCAGCCCTCTTTTTCAAACTATCTTACTGGTCAGTCAATGAAAGATTAGATAAAAGCACCAAAAAGTCCCGCTGAAGCATGTGAGCTAGGTAAGCCAGGTCAAACTGATGCAATTCCTCTTCTGGGCTTGTGCTGCATTTGGTGTGAGGATGTACTGAGCTGAAAATCAAGTGCTGTTTTTCGGTATTTTTTCCATGTCTGCAAGCACCCATTGATATAAACAGTATCATACTGGATCAGACCAGTGGTCCATCCAGCCCAGTATCCTGTCTCCGACAGTGACAGGAGTGGATGCTTTAGAGGGAAAGCATTGAACCAGATATATCTTTCCAAACAGAAGAGGCCTTTATAGTCTCTCCTGGTATAGCAATTGTTCCATATTCCTGATCATTTTGGTTGCTTTTCTTTTTATCTTTTCCAATTCTATTACAATCTTTTTTGAGCTGTGGACACCAGAACTGCACACAGCATTCAAGCTGTGGATGCACCGTGGACTTGTACAATGACATGACAATGTTTTCTGATTTGTTTTCAAATACCTTCTTAATGATGCCTAACAATTTATTGGTCTTTTTTTGGTTGCCACTGTCACTGAACTCTAAATATAATGACTCCAATGTCTCTTTCCTGAGTCATAACAGCTAGTTCAGAACCTAGCATTGTGTACATATAGTTGGGGTTATTTTTCCCCAGGTGCATTACCTTGCACTTCTTGACGTTGTAGTTCATCTGCCATTTTTTTGCCCACTCGCTTAACTTCATGAGATCTTTCTTCAGCTCCTCTCCATCAGTCTGGGATTTCACTACCAAAAATAATTTGATATTATTTGAAAACTTGGAGATTTCACTCTGTGCCTTCACTTCCGGATCATTGATGAAAATGTAGAATAAAACTGGGCTTAGCACAGATTCCAATTTTGACCTCTCTCCATCATGAAAAGTAACCATTTAGTAACCACCAAATAACTACTACCTTTCCATTCTTGTCTTTTAACTAGCTGTCAATCCTTGGAAGAACCTTCCCTCCAATCTTGTTGCTGAGGGACCTTGTTGAAAGCTTTTCAAAAGTCCAAATATATTAATTGGATTCTCCGTGTTCATGCTCCTGTTAACACCCTCAAAGAACACCACAATATCAGTGGGGCTGGATTTTCCTGTAGAAAAAACATGCTGACTCTTCCCCAGCAGATCATATTTGGCCATGTGCCTGCTGATTTTATTCTTTATTATAGATTCTACCAATGCTTCAGGGATGAAAGTGAGACTCATTTCTCTGCAGTTCCCAGAAACACCTCTGGAGACCTTTTTGAAGATGGGTGTTATGTTGTTATGCTGGCAGCAGAGGCTGTTTGTAATGAGAGATTACATACTACTGCCAATAGTTCTGCCATTTCTGTTTCTCAGTGAAGCAGAGCACTGTTACCCTGCCTTTCATAATATTGTCAAGAATGCAGAAGCAGAAGCAGAAGGCACAAATATGGTTTCTGGGCTCTTCCTTCTCTTCAGTTTGGTCTCAAATAATGATGGGTTTTTACAATGCCAATTCACCACACTTGACTGACAATCCCCAGGAACTCTGAATAACTTCCATGGTATAAAATGTCAGAGTCCATGAAAATTCATTCAGCCAGTCAGGTCCTGTACATTTTACAGATTTTTCCCAACACTTTATGAAAATTGTAACCTGATGCCGCTACCCCAGGAATCTATTATGGGAGTGTCATTTGCACCGCTGATACTAACACCAAGAGCTTGCCAATTTCCACTTTTTCCAGGCTTTAAAAATCAGCCATAAACAGATACAAGTCTAACCTTGGCGCCAAAGTTCTTCTGTTGCTTTTTGAGAAAACTAGCTTGAAAAATAACATTGTGATTTTTCTTGCTACTTTCTGCTCAAGGATGTAAAAGCATTTTGCAGATACTAGTTATCTATGCCAGATTATTTTTATAAGAGAATAAGCAGGTATTGTTATGAGTTTACACATGGACAAAGGGAGGAAGGATGGGTTTGTAGGCAGGCCATGGCCTGAGATGCAGATGATCTGCAATCAGTATAAAAGTTCTGGTGAGATATCCCTGTGTCACCATGGGCAGGCCACTTAGGCCTACATTGTCAAAATTACTACTTTCCTATTTCTAAGCAAACAAAACTTCCAGTCACTTTTGAAATATAGGACATTTGACCTCCTGTGCCCTATTTCACCATCTGCAAAATGAAGAACCCCCCCAAATCACAGAAACTAATTATAACAGAGGTTTCACAAGTACCTGCCCACATAGGGCAACCCACTTTTATAGAACAAAAAATTCCTATTAGGCAGAAGGGTGTGTCTTCACATTTGCTTTACTGTGGAGTAGACTAATTAGCTGCAGAGTAAAGTGGCACTGCTTACACATGATGGTATTAAGCTGTAGTAAACTAATTTGTGCTGATGTAAGATAGTACTGTCAGGGAAAATACTATCTTACAGTGGTCTAATTTACTGTGATTAAATGCATGTGTAGACACTGACTACAGGTGTAAATTGTGCTCAGTCAGCCCAGGCAGCTGGAAGCCAGATTCCTATCTGTCACCCATCACTTGGTTCCACACTTTCAGCACCCTCATGCCCCAGCTAGCCCCTCTGCTCCCCAATGCTGCCACCTGGAGACCAGGACTGATCCCCTGTGCTCCCTGCCAGCCTGGGCTTGCTCAACCCTGGCTCAAATTGTTACTGTCCTGGGCACACATGTAGACACTGTACCTGGGAGTAGTTTACTCTGGCTCAAACTGTTCTAGAGGTTATTGCTGTACATACAACCATGTCTATAGGGCAGGGAAGGGATCAATTTAGGGCCAATTTTTCAGAGTCAAGACAAAACTTCTATTTCATGCATTCTTTTGGAACTAGAGAATATCCCCAAAATTTAGGAATGTGCTGAAGTTGGTTGCTTTACACTTAGATCAGTGGTTTTCAACCTTTTCTCATTTGTGGACCCCTAAAAAGTTTTTTAATGGAGGTGTGGACTCATTTAAATTATAAGTATGGATATTCATATACTTTTGCTTGATCATAGTAATCTTTTGTGGACCCATTAGACATAGGCCAGGGACCCCCCAGAGGTTTGTGGGCCACAGGTTGAAAATCACTGATCTAGATAACATATGTGACTACATCCTGCACCCAAAAGCACACAACTAAGTAGGTGTCAGTTGTAACTATCTGCAGTTTGCCCGATTCGCATCCTGGTGCTTTATGTACTGGACCATGATCCCTCTCCATCTAAGAGGTAGGAGGGATTGTGTTTTGCGCTTTCCCCTTGTAGGATGCTCACCTTTGTTGATAAATATGCAAAACCTTGAGTTTCAAAAAAAAAAAAA
>JAGPOW010002742.1:35152961-35186892 GCA_030014935.1 Caiman crocodilus
AAAAAAAAAAAAATATGCAAAATCTTGAGTTGGTATGAGTTTTAGGGATTGTCTTCAGTGATTAAAGAGCTGTGTATTTAACTTCAGGGTAACTAAAGTTCATCAACTATCTTGAGGTAGAACATAGCAGAGACTAAACACTGGTTCTACTTCAAGGTAAACTTGGTTTGATCAGCTCCAGGCAGGTATACGGGCTGACTATGGTGAGTTTATCTCATGGTAACATTAAAATGCCTTGTCTTCACTGCATTTCCACCTCACCGCAGCTGATGAGCTTTGGCTCCTTAGATATTAAAAACACAAATTTCAGCAGCACATCTAAGATCTCAGCATTCTCTTCATGTTTTATGATGTGATACAGTGAAAATCCCTCTAGATTTTGGATAGCTCTTGCATTTTTCAAAATAATATTTGGGAAATATACATTTAATTGCTCTGTCCTTGTGTCAGACCATTTTTTTGAATTCCATTTTTATTATAGTCCCAGGAAACTAGAGATGCACCAATACAATATCAGCTTGGTACCAATATAAAGAAAATTGGCTGTATCAGAAATCGGCCCAATGGGGCTAATGATTTGGCTGCTAAATTCCTGTACACGTGTGCAGCCACAGCACAGCACTCAGGCAATGAGAAGCACAGCCCAGAAGCATGGAGACCTGCCTCCAGCTGGTAAGATTGTTGTGGTAGAAGGGGAGAGGGGAGGGAAGACACATAATGGGGGGCAGATCACCCCCCCCATGGTGAAGGAGGGGACGGGCAGGGGCAGGCGATGCCCAGCCAGGGTGGGGCAGGGTACAGGATGGATCCACAGCATAATAAGGGGGGAAGCTCCTGCAGCTGTGCATACCCCAAGAAGGCATGGGTGGAGCGTGTGCTCCCTGGGTCTGTGCAGGGTGGGTGAGCTGCAGCTGTGGATTGGAGCTGGGGCTGCACCAGGATCTTCTCACTGGGAGCTGGGCTCTGGGCATAGGCTATGGAGGGGGATGCAGCCACCCCAAATTTTCTGTAGCTCCCTGCCAGCACCGCCACCAATGCTGCACACCTGGTGTAGCCCTGGCTCTTTCTGGCATGTGGGAGGTGGTGGGGGTTGAGCCAGAAAGAGTCAGGGATGAACAGTGTATGCAGCGGCCGTGCAGCGAAGGAGGTATGGTGAAGTTTGGGGTGTTTGTAGCCCCATCCACAGCCCCTGCCCCGAGTCCAACTCCCAGTGAGAAAACTCTGGCTCAGCCCCAGCTCCAGGCTGCAGCTGCAGTACACCTACCCCGCCCTGTGCAGATCTATGGGGCAAACACCTGCCCTGTACCATCCCGGGGTACGTGCAGCTGCAGGAGCTTCCCCCCTGATGAGTTGTGGGTCCACCCTGCATCCCTCCCCGCCCTACCCTGCCCTAGATGGGCTGCACCTACCCTTGCCCCTGTCCCCACCGTCACCAAGGGGGGGAGTTGATCTGCCTCTTCATGCCCCTTGTCTCCCCACTCCCCTTCCAGCACAATGGATTTACCAGCTGGAGACAGCTCTCCAGGCTGTATCAGAAACCAGATCGGTATCAGCCAATGTGCCTCTTTAAAAATTGGGTATCGGCCTAAAAATCATTATCGGTGCACCCCTACAGGAAACATAACATAATCATAGTTACATCAATAATCTGCTATAGAGAAGCTATCTTTAAGAGACTGTGTTACCTTCTGCCTAACAGACATTTTAATTATAATTGTAACAGAGCACCAAGATGAGCCTGCTACTGTAAAGGGCAGAAGCAGCCTGGCCAGGCGACTCAGAAGCCTAGGCAGAACTCCACAGCTACCGGTTGCTTAAGCAATGGCCTAACAGGGTAATTGGCACTGGCCTGTAGGTGGGCAGTTGACCATGAGGGGGCAGGGCTCTGGGTAGGGCTGGATCTGGAAGAAACATTTGCTACCTAGCGACTGCCAAGGAAAGGAGCCTCTGCCCAAGCAAACTACCTGAGACTAGATGCTACATAATTTGCTGCCCACAACAGTTGTCAGGATCCAGTGACCTAAGGTACCCAGGTCTAAGAGGTGTGTAGTCCTAAGGGTGGAAGTTTTACCCTCTAAAAGAGACAGAGCACAGCCTCCATTAGTGTTGTTATGTTGTAGCCCAGGGGCTTGTATTTGTGCTATTGTTCACTCTGGTGGACTGGGAAGAGGCTATAAGTGGAGGTTCAGAGGCCTCATTAGTGCTTGGGGAAAAAGTATTTACTGGAGCTGGGCAGAGCCCAGAGAGAGAGAGAGGCGGAGAGAGACACCTGAGAGAGAGACAGGCACAGAGAGTTGCCCAAGAGAGAGGGAGAGGTGCCAGAGAGTGAAGCACAGAGTCAGGCACTAGAGGACTCAGTGCCCGAGTGATGTAGAGACACAGGAGCCAGAAGGCTCCGCACCAAGATGGCGCATAGAGTGGATAACAGTGAAACATCTGCGAGGCATGGGACATGACTGGGGAAGGTAGGAGTCATGTGTAAACAGTAAAACATCTGCGAGGCATGTAGACATACCTAGGGCTAATGTTTAATGAAGGATGCCACTTGACTGGGGCATCCATATCCCATGGGAACTCAAAGGTTGACAGATGCCTAATAAATAAATAAAATAAAGAATTCCTTTAGCCATCAGCCATACAAACACTGAACTGCAAACACTTATTCTGTGTCAAATCACCTCTTTATTTGTATAGGAGACACAATAGATGGATTAGTCTGAACCAAATTGTATTACCTTGTCCAGGTATGCTTTCTGTGATGAGAACCTGAAGCTTATCCTAGTGGAGATGGCATCAGAGCTCTGCTATGGAACAGACTGGCTATGGTTGTCAATGGAAGCACTAGGCTTCCATAGATGTCTAAGAGCTGTATAGCTATTGGGACAATTGTTTTAAATTAACACAGATTTTGTTCTACTTAAAACCTTCTGTTCAGGCATTTTTATTTTTCCACAGCTCTAGAGACTAGTGGAAACATAAAATCCTGGACAGGATGCACCTGATGGAATGCCTCAAGTTGGCTGTTCTCCCTGGTCCTCTATCATACATACTGACCTTTCCAATAAATTCCTAATTATTGTGGGGGCCGAGTATGACCACCAGTGCTGTGGCCAAGAGCCCAGAATGGCAGGTGGGTACTTTTGACTGATGATGCAGAATTAGGCAAAGACACATACTGGTTAAACTGAGATGGCTTTACTTACACTGTTGATGTACACAGCATAGGAAGAAAGTTAACTTCAGAACTTCAGTTACAGTTGTACTGGGTAAGAGCTCTAAACAACACAACAAGATATCTTTGAACGACTCAACAAGCATGCAGGGCACAGGGTACGTTGGGACGGTCGGCGACGGGGAGTCGTTGGTGGGTGATCAGTCCGCCAAGTTTACTCCGAGATGTACATGGAGTTCTCCAAGTTGGGCGGAAACTGCTCTAGCTTTTATACGGCTAGCGAGCCAATTGCTAGTCGTCAGGTAGAAATAATTGACAACCGGCCAATGGGTGGCGCTCACTTAAACAATGCAGTTGTTAGGCTTGGGGGGAACTGTTCACTGCACCGGGGTTTTTTTTCTCAGTGTACCGAGAAATTCCGTCGTACTGAGGAATCTCACTGTGCCGAGAAATTCCACTGTGCCGAGGCATTTTAACTACTGGGTACTGACATGCCCCCTTGCTGATGGCACAGCTGGAATTGGAACACATGCGAGTCGTTTAAGTTGTTATTGTCTTGCTTGAGGGGTTCATATGGTAAATGGGTATATACAAATGCAGATAATGAAACAAGTTCGTTCTTAATAGATCAAATTAAACAATAACCAATGCAAACACAAACACACATAATTATGTTGGTTACAAAAAGTTCAACTATAATGGCTTCGGTAGATGTCATGGTGATGTCACACATCGAGCCCTTGCTTCTTGGGTGATGTTCTTTCCCTCTCACTCTCGGGCTCTGCCTCCGACACGTATTCTGAGTCTCAGACCTGTGAAGAAAAAATTCTCTGAACAGTTAACTAACTTATATTACAATGTTCGCATGCAGCCGTGCATGTGACGAGACAACCAATTAGATTTCCCGCTGCTTCCTGCTTTCCAGATGTTTGAACATGGCTCCACTCTGGACGATTGTCTCTCACATGCTCACGGATGTGACTGATGCATAGATGGAATGGCGATTCACATAAGCTCACTTGGCATGAACTTTGGGCGCCTCGGGGTCTTGTCCGTGCTCAGGAAGATGAGAACATTATGGACTCATCGTCTGGCTCTTTTGGATATTGGAAGCCTAGTTCATATGCTAGTTGCCATTGGTCCGCATCTCCCAGGATTCATAGCTGCCGTTTGGTGAGCCTTGAGTGATGTAGGAGGAATCCGAACACGATCCGCTCCTCCGGTGTTCTCTATGGCAACAGTTGTGGTTCGTTGAGAGTCAGATTCATGAGGGCATGCAGTGGGTTGATGCTCTAAGTCACTGGAAGTTCTTATGTCTGACTTTATAAGTGCTTGTAGTCATGGGAGTTGACGTAAAATATCACCCACGGGTTGGCCAGCTAGTGAGTTAAGGAGAATTCGAAGTATGATGGCATTCCTTCCTCCATAAACTTCAACACAGGCTTCCATGCCATTAAGAGTCACCGAAACAGTTCCAGGGTTTTGCAGGTTGCGGTGAGGCCACTGTCCTCTCTGCTGGGGTGGTGTCAGCCCCAGTGCGCGTGTTCTGGAGTTCCAGGAACAGTATGAAATTCCTATTACCGCTAACAGAATTTGTTCTGCATTGGCCTTTGATGGGCGGCCGTCATGCCATGAGTGGGATTTATGGGTGACCTGGCCTGCAACGAGCGCTGGAAGTGGGATGGTCCAGTGAACATTGCACGTCACTATATCTATGTCGGTGGCGTGTTCCCCGCTCCATGAGGTTTGTCGGGTTAGGAAGCTTGCCTCTTCCGGGTCTAGCAAGTCGGACCCAAACTCCAAGAACAGGTGTCCTAGCCATATGGCTAGAGTTTCTTTAGGCTTTATTTTTGATTTCTTGCATAACTCCTGTAACTCAGTCCAGGTACGAGCACAATAGGTGGTGGTAGTGTTGCGGACTGCACCCTGTGCATTGATTACTTGGTTGATTATTGCTACAGGATGAGTGACTGTCGAAGGTGTTGCTGTATCTGGTGGGAGAGTCCGATACAGTTCTACGCTTGTTGCCCCCTCCCCGTGGTGAGGAGGCGGGGTCGCCAAAAGCGACATCACTTTGGGGGTGGAGTTATCGGCTGGATTCCCGCCCGTTCTTCTGAAGCTCTGCCCTTCTTTTCTGGGTCTTCTGGGCAGTTCCCTTCTTTCTTGGTGCCATCTTGAAATGGCGGTGGCTCAGGGTTTTCTTTTCCTGCCCCCTGCTTAGCCGCCTGGACGGCTGTGAGCAGTTGGGCTTCCAGATTTGCCTTTTCCCGCAACCCTTGTCACACTTTGAGCCAGTCCACCTAGTCGCGGTGTGGCCTTCTGCCTCCAGATTTTCACGAAGCTCGGAAAGAAGCTCATCGTTTCTCAAATCAGGCACCAGGGTTGGGGGATTGAACTGATCAATTAGCACTGGCTCTCCATCTTCCCGCATGCATCGCATACAGCAGGTGAACTCCTGGCTGAGGGTCGGGCTTATTTCGCTCAGTTTGACTCTGGCAAAGGATATGGTGCCCCCTTACTCTCAGGGCCTGAATAGGACCTGCTCACTACTCATCACACACCCAAACGCCCTGGGATGAAGATATGCTTCCCACTCTTTCACAGCTCCCTCTTCCCCCTCCAGCGAGAGATAGCCGCTGATGAGCCTTTCACCTGTTCTGCCTGCTTGGTGATAGGTGATGTGTGTGCCTAGTTCCATGGCGTTTGACACGTGGCGTCTCCCACTATGCCAGGGGCAGTTCCTAACTAATTCTAACTACATCGCATCTTCCCCGGATCCTGTTCATGATGCCATGTGGGAACCGGGTACGGTCAACAGGGCTGTGGCCAAGAGCCCAGAATGGCAGGTGGGTACTTTTGACTGATGGAGCAGAATTAGGCACAGACATGTATTGGTTAAACTGAGATGGCTTTTCTTACACTGTTGATGTACACAGCGTAGGAAGAAGGTTAACTTCAGAACTTCAGTGTGGGAACCAGGTAAGAGCTCTAAACAACACGACGAGATATCTTTGAACGACTTAATGAGCATGCAGGGCACAGGGTACGTCGGGATGGTTGGCAACGGGGAGTCGTTGGTGGGTGATCAGTCTGCCAAGTTTACTCCGAGATGTACGTGGAGTTCTCCAAGTTGGGCGGAAACTGCTCTAGCTTTTATACAGCTAGCGAGCCAATTGCTAGTCGTCAGGTAGAAATAATTTACAACCGGCCAATGGGTGGCACTCACTTAAACAATGCAGTTGTTAGGTTTGGCAGAAACTGTTCACTGCATCGGGGGGTGTTTTCTCACCATACCGAGAAATTCCGTCGTACTGAGGAATCTCACTGTGCCGAGAAATTCCACTGTGCTGAGGTATTTTAACTACTGGGTACTGACAATCATCATTTAAAATCAACTACAGAAACTATTCATGAGAATTAAACCTTATTAAAGTGGGAGGTCTGTAATCTGATATTTAAAAGACTTCCTGACGTTTACTCTGGGTTATATCAACCTGTAGAAGATACAACCCCTGCAACCATCTACAGCATTCTTTTTAAAATCTGGGATTGACTCCCATAATTTTCAAACCCTCACATCCTTGGCTTACTTATCCCAATCTCCCATTCTGTTTGAAAGTAATAAAGACATTAAATCACAGCGCACCTTACAATGGGTCAGAAGCTGAATATAAGCCAACAGTGCACTCTTGTTGCAAAAAAACACAACAGCATCTTGGGTTATTTTAACAGGAGTGCAAATCAAGGGAAACGTTTCTTCCACTCTGTTTGGACTGGTGAGGTTATACCTGGAGGCACTATGTCCCATTTTGGGTCCCACACTTCAAGAATGTTGTGGATGGACTGGACGGGGTTTTTTTACACTTTGCATTAAAAAAAAGCTTTTCTAAAATAAGTGGTGTGGTGCATGCAGCAGCAGTATGCACCATCAGAAACCAGAGCCCGGCCAGCCAGAGCCGCACTGGCTGCCGGCTAGGCTCTGAGCAGCTGGCTTGATGCTGCTGCTGCCCCAGGAGGCCCCCATGACCCCAAGTAAGGCTGCTGGGGCCAGCACAGGTCACTTCGCTGCATGCTGGAGCACACATGCAGGGGCAGGCCTGAGGATAAATAGCAGGATGCATGTGCGCATTTGTCAGGACACACCTGTAAGTTCCATTCCATCCCCACCTTCCTATGAATGCATGTGAGCTCAGGAGTGTAGTATCACTTCCCTGTCTGTAAAATGGAGATAATGTCCTATCTGACAATAAGAGTAAGTGCTTTACTGTTGCTTGATGCTTAGAGATTGTGATGAGGAAGACTAATAAAATAGGCAGAAAACCTCAGGGTGGAGCTTCAGGGAAGTACATCAGCTTTCTCCAAAGTAATCTTGTCAAGACTGAGCCAACAGAGGAGCTTTACAATAGGTTCTGGGTACCAAATGACTTGGGGACAGTTGGATTAGTAGGCAAGTGATTGAAGGACACTTTGTGAAAAATATATGCTCAGCAGTTCCCAATGTAAAATCTCTAGATTTTATCTCTAAGTAAAACTCCCAACGGAGTTAAGGGGGGAATTATTTCTTAGGTATTCATGGCTATGACCCACAGAGGGCTTTATAGTTTAGTATTCCTGCTTGGAATTGTGCCTCAAAGGAAATAGAAAGCTGCTCTGTACATACTAATATGAACTTGACCCCTAAACATAACTGAGGATGAGATTAGAATATATTTGTTCATCCAGATTTGGGAAACAAGATCATCATATCTGAACAGCCCTGAACTTTTGATGTGTTCTGTATCCAACCCATTTTAAACTGGAGGACTAAACTGAGAAATAATAGCACTCCCTGTTACGATATATTCAGGGTTTTTTCTCTTGCTGGTAAAGTGCTTCAAGTTCTTTCTTCCTTTCTCAGTGAATGCTATCAATTCCCTCTGCTGCGGTCATTTCGGTTTTATTTCGAATGCATTCCACCAAGCTAAATTGGCTGGCTCTTGATTTTGTTTTATTTTGTTCTTATTTAAATGATGGATTGGAAACCTCCAGATGTCGATGCTCCAGTAAAAGTTTATCTTGGAGCAGCACTACCTAATACTCACTTCAAAGTCTCACGCATACTAACCTGAGCTCCTCTATTGCTGATTTATGTTCCAGCCCCCAGGGCAGAGAAAGAGAGCACCACCTGAATGGAGCTACAATCAGCTATTAGCCTCATAGTCCAACTGTGGCCAATAACAACACTCAGATTTCATAAACACAAAAATTTCTATAACAAAACACAACATTTGTTCATCTGGTACAGAATCCTACCTTTAGCTGTGGCTTATGCCAGATTCTTCAGAGGAAGGCAGAGAGCCTTAGTTATGGCCAATTGCATACATGACTGGGGGATGGGGAAGTAAATTCCTTCTTCCTCCCCATAGGCGATCAGCTTACACCTTTGAGCATGATATTTGATATTCCTTGTAACTTTTTGACCTACTATAGCTTCCACAGCTACAAATGTTCCTGTTCATCTAAATATCTAACCCTTCTTCTGTCTTGCATGACTACAGTATTTGACTGAGAAGCTTCCTGAAGTAGTGACATCCACAGGGTAATTAAACCCATGCATGAAAAAAAAATACTTAATCACGGTCTGCACTTCAGTTTCATTGGAGACTGTATGATCTGGTGAATTATGTGCCAGACCAGGAACAAGGAGAGATGGTTCCAGTTTTACTAGTTGATGTTGAGCAGATACTTTTTCCCTATGCCTATCTTTTCTTTCCTAGCTTTTTCTGTCTTGCCTATTTACACTGTAAGCTCTTTGAGGTGGAAGAAATCTCCTTTGCACATGTGCAGTTCCTGGCACCATGGTATCTTGAATCTGGTTGTGATCAAAGTAGTAGTCCATCTAGATTAATATACATCTCTGTTAGTGACCAATAGTAGATACTTCATAAGAAAGTTTTAGAAAAAAAGAAGTTTAGAAAAAAATGTATATGGAATTAAAATCTCTTCTGAAACTCTATTACTAATTTGTTTATGGTATGAAACAGGAAAGCTTATAGTCTTGAAAATATTATTTTCTGTCTAATATTGTTTTGCATGATTCTCACTAGTCATATAAATCTCTACATTTTCTTTTAATATTACCAGGACTTTGGATTTAGTATTATCATGTGGCACTGAGCTGCACAGGTTAATAATGGTTTGTGTAAAAAACATTATTTCTGTTTAACCCATTGAAGGGCGTTGCATCTCTCGTTGTTCTTGTTCTTTAAACCATTCATTATTGTGTAGAATTTACTTCTCACTAAACTAAACTGTCCTGAACTTTTCAGTCTCTCTTTTTAGGGGATCTGCTGGGACACCTCAAATCATGTTCATCACCTACCTTCCCAACATTTTCTGTTTCTGCTAATCCTTCTTGAGATGGGGAAACCAGACTGAACACAGAATTATACATGTGGACATTTGTTTATCCTATATTGAGATGAAAAAAAAAGTTAAAATATTGCCACTCCCTATGGGAAAGAATTTTTATTTTCCAAACAGCTCTACTAATGGCCTTGCGACATATCCTAAAAATCATGAACACAGCAGCTTCCTTTGAGCAAGCTGCACAGTCAAAGGTTCTCCACCCTAAGCCCTCAAAGTATTCCAGCTGTAGGGGAATAGTACATGGGGGTACATGGCCCCTAATATCTATAGGATACATCCAGAAATAAAAGCGTGCCTTCTGATATTTAATCACAATCAGATTACACCACCTCTCACCAAAATCCCTTCTTTTGCCTTTTTTACCCCAAAGACTAATTCTATTCTCACTTCTACTACGTATTGGGAGACAGGGTGGTGTCAAAGACATGGGTAAAGATAAATGTGCGTTGCCATACTTCTCTGTGGATAAACCCAGATATTTACTTTCCAGATCTGTACAAATTTCACATAAAATCAAACAAAACAGCCTGTAGCATGAATTTTGCTCTTTGTACTCAGTCCAATTTCACTTTACAGATTTCATACCTAAAAGCCTGAATCATTTGTGAGACATGTAAAAGGTTGAATTCTGATCACACCCCCATTTTATTTTCATGTAAATACACTGGATTCGTTCATTGGCTATTGCAAATTGGCATAGCACAATCATTGGTAGAGCTACGTCAATTTACCTGCTGAAGATCTAGTTCACTGCTATCACTAGGCATACTCCTGAACAACCTTGTGAAATCAGAATCAGGGAAACTGTAAAACCTTGTAGCTGAGACTACATGTATTTTATGTACTAAAGAAAAGGAGCTGACCTACTAGGTTGGTGGACTAGCATGCACAGAAATTTGATTCTGCCATCGTACTATAACAGTAGGGATGCCCCAATAGAGATTTTTGGGGCCAATACCAAGAGCCCATATTTACTGAGCCATATTGGCTGATACTAGTCCAATTGCTAATATGAGCTCCGGCAGCTTGGAGTGCAGCATCCAGCTGGTAAGTCTCTTGTGGGAGAAGGGGCAGGGGGGAGACTGAGGTCCCCACAGTGAGGGAAGGAGTGGGGCATGGGATGGAGCCATGAATTAATCATCCTAGATGCTCCTAGATTTGGTCTTGGCCAAAAGAGATGATCTGGTGAGAGACTTGAATATAGAGGTTAGTCTGGGGAGAGCAACCACAAAACCATCATATCCACTGTCCATTGCTAGAAAAGCAAATCAGTTAGCAGGGTTGAAGTTTTGGACTTCAAAAAAGTGAATTTCAACAGGATTAGAGCAATAGTAGGGGAAGCACTGTGGGACCAGGGACCAAAGGTGAAAGGAGTGCATGAAGAGTGGTCATTCCTTAAGGACACGATCCTTGAAGCACAAAAGAAGTCCCTTCCCATACAGAAAAAAAGTAGCAGAAGGGCTGTTGAGCCCTCTTGGCTTAATAGGGATATCATGGTCCTCTTGAAAAATAAGAAAGAGGAATACAAACAATGGAAGCTTGGGATAGTCCTCAAGGAGGACTACAATAAGAAGTTATTCTTTAAGTATTTAGGGAACAAGAGGAAAACAAATGGAAACATGGGACCATTGCTTAACAACTCAGGACAGCTGGTTACTGACACTCAGGAGAAAGTTGAGCTCCTGAATGACTACTTTGCTCCGGTATTTCATTGGACTAAGGGGAAAATTATACTAGATGAAGTTTAGAATGGGCATGGTGGAAATGACCACCTTCCTACTGTTAACTTTGAGATGGTGCATGATCAATTAGAAAAGTTAGACATTTGTAAGTCAGCAGGACTAGATGAACTTTATCTGAGAGCGCTGAAGGAGCTAGCCGAAGTCACCACAGGACCTCTGGTGAAACTCTTCCAAAACCTGTGGCACTTGGGGGAAGTCTCTGAAGACTGGAAGAGGGCCAATGTTGTGCCCATCTACAAGAAGGGGAGGAGAGAGGACCTGGGCAACTATAGGCCAATTAGCCTAACTTCTATCCCAAGGAAAATCCTGGAAAATTGTATCAAGGAGTCTATTCTGAATGACAGCCAGCATGTCTTCATCACAGGAAGGTCTTGTTTTACTAATCCCATCTCCTTCTATGACCAGGTAACTCGCCACTTGGATTAGAGAGAGGAGGTTGTATACCTAGACTTCCAAAAGGCCTTTGATTTGGTATCCAATGATGGTCTCATGGGAAAATTGGAGGATTATAAACTTAACCACTCAACAGTTAGGTGGGTAGGAAGCTGGCTGTGGGGTAGGACCCATAGAGTCCTAATGAATGGATCTGTGTCGTCCTGCTGAGAAGTGGCCAGTGGTATCCCTATGGGATCAGTGCCTGGTCCAGTTCTTTTCAAGATCTTTATCAATGATTTGAATGTGGGGGTAAAGAGCTCACTGGCTGAGTTTGCAGATGACACCAAGTTGTGGGGAAGCTTGGTCATTCTTGAAGATAGACTGCAGATACAGGTGGCCTAAACAGGCTGGCAAGTTGGGTGGATCAGAACCAGATGAAGTTCAACACTGAGAAACGTAAAGTGCTCCATCTGGGAACAAACAATCCCCAATGTACTGACAGGCTTGGTGTTGCCAAACTGACTAGTACTATGGCTGAAAGGAACCTAGGGGTAATAATAGACCATAGTATGAACATGAGCTATCAGTGCGATGCTGTAGTCAGCAGGGCAAACAATACTCTGGCATGCATAAACTGATGCATTTCAAGTGAAACCAAGGAAGTGATTCTTCAGCTTTACTCAGCACTGGTGAGACCACAGCCAGAGTACTGCATCCAGTTCTGGGTGCTGCACTTCAACAAGGACATGGAAAAGCTTTAGAGAGTCCAGAAAAGAGCCACCGTTATGATTAGAGACTTGCAAGGCAAGCCATATAAGGAAAAGCTGAGGGACTTGGGTCTCTTCAGCCTAAAAAAGAGAAGGCTGAGAGGGGACTTGGTAGCAGCTTACTGCTATATCAGGGGAAAACATCAAGGGTTCAGCAAACAACTGGTCACCAGGGCACCCTTGGAAAACCAGGAGTAATGGCCACAAACTCCTAGAAGACCGTTTCAGGTTTAACAGTAGGAAAAACTTCACAGTTAGGGTGTCCAGACTGTGGATTAAATTCCCTCCAAATCTTTAAGAGGAGACTGAATGGTCACCTTGCTGGGGTCATTTGACCCCAGTTGTCTTTCTTGCTTAGTGCAGGGGGGCTGGACCCAATGATCTTGGGAGGTCCCTTCCAGCCCTTTACAATCTATGAATCTATGCATACAGGGGGAGTGTTTGTATGTGGGTGGGAAGGGTGGCCCCCTCTGCTATGCACACCCTGGGAAGGCATGGGGGTGTGCACTCATGGATCTACATGTGGGTAAGGGCAGGCTGCTGCTGTGGTCTGGGGCCTGGGCTGTGCCAGGTTCTTTCTGGTGGGGGCTGGGCCACTCTCCACTTTGGCCAGGAGGCGACAGTGCTAGGAGGGCAGGTTGTGGAGGCTATGGTGAATTTTGGGGAGGCTGCAGCCCCCCTCATTGCCCCCCTCCCAGTGCCACCACTGCCCTCCCAGAGCAGAGCCTGGCCTAGCCCCCTCCCAGGAAGAGCCCAGCACAACCTTGGCCCTAGCCCACAGAAGCAGCCTGCCCTCACCTCGCATGCAGATCTGGGGGCATATGGCCCCCATGCCCTCCTGGGGTGCATGTAGCAGCAGGAGCCACCACCCCCATGCTACCTGAATGAGCCACTCATGGGTCCTTCCCATGCCACATCCCACCGCTGCTGGGCAGTGCCTGCTGCTGCCCCAGCCCCAGCACTACCCCTACTCTCTCCCTCACCACTGGGGCCTCAATCTGCACCCTCACATCCCTTCCCTCCCCCACCCCTTCCCTCACAACAGACTTACCAGCCAGACCACGTGTGTGCACAGGGCATTTATCAACCACATTATTGGCCACATCACCCAAAAAAGCTGATTGCCGATGCTGTCAATATATATCAGTGCTTATCTTTTATATACCTATATAATCTATATTATCCTATACCTATAACCTATATTATTTTATACCTTATATCAGTGCTTATCTGATACAGGACCAATATACTGGTGCACCTCTATATAACACATGTCAGCAGAAGTGAGTGTTTCAAAATTTAAGAGAATACGGATTGATTAGGAATGCTGTCTTCAACATGACTCATGGATTAGCTATGCACTGGACCTAGCAGCATAAAACTGAGTTTTAAAAAGCTAGAATGTATTTTATATACTGTAAGCATTATTCCACATAAGTTAATTTAAAGCAATTTTTAAAATTAAAAAAATATTAATCAAGATCAAAAGAGGGAAATAAATACAGCATAACATAAAAGTAACTGACCAACAGTAACTAGACAAGGGGGCAGAGACAGTCCAGGCCCAAAAGGGTAAAAAAGGATATTCCCTAAGTGATCAGGGAGTGAGCAAACAGGGACAGCAAACAGGACAGTTTGCAAGCAGTTCACAGGTCAGTTTGTTGCCCCCCTCTTTGAAGGGAAGCCTTTAAGTTAAGCTCTTTCTTTAATTAAGAGTAACTAACCTATATATATTTAGCATAAATAACTAAAACTCAGCAGTTCAAGCAATACTTAAGCCCCTTGTTTAACTTTAATCCAGAGTGAGCGGGGTTCTCTAGGGAGTTTGCCTGGAATCTTTCTCAACTTTTTTCACTATAACCTTGGTGAAAGGAATCAGGTTAGCAGGGAAAAAGGAACCTTTTAAGACCAAGTAACAGTGACCATGCCAGCTTACAGGGGAGTTTGCTAGGGAAGATCTTCTTGGTCAGAGGGGCAGAAGGAGAGAAGCAACAGATTTAAGAGTCCCAGAGAGATGGATGGAGGACATTGCCATCACCACTGTCACTACCAGCTCTCCCTCTGTTTGTATCTGTGAGATCTGTTCAGGTAGGACTGCTCCCTGTCTAGGCTTCCACCCAGGTCCTGGTTTGGTGCCATGGAAACAGCAGCTTTCAGGTTCCTTCCAGTGACAGCCAGCTGGTGGAGTGCCTGAGATGTGAGTGGTGCCTCCTGGTGATGTCCCACAGGGAGAAGGCAAGAGAGCTACAGGAAGAGGTGGGGAGGCTTTGAAGCATCCTTCATCATGAGGACTTTATTAATTTGATGCTGAAGGAGACCTCTAGGACTGTGGAGGAAAGACTGCCAGAGGCAATGCTAGAGAATGAGGAGGACATGGACTCCCAGGAAGGTGGCAGCATTTTGCCTGGAGAACAGATGTGGAGCCCTTGCAACAAAGAAGGAGAAGCACATTCTCTTGGTGGAAGAGGCCAAGCCAAACATCCCCAAGGTTGGAAGGATCAAAACCACTCCCATCAAGAATGGTGGTGGGTGGTGGTGGTTGGAGACTCCGTTCTGCAGGAGACAGAGGCATCCATCTGCTGGCCTGACGTATTGTCTTGGAGAATCTGCTGCTTGCCCAGAGCCTGGATCTGAGATGTTGTGGAAGGATTACCAAGACTCATCTGGCCCTCTGACTACCATCCCATCCTGCTCATCCATGTGAGCACCAGTGATAAGCCAGGGGTGACTATGAACAGATAAAAAATGACTACAGGGCTGGGTGCAAGGTTGAAGGGGACAGGGGCTCAGGTTGTGTTCTCATTGATCCTGCCAGTCAAGAGAAAAGGTCCTGACAGAAGCAGACACATCCTGCAGATCAGTTCATGGCTGGCTATGCCTGCACAGCTGCTTTCACTAGTATGGCTTTGGCTTCTTCAACCACAGGATGTTGTTCCAAGAATAAGGATTGCTAGGAAGAGACAGGGACAGGGTCAACCTAATGACGAAAGGGAAGAGCAGACAGGTGAGGAGGGCTTTAAAGTAGGCTCACTGAGGGAGAAAGACCAAAGCCCTGAGGTGAGTAGGGAAGAAGGTAATTTGGAGAATGCAAAAGCAGGAGGGGCAACAAGGGAGGCCTTCTCATTCTTCCTGAGACAGTAAGTCAGTCAGCTACTTACCTTAGGTGTCTGTAAATGAATGCACAGAGCCTGGGAAACAAGCAGGAAGAATTACAATTCCTCACTGAGTCACAGAACTATGACATGATTGGAATAACAGACACTTGATGGGATAGTTCACATGACTGAAGGACTGTAAGGAATGTGTACAAACTGTTCGGGAAGGGCAGCCAGGGCAGAAGAAGAGAAGTGGTGTTTTATGTAAAAAATCTGTATGATAGATCAAAGCTCCAGTATGAAATTGGTGATAAACCCGTTAATAGTCTCTGGGTTAGGGTAAGAGTGGAAAACAACAAGGGTGTGATGTTGTGGTAGTTGTTTGCTTTAGACCACCCAATCAGGAGCATGTGGTGGATGAGGCTTTCTTCAAACACCAAATGGAAGGTTTTTGATCACAGGCCCATGTTCTCATGGGGGACTTCAATCACCCTGGCATCTGCTGGGAGGACAATACAGCAGTGCACAGGCAGTTCAGGAAGTTTTTGGAGATGGTTGAGGATAACTTCCTGGGGCAAGTGGTGGAGAGGCCAACCAGGAGCCATGCTCTTCTTGACCTGTTGCTCACAAATGGGGAAGAATTGGTGGAGAATGTAATAGTGGATGGCAACTTGGGCAGCAGCAACCACGAGTTCATGAATCCTGAGAAAAGGAAAGAAGGAGAGCTGCAGAGTAAGGACCCTGGGCTTCAGAAAAGCAGACTTTGACTCACTCAGGGAACTGATGGGCAGAATCCCCTGGGACATCAGTCTGAGGGAAAAGGGAGAGCAGGAGAGGTGGTTGTACTTTAAAGAAATCTTACTAGTAACACGTCATCCCAAAGTGCAAGAAGACTAACAAATATGGCAGAAGAGCAGCTTGGCTCAGAAGGGAACTTCAGTGAGCTAAACACAAAATGGAAACTTACAAGGAATGGAAACTTGGACAAACCACTAGGGAGGAGTATATGAGTATTGTTTGGGTATGCAGGGATGAAATCAGAAAGGCCAAAGAACAAATGGAGAGCCCCCCCATGCAGCATGGGGCAGTGGAGGGCAGCAGGGATCACCCCCATCCCTGGCAGCACCCAGTGAGCACCAGAGCTTTTTTTTTAAAGTAACAAGCTAGGGCAGGTGGGGGCAGCCATGGGGACAGCTGGGGGAGCAGGGAGGATTGGGGGGACTGGCAGGAATCCCACATGGTCCTCTTCCCCCTTCCTTGGCCCCCCCTTCCCTGCTCCGGGTACTTACCAGCTCAGAGTCAGCTGGAGCTCCCTGCTGCAGCCACCGGGGACTGCGAAAATCATAAAGCTCTTCAAATCTTTTCTTAAGATTCAGAAAACTTTGAATTGATTCGGACCTTTAAATTGTTCTCCTGATTCAATTTGAATTCAGAGATTTGGCCCCTGAATCGGGCCAAATCTCCTCTGAATTGAATCACCACCCAAAGCTTTGCACAGCCCTAATGTGAAGGGTAACAAGAAGGGTTTCTACAAGTATGTCAGCAACAAGAGAAAGATTGGGGAAAGTGTGAGGCCTTTACTGAATGGGGGAGGCAACCTAGTGACAGATGATGTGAAAAAGGCTGAAGTACTCAATGCCTTTTTTACCTCAGTCTTCACAGACAAGGTCAGCTCCCAGACTGCTGTACCTGGCAGCACAGTTTGGGGAGAAGGTAAGCAGCTAACAGTGGCAAAAGAACAGGTTAGGGACTACTTAGAAAAGCTGGACATATACAAGTTTATGGGGCCAGATGTGATGTCCCCAAGGTGCTGAGGGAGTCTGCTGATATGATTGGAGAGCTGCTGGCCATTAGGGCTGTGTGAAGCTTCAGATGGTGATTCAATTTGGAGGGGATTTGGCCTGATTCGGTGTCTGAATCTCCACATCTGAATCCAATCAGGGACCAATTTAAAGGTCTGAAGTGATTCAAAGCTCTCCAAACCTTCAGAAAAGATTTGGAGAGCTTTGATGATTCAGACAGTCCCTAGTGGCTGCAGCAGGGAGGTGCAGCTGGACTTGGAGCTGGTAAGTAGCTTCATGGCCCTCCCCTCTATTCTCCCAGCCCCCCACGGAAGCCCCATCCGGGCCAGCTCTGGTTCTTTAAGAAAAAAAAATAGAGAAAAGCCCCAGGACTCATAACTCCTGCAGCAGGAGTATAGCACAGGGTTCTCCCCCACCACTGGCAGGAATAGTGAGTGCAAGGCTTTTCTGGGGGGGAGGAGAGGAGTTCTTAAAGGACTGGAGCTGGTCCAGGTGGGGCACCTGTGGGGGGGCTGGGGGAGTGAGGGGGGGTTGGGGGACTCATGCAGAGCCCCTCATGCAGCATGGGCCAGTGGGGTGCAGCAGGGATTCTCCTCCCCGCCACAGCCTGGCAGCACCTGGTGAGCTGGAGCAGGAGTTTTCCAAAAAGCCAGGAGCTGGGGTAAGCAGGGCAGCCATTGCTGGGCTGGGGGGGAAGGGCCTGGTTGATTTGGAGATTCAGACGAATTCATTTGGAACAGTGATTCGAATCACCGAATAGAATCAATGTCCCCCAAATCAGCCGAATCCGAAGCAAAGACTAGCCACTTTGCACAGGCCTATTGGCCATTACCTTTGAAAACTTGCAGTGATCGGGAGTGGTCCTGGATGGAAAGGGGAACATAGTGCCAATATTTAAGAAAGGGAAGAAGGATGATTCAGGGAACTACAAACAGATCAGTTTCGCCATAGTCCCTGGAAAGATCATGGAGCAGGCCCTCAAGGAATCCATTTCCAATTAGTTGGAGGAGAAGGAGATTAGGTACAGTCAGCATGGATTTACCAAGGGCAAGTCATGCCTGACCAGCTTTATTGCCTTCTATGAAGAGATGAATAGGGCTGCGTGAAGCTTCAGGTGCTGATTCAATTCAGAGGAGATTTGGCCCAATTTGGTTGCTGAATCTCTGAATCTGAATCGAACTGGGAGGCCAATAAAAAGGTCCAAATTGAATCAAAGCTCTCTGAATCAATTTGGAAAAGATTTGGAGAGCTTTGGATATTTGAGTAGTCCCCAGTTACTACTGCAGGGAGCTAGACCCGGACTCTGTGCAAGTAAGTAGAGGGGGGTGTTGGATGAGTGGGGAGGGGACCACGCAGTGTGGGGAAAGGGAGACAGCAGGAATTGGTCCCTGCCTGGCAGGAGCCGGTCAGTGCAGGGCATATTTGTTTAAGAGCCAGGAGGCTGGGGCTGGGAGAGTGGGTGGGGGATGGAGGCTCATGGCAGAGTCCTCCATGCAGGGTGGGGCAGTGGGGATCATCCCCCCACCTGGCAGGAGCTGGTGAGTGTGGGGCTTTTTCTTTTTTAAAGAGCTGGGACACTGGGGCTGGGCTGGGAGAGCAGGCAGGGGATGTGGTCTGTTTGATTCAGAGATTCGGCTGATTCAGCGGCAGCTGAAACTAAATTAGATTTGGCCGAATCAATTTGAGACACTGATTTGAATCATTGAATCAAAACACTGTCCCCTGAATTGGCCAAATCCAAATCCAAAGTGAATACTAGCCATTTCACATAAGCTTAATGAATAGCTCTGTGAGTAGGCTAAAAAGAGCCAATTCCCAGGATCCTTAAAATTCTAGTTTATTAGGTGGATGTGTAGTGATTCACTAATGTCAAGATTGTGCACTCTGGGGCTGATCACTTCAACACACAAATTCACGCACACACATAGATACAGAGCACCGGTGTCAGGTATACCTATCCTGAGGCATTGGAGTTGATTGCCAGTCGAAGCTTTTTCCAAGGCAATGCTGTCTCCAGGAGGGGGTCATCAGCTGGTCCTCCTGGCTGGACAGGTAGGGTACTGATCGAACTGGAGATGAAGAGGGTGCTGCCAAGGGTCACTCCTCACTGCCTTTTATTCTTCTTTGGCAGACTTCTGTACTTCCCCCAATTTTCAGATCTGCTCAATCCAGGGGTCTCTGACCCTTGTGGGATGTCCCCCTGGGCAGCTGCTGGGTGACAGCTGTCAGCCCCGGGATCGCATCCATTAGTACATGTGGTTTCAGGAGTCTGTTGGTGAATTTTGATTAATTTAACTGCTGGTATTGTCCAGTCTCTGAAAATGGTTGATTGGGAAGTATTCAGAATTAAGAGTTGGTCTCTGATGTTGATTAACTCAAATCAGGTACGTTGTTGCAAGTATAAAGTCTCAGGGAGTTCTCAGCCCTCTATTGATTCTTTCCTCTGGTTAGTCTGCTGTCTTGAAGGTGCTAATTATTGCTCATTAACTCCTTATTGTAGTTAGCTACTGCCCTTACACATTCAATCACACACTCCCATTCATTCAGAGATCAGCCCAATACAGAGAAATTGCAGTTTGATTCCCACCCTTCCTGATATTGTTACTCAGTACAACTTACTTCTAAAAATAAAATACGTTCATTACAAGGTTAACATGATAAAATATAGACTATAAAAGGTGAAATGCCATGGCACATACAATAAATAGAATACAAAATATAATGCAAGGAAAGAGAGATGTACAATGTCATACTATATATATATATATATATATATAAGCCCTTATCAAATGTAATTTCATAAAACATCCATTTTATAAAATACCTAAATAATTCTATATCCTTATCCTTATAGTGAAAAGAAAGAAGAGAAGGAAGGAAAAAAAGGCAGAAGAAAGAGAAATAACCCAAGGAAGGGCTAGCAGTGCAGGCAAGAAGCCTTTGTTATGTGGAGGGGGGCTTTATTTTATTGGGGGCAGGCAAAAAGGGGACTTCTTGTTACATATGGATGGAGGGAGAGCAGTGGGTGTGATATACCAGGACTTTAGCAGGGCTTTTTACATGGTTTCCCACAACATTCTTGCAAGTAAGCTAAAAAAGAATGGGTTATATGAATGGAATGTAAAGTGGGTAGAAAATCATCTGGACCATTGGGTTCAAAGGGTAGTATAATCAAGGTTCAATGTCTAGTCAGCAGTTGGCATCAAATGGAATGCACGAGAGGTCAACCCTGGGGTTGATTTTGTTCAATACCTTCATCAATTACCTGGAAAATGGGATGGACTACACCTTGCCAGATTTGCAGATGACACCAAGCTGGTGTGGAGTAGTAGATACAATGGAGAGTTGGACTGGGATTCAGAGACCTAGAAAAATTGGATGATTGGAACAAAAGAAACCTCATGAGGCTCAATAAGGACAAGTGCAAAGTCCTGCACTTAGGATGGAAAAGGCCCATGCATTAATGCAGGCTGGGGACTGACTGCCTAAGCAGCAGCTCTACAGAAAAGGACCTGGGGGTTACAGTGGACAATAAGTTGAAAGTGAGCCAACGGTGTGCCCTTGTTGCCAAGAAGGCTAATGGCATACTGGGCTGCATTAGTAGGAGTGTTTCCAGCAGAGCGAGGGAAGTGATTCTACCCCTCTATTTGGCACTGATGCGGCCACATCTGGAGTACTATGTCTAGTTTTGAGCCCCCCACTGCAGAAAGGATGTGGACAAACTGGAGAGAGTAGAATGGACGGCAATGAAAATGGTTAGGGGGCTGGGGCGCATGACTTAAAAGGAAAGGCTGAGGGAACTGGGGTTATCTAGTCAGGAGAAGAGAAGACTGAGGGGGGATTTAATAGCAGCCTTCAAGTACTGGAAGGGTAATTACAAAGAGGATGGAGCTAGACTGTTCTCAGTGGTGGCAGCTGACAAAACAAGGAGAAATGGTCTCAAGTTGTAGCAAGGAAAGTTTAGGTTAGATATTAGGAAAAAAATTCTCACTAGGAGGGAAATAAAGTGTAGGAACAGGCTACCCAGAGTTTATGGAATCTCTATCCTTGGAGGTTTGGAAGACCTGGGTAGACAAAGCTTTGGCTGAGATGATTTAGTTGGGGGCAGTCCTGTTTTGAGAAGAAGGTTGGACTAGATGACCTCCTGAGGGTCCCTCCTAACCCTATTTTTCTATGATTCTATGATCCATAAAATGAATTCCACAAAGTACATTTCTATATAAAAGGTAATACTAACTATTTAAGCAACATGCCATGCATTATGTGGCTACTCATGTAATACAAGTAATACATTTATTCACCCTGGGTGCGTCTACACATTGCCATGCAGCAACATTACTATGGTGCTGTGCTTTAGTACTTCCTTTTGAAAGCACTAAAGCATGGTGTAGTAACTGCCTGTACTGTGCTGTGCATGCAGCGCATAGTTAGATTTTACTGCTTTGTTGCCATAGTGACATGCTAAAATGGGGAAGTGTGCTGCTACAGTGATGTAGCTGCCAATCATGCATAGATCCACATGATCATTACAATGCTGTAGCATGCCATATGGAGACAGTGAGTCACTGCATTGCAATAGGACAACATGTAGACATGCCCCCTGAGGAGTACTACATGGAAGGAACTACACAGCTTCCGATTAAATAAACTTGGAAAATGCAGATGGAGTATGTCTTAATTCATAATGGTTTATGCTATGTTGTTAATTTCTAAAACATTGGTCTGGACTTTTACTGTGTAGTAATAAATGTGATAATGAGCTGCTCCCATTCATACACCCTGGCTGTAGCAGTCAAAAGGACCCAGGGGAAGCATCAACCAACCGTACCTGTCTGAAGTTACAACTGCTTTGTATGCTGCTTCTTGTTGAAGTAAAAGTAACAAGGCACAAGTTGGAGTTCAGAACCACAAATTGCCTAGACAACATAGTTATCACAGAATAATTATACAGTAGGGGCTTGGCCCTGCAGTTCTCAGGTAGTAAGTAGTGCTCTAGGTAGTAAGTAGTGCTCTGTTCTTTGTCCTGATGTACAATACAGAGGAATCGATTCCTTCACCTTTGGAACATGACAGTGTTTGACATAAGATTTTTCCCAGTCATACTGGATTACTGGTTCAAATACATTTTGCCTTCAGTTGTGCTTACCACTGAAAATTTACAAAGAGAACAATCATTGTTCACAGTATACCTAATAAATTGTGCAGTGCTTTATGGACTGAGCCCCACGGAGGTCAACTTACATTAAAATGCAGCAACCAAACCCTAGGGCACTTCTACATGTCTACATGTCCTCCAGGGGTTACATCTGGGGAGGGGTGCTCTCTGAGAGTCTCTTTAACTAAAGCAGGCAGTGTCTCAGCTATCAGTGCCCCTGCACTTCAAACTGGCAGCAGCGCCCCTGCACTTCAAAATGGCAGCAAGGGCACTTGAACTAAAGCTCATTCAATGAGCTTTAGTTAAAGCACCCCCACTACCATTTTCAAGCATGGGGACACTGATAGATGAGATGCAGAGGCTGGCTGGAGCACGGTAATTACTATGCTCCAGCAGACTCAATTAATTGACTCTGCTCTGATGCACTATAATTACAGAGTGTTGGAGCAGCCTTGCAGCACATCTACAGGCACCCCTTATTCTTAACCTCTACTAGAAGTTGATCATTTTGGAAGCAACACATATAGTATATAGCATTGTCGTCAGACCTTTAACTGCCACTAAATTCCTGAAATGCCAACTATCTTGCAATAGTTTACTCAGACAGACCCTTATTCCTCTTTCCTTTCAGCAGGAACTGACTGGTTTATGCCTAGGAGTAAGGATATGAAAATACAATTAATTTCTTTCTATGCAGTCAAACAGTTAGGGATGATTGCAAATGTCATAAAATGTCACCTTTCAATTGTGGAATGAGGGGAGGATTCTGTAGAGTTTTTGTCTGTGACATGACATTTCATTAGGTCAATAACCCTGAGCCTAGAACTGCCTGGAAGTGATTTTGCATACAAAATGAATGTACAGGACAGGAATGTTTTGTTCTTTTCTTATTGAAAACAATACAACACATCTGCAGGTATATTTTTATTATAATGCATAATTAAGCATGTTTAGAAGTCTCAATGGGAGAAGCATGCCATACCCCGCCACATGACTGGGTAATGAAAGCTCCACTATGTCCTATGCCAACACAACTCAGCCTTCATCAGAAGTCAATTTCCATTATAATCAATGGGAGCTGTGCGACTAGAAGCCTACTGCAGTTCTCTGAAAACATACCCCATAATATTTCACAAATGCCTGTAGCTATGAGTAACTCTTTCTTAATATGTTTAATTTTCATTCATGTGTTAATTGTTCATCTTATATCCCAGATCAGTCCTGAGAGACAAAGCAGTATCTTACAGTCATTCCCAATAGTTAATAATACACAGTACTTAGATGGGCTTCTTGGGCCTTTGTTCACACCATAAAACTGGCTTTTAAAGTGACTTAAATACCTTTTGCGCTGCTTTAATGGCATTTCTGTTTGCACGTTCAGCAGTGTATTCCGCTTTAATGGTGTTGCTGTTTTCATGCTCAGCGGCGTATTCCACTTTAAATGACTTTGGGATGGGGAAAGATAAAACACCTCTGAGGTGTTTTATTTTGCTACCTAACATAGTGCAACAGTGCATGGGCTGCTGGAAGCTGATGTACTCTCGGCTTGGCAGGCCCCATGCGGCTCGGGGGCTGTGGGACCCGGCAGCCTCCCATACAGGCAAGCTCCACTAAAGAAAGAAAAAAAAAAGGCGAGCCTGATCTTTTGGGGGTTTTTTCTCCCCAGAGCCTGCCTGCCTGCCTGAGCTGTGTGTGAGCCTAGTGCTTCCCTCCATGGTTGCAGCGCCCTCTGGGACTGCGAAAAACAGTGAGCAGGTGCCATCTGGGGGGGCCCATGCACAGCTCAGGGACTGCTCGGCTTGACGGCAACTCACCCCACCACCAAAGAGCCAGGTAAGGATTGGGACCCCAACCTTGTGTACACACGGGGGGGGTTTAGTTTGGTTTAATTCTCCCTAAATTGAAGTGGTGTTTTTTAAAACCCACCATTTCAATTTAGGGAGAACTAAACCAAATTAACCCCGCCATGGTGTGTATAAGCACCCCTTGTCTACCAGTCTCAAAGCAGTTTGCAAGTATCCTATTCTACCAATAGCAAAACTGAGCCATGAGAAGTGAAGCGATTTGCCCAAGATCACACAGTGAGCTGGAAACAATAATTTTGATCATCTGAATCCCAAAAATGCCACTTACACACAGATTAGCACTCTAGTCAGCATGCATAACTTTGTGCACCTGAATAGTTATATACTCACCTAGACTAATCATAGTCTCTGTCAACAAAACTCATGGGTGAGAAACCTCCCATCTTTTCCTCCCCAAAGTTCAGCTTCCTAAGAAGCTATAGGGCCTGGGCCCTGTCAGCCAGGAAGAAGGTTTGAACCTAGGCTTCTATGTCTAGCTCTTTTCAGCATAGGATCCTACCCACATTTCACAGGCCAGCTAGTAACTAAACCTTTTTCTAGGATTCCTGTTGAATCTAGCTTCCTGGGCAGGCATAAGGGAGTGATATGCGAAGCAAGGAAGAATGGCGCAAGTCAGAGGATATGTCACTTAGTGATGTGGCTAATAGTCTCAAAGGGAGGGTGTGCTGGAGTCCTTGCTTTCAATAATGCACAAGCTTCTCTCCTGCATGCCCTCCATCCATGTTTTTTCCCCAACAACTGTATTAGTGGTTCAGCTTCAAAAGGAGTGCTAGAGAAGAGAGTAAACAAGGACTAGTTTGTGGTGTGGTGGTTAGAGCATTGTGCTAGAATAGACGGTCTAAAACACCCGAGTGCAATCTGCGGTGGTGACTAGAACCCCGGGCATCCAGCTTTCCAGGAAAGGGCCCTGAGATTTTGGGGAGAGATGGATATGTGTGTCTTTTTTTCATTTTTGAGGCTAAGTCTATTAGTAATGGGTTTTGGCTAACTCTGTTTCTTAGTTTCTTAAGGCTGCTACATATCCACAAAGGTGCGAAATACATGCCTTGGCTACTCCCATGTATGCCCAGTCTGTGAGACTGTGTAGCTGAACATGGACTAACCATGTACTCAGGGCTACAGGTCAAGGAATAGGATGCAAATCTGTGCACAAGTAGCATTTTTGGCAATTAGATGACCAAAAATGCCTTGTAAATGACCAGATCTAGACACTTACATGACCAGGAAGGCAGCAGAATGCTACCCTACATTAGCCCTTCTTCCAGCCTCTGGGAACCTGCCTGTCATCTATGACTTTACTAATATTATTGCCATTGGCTCTACAATTTTTTTAGATGCTTCTTGCCACACCCTAGGAAGGATTTCATCAGGCTCTGCTGACTTAAATGTATCTAAATTTATCAAAAGCTCTCTAATACCTTCTTTATTTATCATGATCCAAAACCCTTTATTTCTATTGATTTTGTTTGCTGTCTGGTACAGTTTGGGGTGTGGCTGGGGAACAGGGAAGGGGGGGTGTTGTGATCCTGAAAAAAAGAGTCATTGAGCAGCTCTGCCTTCTTGGCATCTTTTATTAAAAGTTCACCCCACAGCAGTGGATCCACAGCATACTCAGTGTTTCTTTTTTGATATTTGTTGAACTTCTTGTTGTCTTCAGTATCCTTGGCCACTTGTATCTCATTTGTCATTTTTTCTTATTCCTTTAGTGAGTCACCTTTACTTCCATTGCCTATTTCTCTTTTGATTTTGAAGTAGCTACGTTTCTGAAGCCATGTTCAGCACCTGTCGGATTGTCTTATCTTTCCAGAATGTTGAAATAAGTTGTTATTGGGTCTTCAATACCATGTCCTTTAGGAATTGCCAGCTTTCCTGAATTTCCTTATCTTTTGTCTATTCGTTGGACCTGGCTTATTATTTCTCCAAATCAATTAAAATCTCTTTTTTGAAGTTTAGGGTGTGTCTGCATGTGCAAGTAAGGCATCCGAATAAACTGCGGAGCTTGTTGCTGCGGAGTTAATTACTCCCAAGCTAACATTCAAATGTCTGAATGTGTGCCTGGGAGCAATTAACTCCAAAATGATAAGCTGCATAGTTTATTCAGGCACAGCGTGTGGAGCCAAGGTGGGCAAGCCCCAGATAATAGGGGCCATGGGGGTCAGCTTGCTAACTCAGGGTTGCTCCCCTTGGTTCAACAAGCTGAAGAGGGGCTGGCTCGGGCACAAGGGAGCTTCAACGTGCGGCCAGCCAGCCAGGCAGTGTCTACACGTGCGGTTGCAGAGTAAATTAGTTGACTGCAGTCTAAAAGGGAGAGGCACGCGTGTAGATGCTGAGATGTTTACTGCACAGCTAACTAGTCAACTGTGCAGTAAACGTCTTGTGTAGATCAGTCCTTAATGTACTTGTTTAGCTATTCTCATACCTTCCTCTGTTTAGAATAACCAATCCCGTCATGTCATGATCACTTCTTTCCAAGTTTCCAATCATTTCATGCTTACAATCAGTTCTTCTTTTAGAACACAATCCAATAGAGATGATCCCTAGCTGTTTCCTCAACTTTAAAAAAAAAAGGTATCCTATACTTCTGAGGATTTTTGCTGAATACTTTCCTGTTTTGCTTTATTTTTCCTTCAACAATTATCAGGGAACTTAAAATCCACTATTAGTACCATCTCATTAGTTTTTTATATTCTTGTTAGGTGTTTGAAGAATTAATTTGTCTCATCTACCTCATCTTTCTGATCTCTCAGTCTATGGTAGATGCTCAGCACATTATCACTATCATTTTACTATCTTCATCCTTTTATCTTCATCTAGGTGTACTAAACAGATTTTCTGCTTCCTTCATCTTGGAGCGCCAAATGAGCTTATATTTGTATGTATGTGTATTCTTGAAATGTGTGGTCATTAGCATTCTCATAATCTCCTTGGGAGGGAGGGAAATACTCTGCTACTCATCTTCCCAAAATCATTGTACCTCAGAGACATACAAGAATGTGTCACTTGGCTCAAAACTACAGGACATCAGTAGAGCTGGGAATAAAACATTGGAGTTCAGTCTCCCCAACTTCAAATCTACCAACAAGAAATACTCTGTCCTCTGCATTAATTCTCTTTATCATGTGTAAATGATTTCCATCTAGCTTCTTTTGGAAGCTGGATTGAAGGGACATGTTTTCTCTGAAGACCAGATTGGACTCCTCTTTTTCAAAAATCAAATAAATAAATAAATGGGACTAGAACTACTGAAATCAGTGGGGCTACTATGTGTTTGTCACCATGGGAGAGGTTTCCACGGTATCCCTGAATGTGAGTTAGGTTATTCAGAATGTATTATGAACTCTTTATCTTCTCTCATGAAAAATTCTACTCCAGGATAGTCCTTCCCATGACTGTTTCAATCTATAGTAGTCTAAGTCTAAGGGACTTGCTATTGTGTGCAGCTACCTCATATATTTGTGCTCCTTTCACTCAACAAATTGTGCACTTCAAAATCAGCATTTTTTTCACTTTGTTAATTGTTACGTATTGATGACCATTAATGACTACATTTATGAAACAAAGAAAATCACATGTTCAGCTCTTATATATATCTGTTAACTGGGGCTGTGTGAAGCTTCGGTCCCTGATTTGATTCAGCAGAGATTTGGCCCGATTCAGCAGCCAAATCTCCAAATCCAGATTGAATCAGAGGACACTTTAATCTCTCCGAATTGAATCAGAACCCTCTGAATCAATTCAGACAGATTCAGAAAGATTTGGAGATTCAGAAACAGACACAACTTTAAATGCTTTTTCTACATATCTCTAGGTAGCAGATGGCTCGTGAATGCTGCAATGCTGGGGCACATGGAGTGTCCCACAGAAGTGCAGAGGGGCTTCCCAGTGCACTCAGCAGCAGACCCAGAAGTGGACCAAATCAGCGAATCAAATTGGTGTCCCTGATTTGGGCTAAATCTGAATCTAATAGGGCCCGCTTCGTACACCCCTACTGTTAACATATCTGTTTTGCAGCAAGCATGGAAAATATTCCTTGGGGTCCACAAACTCAGAGGATCTGATCTGCAGAGTAAAAAAAATTGATACTACATTGCACATTTTAACACTTAAATATGTATTTCAGTGTCTAAGTAACAGACACAGGACTCCAATTTTGAAACTGGACTCTGAAATCTTTTCTGCAGTTTAGTGGCTATACCCAAGCAAAACTGTGTGTTGCCTCCATCTACCATGTTCTGCAGCTGTTGCCATCCATCAGTCTCCCAGTCAGGATTGTAGGTACTAGAATACAGTTAAGAGGATAGACTGATTGATTTAATACCAGATACACTAGATAGCTTTTGGATTATTTTAATCTTACTCAAATTAAAATTGAGTTACTCTGATGTGGAAATGTTAATGAGTTAAAAGGAAAAAGGAACAGGAAAAGGAAAAGATTATATATTGAATGACAATGTTAGAAGGTACCAAAGACAAAACACAAACCAATAAACATGCATTTTATTTATGAAATAACTATGATTCAGCTGTATCAGAAATGGATAAATGATTTGAATAATAATCTGAAAAGACAGCCATCTGATTTAATGTTTTCTCTTCCAAATTAACATACCGCCTTCATTGCTGTGTCTGAGTATCTCAAAGTTCACTGGCACTTGCCATTTAGGGCCTCATACAAAGTTCACTGAAGTCAAAGAGAAGTTTTAGATCACTTGTAACCCTGAGCTAAGTGATGCATGTGAGGTGCAATGTCACATTTTCTATTTTCAACAATAGATTTCCTTTCTGTAGTTACCCACTCACAGACCAGACCTATAGGAGGGAGGATCTGCAAAGAGAGCTTAGCTCTCCCCTTTGCACTCACCAAAATCTGAGGCTGCCCCTGTGTGCAATAGCTCTCCCTGTTCTGAGTTAGCATGATCTGAAGACCCATTCAGTGGCACTATGCCCACTTGTATCCTGGGAGAATCTGCCCCCTGAATTCAATTCCGGACTAGGACAAATCCTTTAGCCTCTCTGTGCCTCAATTCTATTATCTGTGAAATAAGGATAATGAAAATGACTACCTCCAAGAGCACACTGGGAATGAATGAACATTTGTAAAGACCTTTGAGATATGTTGGTGAAGAATGCCAACTATAATTCTTCTACTACACTCTCCCTGCTGTGAGTAACAGCAGAGGCAGTGGAGTGAAATTAAAAATCTTTAACTGTAACAGACTTAAAAATTCTGGGGACTGGATTTCAACACCATGAAGAAAGAAAACTCTGTGTCTGCATGGGGAGCTGGAATGGATCTGACAAACTCTGAACTCATGGAGGGGCCCCAGGATATGCATTAGCTGTGTGTGCCAACATATAGGATCTGATCCTATATTTTCTCCCCAAAGCCAAACTGCCATTGTGTTCGTCTGTTAGCTTAAATTAACTTCTTACTGCAGAAATGCTTCACTTTCATTGGAACCTCTGGGGCTTAAAACCATATCATGAGTTAGTCTAGCTATGGCCAATCTGCTCAGTCATTACTTTCCATTTGTCTGGTTTCCTGTGTGGTGAGAGTGGGGGTCCAAAGAAAGCTTTCAAGATGGCATAGAGCCCGCTACTCAGGGAGAATAAGAACCAGAGTATGTTGTGGAAAATACAGAGGAAGCAATTCTAGTATGTGGGGGGAAGGGAAGAGGAGAAAGGGAAGTGACATATGAGGCCCAACCAGGAGCACTAGAACCAAAGAAAGACTGGGCAATTTTTTCAGTCAAGTATTTTATTCACTAAATACTGCAGATCCAAGGAAGGCAAAACTATGCAGAAATCTGTGCTGTGTTTGGTAAGTCATTTTGTTCAGGAATAAACTAGAAAATGTGGTAAAGTTGAAATATTTCTCAACCTTTCATTTTTTAAATGTTATGCAGTTTTGTTTCAACATTGTTTGAAGCTAAATTTATCTAAGTTTAAATTAATAAAATAAAATAGTTCAAGTCAAACAAAATACTTCAGTTTTGAAATAAACAAAACAAAATTGCTGACAACTTTTGGCCGGCAAATTGAAAAACTCTCCTTTTGAGTCAACTGGATATTCATTTTTTCTAACCTTTTCAGTTCAGCCAGGGAATTTAAATTTTCATTTTCTGCACATGCCTAAACCAAACTCCTTTAATGTTTGGGAAAGCTCAGTCTCTGTGGAGATCTGGATCCAGAATTTAGAGCTAGCTCTTCTCTCTAAGGCTAGGGACAGACATTCAAAAAGCCTAATCCTGAACTGATTTATTCTTTTCAGGTTAGTCTAAGTTGTGCAGCTTAAACTGATTAATACCTGGACAGACATTCTCTGTTAAATCAGGAAATGCAGTCACGTGCCTACCGTGGCTTAAGCCAGAAGTTGGAGGGCGCTAGAGCATGCCTGCCAGCCACTGCCAAAAGAGAGGGACATGCTCCAAGACTCTCACCTCCACCCTGCTGGAGTGGAGAGGGGGTGGCCAAGCACCAGCTGGGGGGCTAGCATGACACAACGGGTGCCAGCCACCAGCCTGGGGATGGGGGGACAGCTGCTGACAGACTGAGGAGTGAGGACGGGGAAAAAGTCCTTTCTCTAAAGCAAGCATGTATTAAACACAGCAATTTATAAAGCATACAACAGGGAACTACCTAAAATCTTCACCTAAGCTAAGATACTACCCAATAAAACACAGCATGCACAAGTAAGTCTAACTTAAAATGTAAACCAGGAAGAGAAGAGAAAGCTTTGCATAAGTCTTAAATAATCCTGAGGGCAGTGTCTTCTTACAGCCAGGCATTCAGAAAGGCTTTGTTTAGGTATTCCCACCTTTTACAGGTTCTGCTTTATAATGTAAATGTAGCTCTCTGTATTCTTTGGTAAAGCTCTGGGCCAGGCTTGTCCAACACGCGGCCCACCAAGGCATTTTCTGAAGCCCGAGGTGCTGCAATGGGAAATGAAAGTAAACACTGTTTACTTTCGTTTCCACCCCTTGTCCCTCCTCCAGCCCCTCAGCAGCTTCCTGATGGCTGCTGAAGGGCTGGGGAGGGGGCAAGATTCCCACACACACCGTGTCAGCTTGACATTGCCTATGCGGTGCGAGTGGGAAGAGGAGTAGATGTGTGCAGCTCGGGACAGGGTGACCCTAGCTGGAGCAGCAGGGGCTCAGCTGCACTTTCCCCCTACCTGCGCTGGTCAGTCCCCAGCGGCACACGGCTCTGCTGCCAACTCTGCTGGCTGGTACCAACCCAGGCGGGTCTGTCTCATCCGGAGCAGCATGCAGCTGAAGGCAGATTCCCACATGCTGCTGGGGATGGGAGGAGGCCAGCCAGGTTGACACTGGCCAGCAGAGGTGGAGCCATGTGCTGCTCGGGACTGACTGGCGCAGGTAGGGGGAAAATGCAGCTGAGCCCCCACTCGGGCTCATCCTGTCCCAAGTGGCACATGGCTCCACCGCTGCTTCTGCTGGCTGGTACAGACCTGACTGGGCTCCTCCCTCCCCAGCAGCTTCTGGGAAGCCAGCTTCAGCTGCATGCTGGTTTTCCTGGATGGTGCCAACCCATCCCATCCCATCCTGGGCAGCATGTGGCTGAAGCTGGCTTGCCACGTGATGCTGGGCATGCCCAGCTGGGTTGGCATGGGCCAGCAGACGCGGCGTTGGAGCCTCCTGCCTTTTGGAACCAGCTGGTGCAGGTAGGGGGAAAGTGCAGCAGCACATGGAGAAGCCACCGTTTGATAGGAGATGGGATGGGCTGCCGGGCTGCACCAGGGAGAGAAAGCTGTGGCTGGGCCCCTGCAGCTGTGCTGTGTGCTTGTTTAAGACTGAACAATATGCTCAAGAATAGGGCATGAATGATCTGGGCTCCGACATAAATTTGGAGCAGGTAAAAATCTTTGTAAAAATACTGTCCAGTGTTTGGATTGTTTGCTTCTGCTTCTCTTTGTGGGGGATTGGAGGTTCAACTTGTTACTACTTGTTAAAGATGTGTTTCTAACAAGTTATTAATTCAATACAAGTAAATCTTCTTGAAGATTATTCTAAAAAATGCCCATATTTTGTTGCTTTGATTAGTTTCCACTCTGGCTGATATCTTTCCCACATTTTATCTGTTGACTTGCATTATGCTTCTTTCATTCATTGAGAAGTGAGTAGAAGTGAAAGTGTTTATTTTAGTCAAGTGTTTGGTATTATTTCATTGTTGCTTTTATATAGTTTTTATTTTGGATTTTAAACCACATTTCCAGACCCATTTCATTGTCACCTCCTACAACTTCTTTGGTGTCAAAGGTCACATGATATCACTTCCTGATGTAATACCACTTCCTGTGAGGTCTTAGAATATGGCTCACCAGCCCACTGGGTGATAAAAAGTTCATGATCCAGCCTCACATTCAAAAAGCTTGGACACCCCTGCTCTGGGCTCACAGGTGCAGAGCTTGGACCTGCACACAGGGGACTAGCTTGCCTCTCTCCCCCCATCTTCAGGACCTGCTGATAGTTCTGTTTTCACCACAGCTAATTTAACTTATGCCTGGCTGCAGGCAAGCTGCAGAAACTGCAGCTGAACTATGGTGGTCCCCATGGGAAGAGAAGGGACAAAGGGAGAAATTAAATCTGTTCCTGCCTGGCTGCGGACAAGCCATGGAAGTGTGACTGCAGCTGGGAAACCCTAGCTGTGGTCCACAGGGTTTGCCAGTGGGGGAAGAGGGGACAGAGGGAAGAATTTCGCTCAGGGGCCATGGCAGGCCCACATCTGGCCACACTCCACCCATGCTCTGGCTAGAGAACCGAGGGGAGGAGCCAGCCCAGCTCTGGAGCAGAGAGCAGAGCCCTGCCCAGCCCAGAGAGTGTTCTGGGATGCTGGAGGAGTCTGGTTTAGCTGGTTTAGCAAGGGGTCTGGAATAGACAATGCATAAACTGATTTGAGGCAAATCAGTCAAGTTTGGTACTATATTCAGCCAGGTTTATCTCAAACTAGTTTCAGCTATTTGTAGACTGCTTTATATTCACTAAATGTCTGTTCTGCTACAGGTTTAAACCAGTTTCTGATCACTTAAACCAGTTTATGTATAATGTCTGTTGCTAGCTTAATAGACCAAACTGAAATCACAGTCCCAAATGGCTCTCAGGTCTACAGAACCTGGATTCAACCTTTCTAGTGTGGCCCGATATCTTTAACCAAAGCACCAGAAACAAGACAGGTTATGTAGTCTTGTGGTTAAAACATTAGCTCAATAAGTGAAAAATGTGAGTTCAGTTCTGGCCTCTCTCAAAGAGTTCTTGGATAATTTTGAAAGGATAATATTCCCCAGATCCTAATCTGTAAAATACAGGTAAGAATATTCCTTTTCATGGTTTACATAGATTGTAAGATTTTTGCAGCTGGGGTGTTTCTTACTCCACGGGTACTTGTACACATGACAGGGGTTTAGTCCTTAGGGTTGCATTCTGTGCCCCTGAAATTATCATAGTATCATAGTATCTAGGGTCAGAAGGGGCCTAGAGCAGGCCATCTAGTCTGACCCCCCACCAATGGCAGGAATGAGTGCTGGGGTCACAGG
>JAGPOW010002742.1:35186992-35226347 GCA_030014935.1 Caiman crocodilus
CTCTCCTCTGGTGTCCCCACCTCAGCCCACAGTTTGGTGTCATCAGCAAACTTGGATAGCTTGCTTTCCACCCCATCGTCCAAGTCAGCGATGAAGATGTTGAACAGGGTTTTAATTGAAGCCCACTGTTTCAATTTTAGGTGCTTTATTTTTTTGTCACTGTTATAGTGGGGGGCCCGATCATTTTTTTTCTTTTTTTGCTGGAGCCTCCCAATGACTAGGGGACAAGCTGCCAGCAGGCTAAGTGACCTCTGAGCTGCAGAGGGTCCTGGTCCTTCCCTCTGTGGTGGCAGTACCCACTAGGGCCACCACAGCAGACTGCTAGCCAGCCAAGTGCTGCCTCTGAGCTGAGACAGCACGCAGGCTGCTAGCTGCCTGCCAAGGTGGCACTGAGTGGTGCTGCTACCATGAAGGGAAAGACTGGGGAACCCACAGCTCACAGGCTGCTTGGCCCACCATCAGCTTGCTCCGCATCTGCGGGAGAGGCAGGCAGGTTCCATCAGAAAAAAAGGAATCGGGCCCCTTGCTACTTGTGTCTTCAGCAGGCACCTGCTGAAGGCAGAAGCGGCGAGGGGCCTGATCTTGTTTTTTTGTGAAGCCTGTCCACCTCTCCTGTGGCCATGGGGTGAGCTGACTAATAGCTGCAAAGTAAACTACACCAGGATGTAGTCTAGTCTGCAGTGAGGCCAACTCATTTAAAACCCTCCAAACTCTTGCAGGTGTACAGTGTGATGCCATTAAGCCTCACAAAGTAGCATTTTCATCATGTGTACAGAGTAGTGGTGTCATGTGTACAAGCGCCCCATATTTGTACAAGCGTCTAGCCCACTCAGGTCTTGAACTGGACTGGAATGTTCAGGTGATCCTTTCTTCTGACGTATTTGTATCACATTACCACTAGCACTACTTTGCAGGGAAAAGACTGAGTCCTCACCATAATGTTAAGGGCTTTCTAAATGTAATCAAAGGAGCTCCTTACGTTTATTACAATATAACAATGTGAATTTTAACTACTTAAATGAAAAAGTATTTTAAAAATGAACTAAAAGCTTTCTAACCAGTTTGATAAATCTACAAATAAAATAAAATATATGCTGGTGTTATTGAAAAAATATTCATGGTGTTGAAGGGATAATTTAACTTGAAAACTAAATACTTCAGGGTTTCTTGCAGCAAAATCATCAACTGCCAACTGAATATCAAGCAATTGTGTTATTTTGTATTCACTCCAGAGATGACTTTAAAAAAAAAATTACGTTTAAGCCACTGGCTAATAAGAGTTTGCAGACAGTTCTTTACCAGATTCATCTTATAAAACTGTGTTCAATGCATGCATTGTCAGAAGAATTCTTATTGCTTCTACAACGATGTTCCTGTACGTGCCAAACAGCTTGTTCGAAACCAGGTCATAAACAAAGTTATATAGCAGCTGTAGTGGTGTTTATGAGTAGTTCAGTGTGATAGCTATTACTATTGATAAAGACAATTCTAAGCCCTAATGTAATGAATGGCTTCTCAAGTTTTGTTCCAATTGATGTAGCCCCATACAGCATGAAGCCACATTTGCCCTTTCCTATAGCCAGCCCAGTCCACAACTTGAGCAAGCATCCTGTAGTAGGCACATACAGAATGTTTCCAAACTATCAAGTCTTGCCTCACACAAAAACAGAACCTACAGCACAGGTGGGCCATTATTTTGACTGGAGGGCCACTTAATGAGATTTGGTGAGCTTTGGAGGGCCTCATTGGTAGCCCTGCCCTTTGAAAGTTGCTCTGCCCCTTGGTCATCTTGGTGTGCATGTGTGTGTGGGGGGGTGAGGTGTGGAATGCATGTGTGTGTATAGTGCGGCGTGCATCTGTGCATGTGTGTGCATATGGTGGCGGTGGGGTTGTGCGCATGGATGTATGGTGCTGGGGTGTGCATGTGTAAGGCAGGGTATGCAGGGGTTGTAAGAGGGTGTGGCTGCCTGTGGTGGGGGGCAAATGGAACATGTGGGGGGTGTACATGTGGGTGCTTGTGGGGCCAGGGTTTGGGTGTGTGGTGTTTGTGGGGTGTCAGGGAGGGTGGGAGCCCTCCACCACTTCCCACCATGGCACACAGCTTCCACAATCGGCGGCGGTGGCAGCAGCAGCAGGTGGGGGCAATCAGGGCTCTTGTGCCTGGTGCAGGTGCTGCTGCCCAGTAGCATGTGGTTCCAGCCAGCACCGCACATTGCATCAAGGACTGCAGCTTAGCCAGGCTGCCTCTATCCCCAGGGCTTCCCACCACGCACATGCAGCTCCTGCACTAGCACACTGCCAGAGGGAAGCTCCATGCGCTGGAGCTGGCTGCCTTCCCCACCCCGTGCTGTGCAGGTCCCAGGATTCCACCAGAAGCGGAGGGGAGCCCCAGGACCTGTGCAACAGGGGGCGGGGAAGGCAGTGAGCTCCAGTACCTGAAGCTTCCCTCTGGTGGCATTTAAGTGCTGGGAACTGAACGTGTGTGGAGGGAAGCCCCAGTTATAGAAATGGGCCAGGTGGACTGCACTTCTTCCTGCAATGTGCAGCGCTGGCTGGAGCTGCATGCTGCCAGGTGGCAGCATCTGCACCAGGTCTGAGCACCCCAAGTGTCCTCACCTGCTGCTGCTGCTGCCTGTAGGAGCAGTGTATCATGGGGGAAGTGTGTGGAGGGGTCCTCATACCTCCCCCCCTCCTTCACACCCACACCTTGCCCACCTGAGCTCCACACTGCTGCCAGCCCCCGGGCACATGCTCTGGGCTGCCACCAGCCCTGCCCCAGCCCCATGCTTCATGCTCCTGTCCAGGTGTAGCGCCCCTGCCACACTTGCCCCTGCCCTTCCTCCACCCCCACCCACTTCCCTACCTGGTGCCTGGAGTAAGCAGATGCCAGAGAAGCTGAGCAGGTCCCCTGGCAGCTGCAGCAATGTCAGCAGTAGCTCCGCCAAGAAGCTGCCCGCTGGTTGAGTTAGACTCTTCATCCCACAAGGGTGGGAGTGAAGTGCAATAATGTATGCTGGTAGGGGGTGTGCATAATAGGTGCTTTGCTCCCATCCTCATTGGCAGATGGTCTGGGCAGAATACAATTAGTTGGTGGGCACCGCAGGCTAGATGAAAGTGCTTGGCAGGCCATATTCAGCCCTTGGGCTGTGTTTTGCCTTCCCCAACCTACAAATAGCATCAGATAATATAGTGTTATTCAGTACTTATTTTATATTTCATATCTGGTGCATAGTCTGAGATTTCCAGGGGTTGGAGTTGCCACCTTAGCTTCCTTGTGCCCTTGTCTGGGTCTGGCCTTGCAGAGTCTCACAGTCTTGATCTGGCCCAGGGCACAAGGTGAATTTGACATCCCTATCCTAAATGCAACATAACTGTGATGCAATGAGGGGGTCACCTGCTACATGACTTCACATCAGGATATGTTTCTGTAAACACTAAGTCTCAGTCCACAAAGTTCACATCTGCTATTTGAATTTCCCTAAGGCTTCTATTTTTTGAGCTAATAACCTAAATGTAGTAGATTATATAGTAGCATCTGATGCATATTACACAGTTATCTTACATTCTTCCCACCTATTTGTTTGATGATATTATTCATAAAGCTCCTGACACCTGTAAGATCTTTTGTACTATTAAGTAAGGGGACAATGTTGCTGCCTTCCAGAACTTATAAGCAGAGAGGGAAGAGAGTGACAGGCAGCAGTTTTCAAACTTTTGCTAGTCCTGGCCCCACCTACAGAATTTCAGGCAACCTCCTACAGCTAAAATAATGGGGTCAGGATTTACTCAGATGCAATTCAGTGTCTGTGTCTCCCTGGGCATATCTATACAAGATGTTTAACAGGGATTGGATTAAGTCTACTGTGCATTAGCATAGCTGGCAAAAACCTTGCTAATGCACAGTAGATTTAGTTCAATGCACATTAAGCATCATACAAAAAAATGTTCATCTGAACTAATACACAGTAGCACCAATTATAGAGCATTAAGTTAGTTATAACAGGTACTAAAGAAGCCATAGTTATGATGCATTCATGAACATGTAGATGCACCCCTGTACAACATTACTCCACAGTAAGTGAAAACTTAAACAAGAGCAACTTAGCCCTATTTCTGTTTAGCCCAATTTAGCTCTTGCTTATTGTAGGTAATTGTGGGCACAAAGACATTTACCACAGAGCAGCTGAGGCATGGTAATCTCTATCCCCGTAACTGTGGGCATGCAGGGTAATTGCAGGATCAGGGGTTTTGGAGGTCCCATGTGCCTAGGAACTGCATTTGGGGCTATGACCTCTAGTATAGGAACCACTGGTAAAATGGTAAGCCCTGGGCATAGACCTCCATGTTAAACAGCAGTAAGCCTCCAGCCCCTTTCATTAGGAATTCAGGCTTTAGAGGCCAAGAGAAAACAGCCAAGTTTGGGAAATGTAATTTAAATAGTCTCAGCACCACAAGTGTGGGTTTATCTCCATATTCCTCCTTGCAACCTCATTCTTGCTACACTTCCATCAATAGAATAAACAAGGTCTTCTACAATTCACTAGGAAAGAAGCAGTGGTACAGTTTACTACAGTACTAAGAACTATGATATGTGCTTCTAGAAGCCCTATTGGCATATGAGTGAGAGCAGTGCCAATGAAGACACAATAATGCAGGTAGGGCTTTGCAGTATGACTGTTCATATCTGGCATAGACCAGCTCTGGTACTCAGATCCAAGTAAATCTTCCAATTTAACCCTATAGTGATGAGATGTCTACAGCACACAATGTCCCAGAAATATAGCAGGCTGGATCAGGCCAAAACCCCTGTGATGCATTTAAACTAAAATATCTGTGATATTTATCTTTAATTTTGGACAAAGGTCTTGATCGGACTGAGGTCAGGAGACACGTAGCTTGACCTCCTTTTAAACCCAAGAATTCCTGAACTGAGCCCAGGAATCTACAGTTGTTTTTTCTTGTTCATATTTTGATGGGCACCACCTTAGTCAAGGTCACAAAAATTATCAGAAAAAAAAAATTATCTATGTCTTTACCTACTGATGACTAATGCTGCCAGTAATGTTCACTTTACCCAGATAGACTGGGATCTAAGGAAATAGCAATGGATTTAATAGTCACTTGATAATTACCAGGTGAAAACAAAACAGAAGATGTTAATTGTTATCCCTGAGAGCAATTAGACTGAATTATTAAGAATGAATGGAAATTGCCATGGGAAATGGCCTCTTCTAAAGGAGATTTATGGCCAGGTTATGTTTTAATGGTAATTCATTTACATGGTAATACAGATTTATTTAGGTTACAAACAGGGCGATTAAGGTTATTAGATACAGATGTGGTGCTTGTTGGCCAGATGCAGAGGGAACAGCTTATATTCTGTTCTGACTATTATTTCAATTCCTGATAGTTCTGTTTTCACCACAGCTAATTTAACTTATGCACGTACATTCTGTTACTGGCATGAGTTTCTATATTTCAGTTTATCAAGCTGAGGCATATTCACACTCACTGTCCATATGCTAAATCATATTGTAAGTATGCCATAGCAGCCCAGATGCCTTCTGCATGTGGCCCCCAGACACAGAAACAGCTGACAGCTTCAGTGACAGGACTGGTTGGTTTTTTACAGCCATCCCAGCAATGTATTCGATTAGCATTATTTGGAGCAAGCTCACAGTGTCTGGTTGACTCAAGGGAATCATCAGCAGTCACCTATAATCCCTTTGGAAATCTGCTTCGTTTAAGCTGCGCCCTTGCATGGCATTTATGATGGTTTCCATTTCCTACATAAAAATATGTATGTCAAGTTATATCTGCTGACTGTCAGCTGCAGCTTTGGAAGCCAAGCTCATTTGTTTAAATCATGGATGATAAATCCTCCCATTATCATTCTGGATCCAATTTCACATCAGGGGGAATCTGATTTTCTTGCTTTGATTTCCTAAATGGAGCTCCTGATGAAAAGAAAACAAATCAACATTGGTTTTGTCAATAGCACTGTTATCAGAGTTTGCAAGGTATAAAATTTATAGCCTCTTAAAGTAAAGGTGTCTACAACTTTTTTCTGTCTTTCATGTCTATTTACTCAAAGGAAAAGCCTCTTATTATGGATGATTGAATATTTTCCTAAAAGTTGTATTTTTGCCTAATTATTTTCTCCCCTAAAGTATCTACTCTTAGTTGAAAGTGCTTTGGTTTGTCTGATTGGTTGTTTTTTGTCAAAAAAATGAGAACCTACAAATCTAACTAATTTGTCCAGGATGTGAATATCTATACAAATAATATGTCCTGCAGAGACTTACCAGTGTTGTAGATTAAGTGTCTCATGAGCCCCTTCTCTTTAATAGGTAAAGTTCCCAGGCCAGACCATATCTCCCTTGATGCGCCATATACAGGAACTGCTACAATGCAACTCCCTCCTGTTATCCTGAGGGAACTGAAAAACAGGATATCTTTTAGTATGAAAAGCCAAATGATGGAGTATCTCTCAAATCCTTCAAGACACTGTTCTATTAATTACTCTCACTTCTAAAAATTTGTTCCATATGTTTGGGAGTGTATCCACCTTCAGCTTCTAGCCACTGATCCCCATCAGCAGAAATCTCTTCCCCCTTGAATTACTTCTAAATCATGATCATAGGATAATAGGAAAGTAGGGCTGGAAGGGATCTCATGGTGTGATGTCGTCCAGCCCCCTGCTCAGGGCAGGATCATCTCTGACTAAACTATCAAAGTCAAGTGTCTGACCTGCTCTTGAAGATTTCCAGGGATGGAGATTACTCAACATCTTTAGGTAGCCTGTTCCAATGTTTAATCACCCTCAGACTTAGAAAGTTCTTTCTAATCTCCAACCTGCATTTCCTCTCCTGGTTTAAGACCACTGTTCCTTGTTTTGACCTCTCTAGCCACAGAGAAAGTCTATCTCCATCCTCTGCATAATCTCCCTTTGGGTATTTTATGGTTGTCATCAAACTCCACTCAGTTCTCTCTTCTCCAGACTAAACAGTCCTAGTCCTTTTAGCCTTTCCTAATAAGTATTTTTCCTGGACCTCTAATCATTTTTGCTGCTTTCAACTGAATTCTTTCCAAGCTGTCTGCATCTTTCTCGAAATGTGGAGCTCTAACCTGGACACAGTACTCCAGGTGAGTTCTCATCAGTGCTGAATAAAGCAGAAGAATCACTTCCCTTTTTTGGAAGAGACACTCCTGTTAATACAACCCAGAGGGCTGTTGAGGGTTTTTCAACAAAAGCACCTGCTGGCTCATATTCAGCTTATGGTCTATCGTAATCACCAAGTTCTTCCCCGCAGTACCACAGTCTAGCCAATCATTACCAACCCTGTATTTGTGTGTGCAATTATTCCATCTTAAGTACAGGACTTGGCACTTATTCTTGTTGGATTTCATCTTATTAATTTGGGACCATTGCTCCAGTTTACACAGGACATTCTGGCTCCTAGCCCTACCCTTCTGAATGCCTGCAATCAGCTCGTAACTTTCTCTTTGTTAAACTATTGTATTGGACTTCTTCAGTGTCCCAAATAAACTATACTAAATTGAAAAGAAGATGGACACACTATGCATAAGTTGTTCTGTCATACATCAGCATCTTCTATAATAGGGACACACTCAGAAATGCATAAACTTGCAGAAGCAACAGCCTACTTTCCCAGATTCCATGGACTGTGAACTATGCTATGACAAAGTAGTCTGTCACCTACAAAAGCTTAAGCATTTCTGAATAAGTCCCTAAGGTGCCACCCTACCCCTCCTTGTACCTGACTTTAGACCAGTTTAATTCTCCAACCAGTGATTCTCACCCAGGGTGTTGTGGCATCCTCAGATGCCACCAGATCTTTTGAAGTGTGAGAAGATAAGCAGAAAACATAGGCTCCAGTTTTACCTGTCTAGGCAATCCCTCACACATGCTGTCTGGCCCCTATGCAAAGAGATAAACACTGTAATATATAAATTAGTTTTTGACATTTGGTGCTGCTCAAGTCACAAAAGTGATGAAGGGGTCCCTCAAGTGCAGTAAGGGGTGCCTAAAATCCAAAAAAGTTTTGAGAACCTCTGCTTTAAACCAACACATCTACTAGGCCTGTGTGAGTCAGCAGCAATACAATCTGGCTTCGGATCTGACTGCTTCGGATGGCCGTGGTCCGATCTGGAGCTCTGGACTGGGTTTCTGCCTCGATCTGGCCAAAGCAGCTCCAAAGCTTCAGAGCCGCCTCGGAGATCCGGCCATAAGGTACAATGGGGAATCAATGAAATATCTATGATGTTGTCTTCTGTCTGATTTGGATGAAACTTACAGAGATGGTAGCCTCTGCTGAGAGCATGAAGCCTGCTACGATTCAAGAAGATCAGTGCAGGAGTTTGGGGGGAACTGTACCCCAAATTCTTGAAAGTCAAACTCATGTCATGGCTGTGTGTTACAACACGGGGGTCAAAACTGCCTGGCTTGTAGCTTTTACTGGGGCCAGAAAGCCTGCCAAGTTTCAAGGAGATAGGTGCAGGGGTTTGGGGGAACTGCACCTCAAGCTGCGGACAAGCAACACTCATGCCACGAGTGACACTCTGTGCTAAGGCGCAGCGGGGTGACAGCTGCAGGGATGGTGGCCCCTGCTGTGACACCTGCCAGCTGTTGAGGAGATTGGTGCAGGGGGTGTCTGGGGCATTGCACCCCTAGCTGCTGATAGACAAAACTTGTGCCAAGAACATGCGTGTCTTGGGGCAGTTGATTGTCTGTATTGATTCTTCCCTATCCTTATCCTGGTTTTCTAGGGGCTAATTGATGCTCATTAAGTCGTTATGTAGTAGCTAGGTCCTGTGTACTGAGCTAGTCCCTGAGTCCCTGGTCCCTGAGTGAATCATGATTAATTGATTGGTACCTGGGAACACCGCAGCTTAGCAGCTAGGCCTGCAACAGTGTCTTCCCTCTGCGCCCAAAGACAAACACAGTCAGTCCCACATCACCTATGGCAAGAGTTTTGCTTGTCCGCAGCTTGATGGGCAGTTCCCCCTAAACCCCTGCACCAATCTTCTTGACACTTGGCAGGATTTGTGGCCTCAGTAAGACCTACTATTCCTGCAGTTTTCACCCTGCTATGTTGTAACACCTAGCCGTGACATGAGTTTTGCTTTCAAGAATTTGGGGTGCTGTTCCCCTCAAACCCCTGCACTGATCTTGAAACTTGGCAGTCTTCATCCTCTCTATGGAGTCTACCACTTCTGAACATTACATCAAGATCAGCCAAAAACCAACAACGTTATAGGTATTTTATTGTTGCCCCATTATACCTTATGGCCCGATCTCCAAAGCGGCTCCAAGACAGTGCCAGTGCCACTTTGGGAAGACAAACGAGGCCAGCGTTTTGACCCGGACATGCTGTTTCAGACCCCAAAGCACCTGAAGCTTCTCTGGATCCAAAGCTCTGTCTGAAGCCTTGCATAGCCTTAGCATCTACCTCTTCCTTCTTTCACAGCATAAGGAACTAGGCAACCTTTACAAAGATTTCAGGATTTAAATAATGCCACTCCCCATTACTGTGAATGTATGTCTCTACTTTATAAATGGGGAAACTGAGGCATTAAGTTGTGACTTACCTGGTGTCATAAAATGAGTCAGTGGCAAAGCCAGGAATACATGCCTGGTCAAACACTGCAAACCTACTACCTTCTTTTCCTTTGAGTCATTTTTCAAAACTAATCTCCACTGCATTGCCTACAGGAAACAGGTGTGTAGCTACTCGCAGAATTATCCTTATTTTATTATTTTTCTCAACTTCATCTCCCCAGCCCTTTTGTTTGTTTTTTTTTCTCATCCAGATGTTTTGTTCCATCTTTTGAACTGTGCAGTCTCTTTGGGGTGAGAACTGTATGTTTTCATAGTGCTTAATAAGGGGAACCCCACCTTGTTTCAGACCTCCTAGTGCTATTAAAATATTGAAAAATAATAAATAATAACTAAAGAGCTTTGATAGCTAGGACTTTACCCTAACTGTGAGATCCTACTCCCTCCCTTTGAGTCATTTTAATCAACTCACTACTATAGTTCTATTCACTCCAGTAGCTTGCCCAAGTGGATGGAAAAAATCCAGCAAAATGTGTTTAAGCAAAACAGTTTCATGAAAACCAGTTTCCATCCAGTACTTGTTTTTTAGACTTTGTTACTTTAAGTGGCAGCAGTTGGATTCATTTGCTCACAAAAATATTTCATTATTTGCCCTCAAAGACATTTATTTCAGGAAGGAAGAGAAATAAAATTTTTCCCTTAAGTTCCAAGCTATCTGTGACAAATGCACTACGACATTTGGTTCTCCTTGTCTTTTTGATGCCACTTCTAAATCAATATTGATGGCTTGTCAGAGCATGAGCATAGTCAGACATGTTTTCGTCCAAAAATTTAGATTTTTAAGCAAAACATGATGGGCAATAGACAAGACATATTATCCCAGTGGCATTTAGTTTTCACAAATGCTTATGTCCTTTGCTTCTAAAATCAGTATAGATGGACCATGCTGGAGCTCAGGACTGAAGTGGGGTAATGCTTTTATTTACTGTAAAGGAAGTAAATAGAGTTGACATTAGAAAATACAGGCATGGTTTTAATAAACTCTCATACTCCACTAAAGATGGGATCAGATCCAATATTTGTAAGCCAAATATTTTTACAAACTTTGGGGAAGTTCTGATCTTACAGTCAGCTCTGGACTTTGCAGTTGGTCATTAAGGGTAGGTTATTTCAAGGCTCCTCAGGTCATATCCCATGGAAATTAGTCTCAATAAAGGAATAACTGGATGGAATTACCTGCCCTTTGTTACACAAGAGGCTGGACGAGACATTCTAATGGTCTCATCTTGCTTCAAAATGTATGGCTGTATTAAATTCTAGCTCTTTTGAAAATCCCTGACTTTACCAGTGATGAGTCAAACTGAAAACCTATAGCAAGGCACTGAAATTTTGATTAAGTTTGGACACAAATCCAGAAGTTGCTGCTTGGGTCCATCTCTGTAGCCAAGTGGATCCAAATAACTGTTATTAGGGCTGTGTAAATCTTCAGCAACCAATTCGATTTGGAGAAGTTTAAACTCAAGCTGAATGAACATGGCTTTTTCTAGGGCTGCTGGCTGAAGCCAGAGCTCATCCAGCTGCTCCCCCAGATGCTCCCACTGGCACTGCCTGCCTGTATAGTCTATGGCCAAATAAGATTCAGCACCAAATATCTTCAGATTGGGATTCAGCTGAATCAAATTGGGACAGTGATTCAAATCACTGAATCAAATCACTATCCCTCTGAATTGCTGAATTCAAATCCGAAGCAAATACTTTCTGCTTCACACAGGTCTAATTGTTATGTCTCTGTAAGGAGCTGTTCATCCTCCACAGAGCTGAAACCCAGCTGCAGGTAGGCAGCCATTAATAATCTGCCTGGTGGAAGGCTGGGAATCAGCTGCAACTGATTATTAGTACATGAGAATGGAGCAACAGAGCAGGTTAAGAGCTCCAGGAGCAGAGTACAAGGACAGAAAAGAGAGGATGTTGTGGAGCTGAGGGAGAAACAGAGCCTTAGTTGCTTCTCTGAAGGTCTGAAGAAAGCAGGTTTTGGTTTTATTAGTTTATTATTTGCATAGTTCCTTGTTTTGTTCACTGTGGGTATGAAGCTAATATATATCAAATAAGTTGGCTGAAAACCTGCAACAAAGAGATGACTGGCTTTGATAAGGAAGCTGAGGGAGTGTCCATCTTATGGTCCCCACCTCCTAAAATGTGGGATGCGTGCGGGGAATCTTACCAGTTACAAGAGATAGTGATACCGGTTCAGAGAAATGGGAAATATTCTCCCATTGCACTAGGGAAAGGGTGTTGAACATAGAGCCCACAAATTGGATCTAGCCCCTGAAGCCCTGCCATCTGGCTCCCACTGCTGCCCCTGTGTCTAATCTAATATGGATGGGACACAGTGCTGGGCTGATCTTCAGGTCTAATCCAGCCCACAGAACCCTTTCCCCTGTATACCTGGTCCAGCAGTTGCTCCTGCCAGCCTGGGACCTGCGCTGCATAGAGGACAGGTCCCAGAGTGGCTGGAGCAGGTGCTGTGCATGGCACAGTCTGCCAGAGCAATAGTTGGGCTGCACATTGGGACCACACCAGCTACTGTGCCACATGTGATACTTGTTCTGGCAGCTTTGGGACTGCATGCACATGGTACCTGCTCCAGCCAGTCTGAGACCTGTGCTACATGTTGCATCGGTGAGCTCCATATGCAGCACAGGCCCTGGGCAGGCTAGAGTGGATGCCATGTGCAGCATATGTCTCGGAGCAGGCACCACATGCAATGCAGTCCAGTGGAGGCAGTCATAGGGTGAAGTCCAGAAGCTGTGTAGGCTGGACTGTGCTACACATGGTGATCGTTTTGGCTACTCTGGGATCTGCACTGTACATAGAAAGGGTCTTAGACTGGCTGGAGGGGGCACCGGATAAGACATGCTTGGGAAGGGGGAGGGAGAGAGCAATGGAGTCCAGCTCCACACCACTCATCTGGCCTGCAGGGCCAGAGGACTTTGACACTCCTGGGAGATCAAAGGTGATGTCTTTGCTCAATGCATTTTGAGCACTACAATGAATTACTATATTAGTTTGTTCTTTTTACCACCCTTCCTTTTTGCTTTCTCACATTTACCATGATTTCTATGTACATTTCTTAGCAAAAGACTAGTATTTCTCTGTCTGTATTTACAGTTTACAGAAAGTTCCATGTCTAAGCCCTGTTCCACATAGAACACGTAAATGTGTTGAAATTAATAGAAAAGCTTCATACTTTCCATATAGTATTTTTTAAAAGTTATTGGACTTTTAACTGTTTCTTTTTTATAAGCAGCTCTTTTTAATTCATGCCAGGGTATTTAACACAGACAGCAGAATTCATTTATGGGACCCCTGATGCATGGCCAGCCAATTTAACTCCTAGAGCACTAACCATATGTATATGGATTCCTGGTGCCCCTCCCTCTTCCCCACAGTTTGCATCTGGATCTTCCTTGTCTCCAAACTAACCCTTCCCATCTCTCTCTCCCTTCTAATCCACCCTGAAGAAAACCAATTCAATCTTCACTCTCTCTCTATTGCTGACACTGAACTGGGTGCATACACTGAAAACCAGCATTTGCTGCAGTTCTAATGAGAGCATTTGCTACAAAGGAAGGCAAAAACTACCACAGTGGTCATGTCTACATAGGATGCTGACTACTCAATAGCTCACCTTACAGTGGTTTTGTCTAGTCATTATTTCTCCAATTGGTTTACAAGGGGGTCATGTGGGACTTTGATAAAAATCTTGTTGGAGTTCAAATATACTATATTCACTGCACTCCCTTCATCCACCCAACCAGTGATTTTTGTCAAAGAGATCAAGATTGTTTGAAACAATTTGTTTATAGTAAATCTATGCTAGCTGCTCAGCACGTTCTACCATGGAGAACGGGCAAGTCTCCAGATGCTTGCAAATGGACTTCCTTGTGATGTTCTCCAATAACTTCCTGGATTAGGGTGAAGCTAACCAGTCTACATTTCCTCGGGTTCTCTCCTTTTTGCCTTTTTTTAAAGAGAGGCACTATTTTGGCCCTTTTCTAGTCCTCTGGATCCTTGCCTCTCTCCAACGGCTTCATGTACATCATCACCAAGGGCTCCAAGATCGCATCTCGCAGTTCCTTCTATACTCTGGAATGGAGTTCATTAGGCCTTGCTGACCTGAATTCACTCAAACCCATCCAGAGCTCTTGGGCTGTTTCTTTTGTTATCTCATCCCTCCACTTGTCCCCTGGCCTCATCTAAAATTGCACCCTAATTTTATTTTTGTGAAGACTGAGATAAAGAAGATGCTGAACAGCTCTGCCTTCTGTTAAGAGTTACCCCTACCTGTTTAACAGTGGACCCACAGCTTTCCTGGTCTTTCTTTTCTGGCCAACATATTCATAGAACCTTTTCTTATCGTCTTTAACTTTGCTTGCCAAGTGAGAATTTTTTTATCTTTGCCTTCTTGATTTTGTCCCTACAAGTTCTTGTTATTTCCTGTAGGAGCTCCTATGTAACATGTTCATTCATAGATCTCCAAGCACTGTACTAAAGAAGTAAACATCTCTGTTAAACATTTTCTGCTAGACAAACTGAGGCACAGATGGCCAAAGTTTTGTCAGAGATTACCCAGAAGGCTTATGGAAGAATTAGGAAAAGAATGTGGGTCACTTTAGTCCTACTACAGTATGTAATTTACTGGATGGTAAATAATCACAACTCTTGCTAGAATTACAAACAAAAAGAAAACCATCATCAAATTGTATTAGTGTATTTAATATAACGGTATTAAAGGACCTAGATATGTCTACCCACATTTTCCTTTGGGGATTTATAAAACGGTTACTTACAGGGGAAAATGAATTGAACAGCCAATCATATTGAATTGAAAAAATGGACAAGTATGAAACCATAAAATGAACAAGCTTTAAGAAGTGCACGCAGGAATGACAGAGCCATAGCAAAGAAGCTGAATGAATTCTTTGCATCATCTTTTACTCCAGAAAAAACAACAAAATTCCCTCACCAGATCAATCCTTCCTAATAGATTGGTCTGAAGAGCTAAATCATGCTGAAATGACAATAGAAGTTTCAGAATAAATTAATTAAATACTGAAGTCACCAGGAGTGGATGCCATTCACCTGAGAGTGCAGAGAGAAGTAAAAAATAAAACTGCAAAACTATTGTCAACTGTGCGTTAGGACTGTGTGAAGTTTCCTGTGCTGATTCGATTCAGAGGAGATTCAGCCCAATTCAGTGGCTGAATCTCTAAATCCGAATCAAATCAGGGGACCAATTAAATGGTCCAAATAGATTCAAGCTTTCTGAATCTTCAGAAAAGATTTGGAGAGCTTCAATGATTCAGGCAGTCCCTGCCGGCTGCAGCAGGAGCTGGAGCTGGACTTGAAGCCGATTAAGTAAGGGGTGGAAGAGGAGGGGAGGGGGGACCCCTGCCAGCCTCCAGCCCTCCCCCATATCTGCCCTGCCCACCCCAGCTCCTGGTGCTTTAAAAAAAAAAAAGCCCCAACTCAGCAAGTGCTGCCAGGTGGGGGGAGAGTCCCCACTCCCCCCTCCGCATGGGGGGGCTCTGCATGAGCCTCCTAACCCCCTCCACACACACCCCCAGCCCCTCCCTCACTGCTGCCCCACCCACCCCAGCTCCAGACCTTTATAAATGAGAGAAACCCCGAGACTCGCCGCTCCTGCAGTGGGCTTGGGCTTTGGGGGCTCATGCAGAGCCCCCCACATGGCATAGGGCAGTAAGATCACCCCCCGCAAGGGCAATAGGCCTAGCCTGAGTGACTCAGAGATTTGGCTGCTGTCAAATTCAGATTCGGCTGAATTGATTTGGGACAGTGATTTGAATAACCAAATGGAATCACTGTCCCAAACAGATTTGACCAAATCCGAAGAGAATACTAGCCACTTTGCACAGGGCTACTGTGTGTAACCTATTGTTATAAGCAGCCTCTGTAGCAGAGGACTGGCCAACATAATGCTAATATAATGCTCATTTTCTAAAAGGACTCCAGAGATGATCCTGGGAGCTAGAGACCAGTAAGTCTGCCAATAGGTAGACTCTATAATAAAAAATAAAATCAGCAGTCACGTGGACAAATATGATCTGGTGGGGAAGTATTAGCATGGATTTTAAAGGGAAATCCTGCTTCACCCATCTGCTGGAGTTATTTGTGGGTGTTAACAAAAAATATGGACAAGGGGAGCCAGATGACATATATATTTTAGTTTTCAAAAAGCTTTCAACAAGGTGCCTCACCTAAGTCTTCCATAAAAACCCTGAGTTGCCATGAGATTGGAGGGAAGGCTATTTTATTGACTGAGAGCTAGTTAAAAGAATGGAAGCAAAGTATAGAACTAAATGGTCTCTTTTTTCAGGATGGAGGGAGGTCAAAAGTAGGGTCCTTCAGGGATCTGTGCTGAGCCCTATTTTGTTCAATATTTTCATCATGACTTGGAAATGGGGGTACAAAGTGACGTCTCCAAGTTGGCAGATAATATCAAATTATTTCAGGGACCAAAATCCTAAACTGATGGAAGAGAGCTGCAGAAATATCTCACCAAGTGGGCAAAAAAATTGGCAGTTGAACTTCAGTATCAATAAACACAATTTAATGTACTTGGGAAAAATAAACTTCACTTATACATACACAACGTTGGGTTCTAATCTAGCTGTCATGATTCAGGAAAGAGAGCATGGACTCACTGTAGATTGACCTAATATTTTTAGGGAACTATGTGCAGCTGCAACCAAAAAAGTTAATAAAGTTTTGGGCATCATTGAAGAAGGAAATTAAAAACAAAGGAGAAAATATAATCATGCCACGCTACAAATCCATGATGCACCCACATCTTGAACACTGTGGACATAGATTCATAGAAAATAAGGGCTGGAAGGGACCTCTAAAGATCATTGAGTCCAACCCCACTGCTGTAGGGGTAGGAATACTACTGATCAAATGATCCCAGCAAAGTGTCTATCCAGTCTCCTCTTGAAGACTTTCCAGGTTGGGGACTGCACTACCTCCTTGAGTAATCTATTTCAGATTCTGGTCATAACCCTTACCATAAACTTTTTCCTTGCATCCAACCTGAAACCATCCTCTAGCAGTTTGTGGCCATTGCTCCTTGTCCTCCCCTGGGGCATCCTAGTGAAGAGTTGTTTTTTTTCTCCCAGCTCCTGATATTCACCATACTATAAGTACGTAAGGACATACTTATAGATGGCCACTAAGTTCCCCTTCAGTCTTTTCTTTCCCAGGCTGAACAATCTTAGATCCCTTAGTCTTTCCTCATAAGATTTATCCCCAATGTTCTTAATCATTCTTGTGGCCCTTCTCTGAACCCTTTTAAAATTCTCCACATCTATGTTGAGGTGTGGTGCCCAGAACTGGACACAGTCCTTCAGCTGAGGTCTTGCCAGCACCAAGTAGAGAGGAAGTATCACTTCCTTAGCCCTGCTCACAACGCATTGGCTAATGCATTCCATTATGTTATTAGCTCTGACTACAGCATCACTCTGGTTGCTCATGTCCATCCATCATGTGCTCTCAGTCATAACCCTGAGGTCCCTTTCAGCCATTATACTGGTCAAGACATCTCTTCTTAACCTATATTCAGACCTCTGGTTACTTCTCCCCAAATGAAGCACTCTGCATTCATTCTTATTGAACTGGTTCTAGTTCCAATCTGCCCACCATTCCAAAGATGGCCTGCAAAGATGGCCAGCGTGCTTTCCACAACATTGTGTTTCTTTGCACATGGTTCCCTCTTTAGAACTTCAGGCCACTTAATGTATTAGATTTTAAAGCCAGAAGGGACTCTTCTGATTATTTTGTCTGACATCCTGTATAACAAAATCCCAAGAACTGCCACCTTGCTTTAAAGATTTAAGTGTTGGAACTCCACCACATCTCTCAGTAAACTGCTATATTTCACAAAATAATACTATTTTTTGTACTTCAGAAGTGCCTTCCATATCAGTGTAACAATAACTGTGCTTTTAAAACTAGGCCCAATTGAAAGTTGCTTTTAGTTTGGACCTGTTCCCAGAGGAGACGGACAAGTTAACACCCGTTGTACCCCCAGGAGCCCAAGACCTGGACCGGACCTGGACTCCACTGACCACCCTGTCCCCCCAGTGTAGAGACAGGAGGTAAGTGAACAGGGGCTAGGAGAGGGTGGGCAAGTGCAGGGGGCATTCAGAGGGTGCTGCATGAGACAGTGTGTGTGTGTGTGTGTGTGTGTGTGTGTGGGCGTGCGTGCGTGCGTGCGCACAGCTGTGCCAAGTGGGACACACTGGCTGAGTAGAGACCAGGAGGGGACTGCTCCACCTGGCTCCCTACTTTGCTGAGGCCCCCAGAGATACCTGCAAATAGAGTGTGCAAGCTGGTGTGGCTCTACTTGAGCACAGCAGTTTATGCAGGAGTTCGTGCAAAGGGGCATACAGAAGGCACCCGGAAGGCTAGTCCAAGCAAGGAGCCTGAGGCCAGAAGCCCAAAGAGGAGCTGCTCAGACCAGGTAGGGATGTGGATTCATTCCCACCCATAGTGGTGACTTGTGCCCACAGGCTTCCTGGCACTGCCGACATCTCCACCCAGACAGAACCCCTGGTTGTGGGGGCTACCTGGCACAGCTGCCAGCAGCCAGGCATGGGGGAACCCCCACTTGTGGGGTGTGCTCCCTAGCAGAGTACCTGGAGGGCCAGGTGTGGGAGCTCGAGGAAAAAATAAACCAACTATGCACCATCAGGGCCCACAAAGACGTCATCGGTGGCTACTGCCAGGCCTTTCTCCAAAGCAAGGAAGAAGAGGAGACGGAGATGGTGGCTAATGAGAAGGCTAACCAATAAGACCCAACCCACCCAAAGCTACCGGGACAACAGTTACCCCATGCTTCAGGAAACGCAGAGCAAGGGCTGTCCCTCCCCTGGCACTGCACAATAGTTATGCTCCCCTCCCTATACATGAAGAGACTCCAGCAGGCAGTATAATCAAGTAGGGATCATGGAGACCTGGTAGGACATACCAGGTACGAGTGTACCTCGTGACGAGGTGGCCACAGTGGGCTATGCACTGCATAGAAAGCACTGTGTAGGGAAGAAAGGTGGAGGTGTTGCTCTCTACATGAAAAAGCAGTATAGCAATACACCTCCATAGACGCTGACATCAGCTCCAAAGAAGAATGGCTTGAAACCCTCTGGGTCAAGCTGAGGGGGGCCTGGTGTGGTGTGGCAAGAGAAACCTAAATATAGGGATACACTACAGAGGGGGAGGAACTTGATCTAGAAACTAGGGGGAGGAACTTGATCTAGAATTTGCCCAAGAACTGACAGAGGCCATGCATGCATGGGACATGATTGTCATGGGTGACTTCAATTATCCAGATATCACCTCTGAGGAACATTCAGCCAGGTCAGATCAGTCATGTTCCTTCCTACCTGTGTTGAAGAGCTCTTCTTGACTCAAGAGGTGCCTGGGCCAACCAGAGGTGACTCTGCTAGACTTGGTCCTAGCAAAAGGAGATGACTTGGTGACTGACTTAAATATAGAGGGCAGTTTAGGCAACAGTGACCATGAAACCACCATGTTCACTGTCCATCAGAAGGCAGGAAAATCAGATAGCAGGGTAGAAGTATTGGATTTCAAAATGCAAATTTCAACAAACTCAGGTCACTAGTAAGGGAAGTGTTCTGGGACCAGTGATGGAAGGCAGAAGGTGTGTATGACAAGTGGTCATTCCTTATGGACACAATCTTTGAAGCACAAAGTAAGTCCATTCCCATGTGGAGAAAAGGTAGCAGAAGGGCTGGGGTTCCCTCTTGGCTAAACAGGGAAATCACGATCCTCTTAAGAAAGAAACTTATAAATAATGGAAGCTTGAGGCAGGCTCCAAGGAGGACTATACAGTAATGGTCCACAGTTGTAAGAAACAGATTAGAAAGGCTAAGGCGGTGACTGAACTTGAATTAGCACCGGGAATCAAGGATAACAAGCAGTTCTCTTTTAGGTATGTAGGGTACGAGAGGAAAACAAATGGGAGTGTGAGGCCATTGCTCAACAACTCAGGACAGCAGGTTACCAGCACTTGGGAGAAAATTGAACTCCTGAATGGATACTTTGCCTTGGTATTTCACTGAGAAATGGGGAAAATTATGTCAGGTAGGGATACAGAATGAGCAGGATAGGAATGACTGCCTTCCTACTATTGCCGTAGAATTGGTGTACAATCAGTTGAAAAAATTAGACGTATGCAAGTCAGCAGGACCGGATGAACTTCATCCGAGAGTGCTGAAAGAGCTGGCTGAAGTCATTGCAGAAGCCCTGGTGAAACTCTTCCACAACTTGTACCACTCTGGAGAGGTCCCTGAGGACTGGAAGAGGGCCAATGTTGTGCCCATCTACAAGAAGGGGATGAGGGAGGACCTGGGTAACTATAGGCCAATTAGCTTAACTTCTATCCCATGGAAAATCCTGGAAAAATTCATCAGGGAGTTGATCTGTGGTAAACTTGCAGAAGGTAAGATTCTGAATGACAGCCAGCATGGCCTCATTGGAGGCAGGTCTTGTCTCACCAACATTATTTCCTTTCACGAGTAGGTAACTCACCACCTGGATGAGAGAGAAGAGGTTGATATTGTATACCTTGACTTCCAAAAAGCCTTTGATCTGGTATCCCATAATGTCCTCACGAGAAAATTGAAGGATTGTGGGTTTAACTCTGAGACAGTCAGGTGGGTTGGGAACTGGCTATGGGGCAGGACTCAGAGTCCTAATGAATGGATCTGTGTTGTCCTGGCAAGAAGTGGGAAGTGGTGTCCCACTGGGGTCAGTGCTTGGTCCAGTACTTTTCAACATCTTTATCAATGACTTGTATGTAGGGGTGAAGAGCTCACTGGCCAAGTTTGCAGACAACACCAAAATATGGGGAAGCATGGTCACACTTGAAGATAGGCTACAGATACAGGCAGATCTAGACAGGCTAGCAAATTGGGCGGATGGGAACCAGATGAAGTTCAACATCGAGAAAAGTAAAGTGCTCTATCTGGGGACAAACAACCCTCTACACACCTATATGCTTGGTGGTGCCAAACCACCAAGCACCATAAATGAATGGGACCTGGAGGTAATAATAGACCACAGTAAGACTATAAGCCAGCAGTGCAATGCTGTAGCCAGTTGGGCAAGTAATACTCTGGCATGCATCAGTCGATGCATCTCCAGCAAAACCAAGGAAGTGATTCTTGGCATTGGTGAGACCACAGCTGGAGTACTGCATCCAGTTCTGGGCCCTGCACTACAACATGGACGTGGAAAAGCTTGAGAGAGTCCAGAGAAGCCATATGAGGAAAGACTGAGGGACCTGGGACTCTTCAGCCTGACAAAGAGAAGGCTGAGAGGGGACTTGATAGCAGCTAACTGCTACATTAGGAGAGTATATCAAGGGTTCAGTGAACAACTATTTACCAAGGCACCCTTGGGTAAAAGCAGCAGTAATGGCCACAAACTCCTGGAAGACCATTTCAGACTCAACATTAGGAAAAACTTCTTCACAGTCAGGGTGTCCACACTGTGGAACAAGCTCCGTCCAGAGATGGTGCATTTGCCTATCCTGGAAATCTTGAAGAGGAGACTGGACTGTCACCTTGCTGCAGTCACTTGACCCCAGTTGACTTTCCTGCTTGGTGCAGGGGGTTGGACCCAATGATCCTCCAAGGTCCGTTCCAGCCTTTACCATCTATGAACCCTGGTTATGGGGTCTGTGTACAGGAACTGAATACATATTAGATCTTAAGACATGCCTGTCTGTTGTCTGAATTACAGAAACATTTCCCTGTGCTCAGAGACTATGGCAGAATCATAAACTTCCAGACACGCATTAGCTTTTAGAGGGAGACCAGTTACTTGGGTTAAACACACACAAAGACAAACCAACAAACAAAACAAAGAAACAAACAAAAAACAGTCTGAGGGATCTCTATACATAAAGGAGACTCTTGACCTTCAACTTGCAAAGTGAGTCTCCTTTCCTAGTTATTTGGTCTCAGAAGTCTTGACAGCACAAACTAAATCCTGGGTAAAAATCAGTTTTCTCTGAAGATCTCTGTTTATTCAGCTACCATGGGGTCTCCTTCAGTTGGGATGTTTCATCAGTTGTGATGTATGTCCCTAGATCTTTTCATAGTGGTATAGAGATATGTTCTCCACACCTGGGTTTTTACAAGTTGCATCTCGACCATCTGCTCTACTGAACATATATGTCACTGAGACCCATGGTGACAGCCTGTAGGGAACTGGAGGTTCCACCCTGCTGTAAGCAAAGTTTCCACATTCCTTTTGTTTAGATGCTTAAATAGAGAGTTAGTAGATTAGGTATCAAGGTCTGGACACTTTGGCCCCTGTATTTAATGCAGATGTTCACTGTTCTTGGAGTTCAACTTTGTTAGTAACTTAATGATAGCAGTTTTATAAATATCAGCCTAAGCTTAGCAGTTTCTGAGGCCCTGCAGAGATCTCAGTGTCTCACACATCAATTCTCTCTGATGAAAAAATCACTCCCACTATCCTTATATCCCAAATAGCAATAATGCTTAGGTTTGACAGCATGCAGAGCACAACTTTCCATTAGCCATGACTGACTGGCCCAACTGGTTAAAATAATCAGTCCTCAAAAATCTATTTAACATGATGGCATTTGTCCTGTGTGCAGATCCACATGTAAACATCTAGGCTTGATTTCTAGAGTAGATAGTTCAGCAGAGTTGTAGGTATATTTTTTCTCTCTCTTTTCTCTTTCTTGTTGAAAAAAAAAATATTTTTTTAATTTTAAAAAAGCATTCCAAAAAAGGAGTGCAAAAAACCCCATGTTCTTTTATTCCATCAAAACTATGGACACTGGAATTTTTTTGGCCTATTCTATACTTTGTTGGAAAATGAGACAAAATGTTATCAATATTTTTCTGTAAAAAGATGGCTCTTTATTGCAGAGTTTACTGAGCAGTAGCTGTGTTATTAGCAAGCTGGGAAGGATGTGAACCGCATGCCCACCAATGAGAATACTTGAACCAACCTACTCGTACCTTCCATTCCCTGTCATGACAGTTTTCACTTGTGAGAATTTATTAGACATCCCTGCAGATTGGAAGTCTGCTGCATGAGCATATTAATAGGGAAATGGGCTGGAAGATAGGATATAAGATGCGAAATCATGTCCTCACTAAAGTCAGTGACAATGTTATCACTGATATCAGCAGCCCGAATTCTGTCTTCTGCATTCTGTTTCCAGTCCTACTACTGGCTGTGTGACTTTTTGTAAGCCATTTTCCCAGTGAGTGCCCCAGTCTCCTTGTCTGTTTTGTATATGCTTCAAAATAAGAGGCTGTTCTTCAGTATGTGTTTATGCAGCCTCTATTACCAGGGTGTTCTGATCTCAGCTGGGAGTTCTAGGTGCTATTGTAATGCACAGGGAATTGACCATAAATGAGTCTATTGGCAATAAGTTTCTCTATGCTTGTGCAGTTTCTTCTACAGTCTTCTTCAGACTGTGACCCACTTATGTGCCTTTCATGCTTTAACTGCATGCCATGCTCTTTACACATGTTTCAGCATCATGTTTATTCTGGAAGAATTTTTTTAGTGCTGGCTTGTACACTGGGCTGCTAGGTGAATATTTACATTGGCAGAAAGAGACCTCACTTCCTAAGAGGGTTTTCATTAGAGGAAAATAATTTTTCAAAACTTTAATCCTCCCTGTATGCTGTAAATTTGCTGCTACATACCCACACACCCATCAGTAGCACAACACTGGAGTGAAAGCTTCCAGGCTTAAAACAGAAAGGGAAACTTCCCAAAAGACTGATGATGCAGAACCATATTCTTAATCAGACTTCCAGAGAACTGACATTTCAAAGCAATTTCCAGATTCCATCTTTCATGGTATGCTACTGAAAAACATGTTTTTTTTTAATGAAAAACTATTGTGAAATCTAATGAACAGCAGAGCTTTTTCCTTTTTTTTTTCATTTGAAATGAATAGGGAGGTTTGCAAACCAGTGGCTAAAGCAGAGAAGAGTCAGCAAATGACCTTTTGGGGGTCAATGCTTCTGAATTCTGAAATTCTGAAATACTGGCAAGAAAATTAAGATGAACTCAAAACTAACATTTTTTTAAAATATTCAACAATTAAAAACATTCAGAAAGAATCTTCATTTTGGGGCAAACAGGAAGTCAAGTTTGATCCAAAGAGATATTGTTTTATTTTGTTTAGATTTTAAGTACTATCTACTTTTAAAAAGTGAAAAATAAATTCTTAAGTTAAATTATATTTGAAAATGTCTTTTTGAAAAACAGAAACTTTTTTTTAGAAAGCTATGAAAGAAACTTGGGGGGGGGTTGAAACACTTTGGTGAGTTTAGAAAAGATCAATTTGGCAAAATCTAAACTATTTCAAGAAAGCTTTGGTGTCAGCCAATCCACATTCTTCACCAAAAAAAAGGCTGAAAAATTTCACTCCACTTCATTTAGTACTCCCAAAATTCATTCCTAGATCTATCATTTAATCACAGTGACCTCAAAAAGTCACCTAACCCCTTTGGGCCTAATTCATGGCTGCACTGTAGCTACTTTGTGCCATCTAAGTCAGTGCAAAATGGCCTACAAATAACTTGCAGGATAGATATATCCTGGATAGAAGGTTTCCCCTAGAGGAACCTCTGATGTACAGGCATTCTGTGCTGTGTCATGGGCAAGAGGGTAGCCAGACACAAACTAAGGCAGCCCTGAGACCAGGAGAAGGATGTACATGCCACTTCCTATTGTATCCCTTTGCTGGACTCTGCCGCAGCTCAGGGATGATTTGCACAATTTGGGCTTTATATATATGTGCACACACACACACACTTAATGTGTCTACTTGTAGGGATACCCAGGGGCCAAGATCGGGGGAGGGAGGGGATAAGGGGAGGGGAAGCCCCTCTGCCGAGTGCCAGGAGGCACAGACATTTCCCCAGAGCCATCTTGGGGGCTGAAGATGCCTGTCCCACATGGATCTGCTGCAGATCCAGGAAGGAGAGAGGAGGTAAAGGGTGCTGGGCAGAAACACTCAGATCCAGGCTAAACATGGACATCCCCACGCCCTCCCAAACCTGTGCCCTTCTGAATGCCAGTACCAATGGAAACAGCAGCAGCAGCAGCTCTGGTCCCCACCCTGTTGCACCATGGTCCCACTCAGGGCCAGGATGGAGACCTACACATGTGCGCACACACATGAGCCTCCCTGCCAGGCAGGCTCCCCCCAGCTTCCCAGCAAGGGTCTTGGTGGAGGTCAGGTTGTCCCCCTCTCCCCCATGGCAGGGGAATCCTGGAAGGTGTGGCAGGGGTGGGAGGCGGGCCCAGTGTACTCTCTGGCAGAGCTGGAAGTGGACTGGAAGTATTTCCAGTCTACTTCTAGGTCCACCACTGAGCACATGGAGGCTCCCCTGCCCCCCCACCCAACCGCTGCGGGACGCTGTATGCACTCCAGCATCGCAGCATTCACGAACCATCCTCAAGGTATACAGTACCTCACGAGCCGTACCTCAAGCTGGTACCTCCAGGTATATAGAAAAACTTTTAAAGCTATGTCTATGTCTGAATCGCTGATTCTTCAAATCAGCATTGAATCTTCAGATTCGAATTCGGCTGAATCAAATCAGGGACAGTGATCCAAATCAATTCATCAAACCACTGTCCCTGATTCAGGCCGAATCCGAATCTAATAGGGCTCGCATCCCACACCCCTAGTGAGCATTTGTTCTGTTACAGCTATAGAACGCTTTCTGCGTGCTTATAGCAGGATAGGTGTAGCATCTGTGTACCTAATCTATATGACACAGTTATACCTGGTATTCAAGTGATTCTCAGCTATTCCCAGGTCAAAGCATCTACCCAGATTGTTCAGTCCAGAAATAAAATCACTCAATCTGATACCATTTGGTGGGAAGACTCCAAGGTTCTGATTGTAAGACAAGTATAAGAAATAATTGGATTAGGTATAGCATAAGTTTTTGTACCTATGACCAAAATCAGATACTGAATTATCTGTTTAGATACCTGGTTATTACTCTACTGGAGTCGAGCTTTGTGGAGTGGGGCTTTACACTTGGATCCTTAAATTTCACTTGTTTGTGGCTCCTAAACTGCCTTTAAGCTCTCACCAAAAGTTTTTTCTTTTATGAAGATCTTATGATCTAAACAGAAAAGAGATGGGGAAGGGAGAATAGAAGCCCGCAGAGTGTACCATGATTGTCCAAAGACCATACAGTGAGTTGATTGCAAAGTTGACATTATAACGCAAATAATCCCCTGAATCTCAAGCCAACACCTTGGCCACTAGAACGTGTCATCTCCAGACTTGCTTATGAGAACACAGCTGCACATGGAGTAGATGGGTATAAGGGATCTTTATTACATTGTGTTTTGTTTTGGGCAGTTGTATATTTGGTAATTAAAAACAATACTAAAACCATGGTGTCCACATTCCTGTTCCTTAGGTCTTTACAGCATCTTACATTCAGAGTACTGGCATGTGACAAATAATGCATAATGTAAATGCTTAGTGTCACATTATTAATGGTGGCTATTTTATAGCTTCCTCTTTCCTCCTGGGACCTTCCAAAGGAAACAGAGAATGCAAATAAACCTCCTTTCCCTTTATGAAGCTGCCTGTCATGACCATTTTATGAGATACTTCATTTAAGAATTCCAAGGCAAATTTGATCAGTAGAGAAACCTAAAGCTATATTACTTGCACCATAAAGATATTTGTCTTTGTTGACATAAACTGGGGGAATGTAGTCTACTTCACAGTTACCTAATATTCTTCATGCCCTTGTAGGAGCTGTGCCGTTTGAACAGCTGCAGACATTAAAAAGGCTATTACCACCAATTATCAGAAATTAAACAAGATTGTGCTTGTAAAATAATATCAGCAAAGTGTGGGTGAACAAAGCATTTGAATGTTTGTCAATTTGTTTAAAACTGTGCTGGGTGAGTGGGTGGTCCAAGGGAGGAAAGGCCATGACACAAAAATCAATTCAATCACTTGCTTTAAAAATTCAAATAAAGGCAGGTGGTGACTAATTAAGTTTAGGTGGAGAATGGATATATGTGAGGGGTAAATCCATGCAAATCAACACTGAATCTAGCTATGTAATAGAATAGTCCTTTGAAAATCCACAAGACCTATGAAACAATTCATGTTTGGTCATTTATTATGAACCATAACAAATGACTAAACATCATCAGAACAGCTTGGAATACAATATATCTAGTAGCAATAAATTCATTAGGCCCCTGACATCCATGCAATTAAAGATGCAATGAGACTGAAGGTGATTCTCATGAAATGGGTGCTTGTGCAACTGACTGTCTGTCTTGGGCAGCTGATTGTCTCTATTGATTATTTCCTCTCCTTAGTTGGTCTGTGGTTTTGTAGGTGTTAATTGTTGCTAAGTAACTGGTTACATTACTGTGTCTTGAGCTGGCCCCTGAGTGAATCATGATTGATTAGTAACTGGTAATACAGTAGCTTAGCAGCCAGGCCTACAGTAGTTGTCCCCTGTCCCCCCGCCCCACAAGACAGAAACAAGTCAGTTGCACAAGCACCCATGTCATGAGTTTTGCCAGTCAGCATCTTGGGGCGCCGGGCCCCAGAACCCCCCTGCACCTACCTCCTCGACATCTGGCAGGCTTTGTGGCCACAGCAAGGGCCATCAATCCCTGCAGCTTTCACCCTGCTGCACCTTAACACAGGCAGTATCACCCATGTCACAAGTTTTGCTTGTCCTCAGCATGAGGTGCAGTTTCCCTCAAACCCCTGCACTTATCTCCTTGAAACCTGACGGGGGTTTTTGGCCTGAGCAGGAGCCATCACCCCTGCAGTTTTCAGCCCACTGCTCCTTAACACACACAGAGTCATCTATGTCACGAGTTTTGCCTGTCAGCAGCTTGAGGTGCAGTTTCCCCCAAGCCCCTGCACTGATCTTCTTGAAACTTGGCAGGCTTTGTGGCCTCACCAGGGGCTACCACCTCTACAGTTTTCACCCCCCCCCGTGTTGTAACACACACACGTGACATGAGCTTTGCTTTCAGGAATTTGGGGTAGAGTTACTCCCGAACCCCTGCACTGATCTTCTTGAAACTTGACAGACTTCATTCCCTCAGCAGAGGCTACCATCTCTGCAAATTTCATCCAAATCAACAAAAAACAACAAAGTTATAGATATTTCATTGATTCCCCACTATACCCTACGGCCGAATCTCCAAGGTGGTTTTGGAGCTTCAGAGCTGCTTCGGCCCGATCAAAGCAGAAACCCGGTCTGGAGCTTTGGATCAGATCGCTACCATCTGAAGCGGTTGGATCTGAAGCTGGATCAAACAGCTGCCTACTCGCACAGACCTACCGCTGCCAGCAGTGTCTGCGGGCGAACTCCAACAACTGGTCACCACTCCCCACTCCCTTCACCCCCTTGCTGTTGACACTTATGCGACTGCCTGTGGGAGCTCTCCACTCACCACCGCCATGCCCTTGCTGCTGCCACCACCGCCACTGCCTATGGGTGGTTGCCGCGCCCCCCCAGCCGCTGGGGCACGCAGAATTCATGATAACATTTCAGGAGACCAAGATACACAGAGACCAACAGTTGTAGTGATTATTTAGACTGGAAGGTCATTCGGACAGGGACCATCTATTTGCGATGGGGTTGTTCACAGTTGTAATGACTGACGATTATTTTTTTTTTTATTTTGTAACATGCAAACCCATGACCCCTGGCTTCCAGCCTTCAGATTAGAATGGTACTTTGCAATCTTCCTGAATGAAAAACAGTTCACAGACATACTACACTAGAGGCAGCTTAGAGAATCCACTGGTGGCAGAGTTACATTTGCTCTAAGGAGGGAGTAAAGTACTTTAGACATTTTCATAATGTAGCTTGATCCCTGCTCTATATATCCAAGTACTAAATGACTGCACAGTAATCGGCATTACTGCGCAGTAGCGTCCCCACACAGTTTCCTGGTGATGCTAATTGTGCAGTAGCTCATTACTACTGTGCAGTAGTTTCTCATCATGGTTCGTACCACAAGACACTACTGCGCAGAAGTAATGAATTACTATATGGTAAGCATCTCCTGTAGACATGGCCACTGAATATTAATCAGTGCATTGCTTTACTGGATATGCAAGTACTGAATGACTGCACAATAACAATGCTAACACAGTCAGCATTTCTTGTAGATGCAGCCAGCATAAATGCCTTCTTAATCATTTTGTTTCATAAGCCAACTTAGACCCAAGAAATTATGAACATCCATCATCTGCAGTGTCTGCAACTTCAGAATCATCTACAGGTACCATGAGCGGCACTGTACCTCAAACAATGAATTACATGTATCCAAAAACAGACTTTTGTCATTATCAGACAAAAGTATGGATGAGTTCATAATCAGAACCAGCAAAGTCAGCAAGACAACACAGCAGAAATGATTGCTCAGTTCATTTATGCAACAAATTCTCCCTTTTGATTTGTTCAGAACAAACATTTCACTGACATGGTTCAGTCATCAGAACCAGCAGAACATTGTTGGAAGGCTTTTGGGTACAGTGTATGAAAAGGAAACTGAATACTGTGCAAAAAATATTGAAAGGAAAAGTGTTAATCTGAGTCTTGATTGATGAAGCAATGTACACAATCATCCAGTAATGTGTGCTTGTGTGAAAACAGATGAGATTGTTTATCTCACATAAACAACTGATACATTAGGAAAATGTCCAGGCTTCAGAATATTTAAAAAGTAGCAGTAACAGCTATAAACTATGAACAAAAATTATTATGCTCAAAAATTAATATTATGCTTATTATTAAGTGTTATGTGCATTTTAGAGATAAGGTTGCAAATGTAGCAAAGATGAGAAGAAACTTGGTAGAAGATAATGAAGAAAACCTGAAGCTTGTAACCTATGGGTGCATCCACACATGCAGGCATGTGCGTTTGCAGCAGCTTAAAAAGAAGCAGTGCAAATTTGAGCCAGGGCTTTTTGTCTTGGTGCATGTGCTCAGACATGCACTTTGTTGTGGAGCAAATTGTGCCACTTGGGGCAAAATAACCCTGCCTGGCTCCTCCTGGATCTGCTGCCAGGGGGAGCTAGAGCCTGGGGCAAGCACCTGTGCTTTCTCCAGCAGTATAAAAAGCTGCCCTGTTCTGGCTCCAGGAGTAGAAAAGGCTGCCCTGGTAAGTAGCTCAGGGCTGCTCACTCTCGGGAGCTTCTGGGGCCAGCCAATTGGTACCTGGTGACACTACCCCTTGTGCCAGCTGGACTGCTGAAGCAGCCCTGAAAGTTCCCTTCACCCTCTACTCACTGCAGTAGTCTGGCAGTGCGGGCTGCTGCCTGGCTGGGACCTGCTGCGCATCTGCCAGACCTGGTTGGGGACTGCACAGATAGTAGAGGCTGCGGCCAGCTGCCAGCAGGCTGCGACTGCAGGGTTGGCCTCTGTGTAGCACTACTGCCACATGTGCCCTCTGCCCAGCCATCTGGGCAGCTATCACGCGGAAGACGTTCCAGGTGTGGTGGCCTGCTTTGAACTGTTAAAGCATGTTCTCCTGGCTCCATTTGGCCAGGAGGTCAGTCACAGCCAGCTAGGTCCAAGGTGCCAGCTCTGAGCAGGCAGGGGCCTGCTACTGGCCTCCCTGGCAGGAATTGTCATGTTCCCTATTGAAAAACTGAAAAATCCCTGATAAAAAAAAATCCCAAAGTCACTCTGTAAAATACCCCCAAAACAAAGTTCCTCCACAAGTAGAACAAAAGACCACTATAAAGAGAGAGAGAGTGAGATAGAGACAGCGATCAGATGGACAATGTTTTATTGATATGTCTACAGTGTTAAAGCAATGTGGACACCTACCAGTGTCTGTATCATAATAATAAAGTGAACTCTAAATACATGTTTCATGAATTCATGAATACATGAATATATATTTTGCTGCCCTCCCAAAGGGACTATGGCCCCCACACAGGGGTTATGGCCCCCCAACACAGGGTATGCCCCCCCCACAAGACCCCTGCAGAGGCTACCACCCCCCTGCAAGGCCCATATGCCCCACCATAGCTCCCCAATTTCTGTCCCACCCAGCCCCACCCCCTACTCCCCCAGACTCCCCAATGTCTGCCCCACCTGGCACCGTCCCCCGCTTGCACCCCTGGCCCCCATGACTGTCCTCCCCAACCCCAGGCACCATCACTTTAATGAGAAAAAAAACCCAAACAAACAAGAAATGGGGGGAAAAAAGCATCTGCGTACCCTAGAAGCAGGACTGGGGGGAGGGGGGCTCTGGGGCCTCCTGGCAGAGCTCCCCTGGGCAGCACAGGGCAGTGGAGGCCAGGAGGGTATGGGCTGGGGCTGCTAGGGCTGTCACCCTACCTGGCACTGTGCAGGCTAGGCCCCATTGAGACACAAGGCAGGTGAACTGTTGGTAAGTGCCAGGGTTTGTTTGTTTTTTTTTAAACTCTGGGGATGCTGGGGTAGAGGGCAGGGTTTGGGAGGTTGAAGAGCAAGAAAGTGATTGGAGGGGTTGGAGGGCTGGTGGGGAATGGGGCCGGGCAAGAAAGTGATTTGGGTGTGGATGAGCAGGTGTGGGCTAGGGCTGGGCAAGAAAGTGATCGGGGAGGTCAGGGGGGCGGGTGGCAGGTGGGGCCAGGCAGGAAAGTGATCGGAAGACTTGGAGGGGCAGGCGGGGGTGTAAGGCTAGGCAGGATTGGGGGGAAGGACTAGGGGAGTGGGCAGAGTCCCCGCATAGTCCCCTCCCCCTTTCTCCAGCCGCCTGACCCCTTACTTACCAGCACTGGAGCCCTGGTGCTGCAACACACTACCTGGCAGGCTGTGCATTTCAGCACCAGGGTGAGGAGCCAACCATAGAGACTGTCTGGCAGCCAGACCATCTCCATGGAAGACCCAGCATCTGGTTGCCTCAGGGCATGGTCCAGGACTGTGCTCTGCCTTGCTTTTTTAAACTTCAGTTTTTTTAGACCCCTGGATATCCAGGGGTCTAATTTTCTCCCCACCTTGCAAACTTGCAGGGCGGGGAACATTTTTTCATTCCTGCACATGCCTCTTGCCCCATCTCAAAGGGGTTTGACATGGGGCAAGAGGCATGTGCATGCTTGTCTGGACGCATCCTATGGGTGCAGTGTTCATTTGATATATCTTTTAGGGCTGTGTGAAACAGCACCATTTCGTTTTGACTTCCATTTTGCCATTTCAAAGGGAGAGTGTTTCATTTCACTGTTTTGAACCATTGTTCCATTTTGTTTTGTCAAAACTGTTTTGCTGTTTTGACACTGTTTCGACACATTTCAATGTTTCATCCATAGGCTATAATGGGGAATCATATAACTTTGTCATATCTTGCCTGATTCAGACGAAAATTGCAGAAATGGCAGCCCCTCCTCGGGCATGAAGTCTGCCAAGTTTCAAGGAGATAGGTGCAGGGGTTTCTGTGTAACTGCACCTCAAACTGTTCAAAGAAAAACTCTTATCAGTTGTTGGCAGCAGCAGCCTGCTGTCATCCTGTGCACAGATCTAGGTGCCTGCTCCCCACAGGAGGAGTCTAACACTCCTGGGGGATGGGGGTCCCTGGATCTGCGTGCAGGATGACAGCAGGCTGCCACTGCCAGCTGGGGCCAGCATCAGCACTGGATTCTTCCTGGGGCTCAGCACAGGCAAACTTGGATGCTGGTGCATCCCCAGCACCAGCTGGCCCCAGCTTGCAGCATCAGCCTGCTATCATCCACATGCTTCACAGCCAGTGAGTGCGGAGCTCTTAAAAAAAAATAGCTCCGCACTCACTGGCTCTGACAGTGGCAATTGGGGCTTCTGGGTGTTCGTGGCAGAGTCCTCTCCATGCAGTGTGCAGCAGCAGGGATTCCCCCCTCTACCCCACCTGGCACCTATGTGGAAGCTGCACCATGGCATAGATGCAGCGTGGCTCAGCAGAACACTGCTTATGGTCCTGGAGCTGGGGCAGATCCACACAGCAGCTGGAGCTCCTGGTTTGATTCCCCAGCTCTCTGACCATTCCCCCAGCTCTTATCAGGGGATGCAGCCCCTGAATCTGCGTGTGAGGTTTCAGCAGACTGCTGGTGCTGGCTAGGGAAATAGCTGAGAGCTGTCCCAGCTGGTAACAACAGCCTGCTGCCATCCTGCGTCAGCCAGGGGCCTGCACCCTGCCCCCCCTCCCCCTGGAAACAGCTGGGGAAGCAAGCAGAAAGCTAGGGCAAAGATCAAGGAGCTGGGGAACTGAACCAGGAATTGGGGGAATGTTCAGGGACCTCAATGTTCCCCTAGCCCCTGCTGAAACCCCGTACACAGATTGGGGACTCACCCCCCTGAGAACAGCTGGGAAAATGATCAGAGAGCTGGGGGGATCTAAACAGGAGCTAGATGGCAATATCAAAGCAGTCCTTCCCCCTTTCTCCCTCCCTTTCGTTTCTGTTTAGCTGCAAGCAAGCCCGGTTTCAAAACTCGAAACATTCTGAAACTCTCAAAATGGTTCAAATGCTAACTTTCATTTTGAAGCTGTTTTGAAGCCTTTTGTTTCATTTCTATTTTGCTGTTTCAAGCTTGAAATGCATCAAAACAGCTTCTGAATGAAACACACATTGACATTTCACACAGCTCTAATATCTTTCAGTCAAAGATTTAAGTATTCCAGGAATAAAGGAAAATGTTGAAATTGCACGATTTCCATAATAAGCAGTTGCTTCAGCTTCACTGAAGAGAGCTGGGGGGGTCCAAGCTAATCCTCCCTCAAGATGTACAGTGGAATTCAGTAGCTGACTCCTTTGAACTGGCCTGTTCTGATGACCATCTTTGAAGAAAATCACGACAAAATTGATTCTATCACAGCTAGAATAGTCAACATTGGACTAAAGGGAAGTGTACAAGATACGCTGCAAACACATAAACCTATTTCCATAACCTTCGACAAACTACAGAAAGATTGCTGCTGTACCATGGATGCTCTTCAAGTTTGGAAAAAACTTCAAAACTATTAAAACAATAAATACCCAACAGCAAAGTTAAACTGCAAGAAGTAAAGAAGCAGTTGGAGCACTTACTCCAACTTACTTTCTTGCCAATATTCTTAGCACAAAGGTACCAGGAGAGATGCCTAACTGCCAAAGGGGAAAATGTTATTATGACATCCATCAATCATGCCAGCCATAATACATTTCAGAGCTAAAGGTCAACCATTCAAGTAATACATGTTTTCTAAGGATATTTTAAAGGAAGTCATACCACTGAATTGGTGAAAGGCACTGCAAGGTATCCGGAATCAGAGTTTGTTGAAATGCTAAATCAGCTTTTGCCAGTACCACTTTTGTACTTTTCTCCTACAAACTACTTTTCTCCTACAGGCTTAGATGCAGAATTTAGTCCTGGTTCGGGATGGGGAGACACTGAACCAGCCCTGAGAATGTCAGCTCATCAACACAAGTTAATGTGATTAATGCGTGCCAACCATGTGGCTCCGGAAACTGACAAAGCAGCAAGGGGGAGTTCCCTCTTTTATACAGAAAATCATAGGGGTTAGAGCAGGGGGGGAAAATGTGGCCCGCAGGCTGGGTGTGGCTCACCAGGCCACTCTATCCAGACCGTGGGGCCCTAAAAAATGTAGAAAATCAATATTTATCTGCCCCTGGCTGCCTGTCATGTGGCCCTCAATGGCTTGCCAAAATTCAGTAAGCCGCCCTTTGCCTAAAATAATTGCCTTCCCCTGGGTTAGGGTCACAAGCCAGCAGGCCAAAAGGAGAGAACAGGCAAAAGGTAAAGAAACATCAGCACTGTGGTAACATACACTCAGCACCTTCATTTCCCCTCCCACACCTTCAGACATGTTCCCAAACAAACCTTTAGTCCCTCGAGCACTCAAACAGCAGCCTATGGCTGCTCCCAAGTCTGAGTCCAGCCCCTTCAGTCCACAGTCCCGGTGGACTGAGCCAGTGAGATCTCCACTACTCTGCGTACTGCTGATCAGGTTCCAGGTGCATGCTGCTCTTGTCCCCTGTTCCAGCCTCAAGCTTTCTTTTCCTTTTTTCTTTGCCCCTCCCCCTCAGTGCTGGGGAGTTGTAGTCCATAATAATAGCTCAGCCCTGAAGACTACCCCCCAGTTTCTCATGCTGTTACACACATTGCATTTACATAACAGATAAGCAATGTATTCAGTGGAGAAATAGTCATGACAAAGTCAGAAGAAGTGGAACTGTGTAGAAGTTTGTGTCTAAAATGAAACTGGTAAGTCCTTCACTGCCCTCTGGTTTTATTCAAATGCAAATATTTTTGGTATTTTCATTAGAAAGTAGATTTTCAGTTATGAAAGAAACAGCCATGAAGACTAATTGGATATTGCCTTCACTGCCCGGCAGAGCAAGTGTATGGGGCTGGGATCCCTTGGGAGATAGTCTTTGTCTCTACTATAGGATTCTTTGGTCCCATCTGGGCTTTCTATAACTTTGCATCTTTCATCTGGCACCAGTGATGGAACCTCACTACTATTGGTTTGTCCTGGTGTTATTTCTTCTACACTTTCACATATATGAAGTTTACATTTCCTGGTCTTCAAAATGTAACCCTTGGTGCACAGTGCTAACCACTGCTGTGTCCAATTGTTCGGGACCTGGGGTGACAGGTAGGTTTATACACTGCTCAGCTCACCTAGGAGTTGCCAGAGCCTCCCTGAGAGGATAATCTCCCTTTACAATGGACAGACCTTGCAGGCTCATAAATAACTATTTACAGAATTTAATTCTATACAGGAGATAATTGCTATATGCGAACAAACAGTAAATAATATCAAAAGTTTCAAATTCTCTATTTACAATGCACAAGAATGAATTTATACAAGAATAAAAGTTGATAACTATTTACACTTAAAGGATGCTCAAATCAACTAATACAAAGATAATAACTTAAGCACTGTTACATACTTATTGTATTAATCCCCTATTTAATTATATATGACTAATAGCCAGAAACTATGACTGTTTCCCAATGGATAAAGGGTGCAGCAGTCCCCCTTTTTTCTCATCACACATTTGCGGGCTCCAGTGGCCTCGGGCTATCCTACACAGGTTCAGGTGTCTCAGTCTGCAGAGTCCGTTTCCACTCCAGACTCCTGCAAAACTCAAATTCTTCCCCACGCACCTCCATGCACTCTTCTCTGCCTGGGCACGGCTTCTCCAAGCCTACAGAGCTATTTACACAGTTAAACACATAGCAGGAGTATAAGCTGCCGCTGGCAGACCAGGCAGTACCTCTGGGTTCACTTTCCCTTTGTGCACTCGGGCACACCACGGCTTCCCCTCAGGTCATGCCTCCCTGGGTGTCAACCCAGAAAGGAGTCCTAGGGACTTTCTGTAGCTGGTGTCTCTTTCTGCCAAGCTGTCCCAGTCCCCCCCCAGTCCTTTCCACAGCCACTCATACAGCGGGGGATTATCACACTCTTACCAACCCCCAAATCTCCAAGCCCAGAGGGAATCACTGTCCCGCTCTCTAGGGGCTTCCCAAGGCTGTGTCCCCACCCTAAGGAGTTTGTTCAGCTCATTCATGAACTTCACTTGCATGATCTAGGAGTCTTCTCTTTCTTGCTTGACCTGTTAGGCACTTCTCTGACCTGCCCATGAGGGGTCCAGCAAGCAACCGTGGGGTGGGACCACACTGCAGGCTCTTCTCAGACCTTCTCACACTGCACATGCCTCTCTCTGCACCCTGGAGGTGGAAGACACTGCAGTTTTACGGGGAGCCACCCAGCCAATCCCTGGGCTGGAATTTTCCTGGGCTCCTGAACTGTTTTTTGAATCTTGCATCCCCTTGCTGGAGATCATACTAAACTACAAATATGGTGTCCCTACTGGGACAATCTCCCTCAAGCGTTCAGGCAGAACCCGATGTAGGACACTCGAAAAACAAGTGCCCCTTTAACTGCTTGTTACAAAAATATAAGGGTAGGTTAAAGGGATTCTAACACACACAGACTCTGCAATAAACTATTTATGGGACAGATCCCTCTATGAACTTCAAGGGATTGAACTCAAATTAGTGGGTTCCATACAGGAAGTCACTGAATGATGTTCTATGGCCTATGTTACAGAGAAAATCAAGCAGGAAATCTGACTGTCATCACATCAAGAGCCTTAAAAAATTATGACTCTGTGAAAGGGCTTTGATATAGGGGTAAATGCAAAACCATGGTCATTTTAAGATCAGTCTAAATTAATATAACTTAGATTTTCTTCCAGCTTCTTCAAAGCAGTCACAGGGAGTAAGGTTTTAAACTCACACTGAAATTCAGTGGATGTATAACACCTATAGGTCCCTAGAAAATAGTAGAAGAGTACTTTGTGTCTCAAAGCTTATTTAACATCTCTCCCAACAGTACACTTGGTTACTGTAACAAGAACCCTCGGGCTGCAAGGCTCATCCTGCATTAACTTCAGTTGCCACCAGGGTACCACCTTGCCTTTGCTTGCCACACCAGAGACCATGCAGTGCAGCTCCACACCCAGGGTGGTCACAGAGCATCTGGAGCAGCACTGGCTCCTGACATGCTGGACCTTACAGTTCAATCAGCCATCACTGTGACAACAGCTATTTTTGCATCCCTCCTGCCCCCAACAAAGGCAGTGCCTGGGACTACCCCAGTCACCCTTCCTCAGTTGTGCTATTGTGCCATGCCTTGATGTTAACTAATATGAATTTAGGAAGCAGCCCTCAGACCCTGGAATGAGACCTTAGATGCTTCATTCTGCCCTGCTAACTATCAGGTCACTTCTCTCTGACCCAGTCTTCAATCAAAACACCTTTAATCAAGGCATCTCTTCCTCCAATTGACTTCTGTTGGCCCACCTTAGTCCACAGGACCTCAGCCTATCCCCACTCAATCCAATAGACCCTTTGCCAAGTGTCTTTAGCTGTCCCTTGGAACTGAGAATCCTATATCAATGCAACCTTTCCCCAGGCGTCTTTAGTGACCTTCCTGCTCTCCAAGACTAGAGACAGACATTCAAAAAGTCTGGGCCTGAATTGATTTAATGTTTGCAAGTTAATCTAACCTTCCTAGGTTGAACCAGTTTCCAGGTGCACAGACATTCCCTCTGGACTGAGGAAATGGAAGCACATGTCTGCCGTGGCTTAGGATAGAAGACAGGGAGTGCTAGAGCAACATTCCCTCCCCTTTCAGGCTGCTGAACTGAGGTGGGGTGGGGTGGCCAGGCCAGGGGTTTAAACCTCCACCCTGTCCCAAGCTTTTCCCCACTTGCTGCTCAAGAGGTGGGAGTGTTGCCAGCCCCCAGCTAGCATTCTGAGGCAAAGAGGAGACGGAAGGGTTGTGCACTGCATGCATCTGTTGATGTTACTGAGCTTTTCAATCTCCCTTTCCCTGCTTTGTCTTACTGACTGAAAACCTAACAGGCAAGGGAGCCATCAGGGAGCTGATAACAGCATTTAGCAGCCCATCAAGAAAACAAAAGCCTCTCTCACTAGTTCAAGCTCTTAAACAGCATTTTTCCAAGGAAAGAACGGAGGGACATTACATCTAACCTGCTGATTAGCTCCAAAAAGCCCTAAGCAGACACTGTCCTGTCTGCCTTTGTCCTGTTCCAGTGGAATTGGAGGCACACACACACTTCTCAGCATTAGCTAGCATACCACATCCCTAGGGTCTGTGGGGCTGTGGTCTGTGTAATGGGACATGGGAGGGAGGAAGGAATGGAGGGGGATGAGCATCCCTACTTGAGCAGCGAGTGGCGAAGCAGGGTAGGGCAGGGGGAAGCCAGACAGATCCTGTTGTGCTTGTCATCTCGCCAGAGTTCCAGCTAGGGAGCAGAGAGGCAGGGCCAGCTCAGCTCTCTGAAGCAGACAACCTAACTCAGCCCAAGACTGCAAAGCAGCTGGGATGCTGGGGGACTCCAGTTTACCTTAAACCAGGAAGGGGTCTGGGACAGACATTGCATAAACTGGTTTAAGCCAAATCAGTTAAGTGGGATACTACATACAACCAGGTTTATCTCAAACTGGCTTCAGCCATTTTCAAACAAGTTTATGTGCATGAACTATTTGTTCTGTTACAGGTTTAAACTAGTTTCTGATCACTTAAATAGGTTTGTGTAATGTCTGTCCCTAGCCCAAAAACTCACCCCTGCGCCTCACAGATAGAAGAAACACAACAAAACCAATACACAAATTGTGACTGCCTTTCCTAAGGCTCTTGTTTCTTCTATATCTCTATCAACCTCAAATCCCCAGCTTCAACCTTTCTGAATTACCATGTCTCGCTCCCCAATAAACTCCTTTCTCTTTTGTTATCTGGGCCAGATTTGCAGACTCCATGAGGAGTACCTTTCCTCACTGTGGCCTGGGCTAGACTGACCCTTTAGCCCAGCAGCTAGGATCATATAGCTTTTAGCTCTACCCTTTCCAGTCACCAGACATTTTTCACCTCACAACAGGACACAGGGGTTCTTCATTACCTGATGAAATGGCTTGCAGACTGCAGCCCTATAGTGTTGCTATCTGCAGCACTTTATCTAGCTGCATGCACCGTCTTCAGTAAAATGAATTCATATCATAGTATCATAGTATCTAGGGTCAGAAGGGGCCTAAAGCAGGCCATCTAGTCTGACCCTTGCCAATGGCAGGAACGAGTGCCAGGGTCACAGGACCC
>JAGPOW010002742.1:35242759-35266126 GCA_030014935.1 Caiman crocodilus
CCCCAGCACTTGTTCCTGCCATTGGCAGGGGGTCAGACTAGATGGCCTGCTCTAGGCCCCTTCTGACCCTAGTTACTATGAAACTATGAAACTATGGATCAGAGTTTCACCCAATCAGCCATTTTTTAAACTATTTGCAGCTGTGCACTTGTATTTGATCACAGCTATAAACTGCTTCCTGTGGCTAGATCAGGTAAAAATTGTCACTTCTGTCTGCACCAGAAGAAGAATGTGTTATAATTTACATGCAGAAGTCAGATGCTTTCAAGTAAGTAGAGCTAGATGAGATACATCCTAAAACACTCAAAGAATTGACTGAGGTAACTGCAGAGCCCCTGCTTTTTACCTCAGTAACTGCTAGTCCCTTTAAGAATCTGGAGAGATTGGGTGAGGGCTGGAAGTAGGCAAATATTTTGCCCACCTTTTAGAAAAGGAAGGAGGATCTGTGGAATTACAGACTGGCCAGTCTGCCCACAATACCTGGTAAGAAAGCTTGTTATCAAGGACAGAGAGGATACCAAGGTGATGAAGGAACAGCCAGCATGGATTAATCAAGAGTAAGTTGTGTGTGACCAACTTGGATTCCTTTTACAATGAGGTGATGGGTTTTGTGGATTGGGAAGAAAGTGGTAGATGTGATATGTCAGCTTTAGCAAGGCTTTTGATGTGAACTCCCATGACATTCTCATTTATAAGCTAAGGGAATACACTCTAGATCAGTGGTGCTTAACCCTTTGGCTTCATGGGCCAGATGAGTGGTGTGGGGCTGATCCATGGGCTGGATTCCTTGGGATTTGCATGTGGAGTTGGGCTTCAGGCCATATAAGACCCTGTACTTCCCCTGGCCCGGCCCCACATACTCTTGCTGCTTTGCCCTAGCCCCACACACGCAGATCAGGCCATGCACTACCTCGGCCCAGCTCTATGTACCCGGATCAGGCACTGTACCACCTCAGGCCGGCCCCACACATCCAGATTAGGCCTGAACCATCCAAGCCTCGTGCACCCATCTAGTGTGCAGGGCCATGCTATCTGGCCTACCAGGCTCCCCATGGGTCTGGCAATTTGGCAGCAGGGCAGCAGCAATCAGCACTGCCAGTACTGCCCTACCCCCACATTTTCAGACAGATGGGGAGTCTAGTGAGCTTGATGACTAATTGGGAGGAGGTATCAAGTGGTTTTGCTAGGAGTCTGTCCTGTGTCTGGTACTGTTTAATATCTTCATTAATGATTTGAAGGGTAGGACTGAGTGTACATCTAGTACATTTGCTGGTGACACTCTGCAGTGGAGTTGCAGACACTTTGGAGGACAGGACTAGGATTCAGAATGACCCTGGGAAACTGGGAAACTGTTCTGAAACAAACTGAATGAAATTCACTGAGGACAAGTGCAAAGTCCTGCACGTACAACAGAACAGACGCAAGCGCAAATACAGATTGAGGAACAACTGGCTAGGCTGCAATAATACAGAGAAGAGCCTAGGGTAACAGGGGCCTGTGAGCTGAATATGGGTCAACAGTATGTTCTTGTTGCAAAAAAGGCCAAAGCATACTGAGTGCACTAATGAAGGTGCCTGTTGCACGTCATGGGAAAGTACTAGTGAGGCCTCATGCTATACTGACTTGAGTTTTGGACACCACACTTAAAAATATGGTCAAATTGGAACTTAGTGGATAGAAACAACAATAATTAGACATCTCTGTTTAAATCATAGCATTTATCTAACCAGTTCTTAAACTTCTGAGGATGGAGATTCCACAATTTCTCCAAGCAGTCTGTTCCAAAGCTTAATCATCCTTATTATAAGGTTCTTCCTAGTGTAAATCTAGATTTGTTGAAATGCCAGACTCCTATTTCTTGTCCTATCCCTTTCAGCCAAAGATAATAATCTATCATCATCCTCAAATGTCACCTGTCACATATATGAGGACTATTCTTAAATCCCCCTTCAATCTTGTCTTCTTCAGATTAGTAATCCTAATTCTTCCTGTTTCCTGAATGAACGTGCCTTGGAAATACCAGAATTGGGATTGCCAGTGAAACCTTCATTTGGGGCTGTGTGTGTGTGTGTGTGTGTGTGTGTGTGTGTGTGTGTGTGTGTGTGTGTGTGTGTAAGTAAGAGTGCACACGCATGCACATGTCCAGGCACACATGCTCATTATGCTACAATCTAAAATGACATGATCACATACTACTTTTCACAGGATCCCTGCCTCATTTAATGTACACGATGGATCTTGTCTGGAGATGAATCAAGAAAGAGTCATGGAGGAAATTGATGTTTATAGGATCCTTGCCTTGTTTGTTGGAAGAAGAAAAAAGATCTTTGGCTTTTAACCTCAGTTTCCAGCCTCATTTCTTAAATTCATGATTCCAGTCTTCTTCCCCAGTAAACTCTAGTCTCACTCCTCAGGAACCCAAAACCCAGTCTCTTCCCTCCTATGTCTCTTTTTCTTGCCTAGACATTTACATTTCCTCCACTCCCTCCCAGCCTCTTTTTTTCCAGCTCTTTGCCCAGTTAGTCCCAGTTTCCCTATGGCTCCTAATCTCCTTGCCCAGCCATTTCCAGTCTCCTGATCACCATAATTCCCTGTCCAAGTTTATCTCTACCCTAATAGTCTCCAGCCCCAGCCTTTAACATTTATTCTTCTCAAATGTGTATTTCTTTTCACTGCTGCTTTCAAACCAGATGGTTCCTTCCTGTCCCACTGGGGACTCAACAGGAGGGTGAAGGCAGGTGGGCATTCATTAAAGTCACAAAAGGTATAATTGTCCTACTCAGTTCAGATTCCTATACCCAGATCCAGCATGGCCTACAGCAGCTCCAAGTTTGTATTGCACAGATCTTTTACAGTCATGAGTTGAACCATGCCTAGTGCAGAGACAATCTTTAGAGAATTTAGCTGCTAAAAACTATGCCTCTGCTGAGCATGTGCAAACAGTAATTTTTTTTCAAAGGTTAGGTCAAAGTTGGATGGATTTACATGAGAAAAAGTCATATACCCAACATAAATGCCATCCCTTGCCAAATTAAAAGTATCTCCTTTAGGGTGTATTGTGCAATTGCTTTCCCAGAATATTTATCACAAACATCATTTTCAGAAAGGGCTGAACTGTTGCAAAGGAAAAGTTCCAAAATAATTCAGCCTATGGCAGACACCCAGAATGAAAATTTTCAGCCCAGTTGTTGAAGTTTGGTAAAATTATGAGCAACTAAAACAGGGTTTTGTAACGGGAAGCATCATGCAATCTTAATAACAAACAATGCTATCAGTCCTGCTTGTACTATTACACCAATACAAGCAGCAGGATCCTATTTTTATGTTTACTGGCTCTCGACTCCTACCGTTCATATGGTGCTGGGAAAAATTTGCACTGCTTTTGAGTTTCAGTAGGATCTCAGAAAAACAAGAAATTGGCCAACATGTCTGGTAGGCAGCAAATCCTGCCAGCCCATCTACTAACAGCTGGGAGGCACCTGGAGCCTTACTATGCCAGCGGAGAGGAGAGTTCTGCCATTCGGCAGAGGTGTGAGTGCCTTTGCAGTCAACGCTCTCTGCTACAAAACTTTCTAGTGAGCATGAGTGTCTGAGAAGCACAGGTTGGAGAGGGGTAGGGGGTGTTAAATGGCTTAAGTAGGTCCAGATGAAGTGCAAGCAGCTGCTTTGTTGATTAATTTCTTGGTGAATCTGAATTGCAATACAATCAGCCTTAATTAGGCAGTAAGAGAAAGGCACAAGTGCTCGAGGCCAAAATAGAAAGCATATTTAATTCACTTTAAGAGATTATGGTGAGAGGGGCCACCCCTCCTCAGTGCATGTCCCCTGTGGTATAGCCTAGGGGCTGGTACACTAGCATTGCATATGGCCCCCAGACACATCAAAGTTGGACAACCCTGAGTTAGGTGTTAACCAGTGCTCCTTTTGAAGCTGGGCCCTTGGGTGACCAAGAAAGGGAGCCAGGAGGATAACAAGCTGGAGGGAGTGAGTTTCTGTGATATGGCTGCTGCTCTGCACACAAGAGGCACATCCAGATAAGTGCAGATATAGCACCACAGACCCATTTGCAGCACTATACTCTGCACATGCTGCACATGCAGACATTCCTCATGCTGCTAATTTGCAGCACAAGGGTTTCTGGCACCAGGAGATCCTTGTGTTATAAACCCATGCCTTAAAGAAGTAGAGCAGCATATGTGGCGGCAGCATGCACCACCAGAAACCAGGGCCACAATCCAGCTGCAGGCTAAACTCCATGCTGCTAGATTGCTGGGGCAATGTGCCATGCACCACAGCACATGTGAGTAAGTGTTTTCCAGGGAAAAGCATCAGAAGCATATATTGTGCCACAGCTGTTTCTCCCCAGGGAAGTGCGTGTTCCTGCTAGTGAGGATGTGCCCAAGGGGGCTGTAAGTTTTCATCTGGATGCTTGTCCACAATGGGGCTGAAACATCCTCACTGCGCTGCTCTCCATCCTATTTATCCAGTGACTGGAAAATACATTAGGCAATGGTTCAGCTTCAGATGGACCTTCTTTAATATATTTCCTTTTTATTTCTTTTTAAGTTCTTTTTCTTTTCATTTTTTATTTTATTCCTCAGTGGTCAACTTCATTCATTTCATCACTCTTCCCCCACCCCCATTTTCTTTCCACCTCTCATTTTATTACCCACCCCCATCCCATTAACTTTCTACCTCCCAGCTTCATGCTTCTGCCCTCCCTGCAACCCATCACTCATACCACCCTTACCATCCCTGTCAAAGCGTGCCCTTGTTCACCAGGCCTACAGTGGTAACTCACAGCTGTAGCTTCTAGTCAAGCCTCTGTTCACCAGTCCTCTAATGGCAAGTCACAACTATGCAGGTGTGGGACCATCAGAGGAGGTGTCACTGTTCCAAACCCAAGCTAGCGCTAACACCGATCAACATCTGAGCAGTAGGGGTGTGAGAAGTAGGCCCTATTCGATTCAGATTCAACCCGAATCAGGGACAATGATTCAATTCGTTGATTCAGATCACTGTCCCTGATTCAATTTGGCCAATCCAAATCTGAAGAGTTGATGCTGATTCCGAGAATCAGTGACTCAGACACAGCTTTAAAAGTTTTTTCTACATACCTCAAAGTACCAGCACAGCTCGTGATTGCTGCAGTGCTAGGTCTGATGGAGTGTCCCACAGGAGTACGGGCAGGGGGGCCTCCACATGCTCGGCAGTGAACCCAGAAATGGACCAGAATTACTGCCAGTCCACTTCTGGGTTGCCAGGGGGCATACAGGGGGCTCCTTACACTTCCCTGGCTCAGCAATAAGCCACAGAGGAACCCCAGGTGTCTCCCCCAGACCCAGGAGGCACCAGTCACGGAGCCAGGGTGGTGTGGGGGGGCCCACAGTCCACTCCCTGGTGGACCCAGAAGTGGACTGGAAGTGCTTCTGATCCACTTCCAGGTCTGCTGCAGAGCGTGCTAGCCCCCCCCCCCAATCTTTCCAATTCAATTCAGAAAGATTAAAGGGTCCTCTGATTTGATTTGGATTTGGAGATTTGGTCACCAAATTGGGCCGAATCTCTGCCAAATCGAATCAAGAACTGAAGCTTTGCACAGCCCTACTAGTCAGGCCTCTGTTCACCAGCCCTCTAATGGCAAATCAAATCTACGCAGGTGGGGGACCATCCAAGTAGGTGTGACTGTTCCAAACCCAAGCTAGCACTAACACCAATCAACATCTGAGCAGCTCAACATGCCCCTAAACTTACGCCACTTCAGAGAAGGTTTATTTCTGATCTGTTTTACCAAGCTTGTATTCCATGAGCTAGTGGCCTCTCCCCAGAGATAAGCTACGATTTTCAGTCCTTTAACAACCCAGAATGCAATGTCCCCTTCCCTCACCCTCCTATACTGTGCAGGTGTAGCTCCTAGTCAGGTCCCTGCTCACCAGCCCTCTAGTGGCAAATCAGCTGTGCAGCTCAGGGACAGCTAGAGAAGGTTTTTAGCCTGACCTATAACTACTCTAAACTCAAACTAACACTAACACTGATCAACAATTGAGAAGCTTAAAGTGCAAGGTGTAACAAGGCTCTTTCTCTGACATCTAACACCTGTTAGTCACAGGTTTGTGGCTAGCTAGATTTTCGTGGCTTACACGCACTTACACATACAGAACGGGCACACATATGTGCCCAGCCAATGCACAGCCTCCTGTGTGTGCTTAGTCTACATGTACATTTATGCATCCACAGTGCGGGGGTAATAGATTTGCAACCTTTAAGTGCCAAAAACACCATTCACATGACTAGAAAATCACCCTTTAAGGGCACAAAAGGAAACAGAATTCTACCCAACATCTACAACTTCCAAGTTGAGGAATGTAACTGCTAAAGTATTAGCACAATGGGCTCTGAGAAGGCAAAGGTGTTCAATGTGTAACCCTGAGCCAGGTATATAAGCTCTAAAGATTGGTGGGAGCTCAGGTATTCCTTTATGCTCAGCATTTCCAATTGCATAGCACTATCTGACTCAGTGCTCAGCATCTGGACTCTCGTAACGGCCCCTGGAGATAGACTACCCTCCCCACTGAGTCAATAGGGACTAAAGGAAACTAACCCTGTTTCTTCCCATCACTCTCTGGGGCCAGCTACATAATTTTTAGATGCTGTGATTCCCTAGTTGAAGGAGCTGATCTGGATTTTGCCCTTGCAGCCTTAGATTAAACAATAACAGACTATAGTTCTGGCAATTTAGAGTGATATCATGATATTGCAGAGTATACAGTAATTCATACACACAAAAGGGCACCTTTATCTATAATTCCTGACCACTGAGTGCTTAATCATACCACTAGGGATCTTTTAACAGACAGCCTGAACTAACACTCACTAAAAAAATGCAAAGAATTTATCTTTATATGTCAAATCTATTACTTGATAAGTTGGATTCATTAATAAATAAAGCTTTTAAAATAAATAAATGAATGGAAAGGGTCCCATTAACTCTGAAATATTGGATCAGGCCCATACTTTTGTATGGAATGTGTGTGCTTATCAGAGTCCAGTTCCATAGTCCTTACACACCCCAAACTTGCAGCAACATCAATAGTATTTGTGCATCTGCAGGACAAGTAGTAAACAGCTGGGCCCTGAATGCATGCTTGTCATCACCTGATGCCTGTGTATTGGTTTGCATGTGCCTTTTTCTGGGAATTCCTCTATTAATCCATCTAGCTGAGGGCAGCCATGACATGTTTATCCTGACCAATATATTGTAACTGGCAAGGCAGTATTAGTGCTAAGTATGTGGTACAGAAGGGAAAGTGTTACTGACTTGCCCATACCGATTTTAAAAAAAATTTTAAAAATTCAGGCAATCCACAGGACATTTTAAACAGGGAAATTACTCATGTTTACCCTGGAAAACATTTTAGCAAATACCCATTGCCATGTTGAGTCTTATACTACTTCATATAAGGCCATTTTCTTGTATTCAGAGTCTATATTAGAAATGCAGCCTGGTATAGTTCTTGTTGACTTCAGTAGATGTGACTTGTTACTACAGGTTTGTCATTTGCAATTCTCTGTGCTCATTATTGACCAGTCAGTCATATAACCAGGGAACAGGAACAATATTATGTGACACACTACAACTACACTAAGTAAACACTACAGCTAGAACTGCTATTACATATTCAATTCAAAATTCATTCCTGGGAATTTTCAGAGTAAACATTTGCAACTCAGGATTTGCTTTTCACAAGTATTCTTGCCAATAGATTGAGGGGGAGGGTTGGGGGGGGGAATTTCAATTTTATTATGTTTGTTGTTGTTGTTGTTATTTCATTCCTTTTTGGATGGGGAAAAGTAAAAATTGGATAATTTCCCATGAAAGAAAATCAACACATGAACAGTTCCATTTAAGCAACTAAAAGGTAGGCCTGTATTTAAGTAAAGTCTCTGGATCTAACCCGAAAACCACTGAAGTCAATAGGATTTGCATTGACCTCAGTGAGTTTTGAATCAGGGCCCAAGAAATCTTGCAGTGCTTCTTCTGAAAAACACAGTGCAATGAAATCTAATGATGTAAGAGAACGTATACACTGCAAATAGAACAACATGGAAAAGAGAGGCACTGCAAAACATAATTTGGGGATAGTGCTTCTTTGAATCCTTATAGCATAGTCTGGTATATTTAATACAGAAAAGAGTGGGTAAAAACTTAAAATGACAAAGTAGGTAAAAAGATACCTTGTTTCAAGGGCAATGACTAAAGAGATCAATTACATATTAAATCTCAGGATCAAAATTTACTAGTACCACATTGCAGTAAATGGTATTATATATAGATGAACAGGAACTGAGAAAACTATTTACAGTATTTGAAACAGCAAGTATAATATACTGTACCTCTATACCTCCTGATGGAATATTTCTAAATGGGCTGCCCATATTTTGCAGCATGACTGTGCTTTGATTTATGGAGCCAAAGTAAATGATATGCTTTGCCAGTAAAAATTCCTTGCAAATGCAGCTTTTTCCATTTCATTTTAAAGTGAATATGAAAAGAAACACATATACTTTTTTACAAACATTGCGATGTTAACTACATGACACAGATATGAAAGTATTTTTGTGTATGTGTATTTGTGGGTATTTTCTGTTTTGAAATGGAGTTGTTTATCCCTCAAAAGATGACCTATTTCTTTCTCTATAAAAAAAATCTGTACAAGTGAAGTTCCTTGACTTTCAGGTGGGAATAGTCAGTGTAAATAATTTACATGAATTAATTTATAAATAAACTCTACTCATTAAGTAATGTGTTATACCTATTTTTAAAAGAAATGTACCTATTTTTATTATGCCTATTGTGCTTAGTACTGAACAAACATACAGCATTTTACACTGCAAAATGTGAATGGGAGAATGACCTTGTATATTATCTGGCTTGGAAGAATTACAATGTGCTGTAACACACATGAGGAACTATGTATTGAAGATACACATGTGAGGTAGCAAATTATACTCTTATTCCATTTTCAGTGCTATCATTTAAGCAGTGAAACCATGTGAGACAGAAACTAACTGTAATCTGTAAAAACTATGCTGTATTTTGTGTGGTAAAAAGCAGAAAATAGATTAGATTTGCTAATCAAATATAGGTCTGTTTCCCTTGCTTTATGCTGTACATGTGTTCCTAGAAAATGGTTCATAACTCAAATTTGCATAAAGGGAACCCACTTTATAATGTAACAAATAGGGGTACGTTCCAAGACATTGGCTATACCCTGACCCCGAGGCCCATTTCTACCACTTTTACAAGACAATTTTGGTACTCATCAACAGCAAACAGTACACACAAACACAAGGTGATGGTGAATTGTTAGTTGGTATGAAGAGAAAATGGTGATGGATTAGGGAGAGGGGTAGGAGATAAGTTAATGGGATGCTTAGAAGTCATAATTGGGATGGCAACTACAGAAACACATCATGGACAATGAGCAAGGAGCAGACATCCACAGAAGAGACTGTATTTTGGTGCGTGTCACTCCTACAGTGTGTCACACAAAGCAGCTGTCTGAGGGCTTCCACCACACCGACTGCATATGAGTGAATTGACCTCTCATATAACAAATTATTGGTATAAACAGGGTCATTGCATAAGAGCGAATTTGCACATACAGAACCCGCATAAAGCAAGGGAAACCTGTAAGGTAAAATGGGTGTCAAACCCAGCATTCATCATGGGCCAAATGAATGACACGGGACTACTCTTAGGGCCAACACAGTCCTGAAGGGGCTGAAGTGGGCACCATGTGGGACACAAAGCTATACAGCATACTTTACATGCTGCTTGTGGGTCAGCTCCAAGAGCCATGTGCAACACCAGGGCTGGCTGGTAGGGCTCTGCAGGCTGGGTCCAACTCATGGACCATATTTTTGACATCCCCAAGATAAAAGATGTGATGGGATCTCTTTCTACCCCTTGGTCTTAATCCTTAGTCTCTCTTTTTAGCCCACATCGTAAACTCTGTTCCTCCATATATCAAAATATTCTCACCTTGAAAAGTCAGGCAAGATCATTATACACATTCTTCTTAGGATGCAGCCTGATTACATTTAAAATATAGTAGCATGGAAACCATATCTTTAGGAAACATCAAGATCTAAAGAGTTATACTATTGTTTTTAAGTGAATGGTTTACAACACATATGAAGTCATATAGAGATGGGCCTGGATATGTTATGTGACCTGAAATTGTGATGGTGGTCATCAGTAGCCACATCCATATTCTGTGGGAATTAGTTTTATTAAAGCAGTGATTCTCAACAGGGTGCCACTTTCTGTGAAAGGTGCTGCTGGGTGCTATGTAATATTAGCCTTCTTAGGTGTGCAAACGCCTCCACATGATTCGCAAGGTAGACTCAGAGGTGTCTAAGATCCAAAGCATTCTGACCTGTTCTGATCTTTCTAGGTTCATTGCAACAAAGAACTGATTACTTTTCCATAGTCAAAAAAACAAAGAAAAACTGGGAGCTGGTGCTTTCCACCTAGAAAGGTGCACTTTGAGTCTAAAATGGTTGAGAACCACTGCATTAAAATATTCCTTGACATAAACAATAAGTTTGTGAGAAGAACTGAATAAATGCCAGACCTATTCATCTCTTTTTAGGCATTAGAAATAAATCCCTTCATCTCATAAGTGGCTGAAAGAAGTTTTCTGATCTTTAGTGAACACATTTCCATTATATGTCTCATCAGTGGTCACTGATACTGAAAAACACTACTCTTAGATTATACATTCAACACTGCATACTGATTGGCCCACAGATCAGTAATATTGTTTCCTTAATTCATTCAACATCCAATCAGATCACATATGAACGTCTCTGCTATGAGAATGGCTCATCAAGGCTCAATAAAGATTCCCACCAATTTCTACTTTTCTCTTTTTCTGAAAAAGTTAATGGAATACAGATACACTTATGCAGTTCATGGTCATGACTGGGAGCTGTTCCATCATTTCTGATAAATATAAAATATTCAACAAAGTGCGCAGTGTATTTACTTCATTTTTTTTGGTGAACTTCAGGTTATACTGGCTTTTGTGGTAAATACTGACAAAGGTATGCTACCCATAGACTATTATTAAATACAATAATAACAACCAATATCTAACTCTTATATAGCACTTTCAAACAATAGATTTCAAAGCACTTTACAAAGAAGGTCACTTTCTTTATCCTTGTTTGATTGATATGAAAACTGACTCCCAGAAAACAGAAGTGACTTACCCAAGATCACCAGCAAGCCAGCAGTACAGCCAGGAATAAAAACCGTGTCTCTTAGGTCCCATTCCAATCCTCTTTTCACTAGGTGACAATGCCTAATAAGTATAGAGTTTCCTGGCAACAGAAATCAGTATCTGATTATTCACACCTTAAAAAAATAAAAGATACTGGTTCATTCCTAAATTCCTTGACAGAATGCCACACTGTTCATTGTGATTGTGAAAGACATCATATCTTTTAGTACTATGGTATTCCTATACCTGCTGCTTCAGTCACACCTAGGATATGTATATTTGCTGCTACTGTTTGCTACAGTGATGTAACACTAGCAGAGACTTACCTGTATTTGTGGCAAAAACTCTGGCTGCCTTTACAAATTTGACTCTGCTCCATTTCCTTTCTCCATGAACACACTGCCTCTACTCTATGAGTGAAGAAAATCAGCTTCTGTCTGAGATCACATCCTAGAACAATAGCTCAGAACACCTAAAGAGCCTTCCAGCAACGGTACTCAGTAAGCCCTCCCAGAAGATGCTGATTCTCCACTGGAATGTTGCTCTACAAGGGACAGCTCCCGGGAGCTATGAGATGTAATTATTGCAGAGAATTTCCTGAACCTCAGGTTTCTTGCTGTAATCTAGAACGTTCACAAGGTATTTAGTTGTAGGTCATCAATCCTGTACTGTCCACAAAACTCATATTTTACATGTAAAACACAGGGCCCTGGTGTGTAGAGCCCTTACGGGTCTGCATAAATGCTATGCGCCCCGGGAGGATGGGGGGGCACGGTGAACTCCTGTAGGCAGCTGTGGCGCTGTTGGTAGTGGGAGTGTGGTGGAGGGCGCAGGTAGCCGCAGCACAGTTGGCAGGAGGAGGGGGTGGCAAGCACTGCCATCCATGGACACTCCTGTCAGTGGCAGCAGCCAGCGGCGATCGCAGACCACTCACAGACACCACTGGCAGTGTTGGCGGCAGGACATGGGTGGGGGAGTGACAAGTGGTGACCATCCACAGGCACCACTGACAGTGTCAGTGACACCTTTTCACAGGGGGTGCATGTGCACCCATGTGCACTCCCTACATGTCACCAATGCCGGGCTGCCAATCACTTATGGTAACATTGCTGGAAAGTATCTTACTAGCCTAAGTCAGTGTTTCTCAACCCATGAGTTGTGACTCAAAAGTGGGTCACAAGAATATATGAAAGGGTTGTGAAAAAAATGTGGAAAATCACAGATTTTCTCCTTTAAGGACTATATGTTTTGTTTTGTTTTTTAATTTCTACCAATTGCAAACCTAGATTTGTAATTTAGGTTTTTTTCATAGTACTAGAATGCGCTGGCCTCACCTCCTCCCACTTCCACCACTCCCCTCAGGCCATGCCTCTATCCTAAAGGACACATGAGATAGCAGGCAGCATGGGCAGTCTCCGGGCAGCAGCAGGAGCCATGCCATGGTGCTTGGGTAGAGCCATGGCCCAACCAGGCAAGCAGCTGGCAGTGGAAGGAGGTGAGGGGAGTAGGAGACTGTGGGTTTGGGGGGCATCAGTAGGACCAGGGGGCTGACAGTTGGGAGTAAGAGACAGCAGCAGAGCCAGGGGGTTACATGTTGGGATTGAAGAGCACCAGCAATGTGCACTGTGCAAATTGCACAATGATGAATGTCACTGGGAGTAATGGAGGGCCACATGTTGATAGTGCTTTTATTGTTGATTTCTGTCTTTAAAATTAAGACTGTTGAGCTGCTTTAGCTTGTAGTGTGTAAGAAGTATTTGGGGGTCAAAATACTTTTGTGTGTTTTCTACTTAAAATAATCACTGGGTCAGGACTGGCCATCAATATTTACAAATGGGTCCTGTTACAAAAAAGGTTGAGAATCATTGGCCTAAGCCATATTTAAAAAATGAGTTAGGCACTTGAGACAGGAGAGATATATAGATTTTTATATCTATATATATATATATATAGATATATAGATTTTTAAAAGTTCTTATGTGCCTATGTGCCTAAAGGCCTTCTTACATGCTTCACTTTGAGCTGCTCAAGTGTGAGCAAAGTTAGTGCTAGGTCAAGTTTGAAGCAGTCACATGTTCAAGCCAATAGGGGCCTTGAGAACTAAAAGGTAAGAATTGTCCCTCCCTCCCCTCCACTCTCATTCTGGCTTGCCCCCTTTCCCTTGGACCTCCCCCTGTTCCCTCCACTCCTCACAGTCCCCCTGCCCCCCCACCCCTGGGGCTCCCCACCTGCCCCTTAGGATTCCTCCCTTTGCCCCGCTGCTCCCAGGGCTCCCCCCTGGCTCTCACAGATCACTCCTGCCTCTTGTATCCCCTGGCTTACTTTTGGTTATCTTCTCAGCCCAGAGATTAGAGCAGCAGTAGCAGGGGAGGCAGGTTCCCCTTCCCTGCCTACTCCTTGGGGACAGCACCAAGTAAGCTGGGACCTGCAGGAGTGGGGAGGTAAGCACGGGTCTGGAGTGCTGGGGGTGGGGAGGGAGACAGTATGCCCAATCCAAGGGATGGGGGTCTAGTGGGTCAATCTGGGTTGGTGGGAGGCAGTAGGGGTGTGCAAAGCAGGCCCTATTTGATTTGTATTCAGATTCAGCCCAAATCAGGGGCAGTGATTTGATTTGTTGATTGGGATCACTGTTCTTGATTCAATCTGGCTGAATCTGAAGATTCAATGCTGATTTGGAGAATCAGCAATTTGGATAGACACAGCTTTAAAAGCTTTTTCTACATACCTTGAGGTAGCAGGCACAGCTTGTGATGCTGGGGTGCATGGAGCATCCCACAGCAGTGTGGGGGGGGCCTCCACGTGCTTGGCAACAAACTCAGAAGTGGACCGGAAGTAGTTCTGGTCCACTTCTGTGTCTGCCATGGAGCACACTGGAGGGCTCCCCCCAGCCCAACTCAGTGATCACTGAAGGGGGACCCCTGGTGCCCCCCCAGACCCAGGAGACACCAGTCACTGAGCTGTGGGGGGGCCCAGCGTGCTCCCAGGTGGACCTGGATGTAGACTGGAAGTGCTTCTGGTCCACTCCCGGGTCTACTGCCAAGTGCATTGGGGAGTCCCACAGGCTTCTGTGGGACACTCCATGCACCCCAGCATTGCAGCACTCATGAGCCCCTGCTACCTAGAGGTATGTAGAAAAAACATTTAAAGCTATGACTACATCCGAATCTCTGAATCTCTTCGAATTGATTCGGAGGGTTCTGATTTAATTTGGAGAGATTCAAGGGTCCTCTGGTTCAATTTGGATTTGGAGATTTGGCCACCGAATTGGGCCAAATCTCCACTGAATCAAATCAGGGACCAAAGCTTCGCACAGCCCTAGGAGACAAGTGCCAAGTGCGGCATCTATTTATGACTTCCCTGAGTAAAAATAAATTTAACCAGTCCCTGTGGCTATATGTATTTTCTGGTCAATGTAGTAAACAAATCAACATGCATCTATTCAACTTAACTCATTCTATCAAATAACATATGATGATCTTGTATAAGTATTTAAAGGTAGTAAATAGCAGAAGGAAAGGAGAAATCATAGGTATAAAATAAAAGTTAGCAAATGAGAGTTGATTCTGTGGAAAAAGTTTTTTAATAGTAAGACCTACTGATGAGAAATGTGTTATAGTAATAAGACCTTTCAATCAAATGGAATGTGATTTGCTAGTCAATTATAGAACACCATTTCTACGAATCACTTTACCATTATGAAATCACATTTCTACAATAAGAATCGCTTTACCAGCTACTGAAAAACTATCACTTCTGCAGTAAAATACAACAACTGTTTAATAGCATGCAAGAACACTATATAACAGTATACAGCAGGAAGGAGAGAATGCCTTGATTAGTTGAAGTAATGGGGAAATTTATATAAGCTAAATCAAGTTAACCATATTAGAATCTGGTCAAAATAAATATATCCCTTTAAAAACAGCTGCTTCCGGTGGTACACTTTCATCTGACGAACAGCACAATATTCTGGAAATGGTTCAATTATAGCCTAGATGGAAGAATACCTTCATCTGAATAACAAGCATCTCTTTCTACAGCAAATAGGTTTCTACTCAATGCCTCCAATCCAGTATGGAACTCAACTAGCAGCAGGTTTGAATTACAGGGGGGGCCTGGGAGGGGAGGAGGGCTGTGCCCTCCACCCCATAAAAGACGTGAGCTCCCCTGTAAAAGATGACAGCCCCCCGGCAGCTGGGCAGAAACTGCTGTTAAGCATGGGGGGAAAGCAGGCCCTCTCCTGTGTCACTGCTGGGTGCGTTTCGCTGCAGCCACCAGGAGCCTGGCCCGGGCTGCCCTAAGGCTTCTCTCCGCTGCTGTTGTCACTGCCACTGCCACCACCACCGCCACCACTGCTGCTGTCTCCGACCCCCACAAGATTCAAAGTGTAATTTGAACCCTGCCTAATGGTACCTGTAATGTCAGACAAAATATACATTTTAGAAGGCAGGACCAGACACTGTAAAACAACCTCCTGAGGCAAGAACTAGAAACTCATTTCTTGAGTTATTTAAACCAAATAAAGGTTCTGGAGAACATATGATATAAAACAGAGGCCAGCAACATTTATAAGCCATGGGCTGGATTAACCCAACCCTAGACTGGTACGGGCTGGGTGGCTTCAGTGGGGTCTTAGCAGCGGTGAGTGGGTTTGCCTGTACCCATGCCACAGCAAGGTGCTGCTGCCACTTCTACCTGCCTCCTCTACTCTCCCTATCTCCCCCCACAACCCCTTCTTCCCAGAGGTGGCAGGAGTACAGCTTCCAGTCATTGAAAATCTCAACTGGAGCTGGGGTGGGATAGTGGCTAGCTGCACCCACAGTGTCACCATCCCCCCACCCTCCTTGTACTTGGCTTGCAATGTGGTCACTGTTGGAAGCTGCCCAGCCCTGGCTCAATTTCCCACTGGGTGGAAACTACCTGCAGTACAGCTGGGAGGTAGGTGGGCAGGGAAAGGTTGCGATGGCTATACAGATACAGATTCCAACTGCATGAATTTAGCACAGCTCCTCTCTGTCCAGTCCTAGCAGAGGTGTAGGAAGACACAAAGCAGTCCAGCTCTGCAGGCCAGATCAAGTGGCTCCATTGGCTGGATCCAACCCACAGGTCTGTATGTTACCAACCCTGATATACAGCAAATAAATGGCCGGGGAGGGGAGGGGGAGGAGGCTAAGGGGAAGAATGAAAAGCTTCTATTTTTTAAACAAGCCAAACTGGCTATTTTCCTGAAACTAACAAAAGTCCCAAAATATTCTTGTCAAGGCTTCCAGTGCAGACAAAGCTGTACAAAGCCGTGCAGTATATTATTTGGGTGTTGTCACTGGTTTGGAACTCAGAGGAGACTGGTTCCACTAGGACAGCTCAGAACTTTTCACTGCAAGTTGAAACCAAAACTTTTTTGTGAAGAGTTCACTGCTAAGAGCCTACCAGATATGCAGCTGTTGGCAAACACTTTCACTGCCTCCCCTCACTGGGCACATCTACATGAGTTGCTACTGCACAGTCATTACTGCACATTTATTTAGTATTTGTATTAGCAAGTAAATGAATGTGCACTAACTGGAGTTACTGAGCAGCAGCACTGGCAAACATCTTTCAGGTGATGCTACAGTTGCCTAGTAATACTGTGCAGTAGCATATTAGTCTGTCTGTGCCATGATGTGCTACTGCACAATATTTTTGGCTACTGGGCAGTCAGAGTTTGAGGCAGATGTGCCCACCGTATAGCAAAAGCTACAACAGTACTGTGACATCATTATCACTTTCCCTCTCTTGCTTTGCTTATGACATTACAGTAGTTACTCAATCCCATCTCCAGAATGGTCATTTATCTTATTTAATTACTTTAATTGACTCCCCAAGCTGCATTTCACCAACTGCCTATCATGCCAGCCCTTCACTACCTGACCCCCAAGGTCTGCCCATACTAAACTCTATCTATTTTTCTTTCCTACCTCTAACTCCCCATCTCCTGCTCCTTTAATCATTTTACAAATACCCAGATTAAAGTTCTCCTTTATTGCTAACCTCCCCAGGACTCTTCACTCACTCCCCATAATTTGGTGAGGGACAGGAAGGCTGACTTCCTATTTTTCCCATTCCTACCTCTTCCATTCTCACTGCCCTCAGACCACATGGTACAAACGTAACTGACAATAACACTTAGAGCAGGCAACATGCTTCAATCCCTAAAATAATTTGGTAAAACGACCAAGGGATTAAAAAAATGACCATGAATTAGTAGGCAGGGGCAGATCCAAGAGGGATGCACTAATGTACTAGCACCCCACTTTGATTCCTGGTCCATCGAAAGTTTAAAGGCAGCTGCCTAGCAGTGGAAGCAGCATTTCTATTGAGGCAGCAGTGAGGAAGTCAATTGACTTCATGGCTCATATAATCTGCTTGATTCCTTCTAAACTCTTCACTTCACAGGTATTTACCACCCCTTTCCTTTTAAATGGATCTTAATAGTTCCAGTACTCCACCTATTCTTTCTTCAACAATGCTGCAATGTCTGTTTGCTGCTCCGAATCATGTAGGTCCCAATTTACAACCATGAAGACTTTTTTTAACTCTAGCTAAAAACATTAATGTAGGTGGAGTGAAAATATTAACTTGAATGAACATTAGCTAAAGTATGGAGATCACTTTCCATGAAGCATTGGAAGCGTTATCCAGATGCTCAAGAAGACTTGATTTTGTTTTATGAATCTGAAAAAGAGACACATTTAACTATAATAACTCCAGTATTAATGAAACTACATATTTGGATTACTTTTGTCTAGTTAGTTCTTTTTTTTATATATATAATGCATTTTCCCATATTTTTTTCTTCTTTAATCTTAAATTGAATAATATAGCTCTAGGCCCCGACTAATTAGTGAAGCTTCTTGTTTCTTAATAACTGGAGAAAAGAAGGGTGTTGTGCTTTATGTGCTGATGCACCATATCGTCTGCACTCCCATTTTCAAAATCCCAGATCCACGCATAAAATCATAGAAAGTTAGGGTTGGAAGAGACCTCAGGATCTCATCTAATCCAACCCCCTGCTCAAGGCATGACCACCCGCAACTAGATCCTCCCAGCCAAAGCTTTGTCTCACCAGGTTTTGAAAACCTCCAAGGATTGAGCTTCCACCACCTTCGGTCACCTGTTCCAGTGTTTTACTACCCTCCTAAAACACTGGAACTTCCTAATATCTAAGCTAAATTCTTCCTAATATCTAAGCTAAACTTCCCTTGCTGCAACTCGAGACCATTGCTCCTTGTTCTGTCATCTGCTACCTCTGAGAACAGTCTAGCTCCATCCTCTTTTGAACCCCACTTCTGGTGGTTAAAGGTTGCTATTAATTTCCCTCTCAGTCTCCTCTTCTCTATACTAAGTAAAGCAAGTTCCCTCAGTATTTCCTCATAAATTATGTCCCCCAGCCCCTTCACCATTTTTCTTGCTCTCTTCTGGACTGTCTCCAATTTGTCCACATCTTTTCTGTAGTGGGGGGTCCAAAACTAAACACAGTACTCCAGACATGGCCTCAGCAGTGCAGAATAGTGGGGAATAATCACTTCCCTTGATGTGCTGGCAACACTCTTACCAGTGCAGTCCAGTATGCCATTAACCTTCTTGGCAACAAGGGCACACTGTTGGCACATATTCAGCTTATTGTCCACTGTAACCCCCAGGTCCTTTTCTGCAGAGCTGCTGCCCAGCCTGTACTGATGCATGGGATCGTTCCATCCTAAGTGCAGGACTTTGCACTTGTCCTTGTTGAAACTCACAAGATTTCTTTTGAGCCAATCTTCCAATTTATCTAGGTTTCACTGAATGCTAGCCCTACCCTCCAGCATATCTACTACTCCCCCCAGCTTGGTTCATCTGCAACACTCCATCCTATCTTCCAGGTTGTTGATGAAGACATTGAACAAAACCGGCCCCAGGACCAACCCCTGGGACACTCCACTTGATACCAGCTGCCAACTGGACATTAAGCCATTGATTACTACTCTCTAAGCCCGATACTCCAGTCAATTTTCCATCCACTGTACACTCCATTCATCCAGCCTGTACTTCCTGAGTTTGCCTATGAGAATGTTGTTGGAGACTGTATCAAAAGCCTTGCTAAAATCAAGGTATATTACATCCACTGGTTTCCCTGCATCCACAGAGCCAGTCATCTCATCATAGAAGGCAATCAGGTTGGTCAAGCATGATTTGCTCTTGGTGAATCCATACTGACTGTTCCTAATCACCTTTTGCTTCTCCAAGTGCTTAGAAATGGATTTCTTGAGGATCTGCTCCATGATTTTCCAGGGATTGAGGTGAGGCTGAGTGGTGTATAGTTCCCTGGATCCTCCTTTTTCCCGTTCTTAAATATCAGCATTATGTTTGCCCTTTTCCAATCATTTGGGGCCTCTCTTGATCTCCGTTTTTCAAAGATGTTGGCCAATGCGTCTGCAATTTCATCAGCCAACTCCCTCAGCACCCTCTAGTGCATCTCATCCAGCCCCATGGACCATTTTCTAAATAGTCCCCAAGCTGTTCTTTTGCCACTGTTAGCTGCTCCTCCCTAAACCATGCTTCCTTGGTGCAGTAGTCTGGGAGTTGACCTTGCCTGTGAAGGCTGAGGGAAAGAAGGCATTGAGCACTTCAGTCTTTTCTGTATTCTCTGTCACAAGGTTGCCTCCCCCATTCAGCAAGGGACCCATGTTTTCCCTGATCCTCCTCTTGCTACCAACATACTTGTAGAAACCCTTCTTGTTACCTTCCACATCCCTTGCTAGCTGCAACTCCAGTTGTGCTTTGGCCTTCCTCATTTCATCCCTGCATACCCAAGCAATGCTCTTATACTCCTCCCCATGTACTTGTTCAAGTTTCCACTTGTTATAAGCTTCATTTATGTGACTTAATTTACTGCAGAGTTTCCTGGTAGGCCAAGCTGGTCTTCTGCCATACTTGCTAGCCTTCCTGCATATCAGGAGGGTTTGTTTCTGCACTCTCAGTAAGGCTTCTTTTCTTCTAGAAAGAGCAGATATTCTCTTCCCTTCCAGCACTATCCAGAGGACAGAGTGCAATGAGCTAGGACACACTCAATCCTTCTGTAAGCCAGCCATTAATCTTTCCCTACTAGAACAAAAAAAATCCAAAAAATATTTTCAAAAGGCACAGGGGGTGCACAAGGATCTAGGATTTTGAAAAGGGGGATGCAGGTAGTGTGGCACATTATCACACAACACACATTTTTCTCCAGTGAAAGAGAAACTGGATGCTTCGTTATTATGCTAAAGGGGTACTGCTATATTCTTTATCTTAATATCAAAGCAAAAACAAACGTAACTTTTGAAAGATGCACTAATTTGCTAAATTATATATAAAGTTTTAAAAAACCCACAACAAACGAGGAAAAAAATAGTAAAAAAAAATTTAAAAAATCAAATGATATTGTGTCATTAGTCCTGTAGTTATTGTAATTAAATGTAAGTCTCTTAGGGCACTTGTATACATTGTTGGGGTTTAGTCCTCTAAATTGAAAAGGTGGGTTTTTAATTGTGATGATTAAAAGCCCACTGTTTCAATTTAGGGACTTCCGTCACTGTTATGGTGAGGTGCCCAATCCTGGTTTGTTTGTTTTTTGCAAAGTTTGCCCGCCTCTTCCACAGCCCGGGGGGTCAGCTGCCAGCAGGCCAAGCAGCTCCTGTGTCCTGTGGGGGACTCTAGTCCTTCCCTCCATGATGGTGGCATCCCTGGGGCCACCTGGGTAGGCTTCTAGCAAACCAGAGGCTGGCTCAGCTTGGGCTCACCCCCCAGCCCCACTGCAGATCAGGGCCCCTGGCAGCTCGCCCTCAGGCCACAGGCACGCTCTGAGACAAAGAAAAAGGATCAGGCCCCTTGACACTTTTTTTTCAGCAGAGCCTACCTGCATGAGCTGCTGGTGAGCCGAATGTCCCCTGAGCTGCAGGGGTCCTTCTCTCCATGGTGGTGGTGCCCCCTGGGGCCCCTCTGGGTGGGCAGCTAGCAGGCAGGATGCTGCCCCAATTCAGAGGCAGGACCCACCAGATCCTACTCTTCCCTGAGTCCGCCATGGCTTCCAGTATGCTGTGCACCATTTCCACTGCTTTCCTGCTACCTGGGACTGCCCAGGAATGGGCTGGCTTGCCCCTGGGGCAGTGCAGGGAAGCAGCAGGAAGGTGGTTGGGTGTGCTAGTGGCCAAAGAAGGTGGCAGAGATGGCGCATGGTGCACTGGAAACCTGCCAAGCCCAAGTTTCCCCGAGCCTGCCTGGGCTTCCAGCATGCCATGCACCATCTCTGTCACCTTCTCTGGCCACCAGCATGCCCAGCTGCCCTCCTGTTGCTTCCCCATGCTGCCTCAGGGGAAAGTCAGCCCATTCCCAGGTGGTCCCAGGAGGTGGCTCGGAGAAGAGTTGGATCTGGCGGGTCCTGGGGCAGCCCATCCATGTGGCCCCAGGGTTGCTGCAACTGCAGAGAGAAAGACTGGGGGCCCCCACAACTCAGGGGCTGTTCAACCTTCTGGCAGCTCGCTCTCCAGCCATGGGAGAGGCAGGCAGGCTCCGTGAAAAAAAAAAAATTGGGTCCCTCACCACTTCTGCCTTCAGCCTACCTCTCCTGTGGCCAGGGCTTGAGCTGTCAGATTAAAGGCTGCAATGTTAGAAGTAGCTATATTGCAAACTAAACTACATGGGGTTTATTCTGCAACATAACTGACATCCGTTGGTATTATAGGGCTTGCCAGTACTGCCCTACACTCGTCTGCCTACAGGTGGTGACAGGGTAGACCTTGACTCCAGATCACCAGGTCTGCCAGGAAGTGGATCTTAGTTTTCTCTCCTGCCACGACTTTGATGACCTATATATTCCCAGGAGGCAATGTCCACGGTGATCCTGCCTGGTCTTGATCCCTGTGTCTTCTGTGGGGCCCAATCACCATAATTCAGGCAAACAATTCCTTATTCCATTCTTTGCTGTGTGCTAGCCTGCCCTGCATCCCTATGACTGTTCACAGTCTCTTTAGGGTCTCCCCCCGTGCAGGAAGGCTCTACCTGTGGCTGGAGTTTTTTCCTTCAGGCCTTACTCTGGATCCTCTATTGGAAAACTCCACTCCGGAGATTCTCTCAGGCTTTGTGGACTCCCTCACTCCATATCCTCAACTGCAGCTCTGCTCCAGAGATTACCACTAGTGGCTTGTTTGCAAGTCTCTGCCTGCCTCAGGGTCACTCCCCCAGCCTTCCCTGCCCAGACCTTCAGCTGCTCCTCTCTCCCCGTGGCCTGCAGGGAACTGCTCCAGGGCCGGAAATACCTTTGAGCTGCCTCCCTCCACCAATCCTGAGTGAGATGCTGCTCTGGAAATTGGGTGGGTTTTTTTCCTTCCTTTCCGGGCTGCAGCTACAGCCCTGCCAGCCCTCCATGCTGTAAATTCTGTTTCACGCCTTCACAGTAACAAACTCATTTCAATGGCAAAAAAACCCTATATGTGTAAAGCGTGATTCAGTTAACCTAGGGATGCACCAATAAAGATTTTTTTGGGCAATATCAATGTCTGATTATTAATGAACCATATTGGCCAATACTGATCCAATTGCCGATATGGATATTAAAACATCAAGAACATTAAAATGATGAAAGGATCATTCATACCTGTGGAATGGAAAGAGGTTAGAGGGGACTGAAGAGATGATAATGAGCCATGAAGCCAGCTGCGTCAGTCAGCACTGCCTGAATAGAAATGCTGCTGCTCCTCCTAGGCAGTTGGTTTTAAAGTTAGGGTGGAGAAGAATTTAAAAGGGGGTGTAGCTGTACCACTGCACCCCCTCTCCTCCAGTCCAGCTCTTCCAACAGTGAACATCAAAATAAAATACTACAACCACATCATGGTTACAATAGCCTAAACAGGGACTATGGATTCTTATCCCATTACCTGAATCAGCTTTTGTGACCCCTTTCTCCCTGTAGATTTATGACTTGATTTGTTCATAGTATCATAGTATCTAGGGTCAGAAGGGGCCTAAAGCAGGCCATCTAGTCTGACCCTTGCCAATGGCAGGAACGAGTGCCAGGGTCACAGGACCC
>JAGPOW010002742.1:35269852-35312572 GCA_030014935.1 Caiman crocodilus
GTCATGCATCTGCTGATGCACAATAAAGTGCCATTAGCTTTTCTGATGGCTTTTGTCACACTGCCGACTCATGTTCATCTTGGAGTCCACTAGGACTCCAAGATCCCTTTCCGCTTCTGTGCCACCAAGCAGGTCATTTCCTAGGCAGTAGGTATGCATTTTTCCTCCCTAGGTGCAGCACTTTGCATTTCTCCTTGTTGAATTGTATTCTGTTGTTTTCTGCCCACTTGTCCAACCTGTCCAGGTCTGCGTGTAGTTGTTCCCTGCCCTCCGGCGCATCCGCTTCTCCCCACAGTTTTGTGTCATCTGCAAACTTGGACACAGTACACTTCACTCCCTTGTCCAAGTGTCTGATGAAGACATTGAAGAGTGTCGGTCCAAGGACTGAGCCCCGTGGGACCCCACTGCCCACACCCTTCCAGGTCGAAACTGATCCATCCACCACGACTCTCTGGGTGTGATCCTCCAGCTAATTTGCCACCCACTGGACCATGTAGTCATCCAAGTCACAGCCTCTTAACTTCTTCATCAGTATGGTGTGGGATACTGTATCAAAGGCCTTCCTGAAGTCTAAGTAAATGACGTCAACCCCTACTCCTGCATACAAGTGTTTTGTAACGTGGGCATAAAAAGAGACTAGATTAGTCAGGCATGATCTACCTGCTATGAACCCATGCTGGTTTCCCCTCTGCATAATTTTTCCTGCCGGGGCTCTCACAAATGTGAGCCTTGATAATTTTTTCAAAGACTTGGTCAAGGATGGAGGTGAGACTGACTGGCCTGTAGTTGCCTGGGTCCTCCTTCCTCCCCTTCTTGAAAATGGGGATCACCTTGGCCCTTTTCCAGTCCTCCGGGACTTGGCCTGTGCGCCATGAGTGTTCAAATATTCCCACCAGTGGCTGTGCAATGACGTCAGCCAGTGCCTTCAGTACCCTCGGACGGAGCTCATCCGGGCCTGCCGACTTAAATGCATCCAGTTCCTCCAAGTGCCTCTGCACCATCTCAGGGTCTATGCATGGTAGTCTGGCGCTCTGCTGTTGCCTCTTTACAATCCCAGTGAGAGCATTGTCCTGCCCCTCTCTTAGGAACACTGAAGCAAAGAACTCATTGAGGAGTTCAGCCTTGTCCCCCCCCGTGACCGTCACCAATTGCTTATGCCCATTTAGTAGAGGTCCTATTCCACCCTGGGCCTTCCTTTTACTCTCTATATGTCTAAAAAACAATTTTTTTGTTATCCTTAACTTGGGATGCCATCCTCAGCTCCATGGTAGCTTTGGCCAGTCTAACTGCCTCCCTACAAGCGCGAGCATCCCTGATTTATACAGAGCTCCAATCTTGCTTCCTGAAGAGGTTAACGAGTGGGTATGAATTCCAAACCAGCTACGTGGGTAAGAGCTTTGAAGCTAAGTAAAATACACACTAGCTTGATATTACTTTTAAAAGGAGAAGGCCCATACTGATAAAAGTGAATAGGGAATATATTAAAGCATTAGATAAAGCTAAGCTTATTCAGTATATCCTAGTATATCCTAGGGGGACACAGTGCATGGAACATAGAACTGCTACTGAGCACGGAAATGAGCCATAGCCAGTTTTTAACAGGTTTTGTTATGTTTTAATAGTAAAGTCCACTAAAGTATAAAAACTTAATGATGCTTATAAAAAAACTCAACACATTTCACCAAAGACAGGGCCACTGGAAGCTGCCTTTGCTCTAGTACAGTCCTGATGGACCACTTTACCAGCACACTGATTCCCAGTTTTGGATCATGGTGGCACTGCAGCTGCTTTTGGCTCCTGTGAAAGAAACCTAAGCCACCAAAAACAGAGAAAGAAGGGCTTACAGCCTTGTTTGACTGAATGCTTTTATTACACCACTACAGAGCAGTGCAGTCCTTTCCAACTGCAGTACATATTGTTTCACCTTCCCTGCTGCCGTGTCCCTCAGCAGGATCACTGGAGTTGAAGTGATCACTGGAGCCCAGAAATAGCCAGAAGTTTCGAATGCTTGGGGGTCTTTATCCAGCTCACTTGGACAGACCTATTTACTTCTCTAGCAGGACACCAGGGAATGGAGGGTAGCCTCAGAGATCTGCCATATGTGTCCTAGTCTGTGTAGGTTCTTATACCATGAGTATCATCAGGATATTTGAGAGCGCAATGCTGCATTGAACAACACAGGTACTTTCTTTCACATGGGCCAAAGAGGCCTCTGCAGTAGACTGCTTTTGTTGGTAGCCCATTTTGGTTTTGGTTGGTTTTTGTAAGTATACATGTTGCTATATATTTATATTAGAAAACACAAAGCCTTGGAAATATACCCTGCCTTTGGGGTAGGACTTAATCCTTTTGTGGAGGGTTCCACTTTGCCAGAGGAGAGAAGCTCTTGACCATGGTCTTCATTTTAGACCTACAGGCAAGGCACTCTTTTGGATATCCCCTTTCCCTTGCCCAATCTGTTGCTTTGCTGTCTGTACCTGGCCTTATGCTCCCTGCCTTATCTCTCATTCTGCTTTCTCTTCTCTGCCCAAGCTATGATTGTTCCCTCCCAGATCAGCTGTGCAACACAAGCTGAGGCTCTCCATGCCACCTGTAGCACGTGTTGTGGTTTGTCCAACTCTGCACTAGGTAATGAAGAACCGCTGTGCCCAGGGAAGAGAGAGAAAGGTCAGGTGATCAGAAGGGGTGAAGCCTAGGAGCTACCTGAGCCCAGCTGGACACAGATCATAGCAGGGAGAGGGGCTCCTTGAGAGCGACTACAGACAACTGACAGCAAGCCATGAACAACAAGCATTAAGGTAGCCCTGAAGGGCTGACATTGAATCCAACTAGCAGTGAGGGCTTTGTCTGGGTTATATATATATCCTGAGGAGAGCTGGTTATCTTGTTAAAGGTTTTGTCTCTGAGCTGCCTGTTTAGCCCCAAGGCAGGGGTGGCTTTAATAGGACCCAGAAAGGCCACTGTGGGCAGGCACTGCACATTTGGTTTAATTGATTTAGGGCTGGAACTGCAGGCCTGACAAAAACCTGGGTGTGAGGGCAGAGAGCCCTGCTGGGGCAAGATGTCACACCAGGGCTCAGTGTGTTAAGAACTGGGCCAGATGTGCTCATCATTGGGGCACCAACAATGGAGTGAGGCACATAAGATGTCACTCTGGTAGTCTTAGGGCTGCCTCCCAAATGTATATTTAATCATTATCAAGGCACGACAGGTGAAGACAGTGAAGGCAGCGCCCTGGTGAGCCAGAGTGGAAAAACGGGTTTAGGGGTGACTGCCAGAGTTTGACACAGTCTGAGGCAGAGCCCATTGCAACCATGGAGCACCTTAAAGACAAGATCAAGACCTCAAATGTCATTTTCAATTCTATGAGCAACCAGCATAGAGAATGCAGGACAAACTTGATTTGCACATATTAGACTGTGTTGATCAGATGTGTCATTTTGTACCAGTTGAGAGCTTTTTAAGTCCATCATGCCAAGGTTTATCAGATGTCTTTTGTTCTGCTGAAAGATGGTGGAGACATGAATAACTTAAACCAGGTCACCACTTGCAAGACTAGAACTGACTCTCTTAGCAAACTGAAAATGAATGTCAGCTATCAGTTATGTATGTGATCTATGCAGTTTTATTTATATACAATATTCCTTTCACTTTCTATCCTTAACTGTTACATAGAGTTATTTTGTGCTGATAAACAGCTGCACATTTTGGGCACCCTTATATGTGCATTAAGGCTTCCAACAGCTTCACCTTTTGGGCACCTCTATATGTGCATCAAGGCTGCTCCAACACTCTGTAATTACAGCTCGTTGGAACAGACTTGATTAATCAAGTCTGCTGAAGCATGGTAATTATCGCACTCCAGCAGACCCCAGCCTCATGTATATCAGTGTCTCTGCACTGAAAACCAGTGGTGGGGTTGTTTTAACTAAAGTTCGTTTGACTCTTGGAGCCACTGTCATTAATGTGCACCCCTCCCCAAGCACATGTATAAATGCCCTTTCACTTTAGATGTGGGGGAAGTGATCCCTCTATAAAACATATAAAGTACTTTGGTATGCATGATGTGGTCTACTGTCTTACCTTGGTATTACATTTTTCACTTGGCACTCCAATATACTCCATGTCCCTCTCAGATTAGCATTCCTTTGGTGTGACTTAAATATATCATATACATTCTATAACATACTAGTGTAGGTAGGCTAAGAGGAGAGGAAGGATTGTCCACTGGGTATAGTGTTAACTCACAGCATGAAAATCAGGGTTCGGTTTCCTGTTCCACTACAGACTTCTTGTACAGCTTTGATCTAGTTGGTTTGCTTCTCTGTGTCTTGGTTCCCTAGCCATAAAATAAAGATAATAGTACTGTTATCTGGTTTGCTGATACTGATGAAAATAACAATACATATCATCTTCACAGAATTAAAAGATTATTAAGTCCTCATAATAAGAATTTAGAAGTATCTTACATGGGCTTTGCAGGGCATTCTACATTGCATACTAATGTCCACAAATATCAACAAGATGTTACTGTCCTATAAAGAGTAAGGTATTGCTGTTGCCTGTAAGGGATCCACCTACATCCAAAGAAGCTGTTAGTCTCCAAGGTCAGACAAGGTTTACTCAATTTCTATCCAAAAAGGGAAGAGCACTTATAATGGAATTTATATATGTATGATCTATGTTGTCTTTTATATGTAAAGTACATTTCAATTGTAAGGGGATTTCTCTCCCCAAACATCTGTGAAATCTCTAAGCTGGTACAGTAAATCATGTCTCTCTCATCTTAGAACTGAATGAAATTCAAAATGTTCATCCTTTGGGAAATTCTGCCACTTCAAAATCTGTCTTCACCTGATATGGGGACAAAATATTGAAATTTCTATGCTATCCATGTAATTGAATAAATATTCTAAAAGATTCTGACTGTGTCTACATAAGATGGTAACTGCATGGTAGTTACTAACACTGTGCAGTAGCATGCCAGGCAAAACCCATGCTAAGGTGCTATTGCATATTAGTTTTAGGCTACTGCACAGTTCACATCTGAAAAAACCTGTGCAGAAGTGCTACTGTGCAGTAGCATGAGTTCCTGCACATTGATTTAGTATTTGATTATTCAATTACTAAACTTAATGTGCTGTAACTATGGTGCATTAATGAATGTGTAGTCACACCCTCTGAATCAGAAATGTAAAAATAGTTCACCCAGATGTTTAACTAATGAACTGCAATTTTCCATGGTGATATATTGCCTTATGAGAACTGTATTTCTGCCTGCCTTCTTCTGCTTTGGGTAGACTCCATGGATAAAGTAAATCTCCTATAACATACTCAGGGCTAAATTCTACTCGGCTATAAAAATGGCTACGTGACACTTATGTAGTTTTTAGGCATCTAAATTATGAAATGATATTCAACTTCATCCTGTATAGTACCTTGAATCATGTTAAGACATGCAAAATTTCTACATATTTGCCTTATGTAACTAAATATGGCCTACTGTGCAATATGACACAGAGGTCTACAGCTCTATTAACATTCTGTTCTGTTTCTGTCATGAAGGTGAAAAAATATAATTGTCACAGACACTCACATGCACATGCATGTATTAAACAACTACTTGTTATGACATGAATCCCGATCACAAGGCAGTGGCCTAACCACTAGGCCATAGGCCAGGCAGGACTAAGAGTATCTTCCTGTTAAAGCTAAAACAGGGGGAAAAGTAATAGATCATCACCCTAACCAAAGAGATGGGCTCCCTTGTCTTTATTCTCCCTCTGGCTCTACGACTCTTCTTGTGGCTGCTCAATGAGATCCAATTTTACAAACTGGGGTACTGCCTCCTCCTCCCTCCCTCCCCCTTTGTTCCTGGTCTCTTCCCCCTGTTTCCCTCTACTTGACAATTTCCCTTTTTGGAAATAACATTCTGCAGAGGGAAGGGGACAGATAAATGTAATTAATTTAGTCTTAGTGTGTGTTTTCAAGATTGATTTGTTTCAGAATTGGTTAGAGAAGGAGGTTAGGTAAAAGCGAGTTTCCATGTTACTCATTCTTAATGAAAAGGTATTTTCAAATTTCCAAAAGAAATGTGACAACACCACCAGATTTGTAAAGATGTAAAGCTAAATCTGAATTTAAAATATTTTGAGTTTAAAACAAAATCTGAGTTTAAAACAATTTGATACTTCAGGGGCAGACAACAGGTACCAAAAGAAAATGAGAGCAATGAGTTTGATATTTCATTTGGAAAGATGTTGTTTATTTCCATAGTCAAATACCTCAATCCATTCTGTTGTAACTGGCATCTTCCTAATAGCCTGAGAGTTATACCATGTTAATGAAAAGTTAGTGTGAGGTTGAAGAACAAAGCATTTTCTGTGAGACTCATTTTTCAATTTATAGGGAATGAGAACTTCTGTAGAGTTTCAAATGGTGATGTTTGTGGCTGTTCTTCTGGCACGATCTATTTTTAGGAAAGCTGTGATCAATCATAGTAAAAATGTACAAAGGGGGCCAAATTCATCCCGTGTGCAACTCCAAATTATCAGAGTGACACTGGGATTTAGTCTGGCCCAGAAAATCACAGTAAGAAAGAAAATCACATAGTATGCCCATACAAATATTTTGCAGCAAGTGAAATACCCACATAGACCAAAGTCTGGCAATCTGTGGAATCTGTTTATGAGCAGCTTATGAGGTCTGTTTGACATTAGGGTCCCTGTGTGTGTCATCTGAAAACTCTATTTTGAATACAAGGCTGTTGGTCTTCACTATTGTCTTTCTATCACTGGATTGAATGGAAATTCCTGAAAGGGGTAACAGAGGGCTAATAATGGAAAGCTGTTAACCTGAATGGCCCTTGTTCCAACAGAACTGCCTTAGGATAATGGGAAGGCGGAAGTTTAAGGAAACTAGTTTTTACCAATTTTTTTCTGCAGGATCTGGGGTATAGAGTATGAGAGTTTCCTTAGAGTCTGAACAAAGAAACCAGGTGTTGTGCTACCTTTTAAAAAGATGTAGGTTGAAAAGTTGGGGAGGGGATTCACAGGCAAAGGAATCATAGTGTGCAAGGGAGTGCCATTTAACTATAAAACCTGCCAAAGAAGAAAGTCACTGAGTGCCCATTTAATTTATTAGAAAACATTACAGTTCAAATGACAAGGTTCAAAGTATAAGGAAATACAGAAAGACCTGAACGGGGGGAGAGGGGCTACATACTAGAGACTGGGGGTAAGGGTGGGACTGCAGCTAAGTTACATATGAAATATGCAGCCAGTTAATAGGCCTGGGGGTGGCGGTACAGAGAGACAGACAGGGAAAGAAAGCCATGGGCAGGAAGGAAGATTCTGGACTCCTTAGAAAAATCTAATTGACACCAAAAGAACAGAATGGGAGGAAACTGAAGCAGAGAACTGCATATGGATATATTTATTATTTTGTCTAGAGCCATGTTTCTTGTACTAGTTAAAGATTGACAGTGTTTAGATCCCTTATAAGGTTTGGACTCTGAAGTTTTAACCATCTTATGTCCTTGAAGATACAAATTGTACATCTAGAGACCCATGAGATAAGCACATCCTTTCTTAAAGGTCCTAAGACAATGAGGAATCTGGATAGTCAGTATAGATCCTGAGGGACTAGGGCAGCTGGGACAACTGGTTTCAATTCTCTGAAGGAGCAACAGAGTATATCTAGAAGTGTGTCAGAGAGGTCCAGGAAAGAGTCAGAGCTACAGTCTACAGCAGGGGCTGGCAAAATACGACCCGTGGGCCAAATGTGGCCCACCAAGCACTTTCATCCGCCCACGGCACCCACCAATGAATTGTGCCCAAAGCTCCCACCCATGTTGGTGGGAGCAAGGTGCCCATGTGTACAGTCTCCAGACGTGCCCTATTGTGCTTTGCTCCCACCCTCGTGGGCAGAAGGGCCCGGCTTGGCCACCACAGTTTCCAGGTGGGGCTACTGCTGCCCGTGCTGCGGCCCCTAGGGACCTGCTCTGACTCCCTGGGCTCCTGCTGGCTCCAAGCAGCAAGTAGGGAAGTGACGAAGGCAGGGCTGCAGCTGAGCAGAAGTGCAGAGCACAGGGCTGGCAGCAGCATGGAGCCTGTGCCCAGGGAGTGGTGGCAGTATGGAGCTTAGGTGGGCAGCGTATGGGTGTGAGGGAGGGTGAGGGGACCCCTGACACTCCTCTCCCTCCCACCCCACCATGGCACACAGCCCTACCAGGCAATGGCAGCAGCAGCAGATGCAGAGCTCAAGGCACAGTCACCAGCGGAGCATGGCTCTGCCCAGCGCTGCACATCACAATGAGGAGCGCAGTGTCTGCAGGGCAGACTATTGCTGCACTCTCGCGCAACCCCTAAACTCACCAAGCACAGCAGAGCCAGCTGCCCCCCTGCTGTGGCTGCGCAGCACAGGAGGGAAGCCCCAGGCACCTTCCCTTGATGGTCAGGGAAGGCAGCCAGCTCTGGTGTGAGAGGCTTCCCTCCTGTGCCCAGTGAGTGAGGGGAGCGCCAGTGATGCAGACGGCCTGGTGGAGACTGCGACCCTTGCTGCGATGGCAGCGGTGGCTGGAGCCGTGCTTCACTGGGCACTTGCACTGAGCGCTTGCCTGCTGCTGCTGTGCCATGGAGGGAGTGCATGGGGGCTCCCTGCCCTCACAACTCCCCACATATACACAACGCCCCAACATACCATATGTCCTCCCACCCACACCCCCTCACACACACACACACACACACAATATACAAGACTAAGAATTTATTTTTGAGTTTATTATGCAGTCACCTCTATATACAGTACACAAACATAAATCATGACAAATATTGTCTGCAATAAATTAACATATATTGCAGCAGGTGTTTGACTTTCAGTGTATGATTTGGGTTTTTTTCTGGTTTTAAGATGGCAATCTTCCCCCCAACCCAAAAGGAATATTTCTGGGAGGCAAGGGGAGGGACTTCCAGTGGCAAAGGTCAAGGGTTAGGCATGGGACTTCCAGTCCCAAGATGGTGGCAATGGAACAGGGCAACTGTCAAGGAGACATACAGCCCTCAACAGCTCATCAAAACTCGTTAATGGCCCTCCACTCAAAATAATTACCTGCCTCTGGTCTACAGAATGCAAGGAAGCTTGAAAACTTAGGGGTCTAGTGTACTGAGACACAAAACAGCAGCCTGGGGAGTGTCTAGCTAGGGCGAGATCTACCAGAGCTGCAACACTGAAAAGTAAAATTTATTTTTTAGTACAGATGAAGTATAATGCCTTCCATAACTAGAGTGTCTTAATTCTTTGGGACTGACCCAAACCCCACTGAAATTAATGAGAATCCTTTCACTGACTTTAACTGGACTTGAATCAGACCTTTTACATATGCACATATCTCCCCTTCTCTGTCTCACCATTGTGATGCATCTGCTCCTTGGAGGAACACATCACTGGCTTAGTTTTGCATGGCAACTGCAGTAGTCAAAGTTAGGAAATAAGTGAACCTGCAGGAATTTACAGATTTAGATGAATGGAAATGAGAACTGGTACATTTATACTACAAATAAAGTGCCAAGGACAATTACTGGAGAATCCTGTTGGACAGGAGAGAGTCTCTATCACTTTCAGTCTTAAGTCAAGACTGACTATCTTGCTAAAAGAGTTTCTAGAGCTGAGGCAGCAGTTATGAGTATGATGCAAAGTTACTGAATTAAGTTTTCTGGATGGTATAAAGCAGGAGGCCTGACATGATGATCATAATTATCCCTCCTGGCCTTAAACCTGTGAAGCATCCTGATGGGAAATGATCAGGCTACCTGACAGCTGTTGTGAAACATAGTACTGATCTTGAATGACCCCAACCCTCAGACTAAAGAGAACACGAAGTCTTAACACAAGGATGACTATTTGTTCTGTGTTGACTCACAGGCAAGAGTGCCACCTACTGGTGAGCTGCTGCTTACCACAGCTCTACAGGTTGCTAAATATGTTTTTCTTATTTCAGTCACCAATGTGCACAGACATCTTTGTTCAAAGAAAGCAGCCCTGCCCTCTCTCTCTTGTCTAATGCTATCTAGAAAACAGCAAAATCCTAAACCTACACAACTCCAATGAGCAAGGGGATCTGCTCAGAACCAGCTTTGGTCATGAATGGCTCCAGCTGTTACTAAAAATCTTTACCCCCCCAAAAAAAATCTTTCACAACCTTGAAATTCCACTTGTGAAAAGGCATCTGAAAATACCTATTGCAGCTAGCCATCTTAGTGCTGATGTAGTGTATATGGTACACTGCAGTCAACCCAAGACAAACTATTCACCTCCCAAGCCCACTTGCTTTCTTGAACAGCACCTGTGTTTATATTGGCAAACACTGCTCACCAGGTATTGATCATGCCTGTTAAGTGCGTCAGGCTGTGCTCTGAACTTGTACTGAACGCTGAGCTCAGTGACTCCTTGCTGTCTGTGGAACAAACCAACACAAGGGAGTGGCAATGAGGTATAGGGACTTTTACCCACAAGCTGATGGCTGGAGCCTATCAAAGGTTGGTGGCTACTGCCGATTGAAATAATTCAATCAAGACTGTTTTTCAACAGTTGGAATTCAATTCCTTTTTTTTTCTTCTTCTTCCAGTAATTCTGGTTTCCATGGAAAGCTTAGATTTTATTAAAAAACAAATGGCAGAATATCATTTTTGATAGTTTGGTTCCCTTCATATTCCCATTCTTCTCCATGGGCCAGAATCCCAAATAGACTACATCTTCCAAGAAGAGCTATGGCCAGACATTTACATAATGTATAACCTCCCAATATAGAATGAGCCTATAGAGGACAATATAAAGTACTTGAACTACAAATCCCATGAGCCAAAAAGCCAGCATTTCCAAATCAGCATTGCAGTTATCAGCTGAAATCTTTTAGAGTAGAATTTCTACTGAAACTTTCCATAAGAGAACATTATTTCAGAAAGCTCTTACTGGTGGTGACAGAAACACTGTGATTTGAGGCTATTTATTGTCATATTTGACATTTCAGTCTACTTCCTAGTGACATGTTGTCCACTTCTACAACTGACACTAACTGGCTAATTGACATCTTGGCTAGTACATAGAACTGACAAGACAGGGTCTGAAGGCACAAGTTGACCAAGCCCATGGAAACTTGTTGGTAATGATGGCATGGTTGAAACTTGCCCAGTCACTGCCTGTGCTGTATCCATTCTGTGCATAAACAGCAAACTGGACAGCAAAGGCATAGTCCCAGGTCCTCTGAGTGGATGGGACTCTTCTCAAGCTTGGGGAGCCATCATATCTGAGATGATCCCTAAGGCTTAGAAAAGTGCTTCCCAAACCTTTGATATTGGAAGCACTGTTTTCATCTGGATTCAAATTGGTTCCACACTTCACTCTTACACCCCAAAAAGTGTATATATTTATATGTTTGGGAAAGTGTGTGTGTGTGTGTGTGTGTGTGTGTGTGTGTATGTTTAAAACATATTCCATTCGCCTGACAGAGGAAATCATACCAGTGCTGAGGTGTTCTGTTAAAAAATGATACCAAATACATCTTCCTTTAAGCAAAAGATTAATCTCTATACCAATGATTCTCAACTTCTTTAGCTTCCAGGCATCCCTCCAAAACATTTCTGAATTTCACAACACACCAGTTGGAAATCTCTGAGATGGATGTAAATTCAGAAGAGATACAGAGCAGGTCTTGAGGCTAAAAAAAAGCTAATAACTGCTGATGTAACTGGTGCCACTTAAGGGCAGCAGGGGCTGGAACTCACCCGCTGTGCCCTGCTCCTTTCACCCTCTACTCACTCCTGGCCCCTTGTCTGCACCTGATGGGGAAAATACAGACTCTGCTGATAAGGCTGCTCATGCAAGGTGTCATAAACTGTTGACTACCCTGCATCTCCTCTCACCAGTCCCTGGAGCGTGGAAGAGATGGAGGAGAGGCAAAACTGCAAAATGTGGCTCTATCTGTGCATCCACACATGTAACCACCTGCTTCCAACAGAACACACTTGTGGGAGTGTGATGGGGGCTGGCAAAGGGGCTGCCTGGGAGGAGTTGAAGGCAACAGCAGCAGTGGCAGTCTTGGAGAAGTAGCTTTAGTTATGCACCACTGAAATAACTGGGGCAGGCACAGGGTGCCAGCTGGGGAAAGAAAGCCTTTACCTCCTCAAATAAGGGTCACAGTTCTGTCACTCTTGTGGCATGCTAGCATGCTAGGGCACACTTTGGGAATCACTGGCTTAGCAGAATCAATCTTGAACTCCCAACAGAACATAGAAAGGGAATCAGGACATTTATTCTCTAAGAATCACACTTCAATAGGAGGGGCTGATCTGGTCATACACTTTACATGCAGTTAGTTTAATAGTACCTGTTTTTAAAATCCAGTCTTGTAAGATACTGGGCCTGTTGCTGAATGATGCAAAGTGCCCCCATCTCCCATTGCAAGCAATAAAAGATGAAGGTGCTCAGAACCTTAAACAAGCAGACCTTTGTAGGAGACCTTTAAGGGCATGCTACAAGGCTCTTGTATTTTCACTGGCTTTTCCCCAGTAGGATTAGCTTAGAAGTGATCTGACTGGTATTTAAGGCTGATGGTGGCTTATGGGTAGTACTTTTAGAAAGGACAGAAAAACTGCCTAAAATAGACGGCAATATAAATCAATGGTATAATGTGCAGTATAAGCACCTGATAATCAGAAGGGTTTTAAATACCATGCTAAACAAATAATTTACAAATGCATAATTGTACTTTCATCTAGGGATAACACTTCAGATATATTAATCACTCCTCACAACATGCATGTGAGGTAAGAATTAGTAGAATCACTTTTATAGTTATGAACATACAAACACAGATCATTTTTTTCATTCATAAGCCAAAAGGGCCTATTAAGACCACCTACTCTGACTTCCTGCATAATAGTTTCTTACCTGTGGTCAAACACCAGCTGCAGATGAAAAACCAACCCATGCATCCCTGTTCCTAGTCCCTTGGTCCATGGTTCTTATTTAACATTTATATAATGACAGCACCTGGAAACCACAACCAACTTGGGCCTCATTTTGTTAGGTGTCATAACCTGTAGAGCAGAGTTGTCAAACATCTGGCCCTTGGGCTGGATCTGGCCACCAGAAGTTGGGGGCCATGGCCTGCTACAGAATTTAGGGCCCTTTAGCCCTACTGGCCATGGCTGTCTGCGATGAACCTGATTCATGACCACTGCCCTGTGGCTGCTCCTGCTGCTGACAGACCCCCACCACCTCTGACTCAGGGCTGCCAACAAACCCCTTACCACTGCTGCTGCCTCTAGACGTGCTGCTACTGCTGGACCCACCACCACCATCAGACTTGTCACCACCGTAGTGGCCACAGCAGCTGCCCTCATGCTTCAGGCTGGATCCAGCCCAAGAGAAGCTAAGTGATCCAGATCTGGCCTGCGGCCCAAGGTGAGTTTGACACCCCTGCTGTAGAGCATTCTGCTTGTTTCATGAGCTTAATTGTTAAGTATCAGAATAGCTTCGTTCTTGTTCAGAAAACACAAAATAAAACTCCTTCTTCTTACTCTTCATATATCATTCTTGTTGTCACCCCATACATCACTGTGTTGGATGTGAAAAGCTTCTTAAAGTGCCACTGTTAGCTTCTTTAAGAACCTGTTTGGTCGAGAACATTTAGCCCATCATACTTCTTTCAATCGCTGTGTAGTTAACATTTTACGTGCTTTAAGAAGTGGTCTTCTGCAAGCCTGGCTAATCATGCAACAGAGCAAGATATTTTTGTGAGTGAGAAATGAAAGATCTATCCCACTATAGACTGAAGCCCAATCTCCATAATGTATGTTTTATCAACTTCCTTGAAGTTTTAACTTTAATTATCCCGGCTACTAGTTTTATTAGTTAAAAAAAAAAGACGTAGGCAAAATGATTTCAATACAGACTCAAAGATCTTATAAACAAACAAACAAAAAGGCTTTAGTGTGTAACTTTATTTCAAAATCAAAAAAGTAAATCCTCCTATTTTAGTTCTCTACCTTCTACAAGGAAACACATGCACAGGTCATAATAGTTCCTTTATAAAAATGTTTCTAATTCCATAAGAAAATATTGTTTGTTTCTTCATATATAAACTGTTGTTAATGGTGTGTAACACTATTTATATCATGATTTTAACAGGAAGCAAGATCTGCAGTTTGAAATCTTGAATGCATGCTCTGACTATAGGGCAGCTTTCCTCAAGTCCTGGCTGTGACTTGAGCTATTTAAGAAAAAAAGGCTCTACTTGGCAAGGGCTTTAATTAGCAGAAATTTCCACGCTAGGAATATTATTCTGCATGAGCAGAAATTGCATAGCTCTTGCCTGTAGATGCCTTAGAGATGCCATTGATTGGCCATATTCAGAACAGGGGAATTATGTGACCCAGTGCTAATTTGAATTCCTTTACCAAACACATTTTTATTTCATCATCCCAGCTGCATAAAAGAGTCAAAGTACCAGAGCTTTAAAGACTTTGAATTCCTGCTGTTCTGCAATAAAATAAGGCAAGAAATATTAGCCATCCCTGGTTGATTCTTTAATTCTTTCCCAACAATGTCAAAGTATCAGTGTCCTACAGGTTTTAGTGCAGGTTAAAGACTGATACAAAGTGTATGCTTGAATAGGAGTTTGGAGTGAGTTAAAGGGAGAGAGAACATTTTAATGGGACATTGGTCCAAAATAGCCCAGCTTGTTCCTACCTCCTGCTGCCTCTTCCTCCTTTTCACAGGACCTTGATTGTATAGAAACAGTACAGACAAAACCACAAACAACAAAAGGTTTGCTCACGCCCCCAGTGGAGGTCATGAGCATGCTACCATGGAGAAATAAAAAAGCATCAAAGGATGGTCTGGATTATTTATAAGCAAAGATTAATTAATGGGAGGTTTGATACTTTCACAACTTGCATTTGGACAAATTTGTTTTTGCAGATTGTTCGTTTTTACATGCAAGGGGCACAGACCAATGTGGCCTGGTGCTAATTTTAAAAATGAATCAAACCTTTCTTTGCTACAGTCCAAAACCGACAAACTTGTGGTTCAGAAGCTTTCAATAGTATCTGCTCAAATTTGACACTCCAAGGTTAAAAAATCACAAAAGGGTTGTGTTATGCAGAGCAACAGTAGCTTTTTCCATCATTTTTTTCAATTATTGCATTGTGCACTCTCCAAGAAAAGTAACTGTCTTGGCTACAGGAGGACAAGCTTTTTTTTTTTTTTTAAAAAAAAAAAGAGGCAAAATGAACAAATTCACCTAAAATGGACTACTTTCCCCTCGAGGGCAGCTCGAAACCGGCTGTTCCCGGCCCCGCGGGGTGTGGTCCAGCGCTAAACTCTTGTTCAGAGCCACCGGGAGGGCGGGGGGCTGCACGGGCCGCGATGCAAACAGCCCAGCGACGTCTCCACCCCCGCAGGCGTAAAGACCCTTCAGCAAGTCCTGCGGCCCTTTCCCCCCTCGGGCCACAGAGCTCGGCTCCTGCAGCGCCGCCACCCTGCCTGCTGAAACCTGGCCTTCGGCGGCTCGCACGGGCGGCGCCGGGGGAGCCGCGGCCGCCCCCGTCCGTCCCGTCCCGTCCCGTCCCGGGGTGCCAGCCACCCTGCTCTCCCGCCCCTTCCTTGCCGCCGGCGTCTCGCGTCCGGGGGGGCGGCCCGCGTTACCTCCGCCGGGGGCTGAGCAGAGGGAGCCGCCCGCCGCGCTGCCCCCGGGGGCCGGGCCCGGCCGCCCGCCCGCCGGCCCCGCGCTCCTGGTGCCGGGGCTGCGCCGGGCTCCGGCCCTCCCCGTGCGCGCCGTCGCGGGCCCGGCCGGGGCGCCTCACCTCGCAGGCAGGTGATTGGCCAGGCGGGTTCGGCATCACGGCGGAGGGGGGCCCCGCGGCTCAGCCCCTCGCCCGGCTGCGGGAGCCTGGAGCCCCAGCGGCAGCCGCGTGCGGGCGTCTCCGGCAACGGCCGCTTCCCCGAGCCCCGAGCCGGCCGCCTCCGGGCCATGCCCCCGGCCTGCCCCCCGATGGCCGGCCGCCTCGCCTGCTGCCTCTTGCTGGGGCTGCTGGGCCGCGGGGGCTGCCACGCGCTGCCTGCCCGGGAGGAGCCCCGCGCCCCGGACTTCTCGCCCGCCGGCACCCACCCCCGAGGGGACGCGGCGCTGGGCGGCATCGCGCGGGACGTGGTAGCTGTCCACATGCTTAAACTGTACGAGAGGTACAACCGGGAGGGCAGCCGGCCGGGGGACGGCAACACGGTCCGCAGCTTCCGAGCCAGGCTGGGTAAGAGCTTCCCGCCCGCGGCGGGCTCGTGTGCGCCGGGGCCGGGCTCTGCGGGCGCCCCTGGCCGCCGGGGAGCTCGCAGGGGGTGGGAGGTGGGAGGATGCTGCATCGGCAACGGGTAGCATCCCGGGCTTATGAAGCTGCAAAACCCCCCTGTGGGGAAAGGTGTCGCTTTCCCGGAGCGTCCCTTGCCGGGGCTGTCAGCAAATGGGGGCGCCTGGCACCCCCACAGCTGCGCTCCTCCGCCGGGGAATAAAGCGGGAGTGACAGCCCGGCAAAGCTCCCGGCCTCGCCCGCAGCTCGGGCCCAAACTCCCGTAAGTTGCAGCTCGGAGCAGCGCCGCCTACGGGACTTGCTAAAAGTTCTCCAAGTCTCGTGTGTTGAAGCGGCTGCTGTGATTTCTGCGCGAGGAAGAGCAGCAGGTTTCTCCCCCGCGCGCACACGCGCACCCCTTGCTTCGCTGGATGTGCGGCAGGCAGAGCAGACCTGCTGCACGACAACCGCTTAATGCGAGAAAAAGTCGGGGTGGGGGGCTGGATAGGAAAGCCTGCTGTTCAGTGTTGGATGCTTGGCATTTTTGCTTTTTAAATTAACATTTGTAATTAGCTCCTGGAGAAAATAGTTCCTCATTAGATGACTAAGCCTGTTAACTGGCAATTCTAACAGAAGGAAAAGCATCCTGCTTGTGAGAATACCGACAAAGGCTTTTTTTTTTTTTAACCTTACTCTTCTAAAATAAAAGGCTCTGTACTGTTTTAATAATGTTTAAGATCATGCATTTACAAACTGGTTTTACAGTTAATCTGAGTCTATGTCAGTATCTCCTTGGCTTTCAGGTTTTAAAATGCTGGCGATGCAGAGCACTGTACAATATGGTAAATTAACTTTGTTTTCTGTTTTTGCAAGTATATGGGAAGCAGAGTCTGTTGGCCGCGTGGAGGGGGGTGTGCTTGCAGTGGCACAAGTTGCCGCAGCACGTACCCTTGCATATGCGCTTTGTCGAGGGACAAGCAAATTGCCCTTGCCCAGCCCCTCCCAACCCTTCAGCCAGGGAGAGCTGCTGGCCCATGCAGTCTTACCTGGTGGCCTGGAGCAGCAGGGGCACAGATCAGGCAATACAGAGGCCTGGCCAGCCGCCCAAGCTATTGCTCTGGATGACCCGGCTTCTGTGTTCCAGCGCACACTTGTTGCGCATGCATTCTGCCACTTTTTCTTCCTGCTTTTGGTTTTTTTGGTTTTGTTTTTTGTTCGTTTGTTTGTTTTGCTACTGAGAAATCCTGGTAGCAGAGTTTGGCCCTGCGCTGCAAATTTGCGATGTGGAGCATGTTTTAACTGTTTTGTGGCACCACAAAGAGGTTTGCAGGACCACAAATCTCACACCTCTCTGCATGTCTGGATGCAACTTAAGTGCTTTTTATTGATTCTTATACCCAGGTATATGATCATCAACTCCTAGCAGAACATCTATTTTATTAGTAAGGATATAAGACAAACCCATATATTTGAAAGAATTACAAACCTTAGTGCTTCAGAGCACTAATCAACCACTAACAGGTTAGGAAGAGACTTCCCCCCTGGGCAAGTTATTCCATAACTGCCTGATTCAGAGCCCGGGACAGCTAGTCTGATGTAGCAGACCAATTCCTGTGTTCCTATAATATACTCTTACTCATTCTGCAATTGTCCTGCTTTACAAATGGCTTGACTGGAGGCAGATGGCTGAGTTTATTTTAAAACATAAACTTTACTGAGATGCCATTATTATTAGCATTTAAGGAGGATAATTTCTTATTGGTCACTATTGTTATACCCATCTTACAGATAACATAACATTAGAAGTGTTACATAACATTAGAAGTGATTTATCTAAAATCATGCAGGCAGTAAAGGGCACAGCCAGGTCAAAAGCCAGAGTCACCTGGCTCCCAATCTGATGCTTTCTTTACCACATCACAACTCTTACTTCAGTAGCCTGAAACAGGAAGCCCCTCTGGCTCTTTGAAAATGTACTGGGGAAGTAAGTGGGCTGTGATGCGATTTAATGTTATCTTACTGTAATAAGATGTAAAAATATGGAAACCAATATGGCAGGAACCCCCCTAGCTTGCAGTATATTTTACATTATTCTTCTCTGTCATGAAATTGTATAATTTCTGCACCTCACTGAAAAAGAAGAAAATAAAAAAACCTCATTGCTTTCTTTTGGTTACATGCATGAAGTTTCTATGTCTTGTATTACACAGATAGCAGCTAAGGCAATTGATTTCTGGAATACATAAAACCATGCAATAGCTATAAAAACCATTAGTGTTCAACTTCACTTTCAGTGATAGTTATTGGTTTAAAAAATAGAAATACGTGCATCTTTCAGAAAGTTCGTAAGGCTTATCTGCCCTCTGCTGTAGCATAAAGCTGTTTGCTGAATTAGTAGCCACTGTATTATTACATATGTAAACATTAAGGTAACAAAGTAATGTATCAAAAAGTTAGGAAGTGCCATAATTCAGGTTGACTGTGCAGCCTTAATTTGGCTCCCTTATGTGCATGGGCATTATGATATAGTTTTTAATTACATACATGCATTGCTGTTTCCTTATACATACATTTATTGCATGGATGGTGCCCCCAGAATTAGCAGCCGATGTTCCTTATCTTCTGCATTCAGTGTGTGGCCCCATGTGCTGTTAACTGCACACCCTCCAAAACTTACATTGAACTAGTTTCCTCAGGGGCCCTTTGCTGGTGCACATCACCATGACAGGAATACTCTTTCTCAATAAAAAAACTAAGGCAAAGAGATGAAGGATAAAATATTTGATTGCCTGCTAGCTTTGGGTTCCTGCTTATTTTCTGAATACTCTGCTCTTCATCTTTCAAAATACAGCACCATTAAACTTCACTTAAAGTTGTAAGTGCTTAACAGTTGTACTAATTTGTTCCTATAAGCCTTATTTTGAGTAATCAAAAAAAAAAAGGGTTGGACAAGTGAAGCCAGATTATTTTCCATTTATTAGGTGCAAGAGTGAATTTTGGATGTCTAAGTGTGATTCTAGTCCCCCTGGTCAAGTTACTGAGCAACATTTAATGCCAAAGGTGGGTTGCCACTCTTCTTCCTCACTGTTTCTTGTGATTTAGTCATAAGAAGTAGAAAACAATGTGTTACAAAAGTAGAAGCATTAATGGATTTTCAGGACTTGAACAGAGTGGAACAGAATTGAATTTAGGCACTTAATCCACATAGATATCTAATCGGTGGAACAGAATTTGGCCCGTAGGCTCCACTTGTCACCTGACTGGCATCTAATATAATTTTGTGGCAAAGATGGAAAATTCAGTTTTTCAGTGCAGCTTCCAATATCTATCTAAACCACCATATTCTCTGCCTTGGAAGCCCTGCCTTTCATCCACTACAGGATTTCAGACTTTGTGAAGAAATGAAACAGTAATGCAACTAGAGATGGGTGAGGGGGGCACCTGCTCCACACACCAAAGTAGGAAGGTTGATAGGATCACCCCCACCCCTGCAGAGTCCATGCCCTGGTGGTATTGCCTTGCTGGGAACTCCAAACCAGTCCCTGGCTGCTGCTACTTTAAGAGCAACTGCCAAGGCCAACAGTGCATGCACACCAGCAGCAGCAGCTCAGCCAGGACTATGCAGGAGCCCCAGCATTGATAAGGCTGCTTTCCCTCCTACACCTCCCAAACCTGCTCTTGGATTGGTGCACAACTAGTGGTGGGGGTCCACTGACTCAAAAGCAGGGTCAGGACCCATGGTCTCCCGCAGGGTTTGCACCAAGCACCAACTCTGTTATGCCACTGAAATGAAATAAGGATCCTGCACATTGTCTGACTCTTTCCCTTTAACAGAGAGAAGCACTTAGCCATGTCAGTCTGAAGTCAGACAGAAAGCAGGGTAAGTTTGCACCTTATAGAGTAACTAAATCAGAAATGTATAGTATAGTCTTTCATAAGCATCTTATTTCATCAGATGCCATGAAAGACCCTTCATTTATCCTGTGCAAAGATCCTTTCACAGCATCTCATGAAGTAAGCCCTTTGCTTACGAAAGCTTGTGTTACACATCTCTGATTTAGTTACTCTATAAGGTGCAAATCTACCCTGAACCATCTAGCCCGTGCAATGAGGCAGGGATTCTGTGATAGAAGAAAAACAGCAATGCTATCATGAGAACCAAATTAAAGTCACATGGAAAAACTTCATTCTAGCATTTTTGTAGTTTTGAGTGCTTGACATTTAGGATTTGAATGTAACTTTGGGTTTTAATGTAACTTCTGGGATTTAAAACACTAAAAATATGTAGCAGTATATTGTTCTCCTAATATGGATCATTAGTGCTCAGTTTTGAAACTTTTAAATCTGTAATGTATGCACCTGGCATTTGAGCTAATAGAGAGTGTCCAGACAAGTGCACACGTGTACACTTGTCACGTACACAATGTGTACTGCTGCTACTTGTTCCCAGGGAATGCCCATGCATGTATCATAGTGTCATAGTGCTTAGGGTCAGAAGGGACCTAAACAGATCATCAGGTCCGATCCCCTGCCTGAGGCAGGAACGAGTTCCACAGTCATATCACCCCAGTCAAATATCTGTCCAGCCTCCTCTTGAAGACCCCCAAGGGAGGAGAGACTACCACCTCATGTGGGAGCCCATTCCAGAGCCTGGCAGCCCTAACTGTAAAGTAATGTCTCCTGATGTCCAGTCTGAACCTTCCCTCTAACAATTTGTGGCTGTTATTCCTAGTAACTCCAGGTGGTACCCAGGGGAACAGAGCCTCCCCCAGTTCTCGCTGGTCCCCCCTGGTGAGTTTGTAAATGGCCACTGGATCCCCTCTCTGCCTTCTCTTGTCGCCTGTGGTGCATGGCAAGTTGCCCCAGGTAGGGTTGGGAAGACTGGAGCCAGTACCTGGACTGGCCCCAGCAACCTTACCTGGGATCCTGGGGGCTTTCCAGGGCTCCAGAAGTGGTGATCCAGCAGTAGAGAGCCTAGCTGGCATCTGGAGCATGGCTCCAGCCAGCCAGGCTCTGGTTTCAGGCAGCACATGCTGCCACGATACGTGTTGTCCCTCATTTTTCCACTGTAGGTTTTTTGACACCAGGATCACCCGGTGTCAACACCCCCCACCTCCCTCCAGCACTGCAAATTAGCAACCTGGAGAATGCTCACATGTGCAGCATATGCAGTATGTGGCACCTCAGGTGGGTCTGTGGCACCGCATACACATCTAGGTGTGCCTGTGGAATCTAACTTGAACTAACTCATGGCAGTACCAAGTTATCCTTTGTGGGGCACAGACGCTAGAAGGTGGCCTCTATTCAGGTTTTAGAGGAAGTGTGATTTAGGGGTAACAGATCACTATTTCTCTATCTCCTCTTCTCTACCCTCTTGCATGTACCCCAGTAGCCTGATTTCTCCCCATCCTTTCCACGCACACACAGCCTGTCTCCAGGAGCTTCTTCTTCTTCCTCCTAGCCATCCAAGGTGCTTAGGTAAATCATCCTTAAGTGGTCACTGGCCTGCAGAATTTTAACTAAAACAGATAAGCAAAAGTATAAGCAACTTTAAAACTGTCACATGATGGAGAGGGGTAGGTTATCTTATCTATAGGCATAGCTAACAGCTTTAGTGTGTGGCACTTAAATAGTGAAGTCTGAAATAAATTTGGTCAGAATCATCTCAACAAAGGTTTTCTGGTGAAATTTTCTGATTTGTCTAAATCCAAGTGATTTACAGAGATGTGACAGTTTTGACAAAAGGTCCATCAAAAATCTGTCTGGCTTCTTGCCAGCCCACCTGCCTGGTTTCTCAGCTGCCTAGACATCTAGCCTTTCTGGCTTCTCTGTGTCAAGACTTATAGGCTGCCATTGTACTTTGAATAAAAGTTTGAAAATATTGAGTTTTGTTCCACTTTGAAAACTAGATTTCCATAGGCAGTATTCTCTCTGAGATGGAATCACCAGAGCTATCTCCAGTCTGAAATCACACAGTATCTTACTGGAGAGAATAGGCTGAAACCTCCTGGCCTAGAAAAGCAGCTGGATAGACTGCACAGCAGATACGTGGAGCTAAATTAACAACTTTCAGTCATGCTAGGAACTAGGAAGGATTGAGACAAACCTGCTTATTTTCACTTGATATTTTGAGTAGAGTAGATATTTTGGGACTCACTCTGACAACTGCCTTGTGTCCCACAAAAAGTGAAAGTATTAAGAAGGTTTTCTCCTTGGTTCTGCTTCTGGTCAAGGTTGGCAGTATAGGAAAACTTGCTCTTGAGAGAGTTTCAGGTTCTAAAGATTTGAGTTACCAGCAGATTTCCAAATCAAGCGTGAGCCTTTGGAGGGCTGTCCTTCACAAGACTTTACATTGGAATAATCAGGATAGAGCTGGTTGATAAATTTCTGATATAAAATTGGTCAGAAAAGGATGATTTGAAGGAACTGAAACATTCTGTGGAAACATCAATTCCTTTGACACTTTCATGGAAACTTCAAGACAAGCAGACTGTGGCTGTCTGATGCTGAAGCAGATTCTTCCATTTTACCATAAATTTTGAATTAAAACAAAATGTTGATATTGTAAACCTTTCTGGAGCAATGGAAGTTCCCTGCTCCCATGAGCTCTCCTTGATACACTACAAACCTTTAACTTCTTTATGGCAGCTGACCAAAGGTTAGGAGATTCAGATCTAGTTCCTGGCTCTGACATAGCTCTCTTATAGGTGAATCTGCACATCACCCTATAACAATGTAGTGACATGCTACATCGCTATACAGTGCACTACAGTGACATAGCAATCATGCGGGTCTACATGTGATTCCTAGCTATGTCACCGTAGTGGCATGCTTCTCCATTCTATCATGCCACTATGGCAATGTAGCGGCAAAATCTAAGCATACACTGTGTGCACATTGCCATAACTGCCCATACTGCTCCATGCTTTAGTACTTCCAAAAGGAAGTACTAAAGTATGGCGCCATATCAACATCATAGTATGGTGATGGGTAGATGCGCCCTATGTACCCTTACATATGTCAGTTTCTCACTGCATCTATTTCCCATCAATAATATTGGGTGGATAATCCTCTGTCTATTTATTGTAACCTCTTTGGGCAGGGACTATCTACTGTTGTATAAGACTCTTGTTTGGGACCTCTTGATGCTACCATTAATGCAATCCCTATAATTGAGGTATGAAGGACAGGGAAGGGGTTGTCAAAAACATTAACTGTACTGTTTGAAAGCCTGTTCTTCAATTTCACCTACTACAAACAAGATAACTCTTATAATAAAAAGAACTCTAATGAATCATTAATTCACAGCACTTGTAAGCATGGTGGTTTTATCTGGCAAGTATTATCTGTTCTTATTGCATATAAAAAATAAACTAGGCTAACCACGTAGAAATAATTCATTCTGCTGAACAAAAAAACTAGAGGTATTAAAGGTGGAAATAAGACTATCAGGACATTTACACCAACAACCTTGCTCCAAGATACATAGCAAGAGCATTACACTGAAGAATAATCCTAACCATATTTCAGGAGGATATAGTAAAGTTGAACTGCTTGAGACTAAATTGTAGACTGATAAAACTATTCATAATCAATCTAAATATTTCTGTGTTCATTTTCATCTTGTTGCTTTGTCCTCCCTTGGATTGCTCTAACCTTTTCCTTTCTTTGTATTTAAATTCAGGTGTACTCTTCATTTCCATTGTCATCAGTAGTAGCTCTATACATATGGATATCAAAGGACAGAATTTCCCTTTAAAGTTTACATCTTTCAGATCCATTCTGTTCTTCAAAATTCAAATACTTTAGACTTTAGGCTACAGGTAAATTAGAAAGGAAACTTAAAATCTGATGATCCTGCAATGCCCTGCTAAGGCTATGTAAACAGAAAAAAAGAAAGAAAGAAAGAAGGAGGAATATGACAACTTTACTTTGATAGATAATAGGCTGCAAGGGCATTTTCTGCTGCTTTGGATGCTACTTGTTTTCAGATACAGCCTCCTAAATATTGGATACACTAGAATTTCCTGGTGAATTTAGAAGATGATACTAATAACTATTTAACTGAAGAATCAAGTGCATTTGTACAAAACCATATTTACAAAGGCATTTCTATCCTAACACAGATCTTTCAACTGGTTAAAAAGAGATTATCCAAAATTAGGTTTGAATCCTGGCAGCTGAATCCTGTCAAGGGCCATTTGGGACTCCCATTGGAAAAGAGTCTAAAACATCCCCAGCAGATAGGAAAACTCTCCCCAGTTTGGCTCAGTGTTCCCTAGTGGCTCCTTCATATTTTAACTGACAGGCCCTAGACATACATACAATCACCTGTTAAACATCCATCTGATAGATTTTGGTCTGCACCACAAAGTTTGGAGCTGAATCCAAATATCCCCAAAGCTCAAGGTGGGTTTGGTTTGGCTTTGGCCAGTGTCCAGTAAGAAACCTCATGTCTACACCACAGTCCCAGGTGTGACTGCAACTCAGGTAGACCTATCCTAACTAGCTTCAAACCAGCTGGCTCTGCTGCTCGTAGACAGGTAGCTGTGGCAGCAAAGAACTCAGCCCTGGCCAGCTACCCAAAAATGTATCCGGCATGTTAGGAGAACTTTGCAGCCTGCACTGAAATTCATATTGTCATGGCTACACTGCCAGCGGTACTGAGCTGTTTTAAAGCCAGCTTGGCTCTTTTATTTCCTACACAAGGTGGCCAGATGAACAAGAAGGATATCTAGGGAGACAAAAGCAAATCTCTTAAGCAAAAGCAGGTGGGGTAGAAGGACAAAGCCAGACACTGCTTGTGCAGGGGAGGACAAGAGCATGAAGAAAGGGGATTTTTCTGTCTGTTTTACTCCTGTCCTGTTTGTGTCCAACTGCTTGACAAACAAAGTCATTATCATTTTACGGAGGGGGAATAGCTTGTAGGTCAACCTGCAGGTGAATGGCAGAGCCAGGAAGAAAATCAAATTCTCCCAAATCTCAATGGAGTTTTCTACCCACTATATTGGGAGAAAGCAACCTATGGGCTACAGGCCAGATTCAGCCCACTGAGCAATGTCAGTCAATCTGCAAAGCTGGGGCAACATCAGCAATTCTACAGCAGAATGGCAGGAGGGTATAAGGCGAGGATGAGCAACAGCACCAGCAAAGGGAGCAGTGGCCTATCTTCAGAGCGAGCTGAGCTAATTTGGCCCACTGTTCCTGTTGCACTAGGCAACACTGAAACCACTGTTGAAAGTGCCTCCTTATCTATGCTGCCTAGACAGTAGGAAGGGGAGCATTAAGAGAGACTGTTCTCTGCTTCTTTGTTGTCCTCAAGTGAAAGAATAAGGGAAAGCAGAAGGAAATGAGGAAGACTAGTCTGGGGGTTAAGGCACAGGTCAAAGAGTCAAAAGATCTGGGTTTTTTCCTCAGTTGTGTGAAATTGGGCAAGTTACTTGATCTCTGTGTGTTTCAGTTATCCATTGGTACAATGAAGACAATCCTTCTTTCATTTATCTGCAGTGTAAACTCCCTGGAGCAAGAACGAGCTCTTGTGGTTACGTTCAGTGCCCAGAGTTTTAGGGTTCCTTGATGCTACTAACAGAAGCCTGATTCTCCTTCCACTTAAGCTGGCTTTATACTTGTGGAGCTCCTTTGAGGTCATTGCAATATCTGGCTTAAAGTGAGATAAGTAAAAAGGGATTGGGGTCCATAAGTCCAACTATTTAGAAACAGTTTGATCATTCTGAGCATTAATCTACTCATTTATTCATTCTCTTGCAGAACTTTTATCGCAGAAACCTCTATACTGCTTCAATCTGACGTCAATGCAGGATTCAGAGATGATCCTTGCTGCCACATTTCACTTTTATTCTGACAAACGCCCCCGCCATCGAGAAGTATTCTGCAAGCGGTCCAAGAACTCATCTTGCCGCCTCCTCCACTTGCCCCAGATCCCACGGCTCAACCTTATTTTCCGAAGCATCCCCCAGAACTCTGCCTATGGGCTAGTCAAAGGGAATGTGACTGTGTTTCCCCAAAAGCGGGGGTCATGGCAAGTGAAGGACATCTCACACATCATAAATGAATCAAAGCTGGCTGGTGAACTTATTCTCTGTGCAGAACTTGACTCCGGAGAGAAATACCAGGGAATACCTGAGTGGGTTGCTCGCCATTTTCCATACATACTTGTTTATGCCAATGATCTAGCAATAGCTGAACCTAACAGTGTGGCAGTCACCCTCCAACGATATGACCCTTTCCCTTCCAGTGATGGAGATCCAAACCTGTCTCCCAATGCTTCCTCAGACACACGTGTGAGGAGGGACACATACCTTCCCAGCTCGATCCAGAACAATGAGTTGCCTGAGGTGGAATATATCAACAATGATTACAATAAACATGACATATGGGAAAGTGCCTACAAGTCCCTAAAACCAAGAACCTCACGTAAGGATCGCAGGAGGAAAGGGCATGAAAATACTGAAACACTCACAAAATCTCAGATGCTAAATTTTGATGAGAAAACAATGAAGAAAGCAAGACGGAAACAATGGAATGAGCCTAGGATTTGCTCTAGAAGATACATGAAAGTTGACTTTGCTGATATTGGCTGGAATGAATGGATCATATCTCCTAAATCATTTGATGCCTATTACTGTGCAGGGGCTTGTGAATTTCCAATGCCCAAGGTAGTATGAGCCTTTACTGCTTATTATTTCCAGACATACCTCCTAATCTTTTATCTGGTGTATGCACACTGTATTGAATGTTCCATTTCTCACAATATTCTAGGACGTTGTCTAACTTATCTAACTACTCAAACAATAGGATCTTTATCAACTCACCATATTTATTTGCATAGCACACACACCTTTTCCCCCAAAATTAGCTATAGGAAATTGCAGGGGCAGAGAGCATCTCTTAAGGAAATTGATTTCTTCAGTGGCTGAAAGTTTGGGCTCCAAGCTGGGGCAGGAATCCTCTCCTCAGCTTCACTCTCCCCCTCCCAGCTACGTGATCAACAGGACTGGTCTAACCCTCTCACAGCCACTGCTAAATTAAGGCTTTTATAGTATCAGCCTACCTACAGTGTCAGTCTACCTACCTACTGCTGTAGCAGTAGCAGCAGCAGCATCACTTACGGAGGAGGAGGGGTGAGGTTGAAGAGAGTACTTTGCTTTTACTATCCAGAGCCTTCAGTTGCAAGTAAGGCTGTCTACACCCCAGCCATTTTTTCTTTCTTCTCAAAATGAGGTGTGTGTCTTATTTAGAGTAGTGTGGTATAGGAATAGTTACATTACCTCAGAAACTATTTTGAAGTCTAACAGATTTCTCCCTTAAGGAAACACACTCCAGCCTTCTTCTGGAAGCTATCTTACTGCTTCTTGCATTAAATATTCATTCGATAAACAGGAGCAAGATAGTTTCTTTCCTATTTGGGGATAGGGGCCTGGGCTGGAACCCAGGATCTCTTCCTTGCCAGGAAAAGCAGCCATGTCATTGAGCCATCTGGTTCTCCTCATTTTGGCCCCACAGATCTTCATTCTCTGGCTGTCTAGTGAGTCAGTTTCAAAAAGAGGGCTGGAGAATACGTTGGGCAATACCTACCCTGTGACTTGGAGGTAAGAGCATTTTGGAAAGCAGGCAGCACAGGTTCAAATTATTTCTTTTGCTTAGAACCTGGGTAAGTACCCTGATCACTCAGCTATTGGGTTAAAAGTTTGGAAGGTTGTCTTCTTCCTCTAATGCCAAACACCTGCTAGTTATGGCTGCTCTGCAACTAAAGTTTTGGGACTTACCCAACAATATGCATATGGATGGCACATATAGCATCCACAGTGCAGCTTATTAAGCAGGCTCAGTAGGAAAGCAGAGTGAATGTAGCTAAATGGAATCCAAAGCGTGCACAAGTGCCAAAAGTTGCTGTTACATGACTACGTAGTTTCTGCGTATTTATACCCAAATCTTGAACTTGTTGTATTCTATGTTGGAAGGATATGTTCTGTACTTTACATTAGGAGTAATATATGTTTCAATGGTGTTACCATGGAGCTGGGAGAAAACTTTTGGTGATAACATTTTTGATGAATAATGCATATTTGGTGATCGTGAAATATTTTATAATTTTTTCTTTCATTGTGAATTGTTAGGGGTTTTTTGACATTTTAAAAGCAATGCCAGCCCCTGCCAGGTGCTCTCTTTGTCATGTTGGGCAAGTCATGCAATCTACCTTTGCTTCAGTTACCAACTGATAAAATGGAAACATTTTTCTGTCTGTATTGTCAGCTCTATGGTTAGGGACAGAAATTATACATAAAGTGGTATAAGTGATAGGAAACTGGTTCAAATCTGTAACACAACAGAAGTTCAGTACACATAACCTGCTGTCAAAGGTTAAATGCAGACAGTCAAAAAGCCCAAGGCTGAATTGATTCAGTCTTTGCAGGTTAGTCTAAACTGCAAAGATTGAATCAATAAGCAAATGAACAGACATTCATTTTTGATTCAGGAAATGCAGCCACATGCCTGCAATTGCTCAAGCCAGAAGCTGGGGGACCCTAGAACATGGTTCTCTGGCACATAGCCAGCATGGGTTGTGTGTTCACTTCATTTTCCTGATGCCCCCAAGGTCTCTGGGATTTACAGTCCACAAGCACAGGAACAGGACTCTGCTGGGTTGCTCATCACTTCCTCTTCCTGCTTCCAAGTATCTCTGGGATTTGTAGTCCACAGTCGCACCCAGCACTAAGTAAACCAGTAGGGCCGGGCAACTCTGTACTTGGGGGGAAGGTGAGTTTAACCCCCCTCTCTGACTCCAGACCCTGGCTGAAGTTTGCCTGAGGGCCAGCCAGTGAGGTCAGTGAGCTAACCCTCACTGCTCCAGCTAGGGAGCAGAGAAGTGGAACCAGAGTTGCTCTCTGGAGCAGGCAGCACAGCCCATTCCAGATCAAGGCTGCAAAGCATGCTGGGCCGCTGGGGGACTCTGGTTTAACTTGAACCAGGAAGGGGTCTGGGACAGAAGTTTCATAAATGGGTTTGACCTAAATCAGTTAAGTATGATACTACATTCAACCAGGTTTATCTTACACCAGTTTCAGCCATTTTGAAACTGGTTTATGTACACTGAACTTCTGTTCTGCTACAAGTTGAAATCAATTTCTGATCACTTAAACTGGTTTATGTGTAACTTCTGTCCCTAGCCAAAATGGCCAAAACTGGTTTAAGATAAACCTGGATGGATGTAGTATCAGATTTAACTGATTTAGGTTAAATTGGTTTATTCAACTTCTATCCCAGATCCCCTCCAGATTCAAGTTAACTCACAGTCCTCTGGCATCTCAGGACATTTTGCATCTCCCCAGAAAACCCCACCCCTCACAAGCTGGGCAGGCTAGTTTTAGTCCGAGCTGTCTGCTCCAGCCAAGCAACAAGGCAAGCTCTAGCATCCCTAGCTTGTAGCCTGAGCCACTGCAGGCATGTGGCTGCATTTCCAGAATCAAAAGTGAATGTCTGTTGACTTGCTTATTGATTCAATCTCTTCAGCTTAAATTAACCTGTGAATATTGAATTGATTCAGCCTCAAGCTTTCTGACTGTCTGCACTTAGCCTATGCAGCAAGAACTGGCTTCTGTGGTTACAGTCAATGCTGCAGTGTTGGAGCTCCTGATCACTACAAAGAGGGTTGAGTTTCCTCCCATTTAGGCTGTTTTAAAACTGGTTTAACTTTAAAGAGCTTATTGTAATATAATGCAAACAAAACTTCTTTATTGCTGTTGATTTGAAATGACTCTTCTTTTTGTGAGCCTATAATTTTTCGTTGATAGCTTGTAAATGCTCCATAGGTAAATAGCATTTTTAACCCAAACAATTTTTTTACTTTCCAGAAGTGCCAGCAAGCTGGGGAAAAAAAAGATAGACATATAACTCCAATTTTGAATCTCTTCTATTGGAGGAGGTGAAATTTACTTTAAAAGTTCCATACGAAAGGTCCATAGGAGTCTTGACATTAATGGCATCTGAACTATGGTTTCCTGTTTTTATTTTTTTCTATTAGAACATAGCTGTATCATGGTGACTCATTCCTATCAAATTTACTGACTGACTGAAATATACTGCAGGTATATTCAGCACTGGACAAATGAGACTCCTACACTAACTAAGGTTCACTCTCTGTGTCCAGCCCTGTGACATAGTACCCTATCTACCCTGCCCCTGCCACTTATGCCATGCGGCGTATTACTCTGTAGTGTCCTATAACAAAAAGCAAAAGTTACACTTAACTTCCGTACCAGACTGGATGGTCAGCACAGGTCATGTAAGACATAGGAACAATTTATGAATGTTCAGAAATTCAGTAAATATATCCAGGAAATGCACTGACACATGTTGGAAATGTGTGGCCCTAATTTGAGATAAAATCAATGGCTAATTGCACAGTCAGAACACAAACACTTGGTAAAGCCCTACAGCAATGAATCTGAAAGTACTGAAGAATATACCCTCAGCTTCCCTATATATAAGATAGATAGATAGGACATGGCAAAACTGCAGAAAGCGGTGAGACTAAAGCATGAGAAGATGTACATGAGACAGCTTTACTGTAGCTAGCTTAGGTACCAGAATCAGATGCAGAACAAGACTTCATCACAGGTCAGGCACACCTGCCAAGAATACTTGCATACTCTGCATACTTACACAGAGAAGCAATCTGTGCTGAAACCTGTATTTCTAGCTAATTTATCACTTCTATTAGTATCAAGCTAACTAAATTAAAATTGGCTTATGTTCACCTAAACATACTGCATTCACACTGCCTAAATGCAGTGTAGACAGACTAGGAGCAAGATAATATGGCTAGTCCACTGGAACACATGGAGTCTGTGACAGGTTCCATAGCACCAGATTTAGTTTCATGTTCTAATCATAAAATCATCTTGCCCCTTTACTATAATAAAGCTGGGTTCTTTTGGGCAAAACAGCTTTTCTGTATCAAAAGTGGGTAGATAAGTTCTTAGCTGTAATACAAAACTAAAATATCATATAAATAAACCTAAGCCATTTCTAACATTTTCATCTTTAAATGTCTTTGAAGAGACCTAAAATCATTAATCTTGTGCTCATGCTTTTAATACTGAGCTTACAAAGGTGTTAGAAATGAAGTGTAACTCTGAGTTACAAAATCAAAATCCAAAATCTTTGTGTGTGTAGATGTGTGGTGTTTGTTTACACATCTTATTCTGAACAAAGCCTACTTATTAGTGACTCGCAACTTTTGTTTTAGAGACTAACTGCAATACTCAATTTTTCAATCATACCTTTTAAATATAAGCAACAAAACTTGCACAAAGAAGAGCAGTTCCTGAATGCAGACTTTAGTTTCAATGCATACAAACTACTTAATCTTGGAGGAAAAGGGAATACTATTTGTAGGAGCAAAAGCAGTGTTGGGCCTTGCCAAATGTGGTTGTCCAAGCCACAGTCAAGAGCATGAATTCAAAAGTCTGCATATGTTGGTTTGTGATTTTAGATGTCCTAAGTCAGAGGCAATGGTGAAGTTTTTCAGATCTAGACTATACTGATAAACCTGTGAATGAAGGATGGATCATTTGTAATTGGAAAAAAAGAACTGGGGTTTCTCTTATGAGATATAGTGCTAGAGCTGTTTGATCAAAGCTGTACTTTACTGCTGGGATGTTGACAAGCAGCAAGTCATGAGAGACGCAAGGATATTTTTGTGAGTGATATCATTGTTGGGATAGATTTAGACAAGATTTATAATGTAGTACATTCTTCTTCAGGTCTGAGAAAAAAGCAGGCCCAGCAAGGACTAAAAACATCCTTCAGGGCTCTGAAATTGGAGGAGAGAGAAATTCTCAGGGGTACCTGGCAGACAAAAAAAAGATAGCTTGATTAGTGAAAGGTCAAGACCCTTTAACAGAGAAGAGAAGTATTATCATTTGTGGCGTGAAAAAAGATTAGCAGGAATCAGGTAGGTTACAGTGAAACATGAAGTCAATATACGTGTTAAGTCCTTGGTTCTTAGTGTCCAGCCAGTTTATGATTTTTTGTTCCCAGGCTTGCCTTTTAAAGGAGTTTTGCAAATTTCCCTTGAGCACGAGGATAGTGAGGTCAAAGTGAGTGATGGTTCTGTGATGCATTTTCCAACACATGTTTCTGGGTCTGTCTTTAATCTTCTGCCTGTAATCATTCAGTCTGGTGTGTAGTTTAGTCTAGTTTCACCCACAGAGTTTCCATGAGGGCATATGTATGCTGGATGAGATATACCAGTTTTTGGAAAAGATGTGTAGGATCTGTGGATTCTCATGAATCCATTGTGGGAAATATTGTTTGTTGTAGCAATAAAGATGTGATAGTTTTTGCATTTATTATAAAGGCAAGGCTGTATCCCATTTGATGCCTGTTCTCAGCCCTCCCCAGTCATGGCTTTCAAAGAACTTCCTAACCTTGCTCATCTCATCCGTGGAACCAAACTCCCCACTGATTAACAGACATCAACTGGGACACCCCATATATTACATCTTACTGGAATCTTTCCTCAAGAAGGCAAGAAAGCAATCTCTCTTTGGGACTGAATCAGTGAGGCCTAAAGACATTAGATTGCTATCAACCTAGGCTGGATTCTATATTACTTAGGGCCTTGTATACACCTTACTCTAAGAGCTTCACAAATGTTGACCAGTGTTAGTGCTAGCTTGAGTTGGGAGCAATCACACATTTAGGCCAGCAGGAGCCTGAAGAACTAAAAGGTAAGAATACCTTTCTCATTCCAGGCTTCCCTCCTGCCTCCCAGGGCTCTCCCCAATTCTTTCTCCCCCTGCACCCCTGCCATCTGTGCTGTTAGGTTGCTGCTGTCCTCCACTGAGCCCAGCCCAAAGAGCAGCAGCAACAACCAGGCAGGAAGGTTAACCCTTCTCTGCCTGCTCCCTCCGGACAGACAGCTCAGGGGCTGCAGGGGGACACTGAGCAGGGATCTGGGGTGCTGGGCAGGGATGGGCAGTAAACTGGATCCAGGCCACTGAGGTGGGGAGGGTGTTTACAGCGTAGCCTAGCCTGGAGTGGCTATACCTTAGTATAACATGAGCTGGGTAACATGGATTAGAGATAATCCTGCCCTGGAGTAACATAACTTTGAGGCACCTAAAGAGTGCTTAAAACTAGTTTCAGGTGTTAATATGCAGACAGTCAAGGTATTAAGAGCTCCAATAGCTGCCCAAAATTACTGTGTAACAAGGTCTTTACTAAAAAGGATGAAGTTTCTAACCTCCAAAGATGTATAGTTAATATCAGAGAAATTCAGAAAAGACCTATTACTGACATCAGCTCCAAGACTGGATTCCAGCTTAGACAGCAAGCTATGTCTTCCACAGATGTAAACCAGCATAGCTGCTTTGACGTTAATGATGTTCTGTTGATTTACACTGGCTGAGAAGCTGCTTCTGTGTCCATTAGTGTGTATCTGGCACTGTGGAAAATCAGTGCTCACATTTATCCTTTTTGTGGGATCTACGATAACTAAAAATTTCTTGGTTTTGGTCCTTGTAAAATTTCCAAAACTATGAGTTTCATTTTGAGTCAAGGACTTAAACCCCCAAAGAAAAATTTCCTAAAACTCATAAATGTTTCCTGCCTAGGTTTTTTGCGGAGAAAGTCAAGATGAGGTAAGAAGAAGCTGACAGTAAGTGGATGTAACTTATATGGAGGGATTGTAGAGAGAGAAGAGCAGCTAATAAGGCCCTGCAGGTGTCAGATAAAACAAGTATGTGTGGGGGGGAGGAGGTACTTTATTTTATACCTTCTTTAGTTGCTTTTCCTTTATCAGTTCCATAATTTTGTCCTCTAAGGACCAAACTGTTCCAAAGTGGGATTGCCTTGGAGGTGAAAGAGGGTGGAACTTGACCAACCTTATATAACTTGCTTGCCAGTGTGTAATGACTTACCATTTGGACCATAATTATGTCACTATATCAACAGCATCACTGCACTGCATTCATCTTTGACTATCATAAGCTTTCCACTTAAGTACATTGGCATAAAGGTAAAGCAAAAACCTAGACCAGCATCACTCAAAACTTGAGCCAGGCTTTCAGAAAGGCTGGCAAAATTCTCCACTTGGCCTGAACTGGGTGGATGTGCTGCTTGATCTCACTATGGATTTGTTATTTAGGTAGCCAGGTTCCATGCAGAGTAACAGTGCGTAATACATGGTTCTTTCTATGAACATTGTTGAGGTTTGTATTTGTGCCCTTCAAGGAATGCAGGCTGTAGCGCTCTAAAAGTGCTGGCTCTTTGGCAGTCTAACATAGCAAAGATACGAACCAAGCAGAGAGCTGGAGAAATGATTTTAGGGAAGAAAATGCAAGACTGACTTTCTATCATAGGGAAATCTGTCTATTTCCTATTGTGTTAGAGCCTTAAGACTGATATAACCTCTTGCAGGTTACTATCCTGAGATCCCATAGACTAGTAACTATGTGGGCTGCTGTCCATTAGAAAGGAGTTAGTGCATTTTGTAGAGTGGTGGTTTAGCCTTTGTGACTGTTCCGAGTAAAAACTGCAAAATTTAAAAAAGCAAAATGTAGTTAAACAAAAATAAAAATCATGTAGCGGTTTTTAATAACATTTAAAATACTGAAGTAGGAGTCTATGGGTCCAAGTTGTATCCTTAGCTCTGCACTCACTGTGCAGTGTTGAAAGCCACCCATTCTCTTCTGTAGTTTTGCCATCTGTCCAACAGGAATAATAATCTTACCAATTTAGCTTAATTCATTACTCTTTGTAAAGGGCGCTGAGACCTACAGATGGATGGTGCTATGGAAGAACAAGCTGTTGTTTATCACACTAAAGAATTCTAATTACAAAAAGACAATTTCCAGGATAAGTCACTTGATGAGACCTGCCTTTATTTCAAAGCCCCAAAGGACCTGCAATGAATTTCACAGATGATAGTGGCTAAGATACTATGTTTTACTCAAAAGCATTTAAAAGTTTTAGCCTGGTTGAGTTTTTACTGACTTTGAGCTATATCTTAAAGGCAGCATAAGTTGTCATTTTTAAGGTTAAAAATTAGCAACTAATTAACCTAGAAACCTCTTCTGTATAGTACTTATGTCCTAGATAATTTTGTATGCTGAACTTGAAAAATTAAGGAATTCCCATGTGTGCAATTCCAAAGAAAGCAGAAAAGTCCCTATTAATGTTAGGGGTAAAACTTTCTGCTTATTTATATTATCCTATATTTTCAAATGTATGTAGTATTTTATCTTTTCTAAGCAATAGGACACAGAGCCACTGTGTGCTGTTCAACAGTTGTAGAGGTGGCTTCATTTTAGTGGTCATGTGTTTTCAGTTGGGGATTTCCAGAACTGCAGGCAAGTATTTGTGTACCAAATCTGTGTATGTAGATTCTGCAGTTGTTAATGGCAAAAGCATACCAATAAGACAAAAGAGGTTTGACTATACATTTACAGTCACTTACTGAGACTATGTGCAATAACAGTAACCTGCTCATGATGGAACTGCACTGCCCTGTTTCCATTCTGTCATAGCTTTTCACACTTTCTTTCCCTCTTACTGAACATTGTTGAACTATTTCCACTAGAAAATCAGTAGTAAAAATAACAAACAATACACTGTTCAGTGCATTGGTACTATACAAGTTTAACCACAAACTCATTTTACACACCCCTCTTCCCTCTCTCTCCTCCACACACACACAGGGTCAGTGAGGGGTCTTGCAGGCATGCAGAGATGGACAAAGCATTCCGTGATTAGAGGCATTGAGTCCTTGTCTATGTGGGAGAAATCAACTGGTATAGTGGTTGAAGCATAATTTAATTACTTTAGATTTACTCCACAAAGTGGGTAGCACTCTTATTTCAGAAGAATTCCTCTGCTTCTATGACAGTAATTTTTCCAGAAGAGGGCAGTTGTTTCGTATTAGCATCCACTTGAAGACTTACTCCTGAATAGATATGACAGCCAATTTCCCCACATAGAGGCTGCGTCTACACAAGATGCTTACTGCGCAGTAGGAAGTTCATTAGTTCTGCACAGTAGCCTCATGGAGCACAAACTGTGATACAGTGCTACTACATAGTGGTAACATGCTGCCGCACAGTCAGCATCACCTGGAAGCTGTGCAGGGACGCTACTGTTCAATAACGCTGGTTACTGCACAGTCATTTAATACTTGGCTATGCAAGTTCTACATGACTGCAGTAACTGCGCAGTCAGTGTCTCATATAGATGTGACCAGACAAGACCAAACAGATTAGTGAAGACTAGGAGGTGGAAGGGAAGTAATCTTAACCATGGCTTTTGCTTCATGAGTCCACAGAGAGCGGGTCACAACTTCAGTGCTCTCTGACTGCGTAAGCTAAGGAGTCTAGCCCTATGACTGATTGATGCCTCCCAGGCAGGAGTACAGAGAACATGAAGGATTCTGTACTTTACTCCCGTGGGGCTCAAGTGCATGGGGGAAGACATGGTTTATTCCTGTATTTTCACTTTTTCCAAAAAACCTTATCTACAATCATTTTCTAAGCCCATTTGGGAAAGTGATTTCCTGTAAGTGAAACAGCAATTATTTCTCCCTTTGTTCCAGATTGTCCGGCCATCGAATCATGCTACAATCCAGAGCATTGTAAAAGCAGTAGGAATCATTCCAGGCATTCCAGAACCCTGTTGCGTTCCTGACAAAATGAACTCCCTCAGCGTCCTGTTCTTAGACGAGAACAAAAACGTCGTTTTAAAGGTATATCCCAATATGTCTGTTGAGACCTGTGCCTGCCGATAGGTCTTTACAAATAAACCTTCAATACAACCAACACATTCTGCTTGACTACACTGGGAAAGTTGTGAATGGGAAATGACTTAGATTGTGTTTGTGAATGAATCCAAACCCACATCTCCTTCTACAGAAAGAATGCAGAGACACTATAGCAGCGCACGTGCTCACCTCTAAGGACCTTAAATGTCATCATTTGTCTTGTAACGTAACAATGATTCACCTTTCAGAAATTCCAGACTTTTCAAATCTATTTTAACCCATCTAACTAAGAAATCTGATCATTTTTACTTAAATTTACCGTAACTGGAGGACTAAAATACATTTTTATATACTATTTTCCTGGCTATTTTACTTTTCAGCTAACCAAGAAGAAGGGAATGGACTTTGCAAAAGCAAGAGTATTTTAGAATATTGCTTTTTTACACAAATCAAATCTTTTTGCCTAAAATTCATACCTTTAGTCCACGTATTTATACTGAAAAAATGCTGTAATAAAAGGGCTTAATATACATATTTTTCTTCAGGATTCAAATGTAGTGCACTGTATAAGCTTTTATATATTCAGTATATTAATATAACTATTTTTGGTTACCTTTCCATAATATATACTTTGTTTTACAAAAGATGTAACACTATCCCACCATCATTTCTGTGCTGGTTAATTTCAGGTTCTTAAATATATGTATTCTCTGAATAACACATACTATATAGTAATATGCTTAAATACTAAAAAATAACCAAGATTTATATTTTTGTAAATTATACTTTATATCCTTTAGGTTGTTACATGCTTTTAACAAAAGCTAATAAATTAAGGTACAGTAGTATTTAAAAATAGTTGAAATGTCTTTCTATAAATACACATTGTTGTATTCTGTTAATTAGAGGAAAAGCAATGCTATCTCATTTGGAATGTCCAGGCTATACTTGTCACAATATAATTTATAGATTAAAGCCAGAAGGGACTACTATGATCATCTAGTCTGACCTCTTGCATAATACAGGCCAAAGAACCTCACTCAGTAACTTCTGTATCAAGCATAAATTCACAGCACCCTGGTTGAAAATTGCTGCCTAGTTTGGGAATCTTGATATGGCTTAGGTGGGCCAAGTGCTGAACTGTTCAGTCCCGTCATGATAAAACTGCTTCAGGGCATGTCCAGAAGCAGAACTTTAAGTCCCTGAACTTTAGTTCTCTGTGTCTAGAATATAAGTGATTCCAGGGCTGGGTGATAGCTGAGCAAATGCTTTGAGGTTCTAAGTTTTAGATTCACATTCAAGACTCACCTAAATCACATTTTAGACACCTAGCTCCTTTTATGGTCCTAGCTTTTATGTGCTTCCATTCTCTACCTGTAAAATGGTGGCAATAACACTATCATACTTCATATAAGTGTTGTTAGCAATATTAAAAAATAGTATGTTAATCTTATGGAGAGTCAAACCACCCACCTTAAAAAAGGTTAAAAACAAAAGCATTTTGCTTAACATGAGCATCTCATGCATTCTTTGGTTCCGATAGGGTCTGATTCTTTTTTCACTGTTATAAATATGGTAGAATTTCATTAAAGTTAATGGAGTTACATAAGTGTAAACAAGACGAGAACCAGACCCATAATATATGATGCAATAGCTATACCTGAGTTACAGCTTAAAGTGTAGACCTTTTTTGCAATTTAAAAAAAATATATTAAGCCATTGCCTATGCTGTCCTAAACAAATACTCATCTTTTCCCACAGACATGGCCTTGTTCCCATTTAACATCTGGCTAGAATGACATGTTGGCCTAGTATATTTATGTTCTGGTCTATTACATTTTGTTTTCCCTAGGGAGCCTATTTTACACCCTGAACTATTCCTTGGTCACAGACTTGCTTTCCAAGTCATGATGATGCAGGCGACTAGGAGAAGGAAACACAAATCTTTGATTCAATATGTCTGTAGGTAAAAGTCCCTCTTCTGTACACAGTGAGGGTACTTTAAAGAACATGGTCAACACTTAAAATTTTTGCTGGCATAGCTGTCAGCTAGATTGCAGAAAAAAAAATCACACCTCAAACTGATGTAGCTGTGCTTGCAAACCTTTCTAATGGAGACACAGCTTATGTAGGGAAAAGAGTTCTTTTGCTGGTATAACTTATTTCATTTAAGGAAACAGAATGAGACATATCAGCCAAAGGACGTTTTTCTTGCTATAATCTGAGTCTCTGCTTGGAAGACTTGGAAGGTTTTCTTTCAATAAAGCTATACCAGTCAATTTTATAGTGCAGAAAAGGCCTAGGCCAAGATTTTTCAAAAGCAGTGATTGATTTAAGGAACCTTAATGTGTGGTTACTTTACCTCATATACCTTAAAAGGGGCCTGTTCTTGAGCCAGTGTCTAGAACACATCCTATGAAAACCAGGATCCATAAGTTGTGTAAAGTTTGGAGTCCAAAATCACTTGGCATTTAAAAGGCTTGCCCTAGAATATGGTGTTTCAGTTATTGCAGTGGGAAGGGGGTAGTTTGGAGATGGAGCATAAGAAAGAGCCTGTATCAGGGAAATACTTTCTCCAGAAGCTGATTCTAGTATAATCTATTCCTATTGACTTCACTGGGAAATATATTTGCATAGGACCTCTGAACAAAAGGCTACATCAAGCTTAGGCTGAAGTTATACGTTACATTTACACCATACTAAATCTGTGGAATGTTAACCAATTTTAAAAACAGAATGTGCTGTAAGCAGTTACACATTATGAGTTAATACTGTTCCTTGCCTGCATAACTCGGACTTGCCACTGGAGGGCTGCTGAGCAGGGCCACGAGAGCCAAGACACCTGGGGTCTATCCCCGTTCGGAGGATGCAAGGCAGCAGTGCATCCTGGGATGCTGGAGGACTCATTTTATCTCTGTGGAGCAGACTGAATTTATCCTAAAATTTTCTAAGTAGCATGGGCTAGAGTTAACCTTCTCCTGAAGCGGCATAATGTTGAGATGCTCAGAAGACACTTAACTAGAATTAATGAGTTTTAACATGTGGATGCTCACATTTTAAGTGTCCTTAGTATGATCTAAGTTTAACATGCACTTTGAAGGTAAATCATTGGCAAAAAGAGTGATGTTATTACTAAACATAAACAGGTGAATAGTGAGTAGGAGCTGGGAGGTAATTTTACTTCTGTATATCGCACTGGTAGATGAACACTAGAATACTGTATACTGAACTAGTGTCCACATGTGAAAAAGGATATTGAACCAGTGGAGACAATACAGAAAGAGCAACAAAAATTATTTGAGGGGTGAAGAAATCACATTACAGAGAGAGACTCAGAGGGTGCCTCTACACGTGCTCAGTAAAACATCACCATCTACACGTGTGGCAGTTAGGTCAGTGTAGACTTATTTACTATACTCTGAGATAGTACTTGTGTCGGATGGGACTATCTGAAGGTGGAATAAATTATTTTGCTTATGTGCATGTGTAGATGGTGATGTCAGGATTAGCTTACTCCGGATCAAATTGTACCAAAGTTTATTCAGTCACATTAATTGCATGTGTAGACATGCCAAGAGAATTCAATCAGAAAAAAAGTCTATGAGGTGACTTATTTATTATGTAAGTACCCTAATGACAAGAAAATTCCATGCATGAAAGGGTGTTTTAATATAATACAGAAAAGCATAACAAGATCAAAGCCTAAAAGTTGAAGCAAGACAAATTTAAATTTTAAAGTAGGCACAATTTTTTTTTAAGTAACGACAATCACCCAGTGAGACAAAATCCCTAAGGAAGTGATGGATTCTCCATCTCTTAATGTCTCTAACTCAAGATTAGATGCCTTTTGGAAAGATATGCCTTTGCCAAAAAAAAGTTATATTTTATTCGGACATAATTTACTTGGCTCAATACAGGGGGCAACATCACTGAAATGTTATTCCCTGTGCTAAATGAGAGGCTAGACTTGATGAGCTCATGTCACATCTGGCCTTAAAAACTACAAGTCCAGAAAACAAGATTTGCTTGTCACTGGAGAAGAGTCATGTCACAGGATGGGGTCCTTAAAGATGGCCGTTTTCTCCTTAAGCCCCTTGACCATGCTAGTGTGGCCCAATGGGCACCCTCAGTTCTCGCTCATCACGTCTTTGATGAAAAATATGAAAATAGGGAAGCTGCCTTTAAGTTCTCTTGGACACGGTTTGATGGACTTACTGACCCCTGTGGGTTCCCAGATCCCTTGTGGGTCTTGTTCCACAATGGGTGTTTCGGGGCACCCTAGCCTTATGGGCTATATGCATGGCTCCAACTGCCCCTGTACCACACCCTAAGCCTCACAGATGGTGCTGGCGTTGTCTTGCCTTGGCCTTGTTATAATTTGGCCCCTTGTCCCCACTGGGCTCTCTGCAGCCCTGTCTCTGCACCCCAAATGCCATGCTCTTTCTGGCACCGGGGTCTCTGCACCCCCAAAAGCCGTGCCCTCTGGTGCCGGGGTTTCTGCGCCCCCGAATGCTGTGCCATCTCTGAAGCCGGGGTCTGTGCCCCCAGCAAATGCTGCACTCTCTCTGGTGCAAGGGTCTCCGCACCCCAAATGCCATGCCCTCTCTAGCACTGGGGTCTGTGCACCCCAAATGCCGCACCCTCTCTGGTGCCGGGGTCTCCACTCTGTAGTGGGCCCCCAATGAGGTCTCCTTCTTCCCCAAATTGCCTCACCCAAACCACCAGTCTTATAAAACTACGAACAAAACATAAGCCCCTGGGCTATAACTTAACGTAGGCTACCAAAGGTGTGCTCTGCCCCTTTACCATTACCCAGAGCAGAGGTTAGTCAGGCCTCTTTCCTTTCTCATTCTAAGAGGGCTCCTTCCCCCTTAGCCACCGGCAGTGAGCTGCCTCCCTTAGTTTCAGCCTGGGTTTATATGGGCCTAAGGCCCTGCCCCTTCCTGCCAGCTGACCAGGTACAGGTGCTGACTAATTTCCACCTTAGCCGGTTGCCATGACAACCTGCATCTAGGCTCCTGCCTGGCTCTTTGGGCTCTCCCCAGGCAGTTCCTGCTTTTCCTGCTGTACTAGGAGCAGGGCACCTTAGTGCCTTGCGACAAATCAGATAAAAGCAGAGTAAAGGAAGATATGCTTTGTAGGGTTGTGTGAAGCTTCAGCCCCTGATTCAGTTTGGTGGAGTTTTGGCCGGATTCAGTGGCCAAATCAGCAGTGTGGGGAATCCCGGTGCCCAGGAGGGCGCGATTCAGCACTAGCAAGGGCACAGCTTGCAGGGTGCATAGACCCCAGCCCAGAGAGGGGTATTTTGGGAAGCCTAGGTGGGGCACAGTGAGCCCCAAAGGGGGGGGGGCGCATTGTAGAGCCCCAACAAGGGGCAGCATTGAGGAGCCCAAGGGGGGCCACACTGGGAGGCCTCAGAGGGCAACGTTTGAGTTTGGGAAGCCCAAGTTTGGGCCCTGGGGGCCCCTGATAGGGGGCCGCATTGAGTTGGAAATCCAAGTTGCACACAGAGAGCCCCGGAGGGGGCGCACTAGCATAGAAGCAACAGCCATTCCATCCGCGAAGCTTGGGCTGCAGTACTGGGGAGGAAGGAGCCGCAGATAG
>JAGPOW010002742.1:35321575-35333970 GCA_030014935.1 Caiman crocodilus
GTACAGCAAACAACGTGATTTATATGGGTACATGTGTTTTAAATTAGGGCTGCCTGTGGGCAAGATCAATTCATTTGGCACAAACCATTCAGCTATGAAGTCTAATACACAGCTTACTTACTATTGTTAATATAGAGCAAGTAGCAGGCAACCAAGAGTGAAGCAGTTATAATTCTATCAAAAGCTTCAGGTGACATCATAAGCCATGAAAACAAAGCTCAATTCACTAGAATCCTGAGACTGAATTATATTTCTTTTCATTCAGAATTGGCCTGCACAAACCTAAATTAAATATCTGCATCCACCCATGTCCCATGATCCACTTTCCACTGCTGTTTTCCCCAACTTTAGTAAGTTGCCACTGATGTTTCCTTCCAGTTCCTTGTGTTCTCTACTCTTCACTTTTTGTGTCTCGATACTTCTTCTACTTGTTATTACTGTTCCCTTTTCTCTCAGCATCCAGTGTTCCCACTGCCTCTGCTTTCCTACTGTCTCCTGTACTCCAGATCATTATAGCAGCCTCCCCTTCCTGTGGGCATAAAGAAGCAAGTGGAGCCAGAAAATGTGTTTAGTGACTTGTGAAGGTCATAGTACCTCAGAGCATCCATTCAATTCACATAGAAGGCCTGATTCTGTTCCTATAGGGCTTCAGTGAGAACAGGATTATCTTTATGATCAGCTGAAAGGGCAAATAACAGGAGCACCATCCTCCAGAAAGTCACAGGGAGATACTAATAAACATCAACATTTCTTTCATGGGAACTTATGTTATATATTGATTTTTTTATTTAGAGAAAAGATTGGTTTGGTAGTGCCTTTTATCGGACCAATTAAGTTGGAAGAGATGTTAGACTAGCTCTGTGGCACAAAAAAACCCCTCTCTCTGGTCAGATTTGTATTTATACATTTATTCACTATGAAGAAAGACAAAAAAGTATGTTTGGCCCATAGATTCAGATTTCAACCACATTGGCAAAATTCCAGAGCAACACCACTGGTCTCTTCAGACTTTCAGCACTATAATCAGTTCCATAAGAAATGTGCACAGCCTGATAATGGGCTCTAATAAGGCCGAAGTGATGCAATGCCATCTTCAAGTAGCTCTTTTGAGTTAACTGTAGATTCCCTGGGCATCAGAGAGCCTAAAGGTTACACACAGCTGCTATACATCCAGCCAGTTGGAATGTAAGGGGAATACTCCAGCCATGTGTTGTTCTTCACATTAAACATAAGGGAAGCTTGTGTTAAGCAAATAAAGGTTTATGCATAATATACCCACTGAGCAGCACAAATCCTGCTCCTAGCTGTAACAGGCAGCTCACTCTGTTTTGATCAGTATTTGGAACCATGCATTCCTAGGTGAGCAATGACGCTTTACTTTCTCCATCCCCACCCTTATATGACAACTATTTCATATTCCTCATATCAGGGGCCCTGTATGGAGTCTAATGGCTCTGCCAGCTCTATGGCACTTGTGTATACTCTGTAACTTTCTGGCTGGATTCTGCTGCCAGAAAACTCTTGAAACAGCTTGAAAGGCTATGCAGAGATGAGGATTTGAAACCACTGTTTAAACCCACTGTTCTATATGATGTAAATCAGTAGCTAAAACTAAATATACAATGCTGAAGTCAAATTTAAAATATGCTTTATTAATATGCATCTCAGCCACTCCACTGTTATACTGTGGATAGATTTTTTTCGCACAGGCTTTAACCACAGGGAAAGATTTCTGTACATTTCATTGTTATGCCAACAGAAGTCTTCAGTCTATTGTAATGTGTTAATTGGAGCTGGCTGCGAAATGGGAAGTGGCTCCACCAAAAAATGTTGACCTGTTCTTAAAAACTGCAGGAAAACAACAACAGGGACTCCATTCACATGAAAAAGCAAAGCTACACATGCCCCTGTGGCCTTGTAGTTACTACGCCATCATTTAGTACTTCCTTTGGAAAGTGCTAAAGGATGGCACAGTGCCATCTGTGCCTTGCAGTTATTTTTAGCAGCTACATCGCTGTAGCGACATGCTGTACCGAGGATGTGAGTCACTACAGCGGCATAGCTGCTCAGTCACAGTTGTTGCCCACTGACGCTGTGTCACTATAATGCATTGCTACACTGATCACTGATCATTGGAATGAGCCTATATTCCCTTTTCCCCAACCTTTATCCTATGCCATAACCCATCACACAGGATTTGTAATATAATTACCCAGGTGGGCAACACCAGCTGGTTACTACAGCTGAGGAAGTACCACTCCAATTTTGATCAACTTAACGACTGATAAAGTGCCAGTAACCTCACAGGGCTCTGTGCCGTCACATCAACACGGCACACATCGACATGTTTGAGGTGGTCAGCTTACATCCACACGTAGGCTTCAATCTTGAGCTAGGTTACAAGTGCTGAGTGTTCAGCAGTTCAGTGTTGCAAGCTGTAAAAATTAAAAAAATCAGGAGTCAGCTGTCAAAAGTAATGAGAGAGGGAGAGAGAGATTTAATTTACAAAAATATATTATATCATGTTTTGGATCTATTTTTTGAACTCGTCCCTACCCAGCCCTAATATGTGAGGCAGTTTCAGCAGTGCCAGCTCTCCACAGCTAAGATGACCTGTGTCTTGACTTTGCAGGTTGTCTCACTGAGAGATCCAGCTTAGCACACTTTTGTGTAAAATACTATGATGTTCTGCAAATGAGGGAAGCAGACAATAAGAGAGGTTTCCCTACGCCTAGCCATGACTGAAATGTGCATTAGTACTAAACTTCTTGCTTCATAGGGAGAACTGGCTCCAGCAGGGGCTGAAATTATATTAATTGAGCTCGCAACACTGCTGATCCAATGGCTTGAAGACAACTGTCAAAGCTGGGCAAAATAAGGTTATCAAGGCAGTGGCATTCACAAAAGACTTGGTCCTGTCCACATCTAACCTACCAAGGACGGGGTTTAGTTACCTACAAGCTCCTTCTGCAAATGTAAATCACACTAGGGTGGCCTCCATTTAGAAGCCTAATGAAACAAGTTAGTTCCTCTGGGCATCCACAACAGACTGTACTTCCTCATTTGGAGCGCTGAGTCCAGCAGGTTAAAACAGAGAGAACTTTGGGGTGGAGGAGACACTGAATAAAGCTGGGGAAGCCAGCAAGTAATACATCATCCATATCGACAGCTCAAGACTCCCATCCCCAGGGTGTCTTAGTAGCAATCTTCACCTTATTAGTTTCTCAGGAGTACATGAAGCTGACAAGGCAAGGGGTTCTAGCATCAACCACCTCCCTCTTCCCTTGTGCCCGCTCACACTGTTGTTCAGGAATAGATGACTTCAACCTGTAAGCAAGTCCAGCTTCAGCTTCAGGAGCAGGGGTGGGCAAAATACAGCCCACAGAGAGATTCTGTCTGGCCCGCAGTGGTCTCGCAATCCTACCTAGCCCAGGCACAGGGTCAACCCAGGCCATGGCACATGCAGCTGGTCCTGCCATCCCCAAGCATGTAGTGGGGCTAGAGCGGCAGAAGCCAGACTGCCTTCCCAGCAGCACTGGTGGCAGCTCCTTCTGGCTGTTACAGCTGCCAGACATGGCCCCACTACCTGGGCACCCTGGCCTGTGTGCCCTACACCCACCGCCAGGGGCAGGACCCATGCAGGCAGGGTGCTTGGCTGGGCAGCTGGGATGAGGCTATGGACAGGTAGGGAGCATCATCTGGGAGCAAGACAGGCATGCAGGGCTGGGAAGACCCCGGGATCTTGGGGCAGCGATAGCATGGAGCCAGGGCTAGGGCCAGACCAGAAGCATGATCTCCTGCCCACACGGCCCTGCAACAGACACGGACTCTGCAGGCAAGGGTGTGCAGGAAGCAGATCATGGCTCTGCTCCAGCTCTGGCCCCATGATCCCCAGCCCCATGATCCTGGACCCAGCCCTAGACACAGCTCCCTGCACACCTATGGCTCCTGGCCAGTCTGTATGGAGATCCTGGGACTGTGGGGCTGTGACAGCACGTGACTGAGACCATAGCAGGGCCATGACCTGCTGTCCACGTGCCCCTGCAATGAGCAGTCTGCAGGCAAGGACATGGCAGGTAGCAGATCGTAGCTCTGTCTTGGGCCCCATCTTTGTGCTGTCAGTGCCCCACAACCCCATCTTCACCCACCCATAGCCCCATCCCACACAGGGAGTTCTGGTGAGCTGTTGTGCTGGAGGGTGGGGGTAGGTGTTGACCTGGCCCACAGCAGTTCAGCAAAACCTGTTGTGTGGTCCACGGGTCCAAATAATTGCCCATCCCTGCTCTAGGGCATAGATTTCTCTGGTAGCTTTGGCATCAATGCTAGCTGAAGGGGTCCTTGCTCAGGCCCTGGGTAGGGAGGGCTTTAGCAGACTACCTGCTGATCTGTTTGATCTGGCATCAGAACTGGCAAGTTTTTAGTGTCACATTCTCTGGAAATTATTTAGGGAGCAATCATCCATGATTTTTAGCAACCAAACAGAGCAGGGGTTGGCAACATCTTGGACAGCATACCAAAAAGCACACGCAAGTTTGACCTGTAAGGTGTTGGATTGACAGGGGCAGATGGCAGGGGCACTGAAAGAGGCCCAATCCTTGTTGTATCAGTGCAGCCCTGACCCCTTCCCTGCCGTCCAACCGAAGACATGCATGCCAAGCAAAAAGCCTTTTGTGTGCCACACTCTGGCACTCATGACCCTAGAAATTGAGATCATTATAGGTCACTGAAGTTCTCATTGTTTCATATAATTAGCCAGAGGACAGGAGAAAACCATAAGCAGTCTGTAATAGCTATTACTAGTACTTATTTGATCAGTATGTACCATGCTAAACAAAAATGTATGGTACGTCCACTAGATGTTTGTGATCTAGACTTGACAAACAATGCAGTACAGATTGTATTTTCTATCTACAGGAACTGGAAGGGGCAAGATAGTAATGGCTTATACCACAGTTTCACTAAAGAATAATTTGCACCACCCCCAAAATTCAGAATAATATTCTGAGACTTTCCAGGATATTGGTTGTAGCCATGCTAGTCTAAGGACATGAGCGGAAAATGTTCTTTGGGTAAATGCGTGAGACTTTCAAGGAATTTTACTTGAAGGTCACTTTGAAGCTTCAGCTTGTATCTTTCTTCTGAGTGGAGCAGGCTGGTATGAACTCATTATAGTACTGCTGCATGCATTATACTGCCTCCCCATCTGCTTACAACTACAACACTAAATCTTGGCTAAAATTAGAGTGAATGGAAAAGTGGTAAGTAAATATTGCTTAACTTCTTTTTTTAATGTTGCCACTGGGATGGGAGAGTAAATGTTGGGGAGCGGGAGAGTAATTACTGAGAAAAATTCAAAACATTTTTATATAAGTTGTTTTATAATAAAAACGTAGCATGTTTAACAAAAGGTGATTTTTTTTCTAAAAATAACCATTTTTCATTTATTAAAACTTTTAAATTAAAAAAAATCAACCGTATCTAATTTTAATCTATAAATGCCTATGTGCTTTGGGACTCGAATGTCTCAGGAACAGCATCTTTTTTACATGCCGTGAAAACACCAATGGAACTTTTTGTTGAAGTTTGTTTTTTCAAGGGAATCTTGAAAATTTAGTATGATTTATCATTATAGCATTGCTATAATCCCTAAGAGACCTAGTCATGGACCAGGAGCACATTGTCTTTTTGTTCTGCATGTAGCATCTAATACAGTCTCAGACATGGGCCAAGAGACAAAAGACAGATAAAGACAGATGGGGAACAAAAGGAAACAATGAGGCAATATTAATTAGCATGACCTGTAGTGGTTTCAGTACCCCAGCAGCCTAAGCGCTGTCAATATTTTCTTAGACATCATCAGAAAGGACAAATTTAGGGAGGAATTTCTCTTTCCTTATAATGGTCCAATCCTATCAGTTCCCTGAAGATTAATCTTCCTGACATCCTTTCACCTTTCTTGATTTTTCCTGGCATCATGGAAATATAACATATATTACCATATTTGACCATAATCTCCTTTTCCTCTTCCTGATGCATCATAGAAACTGCAACTTCCTTAACATTCATTCCAAGCATATTTCCTCCTATCACATAATATGTCATAATATTTTTAAAATAGAAGCATTCAATGGTCATTTTCCAAATCCAAAATTAGCTTGTGTCAAAAGGTCACCTTTATCTTCTTGACCTGGAGAGCATGATGTGGCAACCAGCAGTGTTCTTGGATTGCTCTCTACTCCTGCAAAGTCTGCTTTTACTGCCACCGTTAGGTGACTGTTTTGCTACTGCAACTTAAGTGAGCTGGTTTGGTCCTTACAAGAGAAAGGAAAGTAATATTGTTATGAGAACAATAGATGGATTGGAAGAGCTGCTAAAAAATTACATCTCTCTGTCCTAGAACCTGCTTGGTATGTGAGTTGAGAGATTAATGCAGACCATTCTGGGAAAGATACAAGGAAATACCTCTTTCCTCAAAGTAAGTAGGAAGTTCAAGCCCATATGAAGTTAGGGAATGAGATGCTGGTAAATGTTTTTCAAATTGTCTATGACCTGTACAAAGTACAGGTAGGCCTGGACTTTAAGGTTAAGATCAAACATAGGTGAATTCAGAAATCGGTCTTTGATTTGGCCTATTTCAATTGTCAATTTTAATTCTGGATCTGGTTGCTCAGAGATTTCACATCACAGGTTTTGCTTCAGGCCCATCTCTATACAGGATTTGTAAGTTATATGTGTTAAAAGAAAAATCAAGGTTCATGTTTTAAGGCATGAGGTGTTCTCTAGAAGTCAGTAAGGATTCCATCCTCCCATCATTGATACAGCATTGAACAAGTGGCAATGCGTATTATGGATTATCTTTTCTGCCTAAAAACCAATGCTAGGTAGGACAACAGAACTGACAGACAGACCATTGGACTGACCAAATATGGAAAACCTTCCATGCCTTTGTCATGGGTGTTCAATTGTGCATATAACGGAAATGTTATCACCACTCATCATGTGGAATTTTTATTATAAAATTAGTTCAACATATAAGTTGTAAATACAATTATATCAATGAAAATGAAAATCTGAGATGAATGACTGATTGAAATGACTACTGTTGCCAAGGCTTGAGATTTAATTGTGAATCTCATGATACTGCATATATGATTTTTTTAAAATGCTATAAATATGTTAACATGCAGTGTCATTATTTTTTTGTGGTTAGGAAAGGTGCAAGCTTGAAGCATGTAAGCTAGAATATTTTAGCAGAAAATATATTTTCTGAATAATGCACAGACAGACAGGAAAAGAGATCCATCCTGACACATTCTCAGAGAAATGGATTATTGTACTCTTTTTCCTGATTCCCGTCACAATGGATCCATTTTCTGACCTTGTTCCTTGGCTCCTGGGCATACTCTCCTCCAGCAGCAGCATTGAAAGGAGGAGGAAAAGAAAGTAACAAACAAGAAGAAAGGGTTTGTGGAGAGATCCAGGCTGTAATTCCAGGCAAGCAAAAGATTACACTACTATGTTTGCAAATCCATGCTCCATGTCATGCAGGTCACAGGTACATTTTCAAAGTGAATGTCTTAATTCCGTTTCATAATCACAATACTTGTCAACTTTGTTCCTATTCTTTTAAGTTAATTTAATTCTTGTGAACAGAGTCAGACTGCCAGTCCTGGAGACTAGCATCTCTATTGATTGACAATGAAGGAAAAGACATTTCAATTTTTTTACAAAACAGGCCTCAACCCTAGGCTAATGTGACCATATTTAGGGCTGGAAGATTAAGTCTGTTTGCCCAGTCAGTCCTATGTCTTTTAACAGTTATGTGATCCAATATAGACTGGAACAAGGCACCTGATGCAGGAGACTGGGACTGGCTGAGCAAGAGAACTGGGAATGAGGATAAAGATGGAGAGAAAATGAGATCAGTGGAAGATTAGGAATTGGAAGAACAAGAAGCCAAATGAGTGTGGTGAGGGAGAGGCAGAAATTTAGGACTGGCAGCTAGTGAGGAAGGGAGGAAACAGACTGAATGAAGAATCCCTGGGTTTAGGTCTTAAAGACTAGGACAGGGAGAGGGGAAGACTGGGGCTTGGATGGGGACACCACATGCAGGGTGTCACAGGCTACTACCATAAGTTCTTTTGTATACACTGCTCTTTAGGCAGTCTGCTCAGCTCTCGCCCGCCACACCTTGATGTTAGTTGTTATCAGAAGTGCAGGATGCTTTCCTGGTGTTAGTGTAGTAACCACTGTATTTGTGGCCAAGGCCTTATAGGCCAATTGCCTGGCTCTGTACCTTCCCTACATCATGCCCCATGCCTCTCAGATGGCATCCTCTCAGATGCAAACAGGGAGAAAGAAGGAAACAGGACAGTTTGAAAGCAGCTTAAGAGAAATCAGGTACCAGATCCTATTCAGAGATGGTAACTGGCCCAGGGTGACCTGTAGATTTGGCTGGCTGAGGGCTGTTTGGTGGGTTTGTGAGCTTGGGTGTGGGCTCTGAGCAGCTGAGTGGATTGATTGCTGACTAATTGCTGCCTGAGTGTGACAGAGGACCTTAACAAAGAGACCTAGTGGGTCCAAACCTAGAAAAGGTATATAAGGAGATAGTCCAAGCAACCCAGCGAAGCAGCAAAGAGGGAGAAGCAAACAGGACATTTTGCAAGCAGTTTGCTAGTCAGTTTGCCACCCCTATCTTTGAATGGGAGCCTGAAAGGTGAGATTCTTTTTTATATGTAATTAAGATTGACTACCCTACATAATTTTTCCAAGCAAACTTCCCCCTCACTCTGGATTCTAGTTAAATAAGGGGCTTAAGTCTTGGTCTAGATGTTAAGTTTTAGCTGCTAAAATAAACCTCTCTCTCACATTCCTTCACTGTAAGCTTGCTGAGAGGAAAGAGGTTGCAGGGGAAAGGGAACTCTTCAGATCAAGGGACAACAAACAGGCCAACTACAGAGTTTTCTAGGGAAGGTCTGCTTGGAAAGAGGCAAGATGTGAGAGGCAGAAAATTAGAAGACCCAGAGATATGGCTGGAAGACATTGCAATCCCAGAGCCACTGCCACTTCCAGCTCTTGCTCTGCTTGCACCTGTGAAGTGTCTGTCCAGGAAGGACCACACAGCATTGAGGCTTCCACCCAGATCCTGCTTTGGTTCTGTGTAGACAGTGGTTTTCATTTTCATTCCAGTCCCAGCCAGGGTTGGGGGGTGCCTGTAATGTGAGTGGTGCCTTCTAATAGTGTCCCTCAGGGACAAGGAAAGAGAGCAACAGGAGGAGGTAGTAAGGCTCTGAAGCATCCTCTGCCATGAGGACTTCATCAATTCCATGCTGGAGGAAACCTGCAGGACTGTGAATGAAGGACTGCCAGAAGTAATGCTAGAAAAACAAGAGGGCATGGACTCCCAGGAAGGTGGAAGCTGGGAGCTTGTAACTTCTGGCAGCAAGAAGTTGTCATCATCACCATTTGCAGTGGTTTGCCTGGAGAACAGATATGGAGCACTAGCAACAGAGGCAAAAGAACACTCTTTCGGTGGAAGAGGCCAGGCCAGGAATCCCCAAGGTGGTGAGGATCAAGACCAGTGCCATGAAGAGGAAGTGATGGGTGATGGTCCTCCCTTCTATGGGGGACAGAGGGATCCATCTGTTGGTCTGACCTGTTGTCCTGTGATGTCTGCTACTGGCCTGGACCCCCAGGTTCAAGATGTCACAGAAGGATTACTGAGACTTGTCCAACCCTCTGACTACTACCCTATGCTGCTCATCCATGTGGGCACCAGTGATACAGCCAGGGGTGACCATACGCAGATAGAGTGATGACAGGGCTCTGGGTGCAAGGGTGAAGGGGACAGGGGCACAGGTCATGCTTTCCTCAATCCTTCTGGTCAAGGGGAAAAGCCCAGACAGGAGCAGACACATTCTGCAGATCAATGCATGGCTGCACAGGTGGTCACCAACACGTATGTGGTTTTTTCAACCATGGGATGTTGTTTCAAGAAGAAGGATTGCTAGGAACAGACAGGATCCACCTAACAAAGGGAGGGAAAAGCATCTTTGCAGACAGCCTTGCTAACCTAGTGAGGAGCTTGAAACTAGGATGACAGGGTTATGGAGAGAAAAGCCCTCAGGTAAGTATGGAAATGGGGGACCTGGAGGAAGCAGAAACAGGAGGGGGTAACAGGGGAGGCCTCATTCTTCCTGAGAATGTAATGCAATTGGCTAGTCACCTCAGGTGTCAGTATATGAATGCACAGAGCCTGGGAAACGAACAGGAAGAATTGGAAGATCTCACAGTCACAGAACTATGATGTAATTGGAATAACAGAGACATGGTGGACTAGCTCACATGACTGGAGCACTGCCAGAGAGGGGTACAAACTGTTCAAGACAGACAGGCAGGGGAGAAGAGAAGGAGAAGTTGCACTTTATGTAAAAGAGCCATATGATTGCTTAGATCTCCAGCATGAAACTGGAGATAAGCCTGTTGAAAGTCTCTGGGTTAAGGTTAGAGGAGGCAGCAGCAAAAGGGTGATGTTGTGATGGGTGTCAGCTATAGACCTCCAGACCAGAAGGGTGAGGTATAGAAGGCTTTCTTCAGACAAGCAGTAGAAGTTTCCAGATTGCAAGGCCTAGTTCTCATGGAGGACCTCAGTCACTCTGACACCTACTGGGAAGGCAATACAGCAGTGTACAGGCAATCCAGGAAGTTTTTGGAGAGTATTGGGGACAACTTCCTGGTACAAATGTTGGAGAGGCCAGCTAGGGGCCATTTTCTTCTTGACCTACTGATCACAAACAGGGAAGAATTGGTGGGGGATGTAGAAGTGGATGGCAAGTTAGGCAGTGGTCACCACCAGATGATCAAGTTCAGGATCTTGGCAAAAGGAAGAAAGAAGAGCAGCAGAGTATGGGCCCTGGACTTCAGAAAAGCAGACTTTGACTCCTTCAGGGAATTGATGGGCAGGATCCCCTGAGGGGCCAGTCTGAGGGAGAAAGGAGTCCAAGAAAGCTGGTTGTATTTTAAAGAAACCTTACTGAGGATGCAGGAACAAACCATCCCAATGTACAGGAAGACTAGCAAATGTAGTAAGTGACCAGCTTGGCTTAGCAGAGAACTCTTCAGTGAGCTTAAATCCAAAGAGGATGCTTACAAGAAGCGGAAGCGTGGACAAACAACTTGGGAGGAGTATAAGAATATGGCTCAGGCATGCTGGGATGAAGTCAGGAAGGCCAAAGTACAATTGGAATTGCAGCTAGCAAGGGACATGAAAAGCAACAAAAAGGGTTGCTACATACTTGTAGAAACAACAGGAAGGTCAGGGAAAGTGTAAGTCCCTTCCTGAATAGAAGAGGCAACCTAGTGAGCGATGGCACGGAAAGAGCTGAAGTACTCAATGCCTTTTTTTTACCTTAGACTTCACAGGCAAAGTCAGCTCCCAGACTACGGCAACTGGCAGCACAGGTTGGGGAGAAGATGAGCAGCCAACAGTGGCAAAAGACCAGGTATGGGACTATTTAGAAAAGCAGGATATAGACGAGTCCATGGGGCCAGACACAACGCACCCAAGGGTGCTAAGGGAGATGGCCGATGTGATTGCAGAATTTCTGACCATTATCTTTGAAAACGTGTGGTGATTGGGGGAGGTCACAGATGATTGGAAAAGGGCAAGTATAACACCCATCTTTAAGAAAGGGAAAGAGGATCCAGGGAACTACAAATCAGACAACCTCACCTCAGTCCTTGGAAAAATCGTGGAACAGATCCTCAAGGAATCCATTTGTAAGCACTTGGAGGAGAAGGTGATTAGGAACAGTCAGCAAGAATGTACCAAAGGCAAGGCATATTTCACCAACCCGATTACCTTCTATGATGAAACAACTGGCTCTGTGGATGCAGGGAAAACAGTAGACATAATCTGGGCAGGCACCTGGCTTGGTTCACATGACCCCAGGATTGGTGACCCATTTCTTGCCTACCAGGGGCAGGGGATAGGATTAGATGGCCCACTGAGGTCCCTTCTGACCCTAGACTCTATGAATCTATGAATCTACCTTGACTTTAGCAAGGCTTTTGATACCATCTCCCACAGCGTTCTTACAGGCAAGCTGAGGAAGTATGGGCTGGATAAATGGACTATAAGGTAGAGAGAAAGCTGTCTGGATTGTTGGGCTCAATGGGTAGCAATCAATGGCTCAATGTCTAGTTGGCAGCCAGTCTCAAGTGGAATACCCCAGGGGTTGGCCCTGGGGACAGTTTTTTTCAGTAAGGACAAGTGCAAAGTCCTGCACATAGGATGGGCCAGTCCCATGCACTGCTACAGTCTGGGGACTGCGTAGCTAAGCAGCAGTTCTACAGAAAAGGATCTGGGGGTTACAGTGGACAATAAAATGGATAAG
>JAGPOW010002742.1:35339962-35355094 GCA_030014935.1 Caiman crocodilus
CCCCTGGGTAGTACTCTGAACATGGGATCATTCTCCCTCGTGTGAAACAGTCTGATTCCTGGGATTTTAGTATTTCTAATTTGAATCTGTCAGTGCTGAATCCCCAGGGGAGAAAAAGTAAATACGGGACATATAGCCAAACATTTCCAAGTGTCACAAAAGCATCAGAATTTTTTTTTTTCAAAAAGTTCTGAGGGGAAAAATGTGCTTTTCAGGTCATTCTAGGTATTATTAAATGGCCATTTTTAAAGGAAATATGCATTTTTCCTTTTTTGCAGCCAATTTACATGGAGAAGATTTTTTTTGAAAATTCAAAATTTCAACAGAAAACAAGCATGCACATTTCTGTATTTTCCATACTCTTTGCTCATTAGTTGATTTAATCTATCCTTATTTGATCTAATCTATCCTGTGGCTCATATATTCTCACAGATAAGAAAGAGGGTGGATTCAAACACATCCTGCATATACACAGTCCTAGGAGGAGGCTTAGGGAACTTCTGAACTATCACTCATGAAGGATGCAGGTAGACTGCTGCCCTAGCACCTGTTCAAAGTATGGATTTGTGATTATCTTAGACATCACTCCATCTTGCTGAGGGGGCCTAGCCAACCAGGTCAGGGGAAGGACCATGGCCCCTCTCCTACACACCTAAAACAAGGGGTAACCTGTTTCACTTTTTAGTAGCAGAATGAAAGGGTCACAGCTGAGCATACTCCTTCCACGTTGAGTTATTCTTTCATCTGCCCTGCATGAGCTGAATTGATTGGGTGAACCTGCACTTAGCAAGCATTCTTCTCAAAGATAAAGCCAGACTTTGGCTTGAGTATATTAGGTATGTCATATTGTAGCTCTGCATGTTAGCAGTTCACATGAATATGACCTGAAGCTGAATCTTGCAAATGCTGATCCTCTTTCAAACTCTTAGCATGACAGAGCCTCAAATGCATTGGGGACACAAGGAAACAAACCCCCAACCCCATCCCCCATATTCTATTTTAGTATATTAAGTCTAATGTCTATTGGCTGGAAGCTGTCACCAGACGTGACCATATGTTGCCTAGTGGTATTACAAGTAAATCCTAATTGAGTGCAAATTAAAAAGATTAAAGTCACCTCGGATTTAGCTGCATTACGATAAGGCAGATGTATTTCACAGTCTTGTTCAAAATGCTGAAAATAGTCAGCACTGAAATTAATGGGCTGTCTTTACCTTGGATTTAATGGGCCTTTTAAAATGTTCAGTATTTCTAGATGAGAGCTTGTAGCTGTAGAATGAAAATACAGGTCATTGCTGACCATAGGCAAGAAAAGACCAAAGATTTTGTATTGTAAATAATCATCTGGGCTATACCTGCAAAAATTTAAATACTTGAAGAGTTAGGCCACTGCAAAATACTCCTCATATTATTTTTTATAGGTAGCATTAATAGGTTAGATGATTATTATTCTAATTATGACTCTACATCAATCAGCTTTGCATTTAATGGATTCACTGTCAAGATAATTCTGGACTAGTTTATAATGGACACTGCTGTATATATTGAAAACTATTATCTGCCAGAAAGAATCTTATAAGCCAACAGCTTGGTATAAACATCTCTTCATTGACTGAATTTTATTATTGTTTCATAAGAGATTTGTAGAATGGCATGGTGCTGAACTTCATCTATTGGTGCACTTGGCTGATGCACTCCAATTTAATGAGATTAAAGGTTTAATGTAGGTTTATCAATCGGGTGCTCCCAGATTTATTACTGGGATTTCAGTGCTGATTCACAGACACAGAGGGCTGACAGGGAGCTAAGTTCAGCCCAATCTACAGGAGTTTCTGATTTCCAAGGTGCAGTTTATTTTTGTCTTCTTGCCAATTCAAAATGATCAGGGGATATCTCCTGCTGTTATCATCCCTCTTTTTCTCTGGTGTGCGTGCTGAGGAAATCTTCCAGCCAACCCTGGTACTGGACATGGCCAAGATTCTTCTGGATAATTATTGTTTCCCTGAGAACCTGATGGGGATGCAAGAAGCCATTGAACAAGCCATCAAGAGTGGAGAGATCCTGGATATCTCTGATCCCAAAATGTTGGCCAGTGTCTTGACAGCTGGTGTGCAAGGCGCCTTAAATGACCCAAGACTTGTGATCTCCTATGAACCATTGGCTCCTACAGCTCCCAAGCAAGAACCTGAGGCTTTCCCCACTCATGAGCAGCTCCTGAATCTTATCCAGCATGTGGTCAAGTATGAGCAGCTGGGGGGCAATGTGGGCTACCTGAGAATTGACTATATTATTGGCCAGGATGTTGTGCAAAGGATTGGGAGCTTTCTGGTGGAAAAGGTATGGAAGACGCTGATGGGAACATCTGCTCTAGTGCTAGACCTGCGTCATAGCACCGGGGGACAGATCTCTGGCATTCCCTTTGTCATCTCCTATCTCTATGAAGCTGACAAGGTGCTGCATGTGGATACTGTATACAATCGACCCTCTAACACCACTACAGAGATATGGACACTGCCCAAGGTGCTAGGTGACAGGTACAGCATGGAAAAGGATGTCATTGTGCTGATCAGCCAGCATACCACTGGAGTGGCTGAAGATGTGGCTTACATCCTCAAACACATGCACAGAGCCATTACTGTGGGGGAGAAGACTGCTGGGGGCTCTTTGGACATCCAGAAACTGCGCATTGGTCCTTCTGATTTCTACATGACAGTACCTGTGTCACGGTCTGTGAGCCCCCTGAGTGGGGGTGGGCAGAGCTGGGAGGTCAGTGGGGTGATGCCATGTGTGACCACTCAAGCAGAGCATGCCCTTCAGAAAGCCCTGGCCATCCTGTCGGTGCGCAGAGCAGTACCTGAAACCATCAGCCACCTCATGGACCTATTACAGGACTATTACACTCTTGTGGAGCGGGTGCCTGCACTGCTGCAGCACCTCACTGCCTTTGACTTCTCCTTCATCCTGTCTGCAGAGGACCTTGCTGCCAAGCTCAATGCTGAGATGCAGGCTGTGTCTGAGGACCCCCGCCTCCTTCTCCGAGTCACCACTCCAGATGAAGCTGCTGCCGCCTCACTGGAGGAGAAAATTCCAGTGGCTACCAGCCTGCCCAACAATGAGCAGCTGCTGCATGTCCTGGTGGACACATTGTTCAAGGTATCTGTATTTCCAGGCAATGTGGGCTACTTGCGCTTTGATGAGTTTGCCGATGCTTCAGTGCTAGCTAAGGTGGGGCCTTATTTCAGGCAGAAAGTATGGGAGCCCCTCCAAGCCACTGAGAACCTGATTGTAGACCTACGCTATAACCCTGGGGGCCCATCCTCATCTGCTGTGCCCCTGCTGCTCTCCTATTTCCAGGACCCTGCTGCTGGCCCTGTCCACCTCTTCACTACCTATGATAGACGCACCAACCACACACAGGAACACAATAGCCAGGCAGAACTTCTGAGGCAACCCTACGGGGCCCACCGTGGCATCTACCTGCTCATCAGCCATCGTACCGCCACAGCAGCTGAAGAGTTTGCTTACCTCATGCAGTCCTTGGACCGTGCTACTCTGATTGGTGAGATCACAGCAGGGAGACTGTCACACACTTGTACCTTCCCACTGCTGCAGCCTACGGGAGACATCACCCATGGCCTCAGCATCACAGTTCCTGTCATCACCTTCATTGACAACCATGGAGAGAGCTGGATGGGTGGAGGTGTGGTGCCTGATGCCATTGTACTGGCTGAGGAGGCACTAGAGAAGGCTGAGGAGGTTCTGGCTTTCCACCAGGGCATGGGAACACTTATAGAGGGAACCGGTCAGCTCCTAGAGGCACACTATGCCATTCCAGAGGTGGCTGGGAGAGCCGGTGCCATGTTAAGCACCAAGAGGGCCCAAGGTGGTTATCGCTCTGCTGTGGATTTTGAGACTTTGGCTTCCCAGCTTACCACTGACTTGCAGGAAGCCTCAGGGGACCACCGACTTCATGTCTTCTACAGCCAGGTGGAGCCAGCCCCAGAGGAACAGCCCCCCAATAGTATCCCAAGCCCTGAGGAGCTAGGCTATATCATTGAGGCTCTTTTCAAAGTTGATGTGTTGCCAGGCAACTTGGGCTACCTACGCTTTGACATGATGGCTGAGGCAGAGACAGTCAAAGCCATTGGGCCACAGCTGGTGCAGATGGTGTGGAACAAGTTGGTAGATACCAATGCCATGATCATTGACATGAGGTACAACACAGGCGGCTATTCCACAGCTGTGCCCATCTTCTGCTCCTACTTCTTTGAGCCTGAGCCCCGGCAACACCTCTATACTGTCTTTGACCGCAGCACCTCTCATAGCACTGAGGTATGGACCCTCCCCCAGGTTACTGGCAAGAGGTACGGCTCCTTCAAAGACATCTATATCCTGACTAGCCATATGAGTGGCTCAGCAGCTGAAGCATTCACCCGTTCCATGAAAGATCTGCACCGAGCCACTGTCATAGGTGAGCCCACAGTGGGTGGTTCACTTTCTGTGGGCATTTACCAAGTTAGCAAGAGCTCACTATATGCCTCCATCCCCAACCAGGTGGTGCTCAGCCCAGTCACTGGCAAAGTGTGGAGTGTATCTGGGGTGGAGCCGCATATCACTGTTCAGGCAAACGAAGCCATGATGATCGCCCAGCAAATTGCCGCCTTGCGGGCCAAGGTCCCCAGTGTGCTGCAGACAGTGGGGAAGCTGGTGGCTGATAACTATGCCTTTGCAGACATTGGGACCAACGTGGCAACAAGGCTCACTAACTTCATCAACAAGGATGCCTACAAAATGATTAACTCTGAAGAGGAGCTGGCCCAGAAGGTAGATGCTGATCTGCAAGCTCTCTCTGGAGATGTGCACCTCAAAATAGCCCACATTCCAGAGCACTCCAAGGACAGTATCCCAGGGATTGTGCCAATGCAGGTAAGTCTCTCATGTGCCTAGCTGCTGTGAGTCCCTACCATCTGTTAGGTGGGTGGTACGTGGTCTGGGATCAATGAGTCAGGAATTCCCAGACCCGATTGTGGTCCATAATTCTAAATCATCACTATTTACCAGGCTCCAGAAAGGACAATGGACTTTGGAGATTGAACTCACCTCAAATCAGTAAAGTAGCCAGGATTTAGGCTTTTTGCCTGCAGCTTATACATCAATACCTGCTAGTTGACAAAAGTCTTCAAGCTTTGGGGCGGTTGAGCTAATATGTCACATAACCAGTGAATTTACATGTGAACTTGCTGTAGAGGGCAGTGGGCTAAAGTAGTAGTATGTATTATAGGGAGCACTTCTTCTACCAGAACCACCCCTCCAGCCCCGCCCTCCATGTCACTTCTACTTCAGTGCTATTGTTTTGTCCTGTTATAGAAAGGGCTTCATCCATCTGTCTGTGTTTGTCTGTCTGTCCATAATGCTCTTAGGGCACTCTAATTGGTTGTCTCAGCAGCCAAACACAAAGCTCCGCACAGACAAACAGACATAGCGGAGCACCTACATGACCACGTGGATGCTGGTCTCACCCCCCGCCCCCCCAGTCCTGCTCCTTGGGGCAGCAGCGGTGCTGGCCAGCCATGACAGCAGAGGTGCCATGATGGGGGGGGTGGGGAGGATGGAGCAGAGCTGAACACAGAGTGTGGGGGAGAGGGTGGCACAGGGCCAAATGCAGAGCAGGGGTGGGCAGCATGCACAGGGTGATGGATGGCGCCACTCTGTCCCCACCCCCATCATTCTTGATGGACAATTTGCTAATAGACTCATAGAATGGAAGGACAGAAAGGACCTGTAAGATCATCAGGTTTGGTCCCCTGCTATGGGCCAGAGGTTATTGGGCTCAAATGAGCTCAACAAGTGCTTTTCCAGTCTTCTGAACACCTCCAAGGATGGTGACTGCACCACCTCTGCTGTGAGCGTGCTTCAGATTCTAGATATCCTTATGGAAAATAAGTTTTTCCTAATGTCCAACCTAAATTTTTCCTCTATCAGCTTGTGCCCATTGGTTCTCCTCCGTGGTAGCCTGAATAAACCGCCTACTTACATTATTTATTTTGGTGGGGCTGATTTTGCAGTCTGAGAAAGGTCTCTAAATCTTTTACAAGAGATAAACACATGTACTTTGTAATGTAATTTGTCACCAATTTAAACATACATATACTTACCTTCTATTTTTATATTATTAGACTTGTACATAACTCCCAATTTTTACCATGTACTCCCACCCCTAGCTTATCTCCTGAGCAACAGTAGAGATTTCCCAAGTGACCTATACATTTTGCTTTGGAAAAAGGCATCTGGTAAGGTCTGATTGACCCCAAAAATAATTTAAATTTTAAAAAGCCACTTTTGCCTTAACTATGATGTTTGTATTATAGAAGCTCTGCTTGGTTCTGAGCCAGACTGATTATGAACTGATTGCACAGTTGTGCTGGAGGGAACTCCTAGAAAATTTCACCTTTAAAATGAAGGGAGAGTTAGGGTAATATCCCTGCCTTAGATGGAGTTAGATCCTCCCTGACTACTAATATTGCATCTGTGCCAGAGATGACTTGCCTAGGAGCTCATTAAATTGATTTTTGAAAAACACACTTTTGTTTTTTAAATGAAATAGACTGCACCACGTGTTGGGCATCTGCAATATTTTTCCTGCAGGCAGAAATCTCCAGGCTCCCATCCTAAGAAGCCTAAGGCTCATATAATTTAAAATGGGGCATGACCTCTGTGCCATGTTCTCAGTCACTGAGGTCAAGGGCAAAGTTTAAACTTTTTCAGGGAATGGCACTTCTAAATACATGCTTTGCACCTTGACCGTGGAAAGAACTTTGGCTTCAATGGGAAATCTAATTCACAGTCTTCCTGATTTCCTCACTGTTCCACTTCTTAATACTCCTGGAATATGGGGCCCATCATAGACTAAATTTTTGTGGGAACTCCTTGCCAAAATATTGGCAGCATATCAGTGTTCTGCCATTGGTTCTCTATTCAGCCAATGAATGACCCAATCTGTGTACCACTGTTATTGATATTGGTTATTATAACATGCCATGAGCCCTAACTGTCAAAATAGGATGCACGGGACAGAATCTAATTTATCACATCCTGTTCCTGGTTAAGTCGATAGAAAAAAACTACTGACTTCAGTGAGCCTGTGTTAATTAATGCTTCTACATTAATTAACTTAGTCATTTGTCAAGCACGGTTTTGATGAGGTTTAATGGTTTTTCCATAGGAGGGGAGTCCAAATCAAGCATGGGTGCTGATTGGGAAGGTGGGGAATAGAGGCAGAGAAGTTAGCAGGAGTATGCATATAAGAGAGGCAACTGAAATGCATATGTATACCTTGGTGTCTACTATGCTGGAATCACTGCTAAGGCATAATAAAAGATGATGAAAATGTCTCCTCTGAGACAGTGGCAAGGTCAATGTTAGCTGGAGTACTCTGCTGCATAAATGACATTTGCCCAATTTAGGCTTCCCAGGGGCTAGTCTTACATACACAGTTTTTTGTGATTCAAAAAATAGCCTGAGCTTTTGCTTGTAAGGCAGCTTTCCATGTACTCCCTGCTGCCCGTACAACAAACCTTGCTCCTACTCCACTCCCTGACATGAGTAGGGGCTGTTTTCTAGAGTAGTACTGGAGCTGGGGACAGGGACTAGGGGGTTTACAGACAAGTCAGTGGGAGGAGGGAAAGATTGCTTATGTCCCCAAAACCTATGTTAGGTTTGCCTGACTAATAAAAAAATAGTTGCAATACTCTGTTTAAAGGAACAGTATCAGGATAGGAAAAAATAAAAACCCTATCCCTAATGTGTTACCAGCAACAGATGAAAAAATTGTATTAGAGGCTCAGTGCACTCTTGATGCATAAACCTACTTAGGTCAATGGAGCCATGCCAGTTTGTGCCAGCTGAGAATCTGGCTTTTATTTAGGTGTAATTGTCTCTTTACACTCTCTGATATTTGTTTACTTTTTGCCTGTGTGCAGTTTGAAAAAGGGTAGTGCACTAATAACTTCTTTTATGTTTCCTGGTTTTAGTCAGCTTCATTTTCTGTTCATTATGCACAAAAACAAAACAGTTACATCTTGGATTGTGACAATGCCAAGAAGAAAACATTTTCACTGACTTTTTTAAACATTAAAATGTGCTATTACTTTTAGGAATTTGCAGAACTGATTTTTTATTGGAAGCTAAATAATGTGCCTATATGTCTTTTGTAAGTTTCTTTTGCAGCTATAATATCCACTGTAACAGCTGTTCTGCAAACTTAACCCAATTAATTGACAATAAATCTCTAGTGTTACAAGCTGGTAGTGTGTTTGTGCTGCTGCACAGAATCAGAATTTCTCAGCTCTGTGGCCGTGTTGTTATTTATTTCATTGAGCTAAAAACTGGAATTCTTGATCCTGACTGGGCAGACCAGTTGTTTAGGTGCTGGAAAAAAATTCCCAAGCTTTAAAGAGTATTAACTGAATGGAAATGAAGTGCCCAACTTTATTTTCATGAATGCTCCTGTTGACATAATTTGAACTGTCATTATTTCCTTGTTGTTGATTCTCAGAATTTCTTGAGAGTCTTGCAATATTTGGTGAATGGCTTTTGTTTGCCTTCTGATTTTTATTTGAAGCTTACACACCTGGAGTTCTGCGATTGTATGAGAATCTCAGCGTTCACTTTAAAAATGTAAACTTCTCTAGCTCCAGCAGAGAAAAGTTTGAAAATATGACCTGAGTATAACACTGAAAGATTGAAAACCAGAACATAAAAAAGAAAAAACTCAAAAGGTGCTATTTAAAAGAAATGCCACGATTTTAAACCAACCTTAGATTTTGGGGGAGGAGGTTCTTCCATGGTTTTGAAATAACTGGGCTTGAAAATATTGTTATTTACAGTACATAAAAACTCTAACAGACGGAGCACTGTTTTGTTTTGGGCACTTTACAAACACAGTCAGACAATTCCAGCCCCCAAAAGATTATACTCTACATGGACAAGACAGAAAAAGGAGGGGAAGGGAAACAGGCACAGAGAGGGGTCAGAGTAGCTCAGTGGCAGAGCCAGGAGTGAAACTCTATTCTACAGAGTTCAGGCCAGTGTCCTACCTTCTAGTTCATGGCACACTGCTCCAACCAAGCTAAGTTACTCACATGTAATAAGAGTTTAAAGGAGAAGGCCCAGATACCCTACACAGCTGTCAGCTAATGATGGTTCTTCATTTGTTCAGGTAGCATCAGCCTGAGCTGTTGACATTCAAGACTATTCAAACTTCACTGCTTTCAGTGTTCTTCTGAATCAGGCAGAGGGAATTTATACATAACAATTCAACCATTTCAGCTTAAACTTTCCTCCAAAGCTTGCTGTGAACTACAGTTTGTCCTTCCCCCACTATCCAGTACCTGACCCTCCAAAATGAAGGGGACTTTGGCCTGTGCAGTGACCCCTGCACCCTACATCCTTAGCTAATGGTAGCAGCTGCTCTCCACATTGCTATGTATTTCCAGTTGTGTAAGGAAGTAACCCACTAGTACCTACCTCAGATCCCACCGCCTCCCCACCACCCACCCAAACCTGAGAAACATGAGATTTTAAAAAATCCATTCTATATTAGTTTTATTTGTCTTCCAGTTTCTGAGCGATTAAACTTACTTATGTTCTCTTCTGTATAACCATGGAGGTGAGAAACTTTCTTTGAGATTCCCTCATGTTCATATGACTCCAGGAGAGCTCAGTCTTCAAGGAAAACATCAGCATGGTGACATATGCAATAAAATCACAACAGTCAACAACACAGTTTACCAACAGGAAGTTCCCAAATGGCCAAATATTTGGTACAACATATTAAATAGGTAGGAAAACATATCACAAGAGGTAATAAAAAGAAAAAAACCCATGGAGCCATAAGCTAGGCAAGAGTCCATTTTGAAGGTGTAGTCTAGAAATCTATCTATATCTACAGATTAAATGTTACTTGTAGGTTAATTCCTACTGAAAATAATACATCTGATTCATGTGTAGATAAAACAAATGGATGATGCATCTTTTCTGCCTTCTCCATTGCAAAAAGGAGGTCTTTTCTCTCCCAGGGGTGCATTTCTTCTGAACCACAAATAAGCAAAGTCAAAACAATGCCATGAACACTGGATATTGTCTTTCAACCCATGATTTGTTAAGCAAAATACACTGGAAAGATCAAGTTGCATTGCTGTCACTGGGAAGTGGATTGGAAATGACAAACTCAATAGTGTTGAACTGATATGTTTGCAGCCCAGATAGAGTGGTTATTTTTCACAAGTTGAGGAGAAAAAAAAAAGCCCAGAGGCTGCCAAGTTGTGAGACCTAGGAGAAAATGCCATTACATTTAATATGCACAAATAGCATTTACACAGCTACATAATTCATTTTAACATGCAAATATTATGATCTCATTCCACATACAGTGTATATATATACAGTTATCCACATAGCTAATGAGCCGATCTCTGGCTGGGAAGATATACATTTGTACCTAGATGAGTGTAAATCCCAAAACTGTAGCCTGGCAAGACTTTATGACTAGCAAGTGTCCGGGGAAGACTGACCTTCCTTTTTAAGCCCAAAAGTTTGGGCATTCACTGTAGTAGGAAACCAAGGGAGCCTCATGCAGCGGGTACTTGAGTCTATATCCCTTCTGCTTTCTAGCACGGTACACTAACAAACAGGCTCCAAGCTGGGTGCAATCCAGGCCGGTCTCAAACTTCCTCTTGAAGCTGAGTCACTGTATCATGAACTCAGTATTCATTGGCTATAATGGATAAGGAATGGGCAGAAGGTTCTTCTCTACTGGAAGGGAGGAAACGTCCAGGCTCCTAAGGAGTCCCTTTTAGGGTAGTGGTCAACCTGATGAGTCTTACATACTCTTTCTCCTGGCCCCACATGTCTTCTTTTCATGGCTCTCCAGTGGGCTGTTTCAAGGGGAGGGCTGTGCACAGCTCTGTACAGTGCTTAGCCTGTTGCCTGGGGATTGAAGCATTATGTTGTGAAGCAGCATACATGTAAATTCAAAACTCCTTTGAATTAAAGGTACATAGGAGCTGGGTCTCCCACACCCTGGGTGAATAGCTTAATCATTAAATCAGCAGCAGACAATTATTTTGGGCTGAGGGCCACTTACCGAGTTTTGGCACGCCATAAGGGCTGTATAGATAGCCCCACCCCTTGACAGATGCCCAACCCCCAATCACCACCTTGGGACTGGAAGTCTCTCCCCCGAACTCCTGTCCTTTGCCACCAGAAGTCCCTCCCCCTGCCCCCCAGAAGTATTCCTTTCAGCAAGGGGTTTTGCCATCTCTGAACCAGAAAAATACCAAATTCTGTTCTAAAAATCAAACATGTACTACAACATTCATTAATTTCATTTCAAAAAATATTTGTGTTCATATTTACCTGAGCTTGTGTAGTGTACATAGAGGTGACAGTATAACAGCTTAAAATTTAGTCTTGTTCTTGTATATTGTGGGAGGCTGAGGGTGGGTATAGTTTTCTGGGTATATGGGGTGTGGGGGTGGATAGATAAGGGTGTGTTTGTGTGTGGGGTCTGTGTAGGTGTGGGGGAAGGGTGGCTGTGGAGGGTTCTGGCTTGTGTGGAGGGAGAAGGTTTGCCAACAGCCTGCCCCCTCCCCACGCAGCAGGCAAGAGCCTGGGCTCCATGCCCCTGCCACTCCTGGCCATGGGGCACTGGTGAGGACTTTGTGCTTCTGCTCACTGCCACTTGCCCACCATCTGCCACTGCTTCCCTTCTCCTGCCACTTCCTCATTCCCACCCCCAGCACAGCAACAACTGGGTAGGAGCACAGGGCCCACACTGGTGCACTGGGGCCAGCAGGGTCTGGGCTGTGCTGCTCAGGTAGGGAAAGGAGGGAGCCAGCCTGGCTCCATAGAGCCCCTGGCAGCCCGAGCCCCGCAATCCTGCTACCCCGCTCTGGGCCCCACCAGTGCTGGCCCCGGTGCACTGACACAGTCCCCATGCTCCCTCCTGGCTGTTGCTGCAATCTGCACACCTACTCGCTGCTCCTTCCCCCTGCCTGCCACAGCCATTTCCCTGCTCCCCCCTTCCCGTACCACCCACCCAGCAGCACATGGTTCTCAGCTGCAGTGCTAGGACTGCAGAAGCTGGCCTGGTCGGCCCTGAGGACTGGGGCAATCACCTGTAGTCCTACCCTGACTCCCACCCTCTCCTCCTTCTTATCTGAATTTCCTTCAGTGCAGGGAGGCAGGGGCAGTCCCAGGCCAGAAGCCTCCAGAAGCCCCTGCTAGGCAGAGGCTTCTGGCTGGGGCTCAGGGTGGGAGTGGGGGTTGAAGGAGAGGCAGGGCCAAGCTGGACTTGCTGCTGTGTTTATTTAGTTCTGCCACCGGCTTTCCTTGGGTTCCAGGGGGGATCTAGTGGCCAAGGGGGGATCTAGTAGCCATTTACAAATTAGTCAGGAGGGACCAGCAGGCATTGGGAGAGTCCCTGTTCCCCCAACCACTACCGGGAGTGACTAGAAATAATGGTCACAAGATGGCAGGCTAGGTATCAGCAGGTGCTACTTCACGGTCAGGGCGGCTAGGATCTGAAACCAACTTCCAAAAGAAGTGGTGCTGGCTCCTACTCTGGGGGTCTTTAAGAGGAGGCTAAGTGAACACCTTGTCAGGGTTGTTTGACCCCAGTGCTCTTTCCTGCCATGGCAGGGCGTTGGACTTGATGATCTGCTCAGGTCCCTTCGGACCCAGCAACTATGAAACTATGAAACTACTGTCTTTGGCTCCTGTCATCTTTGACAGGCAGCCAGATGCAGATAAATATTAATTTTCTAAATGTTTTAGGGGCCCTGTGGATCAGACAGAATGGCTTGGTGAGCCAGATCTGGCCCATGGTCCATATTTTGCCCACCCCTGCATTAGATTATTGGATCAAAATATGGAAAGGGCCTTCTCTGGTGTCTACCACTGACCAGTTGTGGGTTTTTAACTGGTTACAATACCTGCCTATCCTGAGCACAACCTACTATGCATACCCAGTAGGGTTGTGCAAAGCTTCGGGTACTGATTTGATTCAGAGGAGATTTAGCCCGATTTGGTAGCCAAATCTCCAAATCCAAATCAAATCAGGGGACCAATTAAAAGGTCCGAATCAATTCATATCTCTCTGAATCAATTTGGAGAGCTTCAGCAATTCAACTTATAATGTTTTTTCCAAACTCTTTCAGATCCCACCTCCAGAAGTATTTGAGGATCTAATTAACTTTTCATTCCACACCAATGTCTTTGAAAACAACATTGGCTATTTGAGATTTGATATGTTTGGAGATTGTGAACTTCTAACCCAGGTGTCTGAGCTGCTGGTGAAGCATGTTTGGAAGAAGATTGTTCACACAGATGCATTAATCATAGACATGAGGTAAATCCTGAATAGAAAGTAGTCAATGTCTTCTTTCTAAGTACAATTTTATCTGTTGCCATGAATTTCTTTTACGTGGTTAACTGTTGTCTTTACAAACTAACAATGATAGGATGAGATAAAGAAATTTCAGGGTGAATTGCCATGGAAAACTATCAAGGGAAATGGTTCCATCATGTGGTTCATTTGAAAACAGATAGGAAAACTGGAAAATTTTTGAGAGTGAAGAGTTCTGCCCTGAAGCTATTTTCTTTCTCTGATTTCTGTATAACACTTCACTGGATATGACTATGCTTACTTACAAACATTGTTTAATCATATCTTTTATTGTAGGTCAAGTGATTCAGTAGTGGAAAAGTGGATAATGCTTGAATTGTGCCAAGCTATACTGGGGGATCAGCCGTATATAGTCTGGTCCACAAATGTAGCTCACAAGTGACTTAAGCCACTTTATCAAACCCCACCACTCCTTTAGCTATTCTCAGTGCTCAGAGGCCCTAGGGTAGCCATGGACTTATCACATGCCTAAGTTTAAACAAAGCTTCATTGAACTTCCCAACATATGAACAACACTCCATGTGCACGTGTCAGATGCTGTTCTACTTATTTGCAACAATTAACAGTGCTACACATACACAAATATATCATGTTTTTGTGTAGCATTTCCATAAGTGTGTTTCTTTTGCATCAGCCCAGAGCTCCTATTTGGAAGCCCACCACACTTCAGGCAAATATTTATGGAAAAACAAACCTTGTGTTAGAAATGGTTTCAAAGACTAAGGAAACGCATATATCCACTACAGTCATGAATCTTCATGTAGTAAAATTCAGTCATGAATTTGGAACTTTTCTTCAAGCCACATGATTTCCATTTTTAAAATCAATAACTGTCTAATATTAAAAGGATGAACAGTCTTGGCAGCAGGAATGGAGACCCATCCTAGCAAAGATATGGCAGTGTCCCCTTCATGGGAAATACCATGGTCAGAAGGCTACAGAATCATAGATTTCATAGATTGCATAGACATTAGAGCTGGAAGGCACCTCGTAGGATCATTGGGTCCAGCCCCCTGCCCAAAGGGCAGGAAGTCAGCTAAGGTCAAAGGATCCCAGCAGGATAAGCATCCAAATGTTTCTTAAAAGAGTCCAGAGCAGGTGCTTGCACCACCTCTGGGGGGGAATCTATTCCAGGCCTTGGAGGCTTGGACAGTAAAAAAGTTTGTCTTTATGTGCAGCCGAAAATGGTCTTGCAACAGTTTGTGACTGTTAGACCTTGTCATCCCTTGGGGTGCTCTGGCAAACAAACGTTCCCCCAGATTCCCCCCAGAGGTGGTGGATGGGTCGTACTCGACCTGGAGAAATGTGAGCATACTGGCTGGGAAGCTCCCCTCTTGCTAGCATGGAGGTGGAACGGGATCTTGGCATCATTGTTGACGCCAAGATGAACATTTGCTGCCAATGTCAGACGGTGGTTGGGAAGGCCAACCCGAGCCCTATCGTGCATCCAATGATGCATTTCGAGCCGGTCCAAGATGGTGATTATACCCCTTTATGCAGCGTTGGTCAGGCCGCAGATGGAGTACTATGTCCAGTTCTAGGCGCTGCACTTCAAGAGGGATGTGGATGGCCTCGAGAGGGTTCAGAGGAGGGCCACTAGATTGATATGCAGGCAGCAGGATAGGCCTTATGAGGAGCATCTGAGGGACCTGAACCTGTTCAGCCTC
>JAGPOW010002742.1:35357716-35373030 GCA_030014935.1 Caiman crocodilus
AGCACTTGTTTCCTGCCATTGGCAGGGGGTCAGACTAGATGGCCTGCTCTAGGCCCCTTCTGACCCTAGTTACTATGAAACTATGAAACTATGAGATGTAACTACCAGCACTGCTCCCAGGGTCTGAGCCTATACACTCCCTGCCCAGCCCTTCTCCAATCAGGCGGCTGCCTGCAGTCAGGTGACTGCCGATTTGGGCCTGAACCCAACTGCTGGCTGCTACATAGCCTGTCTGATGTTCTTAAAGTGACAGGCGCAACCTATGCACTGCCACAGAGTCACATAGGTCTTTCCATTCACGGTACACTAGGCTCCTTACCCTGTTCATACAATCCTAACCCTCAAGGTTGCAAAGAAATGCTTGAAAATGTGAACAAAATGCTCCTTAGAGGTCCAAGTTTAAAGGCAAATGGAAACGCCCTTTTATTATATCTCTTTAATGTCTATTAAGTCTCTTTAAGCCAGTCTCATGATTTTGAGATGCAACTAATGACTTCAGAATGCTTGGGGCTAATGATACAGCCATCACTTACATGAAATGCTTCTTTGGTCTCTGCTATCTGAGTACCTCATAATTTTAATGTACTATATTTACTCATATACTGCTCAGACCTTCCCCACAAAATTAGCCATCCAAAACTGGGGTGCATATTTTAAGTGAGAAACTAATTTCCACACCAGAATAGATGTGTGGGGACTCTAGAATGGCTGCCAGGTGTTATGCCGGAGCTGGGGGTTATCCAAGCTCAGAAGAAGACAACAAAATCTGAGGGAGTGTGCAGAGTCCAAATGGAGGGGAACCAGGAAGCCAGAAACCAGAAGATCTGCTTGGGAACCTGATTCAGAGATCCAGAGGGTTGGACAGAGTGCAGGGGCAGGAGGCCAGCTGAGTCAGGTATCCAGGAGATCAACATACTTGTGTTAGTGAGCCAAAGGTCAGGCCAAACTCAGGTTCCATGGGCAAGCTGGGTCAGGTTGCCAGAGAACTGATCCGAGCCAGTATACCCAAAAGCTAAAGATGTGGCAAGCTGAATACAAGATTGAACCTTGTTGCCCAGACACTTTCTCTTCCAGGGCAAGAGTTTATATAGGAAGGGGCAAAGGACCAGCTGAATCCGGCTGACCATTCTGGCTGCAGTGAGTGGGCAGGTGGCTAGGCTTAGATATCAGGTTCTGATCACCTATGTCTACCCCAATGCTCAGCTGAGGAGGTGGCAGGTTGGGATGACCAGCTAAGCTGAGGCCCCAGGTTCATGGCCATGACCTGATACCACGGGTTGGCTCCCTCTGATTTCATGAAGGAGGGGTGCACTTTGCTGCCAAAAGCTATAGGTTTAACCTTGTCAAAGCTACTGCTGGCAACTTGGCAGTGGCTGTGACAGGGTTCAATCTTTAGCTTTGATTGAATAGAACGGGGAGGGGAAGTGACACTAACAATGCAGCCAGTCTTCAGGCATGACTCTGGGTATATATATTTTCCTTCATTCTGCCTGCCCAAAATAAGGTGTGTGTGTTACTTGGGGACAAGTAGTATGCAAGAAAATATATTTCTTTTCAACAATCTCCTTTTAGAGCAGGGCTGTTATGCTCATGTTTCACGTGGGTTAGTGAAATCCAGAGAGGCAAAATAGCTTCCCCAGTGTCACACTGGAAGTCTGTCACAGAGTGTGAACTTAAACCTACATCATCAAAGTCTGAGACTGGTGCCCTAACCGCTGAACTGTCTTTCATCTCAAAACAAATGTTCCCTTAAGGGCTCATTATCCTAGTAGCAAAATATAGGTGGAAATAGTTAGTTCTACTCTGTTATTGTCTTGTCAAAACATTTGTCATCTTTGTCAGCATCCCAGAGCTCTTGACTATGTGTTTGGAAACCTGGAGAGCCCCCTAAACTGATTTTCACAGGCAGGAGGCTTTTGACATTTTCTTTTCTTTTAGAGTGCTGTGGACTCAATCGACTTAACACAATGTGAGCTGCACTGTAGGGCAGCCAGCTGCTCTGTCATCTCACTGCCTGGCTTTCCAATGTGGCATAGCTTTGTCCCTCTCCTCTTCTGCTGCCTGCCCTTGATTGCATTCTGGCATATCTAGGATTTTGTCCTGTGACTTTAATGCCTGTATTTTCTCTTTTCATTATATGTGGGTTACTCAGTCACATCATAACTGCAGTCCAGCAAGAAAGGGGTGGCTAACAAGAGACCAGCATGATTCAGTCATGTTCATTCTGCCAGGCAGCAAAATCCCTGCAGGGCAGGTACAAATCTCACACTGCAGGCTTATGTATTCACAAATGGTTAGCCAGGGTATCTCCTTCTTCACCTCACTCAGAGTCACCTCAACAAGTTAGATACCACTCACTACCATGACACCTGCAGCAGCATGAGGCTTAGGTGTGACAGCCAGAGCATTGTATCCCTGGGATGTACTGGCTGCACAGCCATACTCACATAAGTCTAGATAGTACTAAGCAGAAACCACCAACAACCGGATTTGGTTTTCAGCAAGCTCATAGCAAACATAACTGTTCTGTATACAGCTGGAGTGGTTTCCTTACCCAGGGATGGAGTCACCCCTAAATTTGCAGAACTGCAGAGGAGAATTCCTAGAACCAAAATTTCTTTTCTTGGTTTCTGTCTGGATTGCACTAAACATCAGTACCAAGCAAGAGGTTTCCTTCAGACTCTACTCGATGTGGTCTATGCTATGCACTATAGGGTAAATTACACAAGGTAAAGCCTGTGCCATTATTATACTAGGGAATAAAACATAAACATGTGTGGTGTTGTACACATCTTTTTTAAATAGGAAAACAAATTAACTCATTCTCAAGTCCTGTTGCATCCTCCTTATCAGCATGAACAAATAGGCCACAGGATACAAGGGAAATTGGGAACTTTTTTTGGTGCAAATAGCTTGTTAAATATGAGCAGCAGACTGCATAAGGGTAATATTTACCTCCTATGCAGTGCCATCAAAGATACATTAGAAATGCATCTGATTGACCACTAGATGGAGAGTTACACTACATGAGTAGAGCTGAAGTAGAAATGGAAAATATAAATGGTTTGGTGTTCCTGATTCAAAACAAATACTGTTCTAATTGTAGGAGGAGGTAATCCCATAGTGATACTTACACATCTATGACTTCCACCCTGAGCTATAATGTGAAATTAAAAGTTTTCTAATGTAAATGTTTTCAAACTTTCCCCTAATTGAATCATCTAGATCAACTACTGGACACAAAAAGAAATCGCTTGAGGTTAGAAAGTGGTGACCACGTACACTGGCTTTGATGGGAGATGTAAATTCTCAATGCCTCTCCACTCAGACACTTATTTCTTGCCCCTAAATGAAAATTAATTGCCTAAACATTAATAGCGAAGTCTAAGTGTATTGGCTCAGCTTTTTAAATTCCATTACTTATGTTAGTAATAACCATAGGTTATTAAAATAAAAGAACTTCAAGAATCTAATATCTCTCTAACTATCTCTTCTGATGTATTTTATGGGGGTTTCTTCACCAGGTTGGTCCAAGAAAATAGCTTTACATTTTTATTTCTAGCCAGTTTGTGAACAATAACAGTATCAAGTTCTCCAGCAGGAGTTCAGTTCTATAATGCTAGGATTGCAAATACTGTGAGGGAGAATGCATTAAGCAGATATAACACCTTAGGTCTGAACCATTTTTTTGGAAATGCTAAAAAACAGCAGAATTGGGGAATTAGGGAGAGAAAGGAGGATAATTACAGAGTTTGCTACAAATGGTCAATCATGACCTGGATTCTTTTCTTGTTTACACAGATACAATATTGGAGGCCCCATCAATTCCATACCAGGCCTGTGCTCTTACTTCTTTGATGAGGGGCACCGAGTTCTTCTGGACAAGGTTTACAACAGACCCACTGACTCAATAAATGAGATCTGGACCCAGTCACAGCTCACAGGTGAGATGCCAACTACACTTCATAATAACTTCTACTTTTAGATATGTATGATTGTAGCTGCTTGTGAATTTCCTAGGAAAATGGAGTGCTCGATCCATAGCCATCCATCAGAAACTACATTTTTCCTACTGAAAACACCTGAAGCCAATAACTAAATTTATACAAAGAAAAAACATCAGAGGAAAAGTAGATATTCTGCATATTTGCTTATGGTCCAGATCTGTGAGACCCTGCACTACTTCTATTCACCTAGTGTCCATGGCATAGTAGGCATGTCTACATGTTGCAATATGACAGAGGTGGGCAATTATTTTGGGCAGAGGGCTGCTTACTGAGTTTTGGCAAGCCATTGAGGGCCGCATGACAGGCAGCCAGGGGCAGATAAATATTAATTTTCTAAATTTTTTAGGGGCCCCACGGACCAGATAGAATGGCCTGGCGGGCCACATTTTGCCTGCCCCTGCTCTATGGTGACGTAGTGACATGCTACATCACTATACAGTGCGCTATGGTGATGCAGTGATCACACAAGTCTACATGTGATCGGCAGTTACACTGCCGTAGCGGCACACTCCCCCAGTGTAGTCACCGTAGACAGTTAAAGTTGGGATGTGCTAAGGGAATAGAGTTATTATGGGCACAGTCCAAATCCCCTCAAAGAGAACTGGCTTTAGGGAGATTTGGATCGAGCTCTGCATTATATATCTGCTTTGGACAGAGTCTTCTAATGGCCCATAACTTGTCAGTAACAAAAGAAGTTCCATTTAAAGTTGTTGTGAAAATTAATTCTGTGAAGGGTCCCTCGTGTGATGTTGGGCCCCTTCTTACAAGTTAGAATTATAGTTAACTCTCATACTATTGGTGCATGTGATGGACAGACTCCAAGCATATTCTTACAGAGGCATAGGATCAACTTCCCAAGTGCTCAGGTTGCTCTATGATGCAGAAGGCCTGATTTAAAAAAAAACAAACAGCTCAGTTCCCAGCAAAATGTTATTTTGAATGTGAAATTATGAGAAAATCTACCGTTCTTTGTTGGCTAAGTAAGGGAAACAATCAAGTCAGTCCAGACCCCAAATATAGATTTTGTGTAAGGGGATTTTGGATAAAACCAAAGCTAAACTAAACTTCCCCATTGTAATTTCATGGAAGACCATTTCCATTCTAAGTTTAAATATGTCCAAAACTTGTTACTGCAGGATAGGCAGGAAGTGAAACTGCTGCAGCAACATCAATGATAATGACCAGACTCTTTACAATGTACAAGCTGTTTATTGGAAAAAGCAAATTCCAGCCATTGCAGCAGGAGAGTAAGTCAGGATTATTTCAGGCATGAATAACAGATGGGATGGAAATACAGTCTGCCTCTGCTCTTCTCACGCTATTCTACGACCCAAGTGGACCTTTAAATGTAGATGTGCTTAACACTGTCTTATCTTGCCTCTTGCAGGTGAGAGATATGGCTCACAGAAGGGTTTGGTAATCATCACCAGTGCTGTGACTACTGGGGCTGCAGAGGAGTTTGTGCATATCATGAAAAGACTGGGCAGAGCTTATATCATTGGAGAAATGACAAGTGGTGGGTGCTATCCCCCCCAGACATATCATGTGGATGACACCAACCTCTACATCACCATCCCCACCTCCAGATCAGTCATCTCCGCTGATGGCATCTCTTGGGAGGGAAGAGGGGTGCCTCCACATATGGAGGTACCAGCAGAAATAGCTCTTATCAAAGCAAAGGAAATACTTAATACTCACCTACACAGCTCCAGATAGACTGGTTGGTGCAGAGCGCAACCAGTATGAGAGAACTAGACTGCAACTTTCTAAGAAGCCTGAGAGAATTAGACACCCAGTGGCTAGAACCAGTAAAGGACTTAGACGCCTAAAGCAGGACTTATGTGGAAGGTAGGAACCTAAGTGCAAAATTACGATCCAAACAGCCCTAGCTCAGCTGCCCCCTGACTTCATAGGCGCCTTAATTTTTTACCTTAAAATTCTCCAGTTGACCAGACCTGTGCCTCTGGTCATACCCACAACAGCCACAGTTCAAGCAACTACAATTTGGATTCACATATACCCCTGATCAGGTTCCCAAAAGTAAGTATTCTTCCACTTAAGTTGAAATCTAGTTGGTGTTTTGAGAGCCCATTTAACTCTCACTAACAAGAGGTTCCCCATGAAGAGCAACTGCTTTCTTTTATGACTTGGCAGGCAGTGGCTCTCATCTTTGATATCAAAGGCCAGTGGTTAGATCACACCCCTGGAAGAGGAAAGTGAGTTTCATTTCTTTCCTTAGAAAGAAACGGGGTTCTAACCTTTACCTCTGGCTCCGTGGTAAGCATGGGATGTGTACATTACTTTGGGTTGCCGGGGCACATTTTGCCCCTCATATTGAAGAAGGGCTACTGGAAAGACAAGAATCCTAGGTACATTAAGTCAGAGAAAGACAAAGAAAAAGAGCCTGACTAGTCTAGTGGTTATAGTACTCATCTGCAAAGGGAAAGCCATGGCTTTTGTTCCCTGCTTCCCAATACTGTGTCTATATTTTACATTAAACAGTCCTTGCAAGTACTCATTTCTTTCAAAGAAATGTTGTAGATACCTTTCAGTTCAAAGGGAGGATCTGGAGTAGACAGATGTTCCTCCTTATAGTCCTGAGTAAGGCACCTACACTATAGAGAGGGACAGATTTCCTATTGACCAGCTCCAGGCAGCCCCTATAGTGGCTATTTTTTATCCCATTCTGAGGTACCTGGCAGCTTGCCTATAGCACTGCAGCAGCAGGCCCCATTAAGGATGGGCCCAGGCACTTCCTAGTCACTCCCTATCTACCTGCATCCATGGGCACATTCAACACCTAGGGCTGCTTTGGGCTTCCCCTCCGTACCCAGTTTCCTGCAGGCCTGAGAACAGACACTGGAGGCAAGCCTGGAACAGCTGTACTGATACATTTCCAGTTATAATTGTGCCCATGGACTTGGGTGGGCAGGGCATGCTAAGCTTCATCCTCCTTGGGAACACGATCTCTGAACAATGTGCTGGATGTCACTGCAGAGGGCAGGAACCCTCTGCAGAGGGCAGAAAGCTGGGGGGCTACAGAACCAAACCTTCAGTCACTTAAGCCTCTTATTGGACCTAGCTCCTGAATCCTTTTACTTTCCTAATTCCCCATTGAAATATCTCAGTCCTATATGCTTAAGAATTGCAAACTCCCCCATTATGTGGACATTTATTCAAGCGTAAAATATGCATTTCTTATGTACTTTGGAAAATAACACATATTTTCACCTCCCCATGTCCTGAAGAGGAATGAAAATAGCCACAAAGGCTTGTTTTCCAAACTGGAGCAACTAAATTAGTTTCCCTTCCATTTGCCCCTTTAGATCAAAGAGGCTCAAAGATAGCCAACTTGTCAGCTTATCAGCCACTGCCCAGTATCCTGGTATTTCTGGAGCTGCAAATCCAGAATTCCCCAACACACAGGATGCCCAAAAGCAAAGTTAAATACAGTTCAGAGCAGTTATAAATTGTAGGTTTTTTGGGGGGGGGGGGGGAGGTTTACTGTGAAGATTTAAAAAATATATATCCTATCGTCTGTTTGAACACCTGATTTCAAAGACTCTCAGTATTCACATGGAAGGAATGTTAACAATCAGACAACTATCTGTCATTTCTGCAATGTGTTTATATTTCAAGTTTCGCTCAGCTGGGTCAGAGAAATTAAATTGTTCACACTTTCCATGCTGTTCATTTTCATTTTCAGACTCTCATGCACTGGCCCAGTATTAGGTTTTTTAATGCTTTGGGGGAATGTTTGAATGAATTTAGGTGTATGCAGGACTCTGTCTATCCAAAGTGCTATATAAATGATGAGCATTAAAAGTACTAAATCTAGAAAAGGCCACAATCTGTCAGTGAATTAAAAATAAACAGAATAAACATATTTTTAGTACTAGATTTTTAAGGCTCCCCTTCAATATATAAGTGACCTAACCTTGCTTTTATTTTTTCTAAGCACATTTGCATATGCACAAGAGCCTTGTGTATGAACAATATTGTTTGCTGTTTGTCACTGGCTAGTCAAAGTCAGTCAACCAATCAGGAACCAGAAATTATACCATTTGACCAAGATGGCTAATCTCACAGCAAAAATACTGAGTAATTGCAGTTGGTGCACATGTGGTCTGAAATTTGCTCTCATTGACTACATGGTGAATGCTTCTGAATACCAGACTTATTTACAGTAGCAGGAATCCATTTGGAAAAAAGAAACAAAAAGGATGATTTTTCTGGCTAGTCTATTTGCAACAAGTAATTTGATCAGATCTAGCAAATCCTACAAGACTTTTCTTCACTCAGAAGTTAGATCATGACCTTGAAGAGTTGTGTTAACTAAGATGCTGCCAAACACAATAACATGTGGTATAAACAGATACTGTTCTTAAGTATCCCATCAGCTAGTCCTGATTAAACTCTATTGAAATTACAATGATTTGGTAACTGACATGAGGTTCAAATACAGTTTGTTCCTATTAAGTCATATTTATCATCATCCTAGTTAACAGAACTTCAAAGTGGTGTTTCTATATAATCTGATTTCTAGACAAACAAGACCAGAGTCATGAAAACCTCTGTTATTACAAGAGACTGAAAGGATTGGGACTGCTTACTTTGAGCAGGAGATAGAGAAAAAGGAACCCAATAAAAGCTTTCAAATTAAGGAAAGAGATAGTCTACTGATCTAGCTTCTCTATTTCCTCTGTATTATGACGCAAGTACAATGAAACTGAACGGAGGGTACAACAGGATTCAAAAAGGGTTCAGCAGGATTCAGACAATTCTAGGGTCATCATTATGCTAACTGAGAGCTTTTGATGGGATCTAAACCTTCCATCACTAGAGCTGATGGTAACCTGTAGCTGTTGAGGGGTCAGGGCTCTTCTTTTAGATAGGTGTCCTGAATCTGCCTCCAGCAGGGTCCTTCCACCTTTCTGTGACAGATTTGAAGCAGGAGGCAGGATACTGAGCCAGCTGGACCACTGTTCCAATGTTAGAGGTGAAGATGAGTTCTGGGTGCAGAGACCAAAGCTGGGAGTTGTCAGAGTCCAAACAAATCAACACAGCAAACAAACATGGGAATCCCATGAAAATGGATTCAAATTGTGACTGCCCAGGAGGGTAGCTAAAAGACTGTATCATGCACAGGCATCAAAAATAATGCCAGTGGTGTAAATTGTGGGGTTGAGAGGAGCACTAGCCCTGGGCACTAATTTAGAGGGTGCATTGGAATGGCACACCCATCCACTGCCATATCAGGAGCAGCCCTGTGCTGCCTGGCCATAGGAGTTAGGTACATGACACACAGGACACAGCAGGAGCTGTAGGAATCATTGAGTTTTCAGGAAAGGTAAGACCTTCCTTCACCCTCCCTCTTCCCCTGCTCTCTCATACCCAGCAAAACGCCACTGGGAAAATTTTTCCCAGGACACCAAATGTGAAAGTTATACCCCCAAATTCTGGCACTGCTGCCAGTGCCTCATCTAATGGCTCCAGAACTGTAAAGGTCTAGAAACAGGACACTATCCCAGATAGGGGTAGATATCCTAGGATGCATGACTCCACCTCCATTCATACATACCCCAAGCAGAGGTCTGAACGCTAGAGGAGATGGAGATTAGGCAGAGACAGATGAAACAAGGTAAATGGAAGAGGAATGAAAGGGGTGGATAAGGGTGAGTGAGAGAAATGAAAGAGCAGAATGAGGAGAAGGGGCAGAACATAGAGAGAAATGAAAAAGTCAAGGAGACTGCCTCAGAAAGGAAAAGGCAAGCTCAGCAGAGTGGGCAGCTCAAGAATGAGGGAAGTGAAGTGCAGGCATAGGAGAAAAACAGAAAGGCTGGGAGAAAGGGAGGGAAGAGAAGAAAAGGTTAAAAAAAGAAGGGAAGAAATGTGGGAAGAAAAAGGAGAGTGGGGCAAACTGGGGAGGAAATGATGCAGCCTGGGAGTAAGAAGAGGAGCACAGAAGCCCATAGAGCCATTGCATGAGGTCAAGGGTATAATGAGTCTGAGGAGGGTTCAGCTCAAAGCCCCACCTGAGATAAGAACCTGTCTGAGTCATCCCCTGGGGCAATAGGAAGGAGGGTCCCACTCACGCAGGCCTGTATAAACCCAGAATAGATCACAGCAAGCTTTCTAGCCAGAGACAGCTGTGTCTGGCTTCTTTGTTGGGGCTTCTTGGTTGGTGCTCTTTGCACATCCCTGGTTTCTGGCTTTCCTCCTTGACCTTTTGACTCCTGACTTTGGTTCCTCAGACTTTAGTTCCTCAGTCTCAGATCCTGACTCTGGTTCCTACAAACCTTAGCGCTAGACATTGCCTCTCAGGCTCTCCCCTTGTCATCCAGGCGAACCATCCAAACTACCTATGGCCTGCTCTGTTACAAAAGGATGGATCTCAATCAGAACTGCTCTAGTGGAGTCCATGCAGCTGTCCCCAGCTGAGGAATAGAGATGCTATGGCAGGATGGGTAGGGGTGGCCCCAGGTTTATTTGTCTAAGCACACTGCAGTCAAATCTGTGGGCTGCTATGGGGAAAGATCCTGGAGGGTCAGGCAACCTGCTCCCGCTCTGCCACCCACTAATTCAATGATTCCAAACAAGCCAATCCTCCAGAAAAGCCTGTGATTGGGGTTGCCTCAGTTTCCCAAATCAGAATCATTTAGCAGTTTTGTAAGCAGACTATAGGGACCCATGAGGCTGAAATAGCTAATGGGGACAGAAATGAGCGTCCCAAGGCCTTCCCACACCCCCATTCACCAACACATGTTGTTGGGAAGGAGATCTTGAACAGACTGACCTCCAACTATGAGTTCTCAAACTCCATGAGAGCTAATGCCACCCACACTCCATTCATGGGGGAAATAAAGGTGTTGGAATTTTGGACTAAGTTGAATTGTCTCTCTGTCCCTTTCAGGAGTTCACAGGGCAGCAACCACTTATTTTATGGGCTGTGATGGGCTCATATATGCTCCAGTAGGGTATAGTGAGTTTGGCACAAGTTCTTCTTGACAAAGTTTCAACTACCATCTTAGTCTTACCTCCTAACACACCTCCCATGCAGGGTCTCACTTCACAGAAACACTAGCTAAACCACCAACCCACATAACTTCCTGTTTCGTTGGCTGGAAACAGAGAGCATAAATGACTTGACCAAAACTGCACAGGCAGTTAGGAGTAGAGGCTGGAATCAAATCCACATTGGCTGTCTTTCAATCAAAGCCTCATCTTTACTTAAAAAAAAATCCTTCCCTTGTTGTTGTTTTTCTTCTCTTGTATAAAAGCAGGCATTTCTGCTCATAAAAAAAAATTACATTCCTCCCCAGAGTCAATGCACAGTGTGATATTGGACTGAATTGAGTTGTAAATGCCCTTCCTGAGTCCTTGCTTCTCACCAACCCCCTCAGTTGCAAAGGAGTCCCAGCAGGATTTCCTTTCATCTGTACCAGACTAAATGTTCAGACTTATAAACATGAAATAAAAATACTTTGAGGGTGACTCATTTGTAGGACACTTGTTTTTCTTTGTCTCATTAGGCTTCCTCATCTCCAGCCACACTTGGCTCTATATAGAAATAAAATCCCCTCTGTTCCTGAGAAGTCACACTGAACAATTAAACTCCGAGATGCTCAGTTAAGTATCTGCTGCACTGGGATTCTTGCAAGAAAGCTCATTTTTCATACTGGGAGCTCACACTCTGTGGTCTGTCTGTGCTCTTTGCTACTGTAATGTCAGCACACTGTAACTGGCTACAGAATTTGGACCAATGAGTATTAACCCAGCCTATGGGCATGGGCAACTGGTGCCGTCTTAGTCAGCGGGTTACATGCCCCGCCTCCCCTCCCCCCGCAACCAGTCCCACTGACCGGGGGGACATGGCCAATCCTGCCAATGGGAGGGGGGGTCCCCAGCTGATCACGCTGCCCATGGGTGTGGCAGGGAAGCCCTGCAGCCAATCCCGCAATGGCTGATCACTGCAGCCACTTCTGGGAGTGGCTGAGGCAACTGGCTGGTGCTTGCAGGGGGGCATTGGTGCTCCTGCTTGCCCCTCCATTACTTAAGTGGGGAGCACAGCCAGTCAGAGGGTACATCGGCACTCTCAGGGGGTGTACATGCACCCCAGTGCACCCACTATGCATCGCCACTGCCTATGGGTGTGTATTCACCTGAGCCTTAGTTCAAGAAACTTAGTTCAGTACTTTAGTATATAGTTGAACACATGCTTAGCGACTGACCATCACAAATGAGCAAGGGCAATATAGTGAAGGTCTGAATTCTGTGTGCTTCCAAGGGTATATGAAGACATTTCAGGATTCTTGCATGTGAGGATCTTGCTTTCAATCCTGCTCTGACTGCAGAGGTGGGAAAAGAATAAAACCTAAAATCTCTCCTGTCTCCCTTTTTCCTAAATCCTGGGTTGTGAGTCAGTTCTACTACTATGTAGATCTGATTCTGTTGTTGACTTGTTCATCTAGGGCATTTCAAATCGTGTTTGTCAACAGAGTTGCTGAAAATCTCTGGCTGACGTACTCCCATGCAGAACTGGTTAAAATCTGACTTTTCCTTCCAAGCAAAACTGCCTCATCATATAACTTATCTAGAACAGTTGCCAGGGATTTCTCTGCCTGCCCTCTTGCTTCTATGGTTAGGCAAGCAATGTTTCCACTGTTTGGTTACTGAATCGGAGACCTTCACGCTCACAGATTCTACGCACTGTGGCAGGTGGTATGTATAATGCAGTAGATGTGTCCAGATGTGCAATTAATGGAAAGCAATAAAATCTGTAGTTTATTGCTCCCAGACACGCTGTTTGAATATGCACCGAGAAGCAATAAATTCAGAGGCTCTGGGCCCAGGACAGTAACACGTTGAGCCAGGGTGGAGCAGCCCTGGCTGGCAAGGGTCCAGAATGTCAGCCTGCCAGCCTGGGGCTACTCCACCCTGCTCAACATGCCTGGCCTGGGCACAAGGATGCTTCAGCACAGGGCTAGCTAGCAAGCAGATCCCACACTACAGCACCCTCGTGCCCCAGCTAACCAGGGCAGCACCTACACTTGCACTGCTGTAAATTAGTTTACTTCAGCCTAATAGGCTGCTTGTACATGCCATGGGGGGGGGGTTAATTTAGTTTAGTTCTCCCTAAGTTGAATCAGTGGGTTTTTAAAACACTGCTTTGATTTAGCAAGAAGTAAACCAAACTAAACCCTCACAGCATGTACACAAAAGTAGGGGCCTGAACCTTACCTGCCTCTTTGGCGGTGGACAAGGAGGGTGAGGTGCCAGAGGGTAGCACCCACGTGCTGGCACCTAACCTGGGCAGTCCCGGGGGTGCCGCAGCTGTGAGGGGAAGCACTGCCCCCCTACAACCACAGAGGGAAGCACTAGGCCCCTGCACCAATCAGGCAGGCAGGCTGGCTATGGGGGGAAAAAAAAAAGATCAGGCTCTAGGGCTGTGTGAAATTTCCCTGCTAGTTTTGTTTCAACACTGTTTCAACCTGTTTCGAGGTCAAAACAGCAAAATTGAAATGAAACAGATATGGTCAAAACAGCCTCAAAATGAAACAAGGCAAGTTGAAATGTTTTGCCATTTCAACGCCATTTCGACATTTTGCCCGTAGTCTATAATGGGAAGGTCAATACAGCCTATAACTTTGTCATTTCTGGGCAGACTTGGATGAAACTTGCAGAAATGATAGCTCCTTCTGAGGGCATGATGCACGCTGAGTTTCAAGAAGATAGGTGCAGGGAGTTTGAGCAAACTGCACCCCAAAATCCTGAGAGTCAAAATTGTGTCGTGTATGTGTTAAGCCACAACATGGTCAAAACTGCAGGAATGCTAGCCCCTGCTGAGGCCACACAGCTTGCCATGTTTCAAGGAAATAGGTGCAGAGAGGTTGGAGAAACTGCACCCCAAAATACTGAAAGCAAAACTCATGTCCTGTGTACCTCTTAAGCCACAGTAGGATCAAAACTGCAGGGGTAGTAGACCCTGGTGTGGCCACAAAGTCTTCCAAGTTTCAAGGAGATAAGGACAGGGGTTTGGGAGAAACTGCACCTCAAGCTGTGGACAAGCAAAACTCGTGACATGGGTGACACTGTGTGCGTTAAGGTGAAAGCTGCAAGCCTGCTAGCCCCAGCTGCGGCTACAAAGCCTGCCAGCTGTCGAGGAGAGCGGTGCAGGGCGTCTGGGTTCTGGGGCGCTGCACCTCTGGCTGCTGACAGGCAAAAGCGGTGTCATGAGTGCTTGTGTAACTGTGTCTGTCTTGGGACACGGGGGAGGGGAAACTACTGCAGGCCTGGAGGCTCGGCCCTGCTGCTGCTGTGGAGGAGATCGGTGCAGGGGGGTTCTGGGGCCCGTACCCCTAGCTGCTGACAGACCAAACTCATGACATGGGGGCTTGTGCAACTGTGTCTGTCTTGGTGCAGTTGATTTCCTGTATTGATTATTTCCTCTCCTTAGTCTGTAGTTTTGTAGGTGTTAGTAGCTGGGTACTGTGTACTGAGCTGGTCCCTAAGTGAATCATGACTGATTGGTAACTGGTAACACAGTAGCTTAGCAGCCAGGCCTGCAGTAGTCCCTGTCTCCCCGCCCCTCCCCCCCACCAGTGCCCCAAGACAGACACAGTCGCACAAGCACCCATGTCACGAGTTTTGTTTGTCCACAGCTTGAGGTGCAGTTTCCTCCAAACCCCTGCACTTATCTCCTTGAAACTTGGCAGGCTTTGCGGCCTCAGCAGGGGCCACCATCCCTGCAATTTTCAGTCCACTGCACCTTAACACACACAGCATCATCTATATCATGAGTTTTGCCTGTCAGCATCTTGAGATGCAGTTCCCCCCCACCCCAAACCCCTGCACCTATTACCTTGAAACTTGGCAGGCTTTGTTTCCTCAGCAGGGGCTACAATCTATGCAGTTTTGACCCTGCTGTGGCTTAACACATACATATGACATGAGTTTTGCTCTCAAGATTTTTGGGTACAGTTTGTCCAAACCCCCTGTACCTATCTTCTTGAAACATAGCACACATCGTGCCCCAAGAAGGGGCTACTATTCCAGCAAGTTTCATACAAATCTGTACAGAAATGACAAAGTTATAGGCTGTATTGACCTTCCCCGTTATAGCCTAAGGACGAAACGTTGAAAGAGGGTCAAAACAGGGAAAGGTTTCGACGGAACGAAACGGAAACGTCATTTTGACTCTAAACAAAAGTTGAAATGAAACACTGTTCTATCGAAATGTCAAAGCACTGGTCGAAACGAAATGCTTCCATTTCACACAGCCCTATCAGTCTCTCTCTTGGGTTTTTT
>JAGPOW010002742.1:35380952-35422994 GCA_030014935.1 Caiman crocodilus
GCCACCAGTAGTGTCAGCAGTGCCTTTTCTCAGGGGGTGCACCGCCATGCTCAGGACATGCATGTGCACCCGCATGCACACCCTACACATTGCCAATGCTGTTAATCATGCCATAACTATTAACCCTGCCATACATTCAGGAAAATGGCATGACAAAATGATGAACAAGCCACATATATATTCCACAAAAGATGTGTAACATATTTGGGGTTGCTTCCCATCGTACCTTAAATCAGGGATTTTCAACTTTTTTTTAAGGAGTGTACCCATTCTGGGTACACTTCTGTTGGGGGGGAGGGGAGGGAGGTGGCAGCCGAATGCAGAACAGGGTGGGGCTTGCATGCGATGGTGCAGAGTGGTGGATGGCAGCAGCAGATACTGTGTGAGCTCCCCACCCCACGTGTGGCCAGGCAGCATCTGTGCAGCCCACAGAGGGGAGCAGCTGCCCTCACCCTGCCAGCCCTGTTCCTGGGAGGCAGAACTCAGTGTCTCACCCTGACATAGCACAACACTTGTCTTGCCCCTTAGTTCCTATAGGGGCTGTGAAGCAAGACATGTCTGGTACAGTGAGCTATGGTGCTCACCAGAATACAGAACCAGAATACGCCTTGATTCCTAGCCCTCACAGGAACCTTGTAGCATTGTGCCAAGCTGGGACAGAATGACTACTTTGCCCCACAGCTCCTAGAGGGCTGCAAAGCAAGGCACTTGATGCATCCTGGCCATGGGAAGCCTGGGACTAGGGAGAGGTTCCCTAATCTGAGGGTCCCAGTGCACTGGGACCTGAAAAACTCACTTGTGCAGCTAGGCTATATACAAAGTTTTCTGATATCCCAGTGCATGGGCCTCTGGCACCAGCCCTAGGGCAGGCTTGAGGTTGGGACCAAGAATCAGCTATTGGTTCCAGTCCCATGACCACAGTGGAGTCTTGAACTTCCTCTGGTGCATTTCCAGAACTCAGACCAACAAACAACTGATTGTCAGTCCAAGGTCCCAGGTTCATGGGCCATTCTGGGCTGCAGACACCCAACTTTCAATTTGCAAGTGCAGGGGGAGCCTGGAATCATGATCCTGGACTTCTCCTGAACTGGCAGCTAGTGATGGTGCTATTGGTTCTGATCCCCAATCCCAGAATTGTGCAACCTGTCTGCACATGTGGTGTGGCAGGAGGCATGGTTGTTGGGATGGGAGATCAAATTCCATCAGGCTTTTAAATAAATATGTGCTATGGTCCTAAAGAACACATTGCCAAAGCTTGGTTTTGTTCTTAAAGAACAAGCTTAGCTTACTGCTGTACACAACTCCTTTTATGGTTACCATTTTATACCATATAAGCTCACAGAATTAATTTAACCACATGTGGTGTCTCACAAAGAGAAGTACCCCAAAATACGCAATATCAGAGATTACTCAAGTTTACTAGTAACCATGTGGTGTTTTTAGAGGAAGCAATGCAGAGAGACTAGACTCTTACCACACAAAAATCAGATCCTACCCCTTCATTTTTTAACAAAGAGAGCCAAGTTACTGCTTATACCAAGGATGGGCAAAATACAGCCAACAGACTAGATCTGGCACACTGAGGGATTTTGACCAGCCCATGGTGGGTCTTTTGGTCCTGCCTAGCCCAGGCACAGGGGGCAGCTTGGGCCATGGTGCATGTGGCTGGTCCTCCTGACTGGGCACACAGCAGGGCTGGGGTGGTGCAGTGGCTAGACTCCATTTCCTGGCAGCCCAGGTGGTGGTAGCTTCTTCTGGCTGCTACTGCCAGACTGTCCCGCTTCCTGGCCACCTCGGACCCTCCTCACCACACCTACCATTGGAGGTAGGATCCACACTGGCAGGGTGTGCAGCTGGGTGGCTATGGTGGGGCTGTGGGCCAGTGAGGAATGGCATTCAGGAGTGAAATGCCAGGCAGGGCCAGGGAGACCACAGGATTTTGGAGCAGTAATAGCACGGGGCTGGGGCTGAGGGCAGAGCCATGATATACTGCCTGCAATCGGTGCAGGTTCCCTGGACAGAGGTTCACAGGGAGTGGATCACAGCTCTGCCTTGGCTCTGGCCCCATCCTGTCATCACCCTAAGATCCCAGCCTCAGCCACAGCCCTCCACCTCCCTGCAGCCTCATCCCATCTATCCAGCCATGCACCCTGCTTGTGCAGCTTCCTGACAGTCTCCATGAAGATCCTGGGATTATGGAGCAGTGACAGTGAGAGGCCAAGTCTGGGGCCAGGGCAGAGTCCTGTTTCTATGGGCAAGGATATGCAGGGAGTTTATCACTCCCCGAGGCAGGCAGGCAGAGCCAGGGAGACCCCGGGATCTTGGGGTGGTTATAGCATGGGGCCAGGGCCTGAGGCCGAGCCATGATCCACTCCCTGCATGCCCCTGCCCATAAAACCCACACCCATCACAGGGCTGTGCAGGCAGCAGATCATGGCTCTGCCCTGGGCCCCAAACCCATGCTGTCACCACCCCATAACCCTGTCCCATGACGCCAGCCTCACCCGCCCATCCTGCTCCCAAACACTGCTCTCCATGTACCTGCACCCCCATCCCACATAGGGAGTTTTGGTGAGTTGTTGGGTAAGGGAATGCTGACCCAGCCTGCAACAGCTCAGCAAAACTCCTTATGTGGCCCCTAAGCAAAAATAATTGCCTACCCCTGGTTAATACTAAATTCAGTGTGGCTTAGGCTATCAAACCCTTCACATACATGACAAAGTATTATGGGAGTTCAGCTAGCTACTTAACTAACATGAAATGTGACCCTAATAAGCATAAGTGGTGATGAACAGGTTGGTATTTACCTGGAAGGATGTTGGCAGTGGAGTCCCGCAGGACTCAGTCCTTGGACCTGTACTCTTCAATGTCTTCATCAGTGACTTGGATGGGGGCATGACATGTACTCTATCCAAGTTTGTGGATGATTCTAAATTGTGGGGTGAACTGAGCACACCAGTGGGTAGGGAACAATTGCTAGCAGACCTGGGCAGGTTGGAAAAGTGGGCAGAACACAGTAGGATGCAGCTCAACAAGGACAAATGCAGAGTGCTGCACCTACGGCATAAAAACAACGAGCACATTTACTGGCTGGGGAATGACCCTCTCAGCAGCACAGAAGTGGAAAGGGATCTCAGTGTAATAGTGGACTCCAAGATGTACTTAAGTGTGACAAAATCAACAGCAAAGCTACCCACACTTTATCATGCATTAGCAGATGCATGACAAATAGATTCAAGGAGGTGATACTTCCCCTCTATGTGGCATTGATCAGACTAGCATTGGAGTACTGCATCTAGTTTTGGGCGCCATCTGTAAGAAGGCCATCTGTAAGAAGGATGTGGATAACCTCCAGGGGGTCAAGAGGAGGGCCACTTGTATAGTTAAGGGTTTGCAGGCTAAGCCCTATGAGAAGAGACTAAGGGAATTGAATCTCTTCAGCCTTCAAAAGAAAAGGCTGAGAGATGATCTTGTGGCTACCTATAAATTCATTAGTGGGGGGCAGCAAGGAATCAGAGATGCTCTTTTCACCAGGGCACCTCTTGGGGTAAATAGGAACAATGGTCACAAGCAGATTTAGGCTAGATATCAGGAAGAGCTTCTTCATAGTAAGGGTTACCAGAATTTGGAACGGGTTCCCAAGGGAGGCGGTGCTCTCCCCTACCGTGGAGGTCTTTAAGAGAAGGCTGGATAGGCATCCGCCTGGGCTCATCTGATCCCAGTACTCTCTCCTGCCCAGGGCAGGGGGTTGGACTCAATGATCTGCTGAAGTCCCTTCTGACCCTAGCATCTATGAATCCTAACCAAAATGGGTTTGTGCTCATCCTCTCCACTCTTCCCATTCTCCTGGAGCCAGGTTGGAGAGGCTGCAGGAATGGTTGCAGGTATGTGAGACCCTGCAGGAACAGCCTCAGTAGTTGAAGCTGCCCTTGCCCCCTGAAGTATAGATTAGGGGTCTGGAAGGGGCAGGCAGTGGACAGAGCAGGGCACAGCAGGGTGAGGTCTTGCCTCTGCCACCCTTAAATGCCACCAGTTACACCAGTGATTCTCAAGCATTTTTGGCCTCAAGCCACCTCCCCTCTCCCCTCATATCTCTTCTGAATTTAGACCTCAGAGATGCTTAATTAGGCAGCTGTGAAATTCAGGAAAGTTACGGAGTTGTTTTTTTAACAGTGCATTTCAGCACTGGTATGATTTCCTCTGGCAGGGGAATGAAATACATTCTATGTTTTGGGAAATATATACAGGTCCACACCAGAAATACGTATATATATGTACACACACCATATTTACTTGAGTCCAAGATGAAAGCTTTTTCCCCTATCAGAGAGTGTGGGGAGGGAGTGCATGGTGGGGTGCAGGTAGCAGAGGGACAGACATGGGGGATAGGTACAGGCATGGTGGGATAAGGGGCAAGGGAGCAAGGAACAAGGGTCTGGCCCCTTCCCCCCCCCCCAATGCCCCTACTTTCCCTGCCACAGCAGTTGGGGGAATTAATTTAAGATGAACTTCCACTAATTAGATTCTATACAGAAAAATGGTAACAAGTAAATTTAATGTTGTCTTGGATTCAGGTAAATATGGTAATGTATACCTTTTCAGGTGTGAGAGTGAAGTGTGCCACCAATTTTAATCCAGGAAAAAGCGCACTGCATGCATCAAAGTTTAGGGACCACTGCCATAACCCTTCAACTCATTGCTTTCCCATTACACATCCCACTCCTGAACGGGTCCATTTAAGTAGGGCTCTTGGATTACCTCGCACTCGGCTATCTAGCCTCATTCTAATATTCTAAAAGCCTTAGTCTGTCTGTCTGTAACGCTGTGTTCACACTCTGATTGGTTGTTTCAGACACATTGTTGTCTGAAACAACCAATCAGAGTGTTCCAAGAGTGTTCCGGGCAGGTGATGGAGTGCTGCCATGATGGCGGGGACAGAGCGGGGAGGGAGAAGGCAAGGCCAGCACCACAGGCCTTGCCAGTGCCCCCTCAGCCCTGCTCCCTGGAGGTGGCAGCAACGGTGGATGGAGTGGGCTCAGACCCCAAGCAACATTGGGGGAAGGGGGGAGTGGCCCTGAGCCCCAGGCCCAAGTGGTGGAAGCACAGAGGGGGAAGAGGGGGAATGGGCCCAGACAAGGGGAGGCAGACACAGGGCTCCGTCCTCACCCTGCCCCCCACCCCCTGTCATTCTTGATGGGCAATTTGATAGTATGTTGAGACAGGTCAATGCAGTTCTCCTCAGTTTACAGATGGGGAAGCTGAGAGGGGCAGAGATTGGAGGGGTGGAATCCTGTTTTTTGTATGCTTAAATGACACTTACCAGCTGAATAAGTAGCCTTTTTTGCCCTTACTCCCAGTTTGCAATTCTATTACCCCTGCAATGTGGATGTATAAGCATTCATGTGGCTGGACAGATATATGGCTGTGTATGTGTATCCCTGAGTGTAAGTCTCAAAATAAGAACCCATCCATGTCTTGTAGTACAGTCTTTAGTTATACAATCATGCTATTTTTGCCTCAAGCCCTTCTTCCCCTTTCCTTCCCCCGCACTTTCCTACTCCCATCCTCCTCCCATCTTACTCCTCTAGCAATGATCCAGCTAGGCAATATTTCCATTTGTCCTCATCTTGCAACTTATCTTATTTACTCTACACCATCTGAACCTTGCATAGACCAGGGACTTTTATTTTCTGAAAGAGGTTTTCTTTGGTGTCTACCACAAGAGTATTTGCTTTATTTGCAGGCTGAGAAGGGGATGGGATGGGCTTTCACAGCTCAGACACTGAGGAGCAGGGAACAGGTCAATGTCAAAATATACAGAAAAAAAAGTCACATCTAATTTCTGAGAAGTTAAGTGATGGCTTTGGAAGAGAAAAATTTAGGAATGGAAAATATTTAGTGGTGAGCACAAGCTTGATTTTTTTCCTCACTAATTCCACTGCAGCCATACAATGTTTCTTCTTTTGCATTGGAAAAAATGTTTCTTTTCTGTCCTTTCAGTTTTTTCTTTTCTTTTGACTCTCTTTGGATGGCACCGATCATGCAAAAATGTGATCATGGTAGCAGCATGGCTATAGGAATGAGATGTTATGAGACAATTAGTGAAAGAGATAATTAAGTAAGGAAGACACTAAATAAGCAAGCCCTGCAACTGGCTCCCTTTAAAATATACAATAATTCAAAATGACTGTGAAATAAAAGAACCTGACAGTGACACAAACATGCAGTGGTTGTAATTACCAGCTACAACACAGGCTGTGACTAATTCCGTCTGTTCCTTGAAATTGCTGAGCACACACCCAAGTGCTAACTGAAGACAAAAATGTGGCCGTAAGAAAGAGGGCTGAAAATGTATAAAGGAAAAAGTTAGCGTGCAGGGCAAAGTGGAAGTGTCTGGCATGACAAGAAAGTGAAAAACCAAGGGGATTTTTGGTTTGTAGGAGGATGTACCCACAGATCCATAACCCAGCCCCTCTGTGGACAGTGGCTATAAATTCCTTTTGCCTACAGAGAACTGCTTAGTGAACCAGGTGGGATTAATTGTTAATCTAATGTAAAAAGCTTTCAAGGCCTTGTGAGGGGAAGATAAGGAAACTCACCTCTGTCCTCCAGATTCCCAAGAAGCCACAAGCAGTGGTAAGTTATGGAGCAAAGAACATGAGGGCTCAGCAGGTCAGGTTGATTTTCACATGTTTGGTTTATTTTGTTGGTTAGAACAGTCACTGCTTGAATTCCTTTGTTAAGTGTTTGTGGTTGTTAAACTGGGAGCCCTTGGCCATAAAGGAAATGAGAGAAAAAGAGGATTTCCATGGGAACTAAAAGATCATAGATTATAGTGCGTACTCCGGGAGACCTTGGCTGAGGAAAGTCCTACCTGAAAGTCTGTGAGATTGTTATGGACAAAGATGACAGTGAACCTAAACTGTTGAATTGTGATTCATATTTTGCCTCATCCCAGACAGTAAGTAGGTGGATGGGTGCACACATACACATGCTCCTTTTATACAGCTTGTGCTATAGTGGAATCCAGTTCTTGGTAGGTTCCTCAATACTATATTAAGAAGACATAAATGAGGATGTGGAGGATGTGGAAATCACTCAAAGGAGAAGTTTTGCTTCTGGAGCAGTTACCAGTAGCTTCTCAGGAAGCAGTTTTAATCCTAATGCTATCTTCCATATTTAAAACAACCTAGGCACTGGAAAGAGATGTGTCCTCATGAAATTTTAGATGGCACTAGGATGGGAAGTACAGCTAATAGAGAACTGAACTGGATTATTATGCAAGAAGGTTTAAATAATCTTGTGAAACAGAGCTTCAGAAATGCTATGAAGTTTAACCATATGAAATGCATTCATTTATGGACCAGTAACATGGACTTCAGCTATAAAAGGGGGATGCATAAACTGCAAAGATCTAAGGAAGACAAGGACTCTGATGTATTGGTCAAGTGGAGAATGGTCATAATCTGCCAGTGCAAAGCAGCCAATCCTAGGTATATTAAAGTATATTAGTGCCCCTGAGCAGCAGAGACAGGGAGGCACTAGTACCATTGTACCAGACACTAGTAAGATCCCATTTGGAATACTGTGTGCAGTTCTGGTCACTGATGTTCAAAAAAAGGTTAACTTAACCCAGGATGAGTACAAAGAAGGCCCCCTGAGCTGGTTAAGGGAGATGGAGGTCTGTTCTTATGAAAGAACAGAAGGCATGTCTAACAAGTTTTGTGCTCTGGGCAAAACTCTGCTAGCGCTGGGGTGGGGGGCAGTTACCAAGTGCCAGAAAGCAGGGAGCGGTCAGTCTAATCTGCTCCAGGAGACTCAAAAGCCTTTCTGTCATCTCACTAATTGCCCAACCCTTGCTGCACTCTCCAAGCCTGGCTTCTACCACAACAGAGCGGGGCTGTAGCTCCTCTATCAAAAGCTCCCTGAAGAAGCTACCATTGTGGTGTCTCCTCCTCATCTTCAAAAGGAGGCTGGTCAGTCACTTAGCCCAGGTCATTTGACCCCAGCACTCTTTCCTGCCCATGGCAGGGGGTCAGAGTTGATGATCTGATTAGGTCCCTTCCAAACCTACCAGCTAGGAAACTATAAAACTAAACTGGTGCTTGGGGCTGGTGCCCTGCTCATCCAAACCTAGTCATGATACTATGGAAAAAAAAGGAAGTGGCTTAGCTTGTTTAGCCTCACAAAATGCAAATTAAAAGGGCACATAATTGCTCTTTACAAGTACAATTGTAGGGAGAACATTAGGGAGCAAGAAGACAAAAAAACTAGGGAGAAGTATAAGACTATTGCATAGGCATGCAGGGATGAAATCCGGAAGGCCAAAGCACAACTGGAGTTGCAGCTAGCAAGGGACGTGAAGCAGGTTTTCTACAAACATGTCAGCAACAAGAGGAAGATCAGGGACAGTATGGGTCCTTCATTGAATGGCAGAGGCAACCTAGTGACAGATGATATGGAAAAGGTCAGCTCCCAGACTACTGCAGTTAGCAGCACAGTTTGGGGAGGAGGGAGCAGCCAACAGTGGTGAAAGAACAGGTTAGGGACTATTCAGAAAAGCTGGACATGTACAAGTCCAGGGGGCTATACGTGATATACCTGAGGATGCTGAGAGAGTTGGCCAATACAGTTCCAGAGCCACTGCCCACTATCTCTGAAAGCACATGGCAACTGGGAGACAGCCTTTATGAGTGGAAAAGGGTAAATATAATAGAGTGCCCATCTTTAAGAAAGGGAAAGAGGAGGATCCAGGGAACTACAGACCAGTCAGCCTCACCTCAGTCCCTGGAAAAATCATGGAGCAGCCCACAAGGAGTCCATTTCTAACCACTTGGAAGAAATGAAAGTGCTTAGAAACATGCAAGATGGATTCACCAAGAGCAAGTCATGCCTGACTAACCTGATTGCCTTCTATGATGAGATGACTGACCCTGTGGATGCAGGGTAAGCAGTGGATATAATATGTCTCATCTTTAACTAGGCTTTTAATACAGTCTCCCACAGCATCTTTGCAAACAAGCTAAGGGAGTACAGGTTGAATGAATGGTCTGTTAGGTGAATAGAAAACTGGCTTGATTATTTGGCTCAAAGGGTACTCATCAATAGCTCAATGTCTCATTGGCAGCCAGTATCAAGTGGAGTGCCCCAAAGGTCAGTCATGGGACTGGTTTTATTCACAGAAGTCTGGGGCTGGAAGGGACCTCGTGAGATCATCAAGTCCATCCCCGCTGCTCTGGGCAGGAAAAACTGCTGGGGTTAAATAACCCCAGCAAGGTGTGTATCCAGTCTCCTTTTGAAGATCTCCAGGGTAGGTGCCTGCACCACCCTCCCTGGGAATCTATTCCAGAATCTGGAATAGAGTTTTTCCTCATATCCAGTCTGAAACTTTCTCCTAGGAGTTTATGACTATTGCTTCTGGTTTTCTTCTGGGGCGCTCTGGTGAACAGTTGTTTGCCTAAACCCTGATGCTCTCCCCTGATATATGTGTAAGCTGCCAACAATCCTCCCAAAGTCTTCTCTTTTCTAGCCTGAACAGTCCCATATCTTCTCTTCCCTGCCCAGATGGAGCACTTTACACTTGTCAGTGTTGAACTGCATCTGATTCTGGTCTACCCATCAAACTAATCTGTCAAAGTCCACCTGGATGGTCATCCTACCCTGATGTGTGGCCACACTTCCCCACAGCTTCGTATCATCAGCGAACTTTGCCAGTGTCCTCTTCATCCAGCTCATTGATGAAGATGTTGAAAAACACTGGTCCAAGTACCAAACCCTGGGGGACCCCATTGGCTACCTTCCACCAGGTTGACACAGACCTGTCTATTAGTACTCTCAGGGTTCAACTCCACAGACAGTTTCTACCCATCTAACTATGGAATTGTTGAGCCCATAGTCCCATAGTTTTACCTTGAAAGTCTTATGGGACGCCAAGTTAAAGGCATTCCTAAAATCCAAATAAGTGACATCGATATCTCATTTCCCTTATCCAGGTAGTGAGTAACCTGGTCATAGAAGCAGACAAGGTTAGTCAGACATGACCTACCCGCGACAATTCTGAGCAACAGCCAGCACAATTTTTTGCCTTCTGCTATCTTATCACATATGGACTCCTTAAGAAATTTTTTGAGGATTTTTCCTGGGGATTGCAGTTAAGCTGATCAGCCTATAGTTCCCTGGGTCCTCTCTCCTCCCCTTCTTGAAGATGGGTACAACTTTGGCCCTCTTCCAGTCTTTTGGGACCTCTTCTGAGCACCATGAATTCTCAAAGAGGTTCACCAGCAGTTCTGCAATGAACTTTGTTCAGCACTCTCAGATGGAGTTCATCCAGTCCTGCTGACTTAGAGATACCCAGCCTCCCCAGCTGTTCCTTCACCAGCATGAACTGTCGGTAGGTGACCATCCCTACTGTAACCATTTTGTATCATATTTGCATTTGGCAGGCTATCACTCTTAGACTGGTGCAATACAGATGTAAAGTACTCATTCTGGAGTTCAGTTTTCTCCTTGGTGTTGGTGAATAGTGCTTCTATGTTTCCACTGTTTTTTCTCCTGTTACCTGCATATCTGTACAAGTACTTATTGTCCTTGATTTCTTATTGTCCTTGATTTTGGTTGCTAACCTGAATTTGGTCACCACCTTTACTTTTCAGATCTGCCCCCTACAGGTGTGGGCCAATATCTTCATCAATGTTCAGTATCTTTATCCATGATCTGGAAGATGGGATGGAGTGCACCCTCAGAAAGTTCGCAGATGACACCAAGCTGGGGAGAGTAGTAGGTTAGGGCTAGGATTCAGAGAGACCTTGACAATTTGGAGGATTGGACTGAAAGAAATGTCATGAATTTCAACAAGGACAAGTATGAAGTCCTACATTTACGAAGGAACAATCTTCTATACCACTACAGACTAGGGAAGGGGTGGGCAAAATACAGCCTGTGGACCAGATCTGGCCCACCAGGCCAGTCTATCTGGCCTGTGAACCCCTAAAAAATATTTAAAAATATATATTTATCTGCTCCTGGTTGCCTGTCAAAAATGACAGGAGCCAGGGGCAGTAGGATCCAGGAAGAGCTAGCAAGAGCCAGCTACAAGGCACCTCCATACACACCTCCATATGCTCCCTCAATGCACACTCACACCCCCACCCTCCCCCACACACCACATGCTCCTCACCCCCCATAATATACAAGAATAAGACTTAATTTTAAGCTATTGTGCAATCACCTCTGTGTACACTACACAAATGCATGTAAATCAGGACAAAAATATTTTTTTGAAATCAAGTTAATGAATGTTGTAGCTATTCAATTTTTAGAATATAATTTGGTATTTTTCTGGTTCTGAGATAGCAAAACCCCTTGCTGAAAGGAGTATTTCCAGGTGCAAAGGGAGGGACTTCTGTGGCAAAGTTTGGGGGTTAAGGGCCAGGACTTTTGGTCACAAGATGGTAACCAGGGGGTAGGGCACCTATGAAGGGGTGGGGCTACCAATGCAGTCCAGACCACTTGCTAAAACTCAATAAGCAGCCCTCCACCCAAAATAATTGTCCACCCCTGGGTTAGATAGTAAGAAGAACTCTCTCACTAGAAAGGTAGTAAAGCGCTAGAACAGATTACCTAGAGTGGTTGTAGAAATTCAATCCTTGGAAGTTTTCAAAATCTGGCTAGACAAAGCCTTGGCTGAGATGATCTAGTTGGGGATGGTCCTGCTTTGAGCAGGGGGTTGGACTACGAACTAGATGACCTCGTGTGGTCCCTTCCAACCCTAATTTTCTGTGTTCTTCAGCCTGAAAAACTCTTAGAATCAGTGCCAGCAAGTATCTGCAAACTGGTTGTGGATGCATTTAGGCTGATACACAGCTTCCAGTTCCAGAGGAGTCAAGTTTGAAGTGCTCTTCTGAGTGACATAGCTAGCAGAAGACATCTTAATCACTTTAAGATCAAGCTTATTAAGTTTATGCATGGGATAGTATGACAGAATTGGGAGTACTTGGTTGAACAATCAACACATGATACATGAAATGAGGTGTTTGCAATTCCTATGTTGGGCTTTATAGATAATGCTTTGGCTATATGGTAGGTACTTGCTTCAGGAAACCAGCAAGAGCCATGATGGGGCCTCTGTTTACATCCCATGGCACATAGCTCTGGCTGTACAACCCATATCCAAGTCACAGAACAGGCCCCACCCATCAAACCCCAGCAATACAGGCCTGCTCCAAAGAACCCTTTGTCCTAGAAAACTCACAGGTCTCTCTGGTAGCAAAGACTGAACAAGCCACCTTGCATTGAAGACCAACACACACACAACCAGGCCATAAAATTTCTTCTTCCTGGGTTCCCACACTCCTTTTGCTGCCTGAAGAAAATGTAAACAACCAAGAACTCCCATTAGCTGCCCCTACACTCCCCTTGCCCTCTCACTTCGGAGCCTACAAACTTCAGCAGCTCCTGGGCCCTTGGATAGATCTACACTAATTCAGCACTGCTTTCAAGGGTGTGGCCAACATATAAGCTTTCTCCCCCTGCTCTCTGTTCTGTATGTCCCAAGGGCTGCATTTCTATGTTTGAGTGAATGGAGCAGCAGTAGATGGGCAAGGCTTATTTTTGGCAAAATCTCTGAAACCAGCACTGAGCTATGACGGCGCAAACCCGGCTTCATCTGGGCTCAAGGAATGGGGAGGCCTGCTCTCCCTTCACTTCAAAGCTGTGCCTCCTAGGCTTCATCTGGACAAAGCAAGCAGCCTCCATACTGAGTCCCTTATAATTAATCTAAATAGCATTACCTTGTGTCGCACAGACTTCAGGAGAGGTATCTCTATACAGTATTGCATCACACTGTGTGTACATGCCCTCTCTCAGCAGTATCTACTTTGGCCCCAAGAATCTGTCTTTAAGACCACATCTGCACTATATGTGGAAGACGCAAAGGCAGCACTGGAAGGCATATGCAAACTAAATTTAATCTAGCCAGGTCCAGTACTAGCAGCAGGGAAACTATGGCAGCATGGAGCTCAGTAGCATCCCAAACAGAGAACCCACACTCCAATCAGAGCCATCACTGTCTCCTTGCCACTGGTACCAAAGTTGATGAGATTAAAACTAACTCAGGTTTGCCACCAGGACAACAATCGTACCTCTGACTGCATAGCCTAAGAGAGAGTACAATCCCAGATGCTGCCTTCTTTGATCTTAAAGCTAGATTGCCCAGTTACAAGCCTTTGGTCTTTCATCTCAGAGTGAAAAAATGCAGAGGTGAGGAGTCACAGCAAACTCTTTGATCCTCTCTGCACCCCTGCTGGGCTTGAAGCAGATCATGGATGCCCTGGGCAAAAATGGGACTAAGCCAAGATATGATGTGTCGTCTTCCCTGTGAAGAAAGTGCCTTTACTAGCCTCCAAGCTAGCATTGAATTGGACCAGTTTCCCTTTTCAGGGTAGCTTTGAGCTGTCTTAGGCTATAGATAAGTCTACAGCTTGACCATGCCACCTGTCAAAGGAGGATGTGGTTTTCTTGACTCATTAGTAGCATCAATTTCACATTCTCCTACCTTAAATACGTAATGGATATTTCGTTGATCAGAGCATTTGAGAGCAATAAAAGCTATAGTGTCCAACAAAGTATTCTGGAGGATACATGGTCCAAAAATGGCCTCTTCTGGGATGTCTTGGGTGGTATGAACAGTTGCCAATACATCTGGAAAATGGTGATGCAGGGCCTTGTTATCACTTGTCCAGAGGAGCTTAGGCAGAGATGTAAGTTCCATCATAAGCCTGTAACAAAGCAAGGAATTGCAATGAAACCAGGGGTAGAAAACAGAAGGAGGAGGGGTGAATATTAATTTCTGTTTATTTATTCAATGTCTATACTACCCTTCCCAAAGTCTCTTATCTCTATCACTGTGGGGACAGATATTAAACATAAACAGATGTAAGTGATTGAAAATGGGTTCAGATCAGTAAGAACAGAAGTTCAGTGCACATAACTGCTTTCATAATGGCTGAAACTGGTTTAAGATAAACCTGGATTAGACTTTAACTGATTTAGGTTAAATAATTTATTGAATTTTTGTCTCAGATTCCCTCCAGATTCAAATTAATTTACAGTCCCCCAGCATCCCAGAATGATTTGCACCTCCCCCGCAAACCTCCCTGCCCCACAGCGAGGCTAGCCTTGGCCCCAGCTGTCTGCTCCAAACAAGCAAAGAGGTGTGCTCTAGAGCCCCCCCAAGCTTCTGGCCTGGGCCACTGCAGGCACGTGGTTGCATTTCTGGAATCAAAAATGAATGTCTGTTCATTTGCTTATCAGTTCTATCTACACTGTTTAGACTAACCTGTGAAGATTGAATTGAATCAACTTCAGGCCTTTTGATTGTCTGTACTTAGCTTGTGTGTTAAGCAAAGGTATTAAAAAACTGGAGCTGAATCGTAGTGGGGTGGAACATTACAAGGTAGCCAGACACAGACCTAGTGAGGAGCAACACCAGGCATTTGTGGAGTTTGCTTGGCACATTGGAGTTTGCATCTTTATTAATGTCCAGGCCAGGAAGAATAAAGCCAATCTGTTCTAACTCAGAAATTTTAATCCTGTGCATAAGTCAGTCGGTCTTTTCCAGGGTGTTAAATCACATACTCCAGAGAACCAGTTATTCTTACAGCACAGACAGTTTATAGCCAGGAACCTGAAGCTTTGGGTACAATAGGGAAAATCTTCAACTGATGAAAATAAAGCTGAATTAGTTCAGCATAATCTCAGGCCTCCTGTTGCAGGTGACAGGCTCAGGGTCTCTCTCAAGACACATTCCTTAGCTGCTTCAGCCCAACAAATGGAAATGCTTGGATTATTCTGAACTATTGGGACTCTTCTTCATCAGCCAAAAACTTCCCCCACTGTTCATACTACCTTTTCTTTCACATCTGTAGGATTACTGGCCCTGCTGTCCTGGCCATGCTACAGTTTGGGTGATTGCTGCTGTTGTGTCAGTTGGACACAGAGGTTTCTTCTTTATTTCCTGCCCTGTTTTGTTAAGCAATGTTGTTGTGACCTGATAAACAGCTGCCAAGTTGCACCCCTGACTAGACTACAATGCCAAATCCAAGTGGAAATTTGGAGTAGTTTGTATTTCATCAGGTGCACAAATGAATCCTATTAAGTGTTTTGGGTTCTTTGTCCTTTAGAATGAGAAGCACTGCATAAAAGCAATGGTGGTTTTGGTTTGCCACATCTGCCGCAGATCCAAACTAGAGATGGTTTGATTTCAAATTCTATTCAATCTGAACTTAGAGTCCATGGGGCTGGTTGAATAGAAGGGTCATTTTTGTCCCGTCTTGCTATACGAAGTAAGTTTGCATGTTTTATTACTGCTATGAAAGCCAGGGCAGATGACTACTCTTCTGCAAATGTCCCTACGTAAGGATCTCAGACAATAATAACAGCGGAGGCAGGGAAAGTGTGTTCTTGCATTACAGTCAGCTTGCAGGTATTTGTCAGTAATTCATGGGGAAGAAGCAGAGATGCTTTTGCTAGCATATCAGGCTTGAAGCTGGGAATTCTGCCTGTGGTGAGGTTGAGACTGTCATTCCAGCCCACTCCAATTTGTTGACTGAAATAGAGCTGTATCCAGCTCCCACAGTGATCAATGGGAGGGCCTCATTTACTCCAGTGGGAGCTGGATCAGCTCCATTAAGCAGAGAAAAATTAAGGAGAACAGCACCAAGCCACAAAGATGTCTTAGCTTAATAAATATTGAGAGAGAAGAACTGAAGACCCAGTATAATCCTTCACACTCTGTGCCAACAGAATTAATTTGTTACAAAGCCACTCATGACTTAAACAGCAATGATATAAACCATTCAATGCACAAAAGAGCTGCATTGCTTTAACAAGAGTATTTTCTAAATCAATTTAGTTAAATCACTACTATGTTCTCATGGATATCATAGGTCTAAACTTCTAGTTTGCAAATACTTTTAATATTATGCATAAAGCAGTACATTTTGTAGTATCAGGTTCTTAACAGACAAGCCAGGCCAAAGATGGAAAGGGGGAAAGGGAGGAGGGGGGAAGCCCCCTGGAAGATATTACGTTTATGACATGATTAACATGTTTATCAAACCATAAATCACAACATGCCACAGGTTCAGCCAATTTATGGCAACATAGAATGGCAAACCAGCCACATAATTGCTCTACATATAATGTAGAACATCTTTGTGGCTGGTTTGCATGACACTGTAAATTGAATGTATTGCATGTATTTTGTTCCAGATTGGGGCTTCCCTACCAATGTCAACAATCAGTTGATTGCCAGCATTGGCTGAGGGCAGTCCCAAGTCTCAAACTGGACCTGGGACTACTGCCAACAATGATTGTTGGCACCACTCCTAGACAGGCCCCAATCCTGAACCAAACCCCAGGACTGGTGCAATCACTTAATTGTCATTCCTGGCCCCAGACAGTCCAGGTCCTGGGGCTACCTCCAGCCTAATTCCTGGAGATCAGGCTGTGGGGCATCTCAGGGTCCTGAACCAAGACCCAAGGCTTCCTATGCCTGATCTCAATGCTCAGATGAGCTTTGAGGCACAGTCCAGGCCCTGGGTCTGGGACAAAGCCATCCCTGACTTTATCCACAGGTTTAGCCTGGGGGCAGCCTGCAGCAGCACAATTGGGATAGGAGAAATTTTATACTGTCACAGGGTGCAACTTCTAGGGATGGCTATAAAGCCCCTGGAGATCAAAAAGTGGCATAGAATCATACAAAAGCAGGGTTAAAAGGGACCTCAGAAGGTCATCTAGTCCAGTCCCCTGCTCAAATGGGGGCAGGGACAGAGGGCTGTGAGTCGGGAGTGAGGGCCACTGGCAGGGCTGGGGATAGGGGCTATGGTTGGAAATGAGGGGCAACAGCAGGGTTTGGGGGGGAAGGAGCCACAGATCAGGGGTGAAAGGCACTACCTGAGCTGCTGGGGGGCTGCAGCTTGGGGATGAGGGGCACTGCCAGGGCTGGGTGGGAGGCAGGGGGCTGTGGATCAGGAGTGAGGGGCATGGGAGATGGGATGGGTAACTGAAGGTTGGGTGTGCAGGGCACTGGCAGCACAGGGGACTGTGGGTTGGGAATGAGGGGCACCAGCAAAGGGTGGGGGGCACAGTACTGCTGTTTGGGAGTGACGGGCACTGGCAGTGCTGGGGTCAGTGGGTCTGGAGTGAGGGGCAGCAAAAGGGCTGGGGCGTGTGGCTTGTTAGTGAGGGGCAACAGAATCAGCAGGGGCAGGGCACTGGCGTGTTACTGCATTCTCCCCTCCCTCTGATGGATGTCCTTTTTTTGGACCTGGAAATATAGTAACCCTATCCAGCCCCCTAACCATTTTTGTTGCCCTCTGCTGGACTCGCTCTCCAATTTGTACATGTCCCTTCTGTAGTGGGGAGCCCAAAACTGAACACGGTACTCCAGATGAGGCCTCACTAGTACAGAATAGAGGGGAATAATTACTTCCCTTGATCTCTGGCAGCATTCCTACTAATGCATCCCAGTATGTTGTTGGCCTTCTTGGCAACAAGGGCACACTGTTGACTCACATCTAGCTTATTGTCCACTGTAACCCCCAATTCCTTTTCTGGAGAGCAGCTGATTAGCCAGTTGATCCCAAGCCTGTAGTGGTACATGGGATTGTTCCATCCTAAATTTCCTGTATCCTGTACCCTGCTGTATAGGCAGTATGTCCTGCTCTCACCCGCCACACATTTATGTTTTTCATTATACAGAATGCTGAAGGGTGCCCTGGTCTTATCATAATGACCACCAGGTTTGTGGTCAAGGCATTATGAGCCAATTGCATGGCTCCATTTCACCCTTACACCATGCCCCAAACCTCACAGATATCATCTACATTGATGTTCTGTCTCATCACTCGCATAGTCCTTCTCTGGGCCCTCAGACCCTTTGGCCTCAGCCAGCCCCACTTTGGGTCCTCAGACCCCTCAGACTCTTGTGCAACTCCTCCCTGAGCTGCCAGTCCCTTCGGTCTTTCACTTGGACCCTCTCTGGGCTGCCAGGCCCCTTTGGTCTCTTTCTGGACTCTTCTGATTCTCCATTTTTCCCCAGCCACTCTAGACCTCTGGCCCCTTGCTAGGCCTCACACTACTCCCCAGCCTTTCACTGGGCTCTGATCCCCCTTTCCCTTTCAGCCCTACTGGTGTTACAGATCACTCTTGAGCATAGGTGATGTGTAGGGAGGCCATGCAGGGGCATGTGCCCCCCCTGAGAGTGCTGGTGCCCCCCACCCCCAACAGCAAGCATTCTAGCTGGTAGGGGGGCAAAGAAAGTACTAGTGCCCCCCCTGAAACTGGCTCCAGTGGGGCTTGCCACTGGGGGACCCCCACCCAGTCGCCAGCTGGCTGCTGGGAGAACATCCCCCTTCCCCAAGGTCATGCCCTGCTGCCACCAACCCAGACTTGAGAGGCACAGTTGCCCATGCTCTTGATTTGGCTCTTGCTGCCCAGACCTGGGCACTTTGCCCCTCATGGCTACTCCCAGGTATGACCTTGGATTGATGCCCCTCTCTCTGCCCCATCTGGGCCATTTGCCCATCCTGGCTACTCCCAAGGGTGGCTCTATCCACACACCAGGCACTTTGCCTATCATGGCTACTCCCACATGTAGCCCCTTTCTGCCCACACCTCAGACATTCTCCTCATACTTACTCCCAGGTGCAGCTTTAGGCACTGGCCCTGATCCCAGCTTTCCTCAGGCACTCTGCTTGTGGATCCACTGGTCCTCTCACTCTCTCTAGGGCCGCACAGTCCCCCTCTTTCCTGGCCCCTCTCCAGGCCTGCATAGTCCCACTCTTCCTCCTTCCTTTGCTGTTAGGGTTTGGTCCCTTAGCCTTTCTCCCCTACAAGGTAACCCACAAGGCAGTGGGAGCTGAGGCTTTAAGGTACCCCATATTTGTTTTTCACTAGGGTGGACCATGCATTGCATTTCATGGAGGCTGCCCCACTGCAGGCAGCCCCACCATGATAGCCAGCCTCAGTAAGGTACAGTTTCAGGTCCTCCAGGCTATCCTTCCCTGGAGATCCTGATGTTACACATCCCTCCTGAACTATGGGCTTCCAAACCCATTCATTGCTGTTCTTGGGCTACTGACCTCCAGGTCCCCTGGCCCCAGCTCAGGCCCTAGTCTTTTTAGCTCTCCTCTGGGCTCCAGACTCCTCATTAGACCCCCTACATTCAATCCCTCTTTCTGAGCTCACTCAGACCCTTCCCTGGGTCCTCTTCATTTGTCCCCTCTCTCTAGGCTCCCCTGGACCCCTCAATAGGTCCCCTTCATTCAGCCTCTCTCTCTGGGTGCCCCAGACCCCTCACAGGTGTCCTACATTCAACCCCAATATCTGGGCTCACCCAGATCCTTCACTGGGTCCCCAGGAACTTTCACCAGCTCCTTAGATCCTACCCAAACCTCCAAACTGCTTCAGATTTTGCCCTCCCTACTGACCTTTTGGAGCTGTAACATCCTGCTGAGGCAATCTCCAGAATTTACTGCCAGGTCCTCTCAGGGCCTGGGCTTACACCTGCTCTAAGTCCAGACCTCATTCCAAGTCAGATGAATCCCACTATCAGGCTTAGCCTTACTTGCCAGCTCCCTGGGTCAGCTGTCTCCCAGTTAGCCCTGCCCCACACCTGCTTCACAGGTTGCCTGACTCTTAAAGTAGGAGGCACTACAAGTGCCCTGCCACATCCCAAAATTGTCTATCCTGCCATGCACATCTGGCATAGCAGGGTGCACAACATTTGGGATGTGGCAATCATGCCATCATTTTGATGTCTGCCAAGGGGCAAAAACAGTATGGAGAAGTGAAATAAAATGCCCAAGGTTACAGAGAAAGTAATTAGCAAGTCTGGGAACATAACTCAGGTCTCTTGACTTGCATTCATTAAGTCAACTGAACATACACTATCTCTCTTTGTGCCGTACTCCTTATAGACAGTAAAATTTAAATGGATAGTTTTGCTTTCCATTCTGATTCCCACATACAATCATGTTTTATATGTGATGTTAGACCATCACAAGAGCTTATTTTTTATATTATTTAAAAATGGTTTTCATTTAAAATACATGGCTTTTTTAATCAGTGAAAACCTGCTGGTCTCATTTTGTTTTTAGATAATATTAAAGAGCCCATAAACTTTAGATCTTAGCTGCTTGAAAATTTCTCCAAGTTAAAAAAATCCTTTGGAATAAATTATGAATCTTAAATCAGATCCTTAGTGTAGGCAAATTATACCCTTTATAGAAATTGAGAAAATCTACAAGTTGGGAGTTCAGGTGTTTTCCCTGCTATTATTTAATTGCCTACCTATGTTCCTAGAAAATGCCTCCTTCACTGATTTGCCCATGGGGGGAACTGGCTTCAGGTGGTATCCCTAAACTAAGGCCCCTGGCAGATATTCAACTTAGGACACAATAATCAGTTAATTGTATCTTAAAGTGTAACTCAGCCACACATTCATGCAATTAATGATGAGACAAAACAATAAACTAGCCACAAAATCATGAGCTGGCAGGGACTGATCAGCTGATTGTTGGCTGGCAGGGACCCTACCATGGCCAGTTTGAACCCCAGTCTAGTCCTGATCCAGCCAAGGAGGAGGAGGACAATGATGAGGTTCCTAAAGACCTAAGGAGGGGTCCAGGAGCCTAGTGAGAGGCAGAGTGGAACTGGCAAGGGTCCAGGAACCTCAGGGGAGGGGCTAAGTGGAAGAGAACATCAATGAGGATACTGTGAGGCATGGAGTAAGGGGGGAAATTAGCCTATAAGGCAGGGAGCACTGGCACCTGCTGGCCATTTGGGACAGCAATTTAGCAAGCCCTGGGTCAGCCTCCATCATAAAAATAAACAACATCAAGGCATGGTAGGTGACAAAAGTAGTGATTGTCCACCAAATGAGGGCTGCAGGGACTTCAGGGGATTTGTAGCCACCTTGGAGAGGCACCCTATCACACAGGCTCCCCTTCATTGGCAAATAAGGTGTGATTGGGGTCTAATTCATAATGGAAAATCTTGACCTGCCATGCATATGTTGCATGGTAGGAGGTAGAGGTACACTGATATATCAGTCACATATCAGATTGGCACCAATAACAGGAAAATTAACATTACTAGCAATCAGCTGTGTTTGGCTGATAATGTCACCTATATATGCTACGTGCATGTATGTGGCCAGAAATGTTGCACAGCAGTCTGTAAAGTAGTGTCCAGCCAGTAAGTCTGTTCAGGGGAAGGAGTGGGGGCAGGGCAGTTGAACGTCCCCATGGTGAGGGAGGGAGTGGGGCAGGGGCAGGCACTGCCCAGTCAAGGCAGTGAATGCAACTCCGGGGCAGGGGACAGGGCAGAGCCAAAGGTGACTCATCCAAAGGGTGTGGGGCCATATCCCTTCCACTGTGCACACCCCCAGGGGAGGCATGGGGGCATGGGCCCCCACCAGATTTGTGCGTATAGTGAGGGTGGGCTGCCTACTACAAGCTTGGGGCCAGGGATGGCACTGCCTTCTTCCCAGTAGGGGGTTGGGTCAGGGCCACACTTGGGATGGGTGAGATGGGCTGAGCTGCATGAGGTAGGTACTGGGAAGGATGGCTACAGGGGGCTTATGGGGAATTTTGCTGTGGCCATAGCCCCCCCAAGCCCTCCCTAGTGTTGTTCTTGCCTGCTCCAAGCATAGTCCTGGCCCACCCCATCCACTGGGAAGAAGCCAACACAGCCCCTGGCCCCAAGCCTGCAGCAGGCAGCCTGCCCGTGCCCTGTACACAACTCCAAGGACGAGGGGGTGGCACATGCCCGCCATGCCTCCCCCAGGGGTGCACATAGTAGCAGGAATTCAACCCCCTGCCATCCCCCCCAGATGAGCCACCCACAGCTCCGCCCTCCGCCCCACCCCAGAGTCACATTCACTGCCCCAGCTGGGCAGTACCTGCCCCTGCCCCTGCCCCACTCCCTCTCTCACTGTCAGGGCATCGATCTGCTCTCCCCCTCCTGCCTCTGCAAGACTTACTGGCAGGAGGCTGCTCTCCAAGTTACCAGGCTGCATCTTTATCAGTGCACCTCTGGTAGGAGGCACAATTGTTGGGATTGTGGATCAAAAACCACCATGCCTTTAACTGAATATTTGTCAGCAGCATAAGATATCGCTGTTCCCTTTCATATATGAGTATCATCCCTCTCATGAGAGAAACCAGAATTCTAGTACCTTGGAAAATGAGTTCCTGGTGTGGGAGAAATCAGTCATTCTGGATTTTTCTTCCCTGACCTCTTGGACACCTGTCCGGGAAAGAGGTCACCAATGGATAGAGATGATCACCCTTCTCCAAAAATATCATTCTATACACCAATATCCTATTTCAGGAAAGGGAGTCTTACTTACAAATATAGAGAATAAAGCAAAGAGTAAAGTCTTTACTACCTGCTGCTTTCCTTCACTTGAGCACTTGTCAAAGGACTACTGAATTATAAAACTAAAGGCATGAATGTCTTGCAGACTGAAAATTTGAACATGTGCTAAGCAAAATAATTTTTGGAACTCTGTGTAATAGCACTGTGCAGTGATTCCTGCCAAAACATAGTTCCCAGCACGTGTGCAGATCTGAAAGGATCCAAAGACATAAGAAATACAGATGGGAGCCCAGGGCATTAGCACTATTGTTCTGTATCCTCCTTGACTCCAGTCCAGTGCTTCTAAAATAGACATGCCATCAGTGACCCACAAAAGGGGAAACATTTCCAGATTCTGCATGAGGAAATTGGACACCTGAATACTGCCATCTCCACTGGATGTATGTTGCAATGCACATTACTTCCTTCCCTTCTACAGATCCCAGCTATGGTAGAGTTTTCACAGGTTGGAGGTAAGTATTGGGAGCATTACTGCAGAAATAGCAATCCCTAATTCAGTGCCCAGCAGAACTGGTGCAAGCCAATCCTTCTTGTCTACAGAAATGAAGGGAAGATGTGACTCCTTGCACTTTGACATCCCCACCATAGGAAGTACAGTTGTAGCACTCTCTTCCAGCAAAACCAATATAAGCAGATCTTCAGCTCCACTGCACCCTTTCCTTAATAAGAGGACAAGTGAAGAAGCCAGAGTGGGAAACCTAAATATTATCTGATTAGCACATCTCTCCATCCAACCACTAGTATCTCTCACCTTTAACACATTAATGTTTCTGGCTTGTTTCTAAGAGCCTGATGGAATGAGCAAAGCTCAGTGGCAAAGTTCCCAGTCCTATAGCACGGGACAGAAAAGGCTCAGCAGGACAGATTTGTTTGTTGTGCAGAAAGACCAGTTCTGTGAAGCATAAGAGAAACATGCTGCTTGTGTGCAAAGAATGGGCTTGGTACAGCAAGTCCTGAGCTACCTGTCAGTGCTGAAAGTTTTCAACATGTGAGAAACAAAGATCTTTACAGGCCAAATATTGCATCAACTGCACCATCTAGTGCATAATCTCAGAATAACACAGCCCTCTTCTGCAGAATTAGGGCAGGATAGATCTCCAGGCCTTGTACCGCCCACTTGCCTCACTGGGGTACCTATGAGACCAAAATTAGGAAGAGCAGACACACCAGGAAGAAATACCATGTGTCTTGGAGTGACCCTGACAGTTCCCCTATCACTCTCAGGATGTCTCTAAATCAGCGATTCTCAACCTAGAACTTTGCAACATGATTTTAAATGTGTCATGGGGTGTGCATGGCTTCCCAGTGGTCTGGCATGGCCCATCCCCGCTGTACATAGGGTGGTTCTGTGGAACTACTGATGGTGGGGAGAAGGTAGCTGAACTAGCTTGGCCTGCATCAGATGGTGCTGGCAGCTGCAGGTGCCCTGGTGTTCAGATGGAATCAGCACAGGAGAAGCAGGAGCAAGGCACAGAGACCAGAGGCCAGCAGCAGACATGGAGTTTGCCTTCTCCCACTCAGCTCAAGCATACTCTCACTGCCCCCAGATTCCCAGGTAGTCTTCAGGAGCCAGCCTTCAGGGCAAGAACCTTTGTTTGGGGTCTTACAGCAAATGTCTTCCTTCTTGACTTGTCCGTGTGAGAGACTGCTGCTGACAAACTGAGAGGGAGACAGCTGCTCTGTGGGTAAGGAAATTACATTTTAGTTTTTTACTATTGTGTAGCAAACCCTGGTCCCTACCCTCTAGTCAGTCCAGGGGTCCACAGTGTTTTTGGGCAGAGTGCCAAAAACACCTGCAACCTCAACTTGTAAGATGTTGGTGTGCCAGAGGCATATGATGCAGGTGCTGCGAGGGGCCTGATCCTTGTTGTGGCAGTGCAGCCACAGCCCCTTCCCTGATGTTCGCTCTGAGGCACATGTGCACCAGCCATCAGCAATGAACCAAGCCGGGGCTCTGTGGATGCCAGTACAGCTGCTTGCAGCCTCCTGGCTGCCCACCACAGCCAGCCAGGGCTCTGGGCAGGCAACTGCTGCCTGCCATGGTGCCCTGGCTGCTTGCAACAGGTGGCAGGGAGGCTACAAGCAGCTGCACTGGAGTCCACAGAGCCTCAGCCTAGCTTGTTGCCAGCAGTGGGTGCGCATGTGCCTTGGGGTGGATGGTGGGGAAGGGGCTGATGCTGCACTGCCACAACAAGGATCAGGCCTTCCATGACTCCCTCACTGTCCACCTCGAGGTGTGCATGCAAGGTAAATTGCCTTCTTCATGTACCACACTCTGCCACATGTGCCAGAGTTTGCCTACTCATGAGTCAGACCACTGTACCCATGCATCTATGGGGCTCTGATCCTGAAGTGATCAGTATGTTCTGATTTAACTGTAACATTGCCCTAAAAAAATGTTTCTGCTTTATTTCCATGTACTTAATTTAAAAAAAAATGAAAAAGAGTGTTTTGTGAGGTTTTTTTTTAAAGAAATCTAATCTGAGGTAAAGGGACCCCAGAAAACAGGTTGGAATGCCCTTTCGTAAACATGTTGCTACTTATTAAAAAAAACAAAACTTTTTTATTGGTGTGCTGCTACATTCAGAAAAGATCATGAAGAAGTTCCTCGAGTCTAACAAGGTTTACTACTGTGCTGATACAGAGCCTGAGCTCAGCCCTTGAACATGTGCTCAAGAACCCTGGGCTGTGCGTTGTGCAACCACCAGACTTGATCTTTTGGTGGGGGCAGGGAAACAAGTGCGTAGGGCTTGCTTTGCCAGGGCTGGTCCCAGTTTGGGAAGGGAAGCTGTACAAACAAGCTTGAGTTTACTCCGCATAAGTACCTGGCTTGCCTCATTGCTGTTATGTTTGAGCACCTTCTGGTCATTCCGTAAGCCACACAGCTAACGTTGCTTAATTCATACGTTCCCCCTCTCATTCATTTTCCACTGGAAGAATGGCAGTAGAGGTTGTATTGGTAGGGCTTGGTTTGGGGGAGGTATTTTAAATGCATGTGCTGTTCCTTGTATATGCTTACAAAACCCTGCTAAAGTGCATCTTGCCTTTGGGGTCAGAAGGTGGTGAGGTTTGGGATGTTTCTTCGAACCTGGGAGAGTTTGTTCCACAGTTTCAGCCTGGCCCCTCGGAAAGTTCTGTCGTCTGTACAGAAGAGCTTTACGTTTGTGGTAGAAAGTCCACTTGTGTCCCTGAAGTGGATCTGTCAGCTACAGCCTCTCCTTCCTACAGCTCTGTCTTACTCTTATTTCCCAGAGCCTGGAAGATAAGGACTGAGACTTTTAACTTGCCTTGATGTGACAGAGAAGTTCTCCTGCCTGACCTTTTGAATTTCCTTGAGGCAAAAAAAAAATGAAGGAACCTTAAGAGGAAGTACAAGATAAAAAGGAAAGTATAGGACAGTGGCAGGGCTTGAAGTAGAGCTAGGAGTCTGTAAAAGCTTTGCAGGCATCATGGACAATGGGTAGAGCTCAGCTATCTAGTAGGGAGCTACAGTGAAGAAAGGGTCAATATTTGGTTTTGACTTGGGGGATTTTCCCCCCCCAAAAATTGCTATTGGTAGCTCTTTTGGTCTTTGACACTTTCATAAGTTAAGCTGTAGTTGTAGACATTTTTAATTTTTCTTAATAGAAAAGATTTATTTTTGTGTTCAATAACTACTTCAACGTAAATTATTATTAAAATCGGAGACCATTCACTGTAAACCACAATGGGTACATTTTTTGAGGCTTGTGAACTGAAAACATAAAATATTGAGAAATCTTCTAATTTTGTTATTTGAGCAGTTCTAGGGTGATGCAAATGAAAAGGGCCTGACAGGAGAAATTAGTCCTGCTTTGTCCAGTCTCCTGTGACTCCCATTCTAACCTTCCTAAAGTTCTGTAAGATTCAGATGTATTCAGAGTGCTTCTGGCACCCATCACAAGCTCCAGTAAAGCACCAGAAAATCAAAGTTCTGATACTAATGCATTAGGGAGGAGTGCTGCTGGCAGAACATAATGCCAGATTGCTCAGGACTCTAAATCAGCTCAGCCTTTTCTGTTGTTCTCCTACCACTCATTGCAAGTGCAAAGAGATGATATGTAACAACTGAATTGACTGTAGCTTGTTTCCAGGTTGTAGCCATATTGGTCTGGAGGAAAAAGCAATCAGGGCTTGTGGACAGACGTGATGTCTTTTATTAGACCAACAAGATTTTTGCAAAAAAAATGTCTTAAAAAAAATTTAAACTTCTTTTAAAGAATTTTTTTTTGTGCAAAAATCTTATTGGCCTAATAAAAGATATCACCCCTATCTATGAGCCCTGATTGCTTTTGACTTCAGCTTGGTCTTCTGCTAAATTCTCTGCAGGAGTTTTCATTAGGTATATGAGTAACCTATATCAGAAAGCAATGATTGGATGCAAGAGAGGCAGCTCCCCAGCTATCAGAGGAGTGAAATTTTGCAATCATCTAAGTAAAGTATTGGGAGCAAAAATAAAACCCGATTCTCTTTAAGATTGAACTGGGTAAGTCTTATGGAAAGGGTGGTATGTTGGGCAGGGAGTTTTAACTCAACAATGTGTATGATGTGGAGCCAGGTTTCAGTGATCTCCAGATTGGGGAACAAAGGCAGCTTTTATGGTGTGGAAAGTGTTTGGTGATACCATTATTTACAGCATTTGCTGGTTGCCACTTAGGGCCCTAAATGCAACTAGATTCAGGAGGGAAGGAGTGGATTTGGTTGAGGTGCGGTGATGGTCCTTCCAGCACAAGGTGTTCCCAGCCAGAGGACTTTTGAGCTTTCAAGTCCTGTTGTTCCTGGCTAGAGGACTTGCTCTTCTACTCAGGATCATATCGTTCACCAAATTTTTGGTCAGGAGGGATTTTTTTTCCCCTAAATCAGATTTGGCAAAACTCTAGGGAGTTTTACTTTCCTCTGTATCATGGAATATGGTCCTTCTTTGGGATCTTTCATCATATGTTAACTAACTACTTCAGCACCTTTGCAGTGACAGGTTATTAGCAGTGTTCTCTCTCTTACCTTTACCTCTGACATATTATAGGGTGCTCTTGATTCAAATAGTCTGCCTTGTAAATGTGTTTGAAGTGGTGATTTTCTGGAGATTCCTTAGTAAATTATTGCCTGTGAATGCAGACTGGATTAAGTGGCCAAGGGGCCCTTTCCTGTCCTATGTTCCTAAGAGATGCAATGCAAGATGAGAGCGTAACATGGCAAATACTCACCACCTTAGTCAGTACTTGCACTAGAAAGAAATAATGGTAACACTGTGGTGGTGGAGCAAAGTGGGATCAGACACAGATAAGTCAAATATAGAGCTGAAATGTAAACACCTGAATTTTGGTAAAGAGTCCTTGGATCTGAACCAGCCTCTCTGGTTTTCATTCCAGTTTGGATCCACAACCAAAAAAGTCCTAGTTTCCCAGCTTGGATGTGTTTTGAGCTCTTGCAAACATATGAGTTTACAGTTCATGTACTTAGAATGATCTCAAACATGAACATTGTGGAGGAATAAGCTACTCTGCCTGCCTGTCTCAGTAATGTAGGGCTACAGCTCAACCCCCCCCTCCCCCCCTTTACAACTCTGGCTGCAGGATGCACCAGCTCTCCATGGTGATAAGGTTGTCAATTCCTGAGGTGGGAGGAACTTGCTCATCCTCTGTCCTGTGTAACCCTAAGCTCTCACCTGAGAGTGCTGACCAACCAGTGTCGGCTGTGGCCTGAGAATACTGGTTTATGGTTGTGTCCAAGGGATGAGGTCAGAAAGATTATTTAAGGGCCCCTCCATCTTGGTGGAGGGATGAGAGACAACTTGGAACTCGGGCACACACGCACATAAAGGGGTGCCTGCCTCCAGAGGAAGCTCAATCAGCCTCTGGATGATACTTGTGAGTAACTTGCCTGAATTGTACCTAGGTATGCGGGATGAAGTGATCTAGTAACGTGTCAAAGGGCTACCAAGCCATTTCTATTTGCTCTGGAATTTTCTTTTGCTACTTCTCTGACCTACAGCCCTCCCCAAACCTTCCCTCCCTATCCAGTAGAGCTACCTGCTATAACAAGCTTTGAAGTACATGCTTGAGAAGGATGGGGCATGCCCTTCTAGCCCTTTAACTCAGCTGGCCAAGGGAGACTACCTTCTGTGCTTCAGGTTAAAGGAAGCACCCCAAGATCTTGCAGTGGGTCAAGTGCCCTCAAGGTCTGCAAGGCCTATGTACCCCAGGGGCATAGGGCCAGAGCAATGACCAGACCCTGGGTGGTGGCAACAGTTACCCCAGGCTTGTGGGTGTGCTTCAGGAGGGGGGTCAGTCAGACATAGGTGCCCTAGGGAGACACGTGGAGCTTGGTACGTGGTCGGGCACAGAGAGGTGGGTGGCTCAGCACAGGAGCTCCACTTACTGGCTTGCCACAGATATAAACCTTAGAACTGATGCATCTACAATCCCAAATCCTGAGCCCCAGCCTAAGCCTAATGTCAGTCTTGATTTAAATACTGTGGCCACAGCAATAAAGTTAGCATAGTTCTGCCAAAAGCTATAATCATTATTGCAAATCTTTATATGGGGTCATAATTAGAGAATGAGAAGACCTATTACGGTGTCTAACTTTCCTTGCAAAAGTCAAAGTAAATGGGTTACTTGGATAACCAGTGACAAGTAAGAGACACCGACAGAGAGAGGGTCTTAAAAGTGAGTTTCTAACAGCTATGTGTGCCTATTTTTAAAGAATTTAATCATGAAACTGTCACTTTCTTTCATGGGAGCTTAATTTCCTTAGGCTAACACCATCCTGCAATTCCCTGTTATAACTCATTAATATCTAACAATCTGCTCGTTTCTCTCCTTGTGCTTACACCTGCCAAACACTTGCTGATAGTTATCCATCACTGTCTGGTTTTTGTTTCCATAAGCTAAGCATCTGGGGTTATTCACTTTTTCCTGAGAAGTCAACGCTTCCAGCCTTTAATTGGCTTGGCTGCTCTTCTTGTAACTCCCTCCAGTACTGAAGTGTTAATAACACACCTGTCTTGATCTTGCTTCTCTAGAAATTGTTCTTAAATACTGTTGTCCCCATGCCTTTAAATCAAACTTCTAAATCTTCATGAACTTTGCTCCTGGTTCAGTTGTTTTCATAAAGTTCCCATGTGTTAGTGTTACAATCGCTTTCCAGGGAAGTGCTTAGTTATATTGCATAATTTGCACAGAATTATAAAATCTTAAGGGTAGAAAAAGCCTGTTTTGCTATCTCCCCTACCTGGGCACAAGTCTTTTCTTGCTCCCTCTAAAATCAGCAGTAATTCCTGCTATCCTCAGTGGCAGCAGGAAGCAGACTTCGGGCTTGATCCCAACCTGCACATTTTTAAATGAATCTAAATAGAACACTAGCAAATGGCCAAGCATCACTTCCAAAACTTCTAAAGTGACACTAGTCCTTACCCTAAATAGACTCCATTCCCAGCTCTACCATTTGCCTGTTGGTTAACCTTAGACAAGTAATTCAACTCTACCACCCTGTGCCTCAATTTCCCACTTATAAAATGGAGATAATATTGACATCCTTAGTGAAATGCTTTGATATCTGTAGATGAAAACTGCCATTACAGTTTTTCCTCTTCCTGCATCCAGCTGCTAGATGTAGCCCCTTGGTACCTACCTAGATAATTCTCCTTCAACATTGTCATCTATATCCTTCAATTATTCGGAAACACTTTCATCAAAATACTGAATTAAGGTATTGACTAGCTCCCTTGCCAAGCAAACAGGACTGAGGTAGTATTGATACAACATTGCTGGTAGCCTACATTTACACTACTGCAACTGTCAGTCTAGCTACAAGCAATTATCAAGTGCCTATCACAGACCTGTAATCTTAGCTTGAGTTTCTCACACAGCTCTGGGACACTATACATAGGTCTATGTATTATGTGTGTACCAAATGCTGCATTATGATGAACTTTCCGCTGTGAGCTGCTTAGGGATTTCATTTCCAGAAGCATGCATAGCATAGTGTCAATGTTTTGTGGTGCAATGTTATGTAACATGGGTACATGGATCATCCCCATTAAAGGGCTTTGTACGGTCATGCTGCTCCATTTTCCTTCATCTGAGAAGGAAGTTACTTTAGCCCTTTGCAAATCTATATTAGCCAGTATTTTGTAGATGACTGTGCCAAGGTTCTGGCCCCTCTTTTTCCAGCTACTTGGAGAGGAGGGGAACATGGAGGAGCATGCTCTATAGAGGGTCCTATTTAGGGTATGGAGTCTATTTAGGGAGGGAACATGAGGAACAGTCCCTGCTCTATACTAATATGTAAAGTCACAAAGAAAAAGCCATTCATGCAGGTAAACACAGGAATAAAAATGAGATCTTCCTCATCACGTTTCTTTAGGTTGGACACAAGCCAGACAGTCTTCAAACAAAGCCAAAGATCTTAAACATAAATGAGCATGGAAATGCTGTTATTTTGAAATGTTTTCTTGGTTGCTTCCTGAGGAGTCATAGATCCAAAGTCAAGAACAGACCCAGTGATACTCACATAGACTCAACAGAATGCATAATCCAGACCATTTCATATACCACAAGCAAGACAGAAGTATAAAAAGACCATATCCTTATACAATGAAATTGGCTCTTGATTAAGGTAACTGTTTACAAAGGGGTGGAAAAATCACCTGGCATTCCAACCTCAGGTATACATGCTGATTTCTCCATGCCTCTGTCAAACTCTTTCTTCCTGCCATTTTATGCTTCTCCTTCCAAATTCCGTGCAGATCTGTACACCTACAAATTATAGCTAACTACTTAAAAACTAGACAGCACGGTGGTCAGAAACTAGCCACATGACTGAAGATTTTCCATCATTAGAACGCAGGAGTGAGATAATGGCTTGCAGTCTGTGTACACTGGAGGAAGAAAAGCCTGGAAAAGCAGTTAGGAGCACGACCTATGGAAAAACAAAATTTGTTGAGCACAGGGCTCCATGTATTGGCATATGTGGGGATTTCTGAGTAAGGAAATTGCCTCTTTTTTTTGCTTCTACTGTGTTCCATGTTTATATATCCAAAAAAACCCTTTTCATAAAGAATTTAGATATAAGCCACCAGTTCACAAATTCGGACTAATTGTTCAGGCTAAAGTCAAAACAATGCTAAATCTTACCATGTCTGTTTCTCCTGTTGCCATCACAAAAAACAACCTCGCCAGCAATCCCATAAGTCTAATCATTACATTCGGATCTTGCAGTTTAAGTTTATAGAATTTTGTGACCTGCCTTTTAGTGAAGGGTGCATTTTGGGCTGGGACATGCCAGGTTTCAGTCTAAAGCCCAGAATCTGGAATGCCATCACCTTTGGGAGAGACCACCCCTATTCAACAACTTTCTGTTATCCCACTGCATACTTTGCATGAGACATTCCTATTCCTTTGGGTTTTCCCACATGTGGGCTTCTGAAAGTGAAATAAAATATTAGACTATTAGATTTAAATGAAGGATACTCTCCATATTCTGTCTCTCACAGATCAGAACTCTTTATACAGAGGAGGTTAGGAACTCCTTGCTTTATGCTATGGGCTCCTCCTCCCTCCTATGTCTGATGTACACCCACCCACATCCCATAACACCTGCATGGACTATCTGCATATGGACTCAACCCTGCCCTGCACACAGATTTTCCCCTGCTCAGCATGTGTTTGGATGCACATGCACACTGGCTCTCTGGCCCTTGTTGCCAAAATTCCCAGTTACACCTCTGCTCTCCTATTAGATGGAAAACTGTTGGAGCCAGAACTTTTTCCCAATTCTATATGATTCCATCTTAGCCATGTTTCACTGTCTATGAAATGGGGTGCTCATACCATGTGCTCCCAGCTTGCTTGTTCCACAAGCAGTAACCAGTGTGCATTGAATTGATTTGGAATGTTCAAATTCCTGAGCTGGAGACTGACCACACTGAATCTGTGTCCCTTTTATTACAGGTTGTGTTAGTAGCATAGCCTACAGTTAAGGTTATGCAATACTCCTCATTCTAAGGCCTTGCTGTCATTTGCTTTGAAGTCGGTAATTGTTTGGACAGAAGCTGTCCACACTAGGTTTCTGCCTTCTGTTATTTTTTTTCTAGAAAATTCAGGCAACATCCCCCTCTTCTCCCCTCCCCCCCCCCCAAAAAAGCAAAAACAATCCAGCCATTGCCAAGAATGAACCTAATGCTTAAAAATAAAGTTGGTTGTTCATGTTTAATTCTGATGACCTTTCTTTGAAAAGTTCTAGGACCCAATGCTTTGGAGTAGGAACCTGAAATCTGATAGATCTTATTTTGTCATCCCCATGAAAATCTGACCAAGTTATAAGCCTCTGAAAAAAATCAATTTGCACATGCACTGTAGAGATTTCTCAAATGTTTAGCAGCTAAATTTTCCAAGGATTTTTCTTATGCTCCAAATTGGGACCGATTAAGGCTTTTTTCTGCAATTGCAGCTCTTGGCAACTGCAGGTTTTACCAAGTTAAGGTCCAGAACCGGAGGCACAGAAGCTGGCTCTCCTGTGCTGTCAGTGATCCTCTTGCTGAACTCAAGAGTGAAGGAAGATGCTTAATTGGAGTGCTGACATAACAAGCACTGACCTGCAGGTGGGTCAGAGACGATAGAGTAGGACAAAGAGCTTCAGGGGAGAGACTGGTGTTAAGAGTAATGCAATTGTGTAATAATATCGTTACTGTTTCATGATGCATGCACACAGGAGGCCAAGTTCAGGTTGCAAAGACAACCTGAATTCTGACATTCTCTAATTTGAATGATTTTGCATTCTTTGTACATGCAATCTTCATTCCACATAAAAAAGGTAATGGTTTCCTTACACTACAGTTTGTTACAACCTAATACTAGGGAAAAAAGAAGGGGTTTTTAACAGTCATTCAATGTAGGTCCAAACTACTTGACCCAATTTAATTGTGGGGCAAATTTGACTGCTAGTTTAAATAAGTGGAGGCATATCATGCCATCAGTTGTAAGGCATAACTCCATGGTGGCAAAAATTGAAAGTTAGGCTTAAAAACTCTTGACAGGGTATGACTCAAGGTCTGTACATTCCCAACAAGTCTTATTAATCATTATTGTGACTGCTCTGGACATTTGCTTAACTGAACCCTAAAGAAATGCTGATTCCACGTTATAAAATGTTAGTCTGGCCTTGCTTAGAATAATAGGTATTCTAAGACACCAGCCTCTTGTCTGAAATGTTTATTACCTCCTATTATTTATTATTATAAAAAGCTCCCCAGACTACTTTACCTAGAGGAATTAGAAGAAGAACTCTATTTATTCAACTTATTTACTTTGTGCATTTGCCAGAACTTTGTGTAGAGTTAATTTTACAGTTTTTTTCTGTTTCATTGCCTCTGTCACCCAGCAATAAGGTAGAGGAGAGGGAAGGGAAGGAGAGACATATTTCTAATAGTAGAAAAATGTAATTGCAAAACCAGTCAGATACAACTGGGCATCTCTCTTCCCAGCCTCTCTGTACTGAAGAAAGCCAAATATAATTTTGACTCCATTGAGGTGGAGCAAACGGACCTGGTTACCGTGATGGATGTGAGTGTACATCCCTTGGAAAGAAAGGTTTGCATGCTGGTGCTGCTGTTAATGTGATGAAACAAACCTGGCAAAATGCTGTTTGTTTCTGGATCCAAACTGAGTACATCAGCTGATCTTCACTAATAGACCCCTGAAGGATATTCCTAGAACCAGGGATAGAATTTAAGTTGCTTCTTTTCTTCCCAAATCAGCAGTGGCAGGTCTAGATCCAAGGATTCAGCACTCAAATCCAGCTTATTTAAACATGAGTAGAGACTGCCCACCAATGCTAGCATGATTTTCACTGCTCATGTCCCTATGCAAGGGGCAAAGAGTGGTCTGATTTGTGCTTTGCAGACAGCATCATGACAATGATAGCGTGCTGTGGGGAAATTAGGATGTCTTTCTTTATCAAGGCTATAACTGGTGTCCTTCACAGATTCTTTCCCCCGCCTATTTATCTCCTTTATCCTTAACATACTCCTGATCTGGGCTCTTCCCTTTCAACTCATCCTTTTGGGAGGATAGAGTCCCTGTAGCTGACCTGACCTAGGAATCTGAAGATGGTAGAAAGGAAGAAAGTTGCATACAAAGCATGAACTTAGCAGCTCAGGAGACAAAAATAATGGTTTTAAAGGGGAATCCTAATGTGATGAAGCCAGCATGGCTGATGAAAACAACTGTTTCCATACGATTTTTATAATCCTCTAACTTTCTTCCCATACATCAGCTACCTACCATTGATTTGGTAGCTTCTGCAAAAAAACCTGAGAACATCTGCTGCCTAATGTTCTCTAAAAAGACCAGAAGAGGAATGTATTGATTTGAGCATAATCAGAGTTGTACTTCTAAATCTTAGGAATGGAAACTAGATTCAAACTCCAACAAAAGTCAATCTGGATGTCAGGGATGCTGATCGAGCAAGCCTGGCTGGACTAGCACATGAGTTGCCATGCCTGGTCCTGACCCCTCGCTCACGTGGCTGACTCAGTTCTCTGTAACCAGACTGGCTGCTGAAAGCACCACTCACCCCTTTTAAACACACCTGCAGCCTCAGACTGCAAGCATGCCTTCAAAGAGCCCCAGACTATTCCTGCAAGCCTTGTACTGCCAGTTCTCGTGGAGTCTCATGACTTCTGATGTGGCTTTAGCTTTCTCTGACCCTGATCTTGGATCTCCCTGGAAGCTCAGTGCTGGTTCTGCTCTGTCTGGTTTTCCTGGCATCCTGACTTGGCTTGGCTACCTTTGACCCTGATCTCAGATTATCCCTGGAACTAAGCACTGGTTCTCTGACCCCTAGCTCCTGACCATGGTGTGTTTCAGACTATATCTCTTGACCCTCCCATCTCAGATCTGGTAACCTGTGCCCTTACCCTACTAAGCTCCCAGTTGCCTCCCCCAAGGCCACAAACCCAGCCACCTACATCCTGTCTGAACCCTCACAGCAAGGCATACTTCCACAGACCCATGGTGGTAAGGGGGAATGGATCTACCACTGGGACAGATTTCTGATGATTGCTATACATGGGCTGCAAACCCAGATTGTGGCCCTGCAAGCTCAGCATAGCCTGCTTCTGCGCCCACTGGGGAAGCCAACCCACTTGGTTCACCCTGAACTTCCGGTCCCACCAAATTTGATGGTGACCCTTGCTGCTTCCAGGGGTTCATTAATCAGTGCCTCCTTGCTTTTTGTCTCTGCCCCAGGACCTACTGATCATATAAAGCCACAGTAGGGCTGATAGTCTATTGACTGGTCACACCCAGGCCTGGACTTCCCTACTTTTGGAATCAGCAAATCCTTTCCTTGACAACCTTGAAAGATTTTGGCCATGGCCCAGATAAAGTTTTAATGTGCACTGAGTCCATATTGCAGAGCAAACTCTCCAGACCCTGAGACAAGGCTTCCACCTGGTGTCAATTATGCCACGAAGTTTAGATGGTTGATAGCTGACACTGAGTGGAACTTTGCCAGGGTCTTCAAGACCATATTAAAGATGAGTTGCCCAGGTGGAGTCCCCAGCTACTTTGAATGGACTCGCTGGTCTCAGTATCTTAATTGATGCCCATCTGTCTGAAAGACAACAAGAGAGTTGGGCTAGGCCCTCAAAGAGCCAGTGCCCCAGGGGAGGCCATGCAGATAGATGTGGCTAGAAAACAGCTCCCACTGGAGGAGAAAGCTCATTGTCACACTACTGAGGACTATCCCTAGGGGTGGGTGAGCGGGGCGGTTGCCCTGGACCATGCACTTTGGTGGGCCCCGTCCCACAGGCAGTCCCCTAGAGGCCCCACCATGGCAGCTAGCTCCTCGGTCTGGCCACTTGCCACCTTCCTGCTAGGCGCACACAGACTGATATGCCCTGGGCCCCACATACCCTTAGGGATGGCTCTGGCACCACCAAACTCACCCTTGCTGCTCACCCTTTGCCTACAGCACCCATCTGGGGTGGACATCTTTGTTCCAGCCCTCTGAGACACAGGAGGCTCTTGGTAATTTCATGGACTCAACCTTCATAGAACAACATCAGATGCTGGTCCAGCCAAAAGAGTAGCCCTAGATAGTAGAAACCATAGACAGATCCCCACTCTCTTCAGGCCCCATCACCAGCAAGACAATCCAACTAGGAGTCTCAATCAGTGATGATCACTAAGAATCTTTGTGTTGATCCTGTCCATTCCCCTCACTTTTTGGTTAGACTAGAACCCCTTGGTTATCCAGTCGGAGTACTGCATGTAATTCTGGGCACCTCACTTCAAGAGGGATTTGGACAACCTGGAGAGGGTCCAGAGAAGGGCCACTCATATGATTAAGGGCTTGCAGGCCAAGCCCTATGAGGAGAGACTAGAAAACCTGGACCTTTTCAGCCTCTGCAAGAGAAGGTTGAGGCAACCTTGTGGCTGCCTATAAGTTTGTCATGGGGGCACAGAAGGGAATTGGTGAGGTCTTATTCATCAAGGTGCCCCTGGGGGTTACAAGAAATAATGGCCACAAGCTAGGAGAGAGCAGATTTAGACTGGACATTAGGAAGAACTTCTTCACAGTTAGAGTGGCCAAGGTCTGGAATGGGCCCCCAAGGGAGGTGGTGCTCTCCCCTACCCTGGGGGTCTTCAAGAGGAGGTCGGATATGCATCTAGCTGGGGTCATCTAGACCCAGCACTCTCCTGCCTATGCAGGAAGTTGGACTCGATCTATTGAGGTCCCTTCTGACCCTAACATCTATGAATCCCTCCACAACCTGGACATCTTCTGAGGGTTAAGGGAACCCTGTTTCAACTCACCTTACTGCTTGTGCTTTTGTTTAGAGAAGTTTCCCCAGCCAGTACCCAGGCTGGGAACAAGGCTGAAGATATCAGGTTGTTTGCACCTACCAAAGAAGATCCATGGCCAGCCTTAGCAGAAAATACATGTTCCCTGGACCCTGACATATCTCTCCCTGCCAAGTACCAGGATTTAGCCAATGTACTCAATAAGAAAGGAACGGACCAACTTCCTCCACACAGCCATTATGACTGCCCTATCGATCTTGTGCTGGGGCACAGATTGCATATATTCATTTTCTAAGTCACAGCTCAAAGTGCTTAAGGAATATATTGCAGAGAACTTCCATAAGGGGTTCATCAGGCCTTCTACATCCCCACCTGGGGCCCCATTATTCTTCACAGCCATGAAAGATGGCTCTCTCCATCATTGTGTTGACTGTAGGGCCTTAAACAGGGTAATAGTTCATAATCATTATCTGCTGCTGTTAATGAATAAATTGTTTTAGGGGATGTCAGGTCAAGATTTTTTTTCAAATTTGATCTGAGGGGCCTAAAACCTAGTCCATATACAGGAGAGGGATGAGTGTAAGACCACATTTTCGTCCCACTGTGGACATTTTAAATACCTAGTTATGTCCTTTGGGCTTTGCGATGTCCCTATTACATTCCAACATATTATTAATTATGTATTTTGATATATGTTGGGCTTATTTGTTATAATTTATCTGGATGATATTTTAACTTTCTCAGACTATCCCACCCAGCATTCAGAATGTGTATGCCAAGTCCTGCTCCAGCTTCGAGAGAACCACCTATATGTTAAGCTAGAGAAACATGAGTTTGATCAGACTTCATTTGAATTCTTGGATTATAATTTCCACCAATGGCCTAACAATGGACCCCCTTAAAATAACTGTCATCATTCAATGGGCAGAGCCATGCAATGTTAAAGGGGTCCAACAGTTCATGGGCTTTGCTAACTTTTATAGATATTTTATCAAAGGGTTCTCACAGCTAGCAGCCCTTCTTAAGAAAGGGGTAGAGTTCAGATGGTCTCCAGAAGCCCAAACAACCTTTGAGATGCTGAAAAGGGCTTTCACCTCTGTGCCCGTCCTCATTCACCCTGACTTCATGAAGTCATTTATAATGGAAGCTGACTCCTTGAGTTGAGCCATAGGGGCTATTCTGTGTCAGGCTTCAGATACTGCAAACAAATTGCACTCTTGTTCCTTTTGCTCCTGGACCCTGACTCCCTTTGAAAGGAATTATGACATTTGGAACCAGGAATTCCTCATGATCATGGCAGCCTTCAAGGAGTGGGAGTGCCTTCTGGAGGCGGCATACCACCCTATCCAGGTCATAATGGACCATAACAACTTGGAATATCTTGAGACAAGCCGGAAACTGAATTTGCAGCAAGTCTGCTGATCACTCTTCCCATTTTAATTTCATAATCACGTATCACTTAGGAGCCAAGAACCAGAATTCAGATGCCCTGTCCCATAAGGATGAACCCTCTACTCAAAACCCATCATCCTCTTCCACCATTCTCCAGCCTAAGAACTTAATTTGGGGAACTACTCAGCAAAGCCTCTTCTCAGCCATCCAAATAATCCTCTTACTAAGGAACTGTGACAATTGAAAAGGCCTCCCCAACCTGACTTCTGGTGTCTTTGGGAGTTTTTTTGTTTGTGTTTTTTTCAGCAGCATCTGTTCATCCCAGATGGTCCCCTAAGGTCAAGAATATTATGGCTGTGTCCTGTCTCACCTCCTGTGGGACACTTTGGACATATCAAGACCCAGCTCTTAGTCTCAGTTCTCACCAGCTCTCACCAGCAGTTCTGGTGACCCCAAATGTGCTATAACATCAAAAAGTACATCTACTCATGCAGTACATATGCCCAAACCATGAAATCTTAAACTAGGCTGCATGGTCTCCTCCATCCATTACCAGGTCTCACATTACTTTGGTCAACGTTCTCAGTGGATTTCATTGTGGACCTCCGGCATTCTGAGAACTGCTCACAATCACGGTCATGGCAGACACATTAACTAAAATGACTCATTTTAGCCCTGCCCAAGCTGTTCCCATGGCCAGCAAAATGGCCAACCTATTTCTGAGATGCATATTTTGCCTACAGGCTGTGTGTGTCAGGTTCTCTCTGGCTGTGGTTCCCAGTTTATTTCACACTTCTGGCAGGAGTTCTTGAGTCAGTTCTCTGCAACCAGATTGGCTGCTGAAGGTGCCACTCACCCCTTTTAACTACATCTGCAGTCTCAGGCTGCAGGTATACCTTTGCACAGACTTAGTCTGTCCTGACAATCCTTGCATTCACAACTCTTTCTGGTTCTTGGGCCTTCTGACCCAGTTTTGGCTTTTCCTGACCCTGATCTTGGATCTAGTTGAAAGCTCAGGGCTTGTTCTGCTTTGTCCGGTTTTCCCTGCATCCTGACGTGGCTTGGTTTCCTTGATCCTGATCTCAGATTTTCACTGGATTTTGTTTTTTTAATTCCAAGACCTATGTATTATGTAAGACCCAAACAGAGCTCAAGAGGGGTTTAAATGGTACATTAGCTTTGTGCTGTTCCTCCACACAGGGCACTGTCTCCCTTTGGGATTTCTCTATGAACAGATTTCAGTTCTTATGAACTGGTTTCCTAGTCCTAATTGTATAAGAGATATCTTTCATAGATATATTTAAATTTCCTTGTTATTAGTAAAAAGTTCAGTCAGTAATATACAACATTCAATATCTGATCTGTGTGACTAGTCACATCAGTCATGTTGTCTGTTTCTTTTCCTCTGTTAATGTGGACTAACACAACCAGGAGGAGTGCCAGAAGCAATTATTTGGGACTTGGACTCTCTCAGGGAGCAAATGGAGAAGGAAATGGAACCGATCTAAGAATTTTCTATTAGCATTTCAAATCTTTTCTTCCCCACTTTCTGAGTTCACAACCTTCCCCCCCCCATAACTATATAGCTGGATTTTAAGGTAGTAGAGTTCCTTCTAGGCTGAAAGAGAACATTTTTCTGTCAAACGGTTACAAAAATAGTTTCTCATCTCATTCTTAACAGGTAGCTATATGCATGCATCTCTCTCTCTATGTATTCCTAGTTACAATCAGAACCTTATTTGATTCATTTAATCTAAAGTGTTCCAGGGTGCTGGACAATGTAGTTTGTAAAACTAAATACTACATCACCTCCGGCTGCTTTGTCTACATGTCAGGTGCACAGATTGAGTTCACTGGGCTCCGTTTGCTGTTGCACTGCTGTTTGCCATCACTAAGAGTATGAGTTACTGTTAGATTGATGACAATACAGCCCCCAGAACCATCAACGTGGTTTCACATAATATTTTCCTCAAATGCTGATCTTGCTACATCACTCTCTGGCCACATACTCAGGCAGCATATGGAACAGGCACAGAGTATCTTTAGGCAAAGGAGCACTCTACCCCGACCCTGCTGTCCTATCTCACTGCTTCTTGTGCTAAGTGAAAACTCAGTTCTTTGCTTGAAAAAAGCATGGACTCGTTCTGTTCTCCTGATCTCTTCTCATTTTCCAACTCCCCAAGACACAGAACTACTATATAACCATGGAAAACATTTCCAGCACAGATGCGTTTTCTCTCGCACAGATGTGTAAAGTCACTCATGAATAGCAACATTCATACAAACATCCATGCAGACAAAAGCAGCCCCATAAATAGTCACAGAGAAATGAAAATCGAGATTTTAACAAGGTCAGGTTTAACCAAAATTCAGTACTGATGAAACTATTCAGAAAGCATCTTCCTCATTATTCATCCAGCTGTAATTCACTTTATAATAGTCTCCTTTCTTGATTAAAAATAAATTATTTTATCCAATTGGTTCACAAGATTTATAAGACACATTTGTGTTTAACAATCATGGTATTTTTGGTAGTCAAAATACTGTTTCAGTGGTAGCTGTGAATGAGTTGCATTTTGAAAGGAGACAGTAATGTAACTCTTTCTTACAATACACAAGCTTACAATGTCACAAGCAATTCTCATATTTCCTTTATGATGAAAGATTTTTAAAAGCTAATATCACTTGCTTTTTCATGCCTGATGTTAAGATATGGTTGACTAAGTGGACAAGGATAAAAACTGCTTTTAAATTTCTCTTATGCAAAGAAATACTTCATAGAAAAATAAGTTATATGTGTTGCTCTAAAGCCAGACTAAAATAACTTATCCTGCAACACTGTATTTTGCCACATTATATTCTAAATAACATTTTGGTAATGGCATATCACTGTGTCATAGGGACATTTTTATTCAATTGTATTAACAAAAATAAAATCAATCCACAGTACAACAAAAATAAGAAAATATCTATGTATGATACAGCTAGTCATTTTCTTTACACAGAATTCAGTCATGTACTCTAATAATGAATATATCACATTCAGATAATGGAATCTGTTGCCATATTTCAACTCAATTTAATTTTTAAATGGCAATAATGCTAATATTTCTGTCCTATGAGATATAATGTCCATATTGCAATCAAAGGGATTACTTAGGGTATTTCACAGTTGCTTCAATCCTTCCTGTGTTCTCCTTCTCAGTGATCTACTTTAGCTTTGATTTAGTTCCTCAAATAAAAGACCGACACAAAAAATCTCAGTATTATTTTCACTGTCTTCCTATTGCCTAGAGAAATGAAATCCCTCTCTCTGGTACCAATTATCCTGTAATAAATGGTAACAAAAGCTGTCAAGCACCATATTAAGCATTTTTTT
>JAGPOW010002742.1:35423094-35481027 GCA_030014935.1 Caiman crocodilus
TTTTTTTGTGGAAAAGACTGAACATAAGGCATAGCTTCTGAGCTAACTTGCATTCAACTACTCAGCTAAGCCTACAGTCATAATTGATTTTTTTCTAAGAAAACTTAGACTGTGTATCAGGAAAAACAAATTGCATTTAAAAAACCAAGAACTCACTTATCCTCATCAAATATCTGTTGGTATCCATCTCAGGCAGCACATGCCTGATAACAGAATAAAGTCACTAAAATATTTCCAACAGCTACCCTGAACTATTTATTACAACCTCAGCTGTTTCATGGTAACAGTTGCAGATCTGAAGATCTAGGTGGTGTTTTGAAAAAGAGACAGTTAGAAAAACTTCTGGCTTAATGAGTTAGCCAGGTCATTCCTTCTGAAGAACATGGGGTTGATTTTATTAGATGTCAGTGGGCACATCTACTTGAGATGCTTACTATGCATTAGCCTAATAACCCTGTGCAGTAGCCTGGTGGTTAAAAATTGTGCTGATAGACTACTGCACAGGGTTATTAGACTAATGCACAGTAAGCGTCACAAAATAACCATGCAGCAGTGCTACCGTGCAGTAACTGGAGTTAGTACTTTATTAAGCAAGTGCTAAACTAAATGTGGAGAATCTAAGGTGCATTAATGAGCATATAGATGCTGCCTCCACTAAAGACGTAACTAGGTAAGAGAATGTCCATCAAAACTAAAAGGTCATGAGCACCTAAACAAAAGCGTCTGAGCCATCATCTCTTTTGTTACTATATTGACCCCACCAGCTCTGGCTGAGCTTGTACCTGCGGCAAGAACTTTAAAGCAAGACTAAGTATGAAAACTAGGGAAAGGGCAGCCTGCAGCGGGGAGACGGGTGGGTGAAAGATCTGCTGGGGGCTGTTAAATGTTGGCTCTCCTGTGGATCCGCTCGTAGAGACAGACCCGCTGTGCCCTGGGCTGAGCGCGAGCAAACCCCGCTCCCGCGCGGCACAAGGAAGCGTCGCCTTTCACGAGACAGCAAGGCCGGGTCCGACCGCCCTTCCCCAGCCCGGCCCCACTCCCGGGAAGTCCGGCAGGACCCGCTCAAGCCGCACCGGGCTGCTGCCCCCAGCCTCTTCCTTCCCGCGTCCAGGCGGGCGATTACACGGAGCTGGGTGAAGGGAGAGGGTCACTCGAAGCGCAGGAGCAGCTCTTAGCTCTGCCCCCGCCCGCCGGGCGCTGTCCCCGGGGTGCCGCCCCGGCCCCCTGCAGCGCTGTCGCCCGACCCCTCCGGCCCCGGCCCGGCCCGGCCCCAGCGAGAGGCACTCGCGGCGGTCCCAGCCCTCCCTCCAGCCCCAGGCAGGGGCAGCTCTCCCCCGCCGCGCCCCCGGGGAGCGCCGCTCGCTTACCGCCGCCGCCGCCTGGCCGAGAGGGAGCGAGAGCGCAGCGCTGCCCCGCTCGGCGGCGCGTCCCGGCTGCTGTCACGGGCGGGCGGGGAGGGGCGGCGGGGACACAGGCGCGGCAGGGACGGGGGCGGGGAGGGGGCGGGCAGAGCCGGGGAGGCCCCCACCCCGCACCGCTCCGCCCCCAGCCCCGGCGCCCCCCGGCTGCCCCAGCCCGGCCCCGCGCCGCCTCTCCTCGAAGGGCGCCGCAAGCGCCGAGGACAAGGCAGGGCAGGGCAGGGCAGGGCAGGGGGGCTCCCGGGGAGCGGCTGCCCCCGAGGGGCCTCTCCCTGCGCCTGCGACAGCGGGCCCAGCGCTCCGGCCCCTCCGGCCAGGGGTGCCCCTTCCCCACAGGCACCCGGCCGCACCCCGGCGGCTCTCCCCCAGGGTGGCCTCCCCTCTCTTCTGCCGGCGCCCCCAGCCCCTTCCTGCAGGTCTCCCCCTGTGCTGCCCCCAAAGAAGATCCGTCTGAAGAGACACACCTCCCAGCCAGGAGCCGGGTCCTCTGGCCTCCTCCCGCAAAGAAAACCCTCCCCCTAGCAGAGCCCATGCTTTTGGACGGGCCTGCAGCTTCCCCCGGCAGCTGGCGTAGCTCTCGGCCCGCAGCTGCCGTGGAGATGGCCAGGGCCACGGCGCTGTCGCTCTGCGGGCTCCGCGCCCGGCACCGGCTCCGGCCCCCGCTGCAGGCTGCGGAGCGGGGCGCTGAGGGCGCGGGGGAAGGAGCCCCTGCCAACTCCTCCGCCCACATGTAGATGGAGCCGGCCCTAGGTCCTTCCTGCCCCCCAGGTACCCACGACCTCTGCCTGACTGCAGTACTTTGGTTCCCAGTGCTATTCTGCGGGTATTTTATGAAGTACAGAAACTTTATGTTCCCGACGCTAAAAATGCTTTCGAATAAAAAGCCTGGCCGCGCGAGTGAGACTCGCAGGGTACAGGTGAGGAATCTGTGTGGAGTAGCAAACGATTTCTGGCACAGCTGGTATGTAAAATATAACCATCAAATGTCTTGTCAGAATCAAATATTCCCGAAATCTGGACTAGCAACATTGCTTTTGAAAGATGTCGTTCCATATAAATGCCTTTAACGCCTGGTAGGAAATTCTTATGAACATGTTGACAAATGAGATAACCCGGGTTATTTGATTAATGTCCATGTAATCTAAATATTGGCTTGTATTGGGAAAAGAAATGTCAGTCTTTTAATGCTTTTGAAAGGATGGATTTTCGCTACAATTAAAGAGTAATCTTATACTAATACAGGGAGTGAATGTTATACCCGAAATGTGTTGAAGGGACCGCAGAGGAGATGGATCAGGGCTCTCTACTCTCTCTAAGAATTCGGACCGAACAGAACAAGTTTCCTTGACCTCCACAGTAAAAGCAATTTGGAAACAGATTCAAGTGATGTACAAAAGAGATTATCCAGCCTCGCTTCACCCATCTGAGGTGGGCTTATTTTAGGATGGGATCTTGTAATATTTCTTTGGAAATATCTTCTGGTTTGGGGCTCATGAGGTAAGCAAGGCTCGTGCAATGCACAACATAGCTGTATGCTGGTACTGTGGATATGCGAATAGGCAGCTATATAAAATTTCCACCTTTGGTAAAGAAAATTTGCTGAGATTATTTGGCTGGGTTTCACGCTGGGATCCCGATCCGGATTTTATTGTCAGATTAGTTGATGGGATTGGATGCAGTTGGTTTGATTTTATTTTGAGCAATGCATGAGCAAATGAACATAGGCGTTCTTGTCATTTTCAATCGCAGCTAGTTCCAGCCACCCCGCTGCTGCCCCCCCGCTGGTGACAGACAAAGGGTTAGACGCCATCTCACCTACCCACTGTACCAGGACTGTCAAGCTCGGGGGATGCGTGAAACAATTAGCTGAGCGCGCTTCTTTATGCACATGCTTAGAAAAAAATGCACCCTGGTTGTTTTGGTGGAAATAACAAAATATGAAACAAGCTACAGCTCTGCCGGAAACCGGTGGAGCCACAATTAAGTCAAAATCTCCATGCTGAGCCCTGGTAGACCTGGTATTTTACACCTGTGAGCAAACCACTGCTTAACAGCTCGGAGATGTCTGGGCGCGGCAAAGCCGAGTCACTTGGAGTTCGCTGTTATGTTCAACAGCGGGTTCGTCCTAGTCTCAACTTCAGAGAAGCCCGACAAGATGCACCATTGATGAGCCAGGTGATATACATTTCCACTGCAACTCAATCTGTTTATGGTCTCTGCATTTATAAAAGAGCAATGGCTTGGGTTGTTTATGAAATGAGCACGTTTTGGACCGCAGATCTGTAAGAAAAATGGGCAGCGGGCCTCAGCTGCTTTTTAGTCTCAGCACCTACGCTGATATGTAGCGTGTTTCACTTCCTCCTGAAAAGCAAGCCGTAAATTCCTTACTCCCTGTATATTCATATTCAGAACCCTTTCCTGCTCAATACATACCTCTTCTACCTATCTATCTAGGATACATGTGCATTTTATATATATCCCATATATACATATATAATCATATATGATATATAATAGATAGCTATATAATATATATTATATGTGCATTATATACAGTATATCCCATATATCGAGCGGCAAAGGGTTCTGAAGTGTTTTGTCCTTTATTATAAACAGCGGATCGCTTGGCCGGTGTGTCGGGGGTCTGTTTCTGGGCTGTGGTGGGCACCGTCGTGTGGGACACTTTCGAAATGCTTGTGGCAAGAGTCAGCCCCGTCCCGCGGGGAGCGGCACAGGCAGGAGTGGGTGCCAGGGAGCGCCGCGCCGCGCCGCGCGACCCCCGGCTTCCCGCGGAGGAAAGGGGAGGCGCCTCGCTGCCCTGAAGCCGCGTGCTCATTTTGTGCCTGTCAACATGTGGCTTTCTTGTCTGTCCCCAGGAGCTAAGGGGCCGCCGGGCTGAGGCGGCCGGTGCAGGGGAGCCCTCGAAGCGGCTGGAGGCGGGCGGGCGCCCTGCGCCGGGCAGCTGCCGGCACAGCCAGCCGCCTCCGGCTCTCTCGTGGTTTTTTCGCTCGGCCGCCCCTGAGCGCCGGCCCGCGGAGGCCAGAAGGGAGCCGGAGATGGTTTGTCGGAGCCGGAGCTGCGGCTCGGGGCTCGCTGCCGGCGGGCCGAGAGGAGGCGGCGGGTCGGGACCGGGCGTCTCTGCGCCCTCCAGGGGAAGGGGCGCGGCGGGCTGTGTCCGGCCCCGCGCCAGGGCGGGCGGCGTGTGCGGGACCTGCTGAGCGTCAGCCCCCGCCGGCGCGGGAAGGCCCTGCGCTTCCTCCCTCAGCACCGCCCCAGGCCAGCCAGTGCCAGACGGTCAGCGCAGGTAGTCTCGTGAGCGAGCAGTTCTTGCTCCCGGGTCAGACCGGGCAGGGCAGGGCACGCAGACCACCCGCCTCGTGCCTCCGCCCTGCACTGCTCTGCGCCCCGCCCGCACACAGCCCTCGGGGTACTAGCACGTGCACACGAGTGCACACGCGTGCAAATGCGCCTGCAGCCTCCTCCCCGCCGCTTCGCCCCGCTCCACAGGCGCGCGGCGCGGTGCATCTCCGCCTCGAGGGGCTGAGGTCGGAGCCGGCGCGAGCGCAGAGCCTGCCCGGGAAGTTTGCGCAGCCAGGAGGGAGGCAGCCAGCCGCAGGCTCGCGCGGCGGAGCAGGGGGTGAATCCCAGAAAGTCACCTGCGCTAGAAGGGGCCCCAGAGGCTAGTCCGACCCCTGCTCAGAGCAGGACAGTACCCAAAACACCAGCGGCATCATCCCTGGCTTTGCGGGGGCCACCGGGATCGGACCCGGGCCTCTTCTTGTCACCCAAGGGAGGGAAACAGCCCAAGGCCTTTCCCGTCACAGGCCTCCCCTCCTTGCGAGGCGGAGGCCTTGGGGCTGCGAGGAGGCACGTGGGCCGGTTGCTTTTGGAGCAGCTACCGGCCTTCCCCGCCCAGAGCCGGCTCCGGATTCATCCCTGGCGACGAGCCACGCGCGGGTGCCGGCGCCCGGGCCGAGGGACCATGTTCAGTCCGCTCCTTCCCTGGGACTCAAGGCAGTGATCCGGAGCGGGGTGGACGCTGGTAATAATTACTCGGCCTTCAGACCGCTCCTCCTGACGGAGGTTGCAGGGACACCGTGGCCCTGGCTGTGCTGGCTGCATCGCGGCACCGGGCAGTTCTGTAAAGCCTCTAAAGCTGCCAGCAGTGGTCACCTTCCTCCCGCCGCCGACACACACCTGTGCACAAGGATCCGGAGCCCGCGGGCGAGCCTTCCCCAGCGATGGGCAGAAGCGCGCGGCGCAGATCGGGCCCGGCACGCGGGGTTTGAAGCCCGCAGCTCCTCCCTCCCCGCTGCCGCGCGGGACGGGACGGGACGGGATGGTGCTGGCGTGGCCGGGCCCAGCGCCGCCCCTCGGCCCGGCCACCGCCCGGCTCCGGGCCCGGCAGAGGAGCCGCGGCGCCTCGCTCAGGGTTGACAACGGGGAGGAAGCGAGTCCGACCCGTTACGTTTGCGGGGCAGCTGCGGCCACGCTTGCCCCCGACGTGTCGCCGCGGCGGGCGGACTTGCCGGCTGCGCTGCCGAGACAAGGAGCGAGCCGGGAGGACGGGCTGCCCTGCAGTGGGGGCCCTGCCCCGCCCCGGGCTGCTTCACGACACGTGTCGTGGTGGAGCACCAAGGCATCCTTTCCCCTCGAAGTAGGCAGATACAGCTGCGCGGCCCCTGCCCCGGCCCCGGCTCTTTTGTCTCCGGGGAGATCTTAGAGCGGATCCTTTAAGAAAGAAAGAAAAGACAAAGATGCCACGTCCCGCGGGCCGAGCCCGCTCCCGCCGCCGCCGGGCCGGGGCAGGGGAGCGCGGGGACGTTGCAAAACACTCAAGAAAAGTCCGAGGTGAAAAGGCCCGTCCGCCCCAGTGCCCCTGCTCTCCCACGCGGGAGCGAGACGCCAGGGGCCGGGCCGAGCTGTGGGTCGGGGTGCCCGCAGCCAGCTCCCCCGCGGCCGCGCGTCGCCCCTCGCTAGCCCGGAACAGGAAAGTCCCGGCTCAGCTTTCCCCCCTGATCCTGCCCCTCTCCCGCCAGTCCCTCCCTCTCGGGCAGAGAGGCCAGGCTTCTCGTATTGGGCCAGCAGGAAATGGGGGCTATCGGCTAAAACCAGGCTCCTGGCGCCAGGGGGGATGGGGCCTTAGGTAACATCCCTCCCGGGGCCCAGCCTCCCCCCCGCAACTCTGAGCGTGCCCCGGGGGGACCTGGGGTCACCGCTGGCTTGAACACGCATGTTTCCTATGAGATCATAAACTTTCCCCCCTCCTTGTGCTTCCCAACAGGCTCCGGAGGCTGCAGGGAGCGGGAGCGGGGGCGAGCCGGGGGAGTGGAGGAAGAAAATGGCGAGTCGTGGGAGCAGCGTGGAGACCGCGGCTTTTCTCTGCCTCTTGCTGCTGGCGACTTGGAGCCGGCCCTGCGCCCGGGCGGAGCGGGAGGACGAGCCGGAGCAGCGCTCTTGCCACGGCGCCTTCGACCTCTACTTCGTCCTGGACAAGTAAGTGGCATCCGCGTCGCCCAGCGGGTCTCCCCCTCCGCGAGGTCCAGCGGCGGCGGCAGGGAGGCGCCTTTCGCTCCGCGGCTGCTGGAGGAGCCGGGCCGCCGGGCACCACGAGCCGCACAAAGGCAGCCCTGTGCAGCGCGGAGGCTCAAGACGGGGGAGCTACAGGTCCCGCAGGCGCTGAAAGGGATCTGCACCCATCCGGGGCAGCCTGAGCTAGGCATGTGCTCCGCTACCCCTTGGGGACCCTGGCCACTGCTGGCTGTCACCCATGGCGCTTGGCTACTTAGTTCCAGGGTGCCCTTTGTTGCTTTGAAAAAGCAGGCATTTGCTCCTAGCAGTTGTTTACAGGCTAACATGAACGGATTGAAAAAGAAATCCTTAGGGGATTGGGTAACCTGGGTGTTTGCAACGTGTTAGTCACAACATGTTGCCCAGCATTTTCTTTTTATAACCTGTAATCTTAATTTTGAGACTAGCCTCTGGGTCTGGCTACACCTGAATTTGCAGGCATGTTTTAACAAGGGGTAGCAAAGTCAGCTGTAAATTGGAGTGCAGGCACTGCACAAGGCTTTGTCAGAGGGCACAGAGTGTGTGCCCAATTGTGGGGAGCTCCAGATTCCACCCTAGGGTGAAGATGGTTGATAATGAAGTTGATTGATCTATTCCCCTTGGGGAATAGATTTCACAGCTGTTAGTCAATGTGCCTTAATAACATGGATTAAAATTTGACTAAAATGTTGTAATTTTTCTAAATGGATTTCACCCACAAACCAGGTGGTGACTTTGTGTCCTTTGCTGCTCCCAGCTGTGTGGCAGGTTATGACCACCAGGCCTTGTGCTGAGTTTTGGATGGAGTAAAATAATTCTTCAGTCCAAGCAGGCAATTCACTTCCCTTCCCCAGAAAGAGAAGGTTTCAGTAATAGAAACTTTTGTTCTGAGAGCGAAAGGCTGCAAATACCCCTCAGATACTTGAGAGCCATTACAGGGTGTGCTACCCAGCACCTGTCCTCCACATCAAATCAATATTCAATAAGATTTTTAAATGTTATTTTTATTGTTCTTATGTGGTCTTCGACACTTTTAAAGTTCTCAGTAAAACTAAATATGCATATTTGGGAATGGAGCATTGTACTATGTAATTTCCTTGCCTTAAATGCCATATTTATATCCCTTTCATTATAATAATGGCTCTTACATAGCTGTTTTAATCTGTAGGTCATAAAGCTCTTTACAAAGGAAGTTAGGATTATTTACCTTCTCACTCTCTGCTTTACAGACAAAGTGACTTGCCCAAGTTCATCCAGTAGGCCATCGGCAGAGTCCAGGTGTTCTGACTCCTAGTGCACTAATCTACACTGCTTGCATTGTAGATAGCTTACAGATCTTGGTTTAAGTCCTGTTTACTTTGTAACTTGGATTTATGTTATAACAGGCTCCAGACTTGATTATGAGTGATACACTGCCATCCAGTCATGTTGCTGTTAAAGTCAATGGCAAAATTCCCATTGGGCCTTTGTACACACCACAAAATTGGCCATTAAAGTGACTTAAATGCTCTTTTGCATTGCTTTAATGGTACAGCTGTTTATACTGTTGGTGGCATAATGCGCTTTAAGGACATGGCTGTTTACACTGTCTCCGTGGCTGGGGGACGGTGCTGGTGCTTCCCTCCATGGCTACGAGGGTGCGGGGGGATGCCTCCCTCCATGGCTGCTAGGGGACCGGTGCTTATCTCCACAGCTGTGGTGCCTCCTGGGACCACTGAGGCTGGGTGCCTGAGGGTGGGTGCTGCCTTGGGGGCACTGCCACCACCATGGAGGGAAACACTGCTACTTTCCTTCCCCACTGCTTCGCCCTCACCTCCTGCAGTTCAGGGATTGCTCGGCCTGCAGCCAGCTCTCCCTCCCCTCCTTTCCCACTGCCAAAGAGGCAGGTAAGGATCAGGCCTAACACTTGTTTACACGCCACAGGGGTTTACTTCACCCTAAATTGAAGCAGCGTTTTTAAAAACCCACCTCTTCAATTTAGGAAGAATTAAACTGAAGTAAACCCCTGTGGCATGTACAAGCAGCCATTGACCTCAGTAATAGATTTGTCCTTAAATTTTGCAAGACTTTATAAAAGTTCTAAAAGTAGAACTATTTGGTGCAAAAGCTGCAAGGAAGATAATTTGGCCATTTAACATTAGAAAGTTAAAAGTATTTTTTGTGATTTTTAAGGTCTGACCTTGCTCTTAATAAAGTCAGCAATGAAAAGCTGATTGCCTGGTTGTGTTGGAAGCAGAATTGCTACTCTCAAGAGAAACAAGACACCCAAGAGAAAGTAATTTTTTTACGCAGCACATAACTTGTAGAACTCTATCAGAGGAGACTGCAGAGGCAGATTTAGTATTGCCCATATAGGTTGTAGAAGCAGACATGATAAAGAGATTAGGCAAATTCATGGATCTATTCATGGAGCTCCTATAGACATGCAGTGAGGCAGCTCCAATGTCCTGTATATCCAGTGTGTCAGAGCAGACACAATAACTGAGTCTGCTGGAGTGTGGAAATTCACTCATTCCAGCAGGCTCCAGCGTCGCATGTATCAGCGTCTTGGTGCTGAAAAATGGTGGTGGAGTACTTTAAACTAAAGCTCCTTTGATGAGCTTTAGTTCAAAACACCCTGCCACCATTTTTCAGCACAGTACACTGATACACCTGACACTGGGAAACTTTTAATTGGCATGGCTCTCTAATTAAAGTGCCCCTCCCTCCCACCTCCTGGAGCATGTCTATAAATGCCCATGGTTATTAAGCAGAACAGTCAGAAATCTATCTTCTGACATCTCCAAAGCAGTGATGCCAGGGAGGGTAATAAACAGGGAACTGATCTCTCTAGATATATCAGATTCGGTACTCTCCTAAAGTATCCACTATTTGCCACTGTCAGAGACATGATGCTGAGCTAGATGGACCACTGGTCTGACCCAGTATGGCAATTCTTGAGTTCCTGCATTCTATCAGGGTGATATTAAAGTGCCAGATCTTAGAAGCTATGGACTCTCTGCTGTCCATGCTCTGTACAGAACTTCCTTGAAAATCAGTGCAGGTGATGCTTGTGAACTAAGATTGTATTTGATCTTAATATTTTTATGTGTGATTAGTGACATGACAGTAACATATTTTTTGACAGAGATGACAGATAAGAGTGGATGGGCTCTGGGTTTTGTGCAGCTTAATAAGAGAGAGCCCAGATAATGTGGAACAGTCAGCTATTCTGAGACATAAATATGAATACTGGAAGACAGGTTGGTCAATCTGAGGCAGATGAATAAAACTGAAAGTGCAGCAGAGATGTTTAGAACTATATTAATACAGCTATGTATCACGGGAAATTTCTGTTTCTAATTTCTAATGGGATAAACCCCAACAAGATGCCACTGCAGAGTCTATATGCCATAGAACGTCAGTGTCACATCTTTTCCAGTACAGCAAGGATTGCCTCTCTCCATTAGTGCCTGGCCAGTTTGGAGTTCAAGGCATCTAATCTTAATTAGATGTATAACAATGGGCTTGAAATGTTGCCATTATGAAATGTCTAGGCTTGAGTTCTGTGCCCCTCTGGGGCTTTTTCTGGCTGAATGACAGGGCTTGTCTGGGAAGTCAGTCTGGGTGAAGATGAATGACTTTAAGTCTTCTGTTGCTTTACTTTCTTATCTAATATCAGGAAAACACAGATTGGAAGAAGGTGAAAGGTTTCTTCCTTATCCATGCTTGTGCTGTATATTATTGCAGTGACTTTATCAGTGCATGATTTTCTTCATTCTGCCAGCTGGAGTCTTCAAGGATCTAATCCTAAAGACATTAGCTAGAAGGGGGGAAAAATCATGCACTGGTGAAGTTATTGGTATAATATATGGTGCCAATTAGAAAAAGGAAACTTGCTGAGTTCTTGCAGTTTTCCTCCTTCTGATGTAGATCTTATCTCTGTGCACTAAGTGTGTAGGGCAGGTAGTGTCTGAGCAATGTATCTAAATCTGTGGTATGTGACTGCTGTCATGACACTCAAGGACGTATACTGAAGGGGGAAACCTTTTGTAGGACCATTGGGGGTGGTCAGATGACAAAGAGCAGATTAGGGTGTCCATGTCCTTGCGGATTCCTACCTGGATGAACATTTTGAAGTTAACACAGCTGGAAAACTGATGGATAGAGTGGCTGTTGCTTGCCTGCTGCATCTCTACTATCCTGTCTTACCATCATCTCACTTAAAAAATCTAAAAAGGATTGAGCATCATAGGTTCTTGCATGGGACACCTTCAGGGAGCATGTAGGGGTGGTATCGTTCTGTTTCAGACTGAACCAGTATCCTACTGCGATCTAAGGCAAATGTTCTGCTACTGAAGTAGACCTCTTCCAGACTACAGGTAAAGCTAAAGTCCAGACTATTTGTCATTCTAAAACTTCACAGTCATTTTATGAAGGGCTTGTGTCTCAGCTCTGATATGCCATCCACAATATCCAGATTTTGGGACCTGAAAAGCTAGTGAGTCACCCTGATTAGCTCACAATAGCTGTGGGGACCTAGGAGATAACAGGGTTAATCTCCACTTTCATTTATAGCTACATAAGAAATACTCATTTTAGAAGTACTGAGTACCTCCAATTTCTGGTGAAGTCAACTGAAGTTGTGTATGTTTAGGAACATCTCCAAAAATAAGATTTCAACCCTCATCCTTATAGAGTAGTGTTGAAAAGGCAAACTAGTGGCTCCATAGGTAAAATGTCTGTTTTTCTCCCACTGAAAAACCTGAGCCACTGAGGATTGACTCCAAACTAGTTCAGTCCTATCAACCTAGTGCTTAAGTTCTGTGAAATCAGCTGCCTGCCCCTGAACCAGATCCTCAGCTGAGCTGTCAGGATAATCTCTGGCAACAAAAAAGGTGACCTCCAACACATGAGAAGCAGCAGCCTCTAGTGGATGCTCTCCAGGGTCTCTTCTTTTTCTAATCTTGGCGCTCTCTGACCTTAGAACTCATCCATGCCACATGAATTGGTCCATGTTTGTAAAGCGCTGAAAAAGGCCTGCTCCTGCTCCCATTGACTTAAAGAGGAGCAGGAATGGCCTCAAGAGTCAGTGGCTGTAGGACTAGTGACTCCCAGCCCCATGGTTTATTTAGACCAATGGTTCTCAAGTGGGTCAACACAAGACCCTTTGAGGGGTGCCATAGTGTCCAGGAAGAATGGTCCCACATGCCTTTTGCACAACTGGATTAGTTTAAAGCAGTTAGGAGTGCTTAGTCTTACTACAGACCTTCCTGGTTAGATCCCTTATGGTGTCTCCTGGAAACAGGTGTACAGAGAAGGTGGAACTGTCTCATGGGCATCTGTTTCTGGGAGGAGCCTAAGGGGAGCAAGACCAGGAAGGCTGCAGCAAGACTGCTGTGCTTGACTGTTTTAGACTTAACTGGCCATGCACTGAGGCATGTGGTCTACCTGTTGAGAACCACTCAGGTAAGCTGAGGTAGCACAGCAGTCTATCTCAACCAGGGATGCTGCCAAATTAAAAAAAACAAAGATTCAGAGGCAACCCAAATCTAAAAAGGTTGAGAACCACTGATTTAGACAGCAGTCCCTTTGAAAACTTTTCCAGATGGTGATAATGCTTTTGTTAACAGAGCTCAACCCAAGAAACTGGACTTTTCTTCTGTATCAGAAAACTAATGGAGAATTGAAGACCCTTCTTGCCCACATGCAAACATTTTGCATGTGGCCAGTCAGTGAACTTTGACAGTGCTACATGGTCTTGCGGATTCCCCATAAGGTCCTCATCAGAGTTCACCACTCTGGGATGTGTTTATGGCAAAGAGACTCTATCACATTCGGTTTAGGGAGGGGAAAAGTACACAAACAATTGTTTCTCCATTTCATCTTTATTTGAATCTTATTAGTGGCATCAGTGTTGGCTTCTCCTCCCTGGCATTGCTGTTGGCATCCAATTCTTGTTGATAATTGTGCTGTAGAGTACTTGCAGAGCAAAATGTTGACTAACCTCTAGTGTTATCTAATTATAGGAGCTCCTGGAAACATCATTATGATTATCTATCAGTGCAGCAATTATAAATCCTTATTTTAAAAGTTTTTTGACTCTGTCATGAAAATCTGCCCCTGGCTAACACTTGACATGACAAGTCTGAAACACAGAATTATTTGTGTTTTTACTTACCAAATGCACAAGAACCCTTCTGGTTATTTTGAGCTCTGTGATGAGAGACAAGATAACAAAAAAGGATTTGAGATTTTCAGATATACAGGTACTTCTGTAGAGGCCTGCCTGGGACACTTAAAAAGTCATCATTAATTATTTTAAGCAAAATTGAGTTTCCTCAGGGTTGATGACTTTTCTTTATGCACAACACAGACAACAGAAAGGTAAGCTTCCCTTCATGTCTTTGCCAGGGCTGATTAGTCCCTGTTGGGGATGTTTGTTTCATGGGCTCACACCCACCAAATCATTTCACATAGGCTACGGATCATTTGCAGGGAAGTCTATTCAGAAAGTACTACTGTTCATCAGTTTTGAGTTGATGACCTCAAGGCAAGGGCCCCAACTCCTGACCAGTCCCCAGGGTTATCCAGTTTCTATGCTATATATAATCCTTATTAATAAAAAAGAACTGCATTGACAATTGCATTATACATGTCAGTAAATGCAAGAAGTCATCACTTCTTTTCAGATGCTCTGGGTTGAATTTAAAGCTCATAAAAGATAGATGAATAGTACTATCTTAATTATTAATATCTGGAGCAGGCAGGTACAATGGAACTTTCTCAGACTCGATGGACCTCTGCCCTTTTATGTCTCCAGCATAAGGGGCTTATAACAGACTCTAGACATCTCTATTTTAGATACTTCTGGAGGCTTTCTCTTCACAACATCATAGCCTGATTGTTATTCTATGTGTTTGTTTTATGCAGTGGAGTATGCAGTCTCTATATTGTCTTGTGGAGACATGCAGATACCTCCTTATTCTTATTAAGGGCACTTAATGCACCCAGACAAGGTAATCAGAGTTGCTCGCAAGCTGTACCATCTGTCCATGTTGTTGAAAATCTTGGTTTTCTTTCATCTGTGACCTTAATTGGAATGGGAACTCCACCCTTCCCTACTGTACAGGAAATCCCTGATTCATCATTACAGGCAGAAGCAAAACTTGGGGTCCTGATGCAGACAAGGGCCCATTGAAGTTAAGCAACATCTCTGAATAAAGAGAGCAAGGTTTGTAGCTTTACATTTCTGAAAATACATATAACATGCATCTGTCTGTCTAATCATCCAGTCTTTTTTTGTCTGTCTCTTTCTGTTTCCTCACATTACCTCACCTCATCATTTATGCCATCTGAGTGTCTGTAGGAAAATTTTTTATTGTTATCATAGCATAATCCGCTGGTATGTTCCTCAAAACCAGTTCTTTCTTGTGGATATATTGCAGCCCATGTTTTGATTTTACATAAGCAGGTACGATTGTTTGGAATGGTCTGCAGCAAATGTGTGTTTTGCTTTGGACATCTCTTTATTATTAGAACCAGGTTGTACTTGTGTTCTGTCTGATACTACACAGACAGGTTTGCCTTTTGCCAGAAAAGTACCATTACAACCATAAAAAGACCTGAAGAAGAAAAGACAAAGAAAATCAATAATTAGTCATTAGTCTAAACAACACACTGCTACCTAAAGGGGAAAGAAAAAGTGATGGCAGTTTGTCAGTGAGTCAACTGCAGTATATTTACATATATCAATATATGTAATGCCTAAATGGTCTGGTCCACATCCAAAGAAATAAATTATAAGAAAATATATGGAGGTAAATAGAAAAGGGGACAAATCACAGTTTTACTTTATCCAACAAAGAACATGTCTGTAATCAGCTCAGAGCAAAGCGTTGGGCCTAGCCAGTCCCAGTATCCATCCCCTGATGCTGCCAGAAAATAGGCCCCACCTGAAATGAGCTAAAATCAATACCCCGGGCTCAGCTGGTGCTAACTGAGCGATCAGGACAACCAGTCCCCTGTGAGGCTGTAGCCAATGGGTTTTTCCCACTCCAGCCTTTAAAAGCAAGACCCAAACAGCAGCAAGGTGTTTGAGTAAAGATTCTGATGTTTATTCCTGACCGTTTTGCTACATGTAGGCCCCAAGCGTGGAGGACTTGGAGTTCAGATGTTTCTTAGTCTTACTTGTCCCTAGCCAAAAGGATGAATAAGCAAGCTAGGGGAAAAGCCTAAAAGCAATCCTCCATTGCCATAAATTGTGTAGCTGAGATCCTTGCATTTGGAGGCATTTGTAGACTCTTGCAGGGGTCAGCCTGCCTACAGTGCAAGGGACTGGTCTTCATCCTCTAACTGTGCTGAGCCATTTAAGGTGGAGAAGGTGGTATCTTGGGGCTTGCATGCAGGAAGCCTGCCATGGATTTGGGACTAGCTGAAGCCCCAGACTGGCGATGAGTCTGGAAGGTAGGATACTTGTCAGTGGGCACACCACACAGATTTGAGAGTTCAACTCAGTCAAAATTTGGAACTTAATTTGGAACTGATTTGTCCTTGAGAACAAAACTGGAAAAAAAAAGAGACCATTTTGCAATTTCTTGATTTGGCTCTCCTATATTCCGGCTTAGATTCCTGAGTCCCTGTGGACCCACAGGGTTTTGTGTGATTAGTCACATGACCTTTCCAGACTGTCCATGACCCAGTCCCTAACAATGTCAGACTAATTCTTTTCCTTTTATGAAAAAATAATTAACTTATTGGATAAAGGCAAAGGGTTTAATTTATTTAGATGTAACCAAAACTTTTGATCCTGTGCCTCATGGGAAATTTATTGGCCGAACTGAACAAGATGTGGATTGATACCACAATTGTGAGAGAGGAGTAGGCTCATAGGAGAGTTACATGATCAAAGAGCAGTTAGAAGTGGTAGTACTGATCTTAAGACCCATCTTTTCATATGTTTATTAGAAACCTGGAACTAGATATATCATGAAATTTGTGGGTGACACTAACCTGTACGGGTATTGCTAAAAGGGAAGAGAGCCTATCCAGTTCAAGATAAAATAGCTACAAACTCCTTACAGAAAAAAAAAAATTAGAAATCTATTTCCAGTTTCTGGCTATCAAAGATATAACATTTGGAATGGTCTTCTGAGCAGTGTAATGAGGGCAAAGCACCTGAGTCACCTTAAAATCAAACCTTTTAAGTTTATGGAAGAGATAGTGTGACACAATTCTTGGTTCAATGATCTAAATGCATGATATGTGGACTCAAAGAGCACATCTATGTGAGCATGTGTATCTTGCCCTTTGAGATGCTGTAAGAGGCATGGCCGGAAAGAAGAAAACATTCCCCACACTGCAAATTTGCAGCACAGGGGCAAAATTAGCCCCCTGAATATCCAGGGTTGAAAAAAAAACATGGCAGAAAAAAACATCCTAGACCATGGCCAGAGGCAACCAGAGGCTTGGTCCTCCACAGAGATGCTCTGGCAGTGTGCCAGAGCATCTCTGTGGTTGGCCCTTTCCCGGGTGCTGAAGCATACTGCCTGCAGTAACCGGGACCTGGGCTCTGTGCCAGGTGAGTAGGGGGTGGAGGGAGCTGGAGGAGTGGGGAGACTACTGAAGATGCGGGGGACAATGGAAGGGGCAGCTCTGGAGGGGTGGGTCTACCAGCAGCCCCTGCTTGTTTCCCTGCTTGGCTCCAGCCCCCACTTGGCTCGCACTTGACTCCAGCCCCTCAGCTCAGCCCACGGCCAGCTGTGGCCTGCTCGCTTTCCCCCTGTCCCCCTGGATCCCTCCCCCATGTGTTCCCTGCCTGCCTGCAGCCTCTCGATGCACCCCATTCCCAGCTGCAGCTCCCTGCACGTCCCCCGCCCAGCTGCAGTCACCCTGTGCACTCCCTGCCCAGCTGCAGCCTCCTCGCTTGCCCCTAGCCTGGCTCCAACCCACGGGCAGCTTACCAGCAACAGCGGCCATGCTCTTGGCCTCGTGGCGCAGCCCCCTGCACAGCGGGGGGCAGTGTGGCTCGGCCCCAGCCACCAGGTATCTACGCGGCATCTGCCACATTGCACTGCAGACTCTATATTGAAAGACAGAGGTAACTCTTGCAGTATGCAAAGTACAGACCAGTGCCATGTTTCATAAACTTTTGCTGGTTGCCCATGAACGTTCCTAGCTGTTGTGAGGAAGGAGGTTTCATATATCAGAAGCACTGCATGTTTGGTCACAGCTAAGGCTGGGTAGTTATGATTGAGGTGTGGTGTTCTTGCAGGTGTTTAGAAAAGTGATGTGGGGTTCCTGCCAGAAGGGTATTGCTTTTGTTAAGGATCATACCAGGTATGTCTACACATGCATTTGATCCAAGACCAGTTTACTTGCAAGTAAGCTACCTGTGAGTAAATGCTCCCGAACAGGCGTCTATACATGCAAGGACATGGGAGCAGATTTGCTGCTCTTTGCAGCAAACTACTCCCGCTTCCTGTGGTCCTGCAATGTGCTCCTGCTGCTACCAGGGTAGCTCAGGGCTCTGGCTGCATCAGCCAGCAGCCATCTTTAAAAGGTAGCTCTGCTCCCTGGCCAGCTGCTTTTGTGGCTGGAAGCAGCATGCGGAGGCCGAGGCTACACGTGGCAGCTCTCTTACTGCAGCCTCTGCCTCTCCATGCCATGGCTATTCTAGCCCCTGTCCCTGGCAGTAATGCCCAGTTCCCTGGGCCCCTGCTGGTCCCAGCAGGCCCCCATCACTGAGGCCCTGGGCAAGCTACACACAGCAGTGGCCAGGTCACCGGCTGTGAGAGGTGTTGGCCAACCACTTCCTTCTGCACTCCCCATCGTAGCCCACCTGGACAGCTGCCCACAGACTCCCCCACCCCACCACCCACGACCAGCACCACACTCATTATGGATTGTTTTCAGAAAAAACACTTTATTGCCCTCACAACAAACAGATCCCCCATCCCTCCCCAACAACAGAGCCCCTCCACCCCTCACTCTACCCACCATCAAAAAACACCTGCCAAACTATTTACACGTGAAGTGCTGTGGTTGTGTGTGTGTGCCTTCCCAGGGCAGTCTGCCATGGTGTGGAGGTGCCTAGGAGATGGAGTCTGTGGACAGGCAGCCAGCACCCCAGCCTGTGGCTGTTCTCCCACAGGTGTGCACATCGTGGTGAGCCTGGTGGGCAAGGGGCTTGCCCAAGGATGACAGCAGCCACTCATCCCCTGGCACAGGTGACTTCCCCTCTGGCAGCCAGTGGCCAGGGCCACCAGAGATGGTGAGCAGTCTTGGCCCCACTCTAGGCAACTTTGACTCTGCACCTGTGTGGAGCCAGGGCTGGTGGCGGGCTGGGCCCAGCCAGGAGGGTTGGGTGGTGGGGGACCCAGGGCAGGGGCCAAGACGGGTCTCATGGGTAAGCCTGCTGCTGAGTGGTGGCCAGCTGCCAGGGTGCATGCTATGTGGTGCTATGGTCAGAGGCAGGGCAGCAGGTGGCACTAACGTGACCGCCAGGGCCAGAATGGTGTCCAGCACCCAGCAGTGGCCTCCACTGCCCTGGACACAAATACCCCTTGCTCTTGCAGATCCTTCACATAATCCCACTCCTGGACCAGGATCTGTGCCCTGAATTCCCAGTCCACCTGGTCCCACACAGTCTCTAGGGCAATGTCCTCCACCCGCCACCTGTCCAGGTGAGCAGTGTCCTCCTCCTGCCATGTTCATGTATCTCCAAATCAGTCCTCCACAGCCATCACCAGCCAGTCCAGGAGGAGGGTCTGGTCCTGGGTCTTCTTCCTGTGGAACTGCCACATCTGCAGGACCCTGGTCATGGAGGCAGTGACCCTAAGACCACATCCTGGCTGTCAACTCCGGCCTCTCCTATGCATTCAGCTGCAGGGCCTTTAGAGCCACAAGAAAGAAGTTGTTTGTGAGACTTTGCAACATTTCAAAGATGATGTGCTCTACACCAGAGGCCCGTGCACTGTCTGGCCTCAGATCAGTGGTCATGTGTGTATGGGTACCGAAGGACCATGGTAAATTGGGCAGGCCTAGGCCCAGGCAGCCACCAACCAAGCCCCCCATTCCTGCTTGTTCCCCAGGGGCCAGTGGGCCACTGGGCCACTGGGTGCTAGCTGCAGGTAGCCTGCCTCCCTCACTCCACTCCCAGGTTGGACCAGGCCAGGGTCCTGGTAGCACCTGCTGCCACAGCTCCAGGCCCTGCTCCCCAAGTTCTCCTCCTGAAGGCCAGCTACTCTCCTGTGCTGCTGCCAAGCTCACAGCACCTAGGCTTGTAGGGCATGGTCCTCCCAGATAACGGGGATGCAGAGCTGTCCACACCTCTGCCCCCGCCCTCCCTGCTTGGGGCCTTTCCGAGGAGGTGCTCCAGGGCCAGTTCCCCCACCCCACCCCTCAGCTGCTCTGCACTCCAAGTGTGCATCTGCTGTGTGTTTCACAGATGCTGCATAAGTTGCTATTTGCACAGACTGAGGGGTGCTCAAGCCACTACACCCTGCTGCTGCTGATGGCCTTGATGCCCTGAGTGCATCTGCACACCTGGCACAGGACCCTAAGCTTCCATGATGTGGGGGTCAAGCCTGCACTGCCCCACATCCTCCACCACCACCTGGAGGACTACCTGTGTCAGAAGAGGCTCCCAGCCCTGGAGCCCTGGGGCTGAGTTCAGGCTGGTCCCCTAGTGGCAGGGCTGACCAGGAACAAATCTGCTTGTTCTTGGCATCCACCTGTGTGTTACTACGTGGTAACTACTTGCAGGTAAATTTGCTACTTGCATTTGCAGGTAACAAATTTACTTGTAAGTAGCGAGATTTACTGCTCAGTAAGCATGTGCACGTGTAGACGCTCATGCTTACTGTGCAGTAAATTGCGTTACTGCTCAGTAAGGCATCATGTAGATGAACACACTGATCGCTAAATATGGAGGGAATTTTTCCACTAGGTCAGATTAGCAAGGACTTTGGGGGATGTTCCCTTTCCCTGCAATGTAGGGCACGGTCATCTTCCTAGGATCTCTGTGCATCTATTAACCAATTAGTTCTCAGCCATTGCCATGACAGGGCATTATCAGTAGCCTTGTGCCCTCTGTCTTTACATGTGGCAGTTAAAATAATGTTCTTTATGATTCTGGCTTTGTGCTTTGAATTTGTGTGTGAGAGTCTGAAGTGGCAATTTGGGGGGATCCTTAATTAATGGTTGACTACAGACACAAGTAACTATACTCGATGGTCCAGGAGGCTTCTTCTAGTCTAATATTCCCATCTCTAGGTTTCAGACTTCATGCTTGGCAGTTATGTGTTCAAATACATTCTTCCTCCCAAATTGTATACCGGGGAGCTAATTAGCCTACCTATGGTACTGTGCAGCTGGAATGTTACCGATTCAAGAGGTAGTTCCTAGAGCAGGCTTTTACTTCTGGTTTGAATCTGCATGCTAGAATCTTGCAGGCAGACTGGTGTGAATATATGTAGGATGTGGAACCTTTATTCATGAGTAGGGAGAAGCCCACTTGTTAGCTATACACAATAGAAGTCTATCTGTTAGGGGTGTGCAAAACAGGCCATATTCGATTTGGATTTGGCCTAAATCAGGGACAGTGATTTGATTTGTTAATTTGGATCACTGTCCCTGATTTGATGTCACTAAATCCAGATCTGAAGATTCGATGCTGATTCGGGGAATCAGTGACATAGGCACAGCTTTAAATGGTTTTTCTACGTACCTCGAGGTATCAGCGTGGCTTATGGATACTGCGATACTGGGGGGGAGGGAGCGTCCCGCAGGAATGTTGGTGGTCCCCTGTGTGCTTGGCAGCAAGCCCAGAAGTGGTCCAGAAGTACTTCTGGTCAACTTCCAGGTCTACCGGGGAGCACGCTGTGGGCCACTCCCATGCCTCCCTGGCTCAGCGATTGGCTGCAGGGGGACCCTGGGTGCTCCCCCCCTCACCACCCTGAGACCCAGGAGGCACCAGTCGCCAAGCCGGGGGCGCGGGACACCCAGAAATGGATCAGAAGTGCTTCTGGTTCATTGCTGGGTCTGCTGTTGATTGTGTTGGGGAGCCTCCGTGCTCCTGTGGGACGCTTCATCCGTCCCAGCATCACAGTATTCATGAGCTGCCTGCTAGCTAGAGGTATGTAGAAAAAACATTTAAAGCTGTGTCTATGTCTGAATTGCTGAATTTTTACGAATCTCTCTGAATCAATTTGGAGGGTTCTGATTCGATTTTGAGAGATTAAAGGATCCTCTGATTCAATTTGGATTTGGAGATTCAGCTACCGAATCAGGCTGAATCGAATCAGCAACCAAAGCTTTGCTCAGCCTTACTACTGCCAGCGTGCTGCCTATCCTCTCCCTGATCTACTGCTTACCACACCTACAAGCTGCTTGTGCCACTTGTGGCAAGCATAGCACAGATTGACCACCCCGATATACAGCCATGAAATTGAAATGTCTGTTTGCTTCCATTGGCTGCATTAAATATGATCAAAACCACGTAACTGTTTCCTTTAGGCCAGTAATTCTCAACCTCCCTAGACTCAAGGCACTCCTCAGAAAACACAGCTCTTAGCTTTCATTCATTTCTTGACTATGGAAAAATATTACAGCAACTCTTTTTCCATTGTAAAGACCCCAAAGACCGCAGCAAGTCACAATATTTTTGACACCATGGACTCCTTATTGAAATCTCTGGGCTTATCTTGTGAATCATGTGTAGGTGCTTGCATACTTAACAGTGTTAATATTGTGAGGCTGCCCATTGCACCCTTAAAAGTATCTCAACTTAGTACCCATGTTGAGAATCATTTTCTTAGGCCTTGTACAGCCAGGAACAATATGCATGCTTAAATAAGAGCAGTGGAATGACTGGATAAATTCCTTGTTTGGCTATGTGTTTTCTTTTGCTGCGTGCTATCCATTTCTGTGGGGAATTACTAAGCAAGGTGTAGAATGGAGCGGGTTTAACTGCTTGCTCAAAGTGATTGCTATCAGAGATGTGGATTGTGTTTCAAAGGCACACACACAGAAGTAACAGTTCCAAGGTGGCTTAATTTGTCAGTAGTTTTATTTCATGGGAAGAAAACTTTCTACACTGGCCACTGACTTTCCTCTTCAAACCTGCTGGGTTTAAGTACTTTGAATGGGAGGCCAAGACCACCAAATCAGGACCTGAAAGATTCTGGGTTTTGTACCTGTCACTAACCTGACATTGCAAAAGTCATCTCTTCTTTGTGCCTTATCACCTCTTTCTTTTGCCTGTTTACACTGTGAGCTCTCCGGAGCTGGGACTGTCACCTGGAGTGGCTGGATTTTAGGTCCTTCTAGGTGCTAGTGGAATGCAAATAATAAATAACAGTCTATCTTGCTTAGGTGATCTGTCCAGCCAGGCTCCCTTCCATGCTAGCATGGGGGATTGGCCAAGAGACAAGGATTCTTGTCACTTTTCATGTTCTGCTGGCTCTGAAGAACAGAGCAGAAGGATGGATGAACATGTGCATGCATGTCTGAAACCACATCAAATTTAGCACCCTGAGGGCTTGCTTTTATTGCAAAGCCAGTATTACTGATGCACACAATTCCTCTGCCATCTAGAATGTGGCTGTGGCTGCCAACAGCTCTCTCCAAATAACAACAAAGAGTTTCAGATTTCTGAGTAATAAGCTGCATTATCATCACTGTGATGTCCTGAGCCCTGCTAAGCAGGTACAGCACTGAGTTTAGCCGGAGCTGTTCTTCACTTATATCAGGCCCAAACTGAGACCACCATGTTTGGGTAATAATGTGTGATAAATGAGGGATCCTGTGCAGGTGCTAACCCCCTCCCTTTCTCCCTCAACAAAAATGTTGCCTTCAGCTCTGGTGTGTCTGTGCCTGAAAGCTATGGGCAAAATAGCAGAAACTGAGCAAAGACCTCATCATCTTTCATTTCAATCCAGCCCCCTTTTTTCTGCTGTCAGCAGCAAGGAGCAGGGATTTTGTATGGGCACCTACCTCCCCTCTACTGCTTCTTATATTACAGCATTACAGGATGTTTTGTGCCTGTGATGTGTAGCAAGGGGAAGAGCAGATGTTTTTTGGGGATCCCTTTGGACAAACATCTATTACCTGTTTGTCGGTTGTTAAAGAGGATTCTGCTTGATGACACAGGTGGTCCGTTCCAGTGTTATGTATCTATGTACATGTATCTGGCTATAAATCCAGCAGGAAGAGGGATTGTTTTAAGGTGGCCTTAAAAGGGGGTATAACTGGGAAAAATGGATAGGATGAAATGAAGCAAAGGAAACTTAAGGCTGACTATCAGAAAGATACTGCTGGTGCTGAGATAATCTATGTGGTAGAATAAGTTCTCAGTGGCATGTTTAGGGACATTTAAAACTAGGCTTGATGAAGCATGAGGAAATTCAGAACAGACCCTCCATTCATTGGTGTCAAAAGCGGATTTGCAATTGACTTTAATGCAGTAAGTTTGAAAAGGAGACAGATGATCTGTTGTAATAGTCCATGATCCTATACATGGCATCTTTGTCATAGATGACCAATCAGCATTAGAAATATTTATTACGTGGGAAGGCCCATATAGACCTACTGCTAAACTACTGGCCATATAGGCACTGTTCCTCATTGATTGATTTGGGGTTCTCAGGGCTCTGCCTATGCTGTGACCCAGACACATTCCAGGACAGGTTTGATGCTGCTTCTCCTGAGAGATGCTGTCTAAACAGACGGGAAACAAGAACAGTTTTATAGAGCTGCCCATAGAGACTAGGGCAGGGTGTAGAACGGTCCCTTTGTTCTCTGTTTGCTGCTGTAAATTGGCTGTGCGGGACACTTTGGCTAAATACAGACAGTCAAAGAGCCTGAGGCTGAATCAATGAAATCTTCTCGGATTAGTCTAAACTGCATAGATTGAACTGATAAACATCCACATGCCTGTAGTAGCCTAGGTCAGAAACTGGGGGTGCTAGAGCATGGCTCCCTGCCCAGCTAGAGCAGACAGCTTGGGTCTAGGCTAGCCCACCCACTCTATCTGTCAACTGCAAGAGATACTGTCTTCTGTAGTCATTAGAGGAGCTTGAAAGAAGTGGAGGATCCCAGCCATTCTCACCTCTTATTTTATGAACAGCAGTGAAATGCCTAAGGATGAGCTAGGCCTGATTCTAACAACTCTCTGGGTGCGTCTACAGCTGCACATTTACTGCACAGTAACCAAAATTACTGCGCAGTAAATGAAAATTACTGAGCAGTACCAGCGGCAGCTACACATGTACACCCATACTGCACAGTAAATATGGCAACTTATGCTGACTTGGGCATAAATTTGATACCTACAACATGCAAGTATCAAATTTACTTTCAATTAGTTACTGCACAGTGACGCATGTGTAGATGCCTTACTGTGCAGAAAGAGTGTGTGCGTGGACAGATTAACCTTAGTCCCAAGTCAGTGCGCACACAATGTTACTGCTCTTGAACACCTGCATATGTAGATGCCAGCCTAAACCTGCTTACTATGCAGTAAGTTACTGTGCAGTAAATTTAATGCACAGTAAATGTACATGTAGATGCACCATCTTACTAGCTTTTACAACTTCCACTGACTTAAAGAGTAGAAGTTGTACTCCACTACTCTTGATTTATAAGCCAAGATCAAAATCATGATTTCCTTTTCACTTTGAGTGTTTGTTCAACTATGCTGGACCTGGCAGCCTTACCTGGAGTCCTGGGAGGACTCAGGGCGCTGCAGTCATGGTGCTCTTGCAGCTAGGAGCCTGGCCAGCAGCTGGATTGTGGCTCTGGCAGACCAGGCTCTGGCTTTGGGTGGCACACGTTGCCGCCATGTGTACTACCCCACTTTTTTAAGGTGGGGGGTTTTTTTGACCCTGGGATCTCCTGAGGTCAAAACTCCCCACGCTGCAAAGTATCAGGGCAGGGATCATTTGCACATGTGATGTGTGGCACCGCAAATGGGACTGCGGCACCACATGCCACACATCCGTGCTTTTCTGGATACAGCCTGTGAGTCTGGATGTGGCCTGTGTCTCAGCCATTGCATAACTTCTTGAAACTAAAATCTCATTTTCCTGAGACTGTGAAAGGTCTTTGGACTGTAAGCTATGAATATGATGCATCGCTGGAGATCCCAGGCTGATGAACTCAATACCTCACTGTGAACCACAGTAAATATCAGCTGTGAGTCTCCCCAGCGTGTTGTGGCCTGTGTGGAGTGCAAGAGGTAGGCCCAAGGCATTGCTGATGTGAATACTGCCCTCTTGGCTGGCTCTTTGGATTGAACCTGGGAACTTAGAGCTAAAAGCATGAGTCTGTATGGTTTGAACAGAAGTGTGAAGCTGCATAGGTGCGGTTGTGACATAACTGTCCTCGGTAGAGCAAACACAGAAAGCACTTCACAACACAGTGATCGGTGGAATATAGGTGCAGGGTGAGGTTTCAATAATTCATACCCCCGTGTTAGGCAGCAGCAAGGTTTCATGTCTGCATCTCTTCATGGCTTCCTCTAGACCATTTGAGGCAAAACACTGAATTTCTCAGATGTCCTATTTTTTCTGCACAGAGTCAGTACTTTCAGCGTGTGTTTTCCCCATTCCCAGCATTCAGGAATGTGACCCTGTGCGTTGCTTTTTTTCTGAGGTCTTGGAAAAATGTATCATTTTCACTGGCTGATCTGACATCTGAGTACGCTACGGAATGAACCTGCTTATGAGGTTATCGCACAACAGACGTACAGGGCCATATTCCAGCTTTGTCAGTCACAGCTATTCGCCGCTTACTTGCTTTTATTATCTAAGAGGTTTGGCTACTACTCTGAGTCATTTTAAGTTGTAAAGAAACAAACAAATGTAACAATTCCAGTAAAAGCCTTGTTGTGTAAGCCTGCATCAATGCCAGCGGTAGTTAATAGTAAGAAGCATTACTGAAAGATCTGTCATCTTTTCTAAGCACAGACAGAATGGGTTGGTGTGACAAGGTGCTGTCTTCGGCTGCATTCCTTTTTTTCCTAACAGGCCGGTGAGTGTGCTCCAATCAAGTCTTGCTGGATTTTCCTTCTCTGGGGATCAGCTTTCCCCCCTGCCCCCATTTTACTCTCCTGCTACAACTTGATATTACTTCGTTCTAAAAAAAAGAGGGAGGCTGACCCACAGTTTCCCTGACAGTCTCCAGGCTCACCACCTGTAGGGTAATGAGCTGTTGTTACCCTAAGGGCAAAATGCATGCTCCTACCTCCCCTTGATGTACCCCCTGCCTTGCAGATGTTTTATAAATTTCTCTTTACTTTGGGATCTCGGTTGCCGGGGGCTTCCTCCCTCTCTCTAGCTAGGTCTGTCAGTCAAACCCACTAAACAGGGCTTGACTCTGAGGCTCTCACTCTCTAACTCGCGCGGCTCACGGCCCTCCGTTCCATACCCTCAGCGACACCGGGCCTACTGGCCCTTCTACACCGTTCCCCTGTGGCACCAGGCAGTTGGGGCCTCAGACCCCTCTGGCTTTGTCCCTCTTTCTGTACTTAGAGCCTTTTGCCTAAGTCCACCCACTAGGACCTGGCTTCAAGGCTCCCATCTTCCCTTCAAGCAACTTTGGGCTCGTGGACCTAGTGCTACACCCCTAGTGCAAGAGGGCTTCTTGACCCCTCTATCATGGTGCCCCTTGACACTAATGAGGCCTCCTCCTCTCCTACCGCCACAAACTGCCGGCTTTGGAACATTAAATGTAAACCATAGGCCCCTATGGCCATATAATAAACATTTTTAAAAATAAGAGAAGCTAAGTGCCACTTAGATATGATTGTGCTTCTGTCTCACAGTGTGGCCCATTCTTCCCAAGGAGGCTGCCACAGCTGCTCCATAGACATGGGGAGTCTCCCTCTCTGCTACCACCCTGGCCTTCTCCGCTTGAGGTTTATATGGTTCTGGCCTTCCCCTTCCTGTCACCTGACCTGCTGGCAGGGCTTGATCCTTGACGCCTGCTCGACTGGACGGCTGCACCCAGAAGCTTTTGGATTTAAAGCGGCCGCCCTGTTTCTTGATAACAGGGCTAAGGCTCCCTGTTACAAGGCCACTCTGCTTCCTGGTAACAGGGCTAGGGTTCCCTGTTACAGCTGGGTTAATCAGCCCTAGATAGATACTGCAGTTATGACTTGCCTTGCAGCTGTTTAGATACCAGCAGGAAAGTCACTGTGATGCTGCAAATATTAGCAAATAGATTATTATTAGGTAATAGATTACTTTGGTAAACTTTGATCCTTCTCTGATTAACACCACTATCGGCAACAGTGCAGGATCAGGTTCTCAACATAATGAATGAGGAGATATGTATATATTTTTAAAGTATATATGAAATAACCAACAAAAAGGTACTATAGTAAAAAAACAGTCAGGACCTATCACCTCACGCTCCCAGGTCAACTCTCTTCTCCAGCTGGTTTCATTGTGAAAGTGACATCACCAGCATACTTGGGCATCATGGCAAGTCTGGGCTTTGAAGGGTGTGGTGGAGTAAGTTGGATTTTGTTTGTTAATTAAGTGCTGAACATTCCCCTAGTCCTTTTCATTTGGGTTTTCTTATCCTTTTTTACAATTAGCTTTGATGGCGCTTTCAGGTCATAAAAATGGAATCCGTGCTGTGTGGCATGCAGGATGTCCCTCAGTGGCAGATCACACCTTAATTTTGGATTAGCTGAATGGTGTCAAGATACAGGATTCTGGAACCAAACCCCTTTAAGATCATGGCAGATTCCCCATGAGTGTCATACATAAAGACTTCAGCCCACCACAGCTCTCACTTGCTTTTCGAGGATAAGTATGGGTGGATCTGATCAAAGTCATTTCTTATCAGTTGCATTTGTAGGCCTATGCCCCCACATGCACAAACCTCGAGTAGGCTTCAGTGACATTCCATGCAGCCTGGGTCCCTTGTTGTAGGGAAAGTACAGAACAATGTCTAACCCTTCCTGCTTATGCATTTACATTCTAAAAGATTTTTTTAAGGACTCAAGAGTTGTAACTTTTCCCCTTCCAGATTGTTATTTTGGAAGTCAGTTCTCTGCTTGAGGATGAATTTTTGTAGAGGTAATAAATGAAAAAAGAAAGACATTTTATTGCAAATGTTCTCCTTGAATTGCTCTCTAGTAGTATGTGGCAGCATTTTTGACAGTTGGCCCTTGCTCCAGTATCCTCCTGCAGATACTGTCTTTGTTGTTTGTTCATGCATCCTGCTTCTTACCTCTGTCAGCCTACTCCTGTTTCGGACACTGAATGGCAAGCAAAGACAGCAAATGACTAATAATAATTATTTCATACTTCATATATCCTAAACACCGAGTCTGAGGGAACGCTCTTAATGTTTTCACATATCATACTTTAAAGCCATTACAGGGGTCTGAAAATGTATGTTGCTAAAGCATAGGTGCAGACTTTTCTCACCCAGAATCACATGGTGACAATTACATGTTAGTCTACACATACCCATCTACTGCACCAAACCCCAAGATTGCTATGCAATATGGGCATGCGTTTACACATGCATGCTCATACTATGCAGTAAATATAGTGACTTATGCTGACTTGAGCGTAAATTTGTAACCTGCCTCATGCAGGTATCAAATTCACACCCAACTAGTACTGCACAATGACACACGTGTAGATACCTTACTGCGTAGTAACACACTGTATGTGGATTGACTTGGGAGTAACTTTAGTCCCAAGTCAGTCCACACACAGCATTAATTTACTTTAATGCCTGCACATGTAGACACCAGCCTATTCCCACTTATTGCGCAGTAACTTACTGCATAGTATATTTAAACTGGCATAAATGCACATGTGTACATGCCAACTGCCCAGTAGATAGGTACTACTCGATCAGGGCCACAATGTGTTAGGTAGATCCTATGCACATGCATAATAAGAGACAGTCCTGGCACCAGAGAGCTTATAGTTTCAATGGACTAAACAGAGAAAGTTGTGTACAACAAAAATGCTGTTATCCCTGTTTTGCACATGAGGAGCTACGCAAGGAGACATTTGGGAGACCTGTCCCAGGTCACTTAAACAGTCAGTTGCAGAGTCAGGATTTCATCTCCAGAATTCCAGTTCAGGACTTGAGCTATAGTATTATGCTGCCTCCATACAATTTCCAAATTCTGGTCTCCCAAATAATCCATTGAAATTTTCTTCTGTATGTGCTAGGAGAGCAAAAACTTCACAACTGAAGTCTACCGGTATAGCTTTGAGAGCAGAATTGTGTCATATGAAACCAAGTTATCCATTGTATGAATAAAAGCAATTAAAATGAAAAAGTGTCTGAATTTTTGATGGCATAAAAGGAGTAAAATCAACTCACAGATTACTTTCTTCACGTGGTTTAAACTAGGCACATTACAACATTTGGTATCTAGTTCTATCTCTATTTATATCAGGAGGGGTTTTGCCATTGATTTTAGTGGGAATATCCCATCCCATCAATTCACTGCAGTCAGTTTTACCATAATGGGGGGATAACCTAATTGATTATAATTTGTATTTAGGTCTGGAAGTGTCAGGAACCATTGGACAGAGATTTACTCTTTTGTTGCGAGCCTGGCTGAGAAATTTATAAGGTAAAGATTTCACAAGATGATATTTAGTGCCAATACAGTTCATTTTTCATTTATTACTTTCTTAAAAGCTGTAAAATATATTAAGATGATCTTGTGTGTAACATAGATTTGGCCTATCTCTGTTTCAGTCCAATGTTGCGAATGTCTTTCATTGTCTTTTCCTCGCGAGGCACTACAATCATGAAGTTAACAGAAAACAGGCAAGTAATTTACAACTTTCAGTCAAATATAACTGCAAGCCTTGTGATTGCTGTAAGGCTGGAGTCCAAGCATCCATGTCAATCTTAGCACTGAGCCACTCCTACATCCACTGAAATAATTTCCACTGGTTTTGACAGGAGCAGGTTTGTGGCTCATAATAATACATATCTTTTGATCTCTCATTACTGTTCAATTCAGCATTGAGACAAAGGGGGCAGCTGAAGGCACTGCTGTTCTCTCAAGCTGCCTTTCAAGGGGAAACAGCACTTGCCTAATGCTAGCTTTGGGCTCATTAGCAGTGCCCCAGTGATTTCAAAGGGCTGGCTCTGATGTAAGAGAAAACAGACCCTGCCTCCAAGTGCTGAAGACACTGCATAATAAAGCACTGCAGTGCTCTCCAGGAATGGTCCAGACCTCTGCAGCTCACACTGGTGATCAATTCAGCATGGTCTTGAACCATTGCTAAAGATAGCTAGAATATCACACAGGGAGCTTCTTGCACCATCTGCTTCAGGTATCTTCAGTTGCAATGCAAGCCCAACAAGAATTCCATCCTGTGCCCCAATGAGAGGATTTGGGGCTGCAGCAAAACTTTTGCTCCTCCCTTCCCTGGCAACCAAATTCATTCTTTTATAATATACGGAGGATTGCATTTTGCCCCAGGTAGAATCAAGGCCTTTCTCTTCATTGCTGTATCTGTCACCTCCATATTTTTCTCTCATTTCAGCCATTTTCTCATAGAGTCTTCACTTTTGATCTTTTTCCCTGTGGGTGTCAGGGTGGTTGTAGTTTTCTGTGTGTGTAAGTCACTCTGAAGAACCTTATAAAGAGATCGGAATGGTCTTAGGAGAAAGGACTCTATTTCCCTCTCCTGTGTTTCAAGGGCCAGTGAAAACCAGTGGAAACATGTCTGTTGATTCCACTGGGCTTCAAATCAGGCCTTGTCTGCATCTGGGAGCTGGAGCTAGAACTTTTTTTCCTTGCACAGGTAGATTTGCCCTTTGCAGATAAAACGTAGATGCTAACCCTATGGTAATGTATGAAACTGGTATTAAAATGTTTTCTGACCCAATTCCCCACCCTCCACCAAAAATGGCCTTTCACCTCATCCTACACTTTGAAAGAGCAAAAGACCCTCCTGCCCCCAGGGTCATTATTCTTCCCAACTCCAATTTTCATCTCTATCTCACAAAACCTCACACTTTCTCACTCTATGATTGTGCCACCCAAAAAGCTAGGTTACACAAGAGAGGTCAGAGGCGGTCACTGATGTTGAAGAAATGATTGCCTGAAGCATTTGTGGCTGACTTCTGGGTTTCCTGGGCCCTTCCTTCTGAATTTGTTCTCACTGATATTGCTTTTCTTATTTGTATTACAGTAGCCCCCAGAGATAGGGGATAAAGGTTGGGTCCCACTGCCCTGGGTGTATAAAACTGAGATTCTGATGCCCTTAACATACCTTCTGTGAGTGATCCCACTGACTCTGGACTCACTGTGGAATAAGGAGCATTTCAAAAGGAGTGACAGTATTTGAAGCTGTCACTTCACAAGGAACAATTGGTGCCCAAGGAACTTGTAAGAAAAAGAAAAAGGTCCATTTTTCATTGGTTCAAATGAGGAAGCCTGCCCTCAATATTTAAATCTTATTTTAATTCACTCTGAACTCTGGCCTCGTAAAGGGACACATGTGACCCTGACAATTATTCAAAGTGGAGGTTTTGGTTTTTCTCACATTAATAATAAGGGCTATTGGATTTAAGATTTCTACCTGCTCCACATTTGCAAAAGTTTATATATGATATTTACTTTAATTTGGTCCTATCCCTAATCATAAAAATAATGTAGCGCTTGGGACCAAGACCAGACAAAGCATGCATTTACTGTGACCTTATATTTTGTATTCATTTCTATACAACACTGGATGCACGGCAGCTTTCAAAATGTTGCAGTTGTAATTCTAATTATACTGTTTTTCTTGATCCCTTGACTTGTGTATATGCATTTGGTGCAATATGCTTTTCTGATTAAGTGTTTTTGGGGCTGCATAACTTGCTGTGTTTCAGAATCACTAAAGGCAGAAAAATTAAAACTTTTTTTAAAAGGAAAACAAAATAAAAGATTTTTTTTTCTTATTTCAAGGGAAGCCATCAGACAAGGGCTTGATATTCTTCGGTATGAAGTGCCTGGAGGAGATACATTCATGCATGAAGGATTTAAAAGGGTACACATTGTAGTACCTTCTTGCTTTGATTAATATTTAATTTTGTTTTTCTTGCTACTGTTGAACTTAAAAGAGTTAACAACATTTTATACTTTTTTGTAGGCAAATGAACAGATTTACCATGAAAATGATGGAGGTAGGATTATGTGTGTCACTGATGGTTATTTATTTTCATTGAAAAGTTGGGGGTGAACTTATATGACCTTTACTTAACTCATGTGCAAAAGAAGGAATGCATTGCCCAAAGAGATTAGTATTGTGCAATCTTTTAATGTTCCAATTTGATTACAATTTTGCTATTATATGCACGAGTGTAGTTTAAATAGATGGGATCACTATGATCACCTAGTCTGACCTCCTGCATAACACAAACCATAGCATTGCATCCAGTAGTTCCTGCAATAAGTCCAGTAATTATTCAAATCATCCAAAATATTAGGCATTTCACATACTGTTTTACAGTAGCATAACTGATGTGGGGCAACAAGGAGGGCACAAAAATAGCTACCTCTGCAAGTAGTGCTGCCTTGGGCACAGAGCACACTTCTGATATTTCATTTTGAAATTTTACATCAGGTGTGCCTCTTGCACCCAAAACTCTCATTGCTATATCTGTAGATATAAAGTAACACCCATTGTTGTCAGTGAGAGGCCTTTCATTGCATTCAGCAGACTTTGAATTAAGTTCTCAGTTGTCCTGAGCTTAAAAGTAGCATGAAGTCCTTTCTTTTTCCTCTTTTTCTTCCTCAGCTTTTCCTTGGAAAACTCAGAAATGAGAGTTTAAAGCCTTCTTAGCTCTGAATCATAGGGTAGAGGGCACTGAATATTTGACAAAAAACCCTCTCTTTTCCCAGCTGTTTCCCAGATCTTTAAATTAAAGAGGTGTTTAGGCAATAAAGGTATGAAGACTGTGAATGAAAATTACTTTCTCTTATTCAAGTTATTCATGATTGTATTTGTTCTTCAGCTTCACAGGAAAAAAAAGAGTAGGTAAGAATTTCTAGAGTAAAATATGAACAAAATATTTAAAGCTGACAAACATAAATAGCAAAAACCTTCTAGCCTTTTTCAAACTTCAAACAGAAGCAGAACAAGCCCAAAGGACATGGGGATCAAGTCCAGTTTTTCCCATTTGTAGGCCTCCTCTTTAAGAGTTCTTGTCTGCTTATGACATGACATGGAAAGGACTGCATGGCATAAGAAAGCTGTCAAAACACATCAATCTTACATTTCTGGCAATACTGTGAAAGGCATTTAAAACTGTAAAAAAAAAACATTTAAAAATCAAAATCTCCCTTTTTGGCCCTGACAATGAAATTCTGCTGTGTTAACTACTGTATTTATGAATTTTTGTCACATGGGTATAATTGATTGATTAAAACACAATTTGCATGCATGGTGGGAGCAAGAGTGCTAGAGCTCTCTCTTTTCGTTGTATAATAAGGTGTTAGACAATGTATTGCTCCACTGTGGCTGCTCATCTTACAGTGTTCATACAACATGTAAATTCCTTTTAAGCCCTGTTTTGAAGATTTACATGTATGCAAGTGTATATCTACCTTATGCTGAACTTGTCAGTTTTATAATATAGACCTGATCTTGTACTCCTTGTGCACTCAGAATCTCTACTAATTTCATTGAGGGCTCTTACTGTACAAGGACCAGGCTCTGGATGAAATCAAATCCTGCTCAGTTTCCCTATAGTGATTCCCCTCAGCGTCACCTTGTGAAAAAGGGGTTCCTCATCCTTTCTCTGTTTGGCCGTATCTTATCCCATCATGATACTTGGTGGTCCCATGGAGGGTTCCAGTGAGATCTAAAAGCTGCAGACCCTCTCACCTGCATGGAAATGGGAATTTCTGTGCATGGCCCCTGATGGAATAATATTCTGTCATTAACTTCACTGCCTGCATGACTAAAGCTGACAAGATGTGGCTCACTCCATGCTGTTTGGAGGTGATCTTCAGCTACTGTCAACTGACAGAACTCCAAGGAGTTATTTGTCCACAAAATAGGGCTGTGCGAAGCTTCAGACTGTGCTTCAGATCCGGAGAAGCTTTGGATGCTTTGGTGTCTAAAGCAGCATGTCCAGATCGAAGCACTGGATTCTTTAGGCTTTCTGAAGTGGTTCAGGGCTTCTACTTCGTTCAAGGGCTTTGGAGATCCGGCCATAGGGTATAATGGGGAATCAATATATATAACTTTGTTGTTTTTTGTCTGATTTGGATGAAACTTGCAGGACTGGTAGCCTCTGTGGAGAGCATGAAGCTTGCTAGGTTTCAAGATCAGTATAGGGGCTTGGGGGAAACTGCACCCCAAATTCTTGAAAGCAAAACTCAAGTCACATGTATGTATGTGTTACACTACAGAGGAGTGAAAACTGCAGGGATGGTGGCCCCTGGTGAGGCCATGAAGCCTGCAAAGTTTCAAGGAGATAGGTGCAGGGCTTTAGGGGGAACTGCACCTCAAGTTGCAGACCAGCAAAACATATGGCATGGGTGACACTGTGACATAGGTGACACAGCAGGGTGAAAGCTACAGGAATGGTGGCCCCTGCTGAGGCCACAAAGCCTCCCAGCTGTTGAGGAGATTGGTGCAGGGGTTCTGGGCTCTGGGGCTCTGCACCTCTGGCTGCTGACAGGCAAAACTCATGACATGGGTGCTTGTGCAACTGACTGTCTCTGTCTTGGGGCAGTTGATCGTCTGTATTGTTTATTTCCTCTCCTTAGTCTGTGGTTTTGTAAGTGTTAATCATTGCTAATTAACTAATTATCTAGTAGCTACTATTGATCTGGTCCCTGAGTGAATCATGATTGATTGGGTACTGGTAACACAGTAGCTTAGCAGCCAGGCCTGCAGTACTTCCCACCCCCCACCACCGATGCCCCAAGATAGACACAGTTTCACAAGCACCCATGTCACAAGTTTCTCCTGTTAGCAGCTAGAGGTTCATGGCCCCAGAACCCAGAACCTATCTCCTCGACAACTGGCAGGCTTTGTGGCCTCAGCATGGGCCACCATTCCTGCAGCTGCCACCCTGTTGCGCCTTAACACACACAGTGTCACCCATGTCATGAATTTTGCTTGTCCACAGCTTGAGGTGCAGTTTCCTCCAAACCCCTGCACCTACCTCCTTGACACTTGGCAGGCTTTGTGACCTCAGCAGGTGCCACCACCCCCATAGTTTTCAGTCCACTGAGCCTTAACACACACCAGGTCATGTATGTCACGAGTTTTCCCTGTCAGCAGCTTGAGGTGCAGTTTCCCCCAAGCCCCTGCACCTAGCACCTTGAAATTTGGCAGGCTTTGTGGCCTCACCAGGGGCCACCACCCCTGCAGTTTTGACCCCACTGTAGTATAACACATACACATGGCATGAGTTTTGCTTTCAAGAATTTGGGGTGCAGTTTCCCCTGAACCCCCGCACCGATATTTCTGAACCTTGGCAGGCTTCATGCCCTTTGCTGATGCTACCACCCCCACAAGTTTTCTCCAAATCAGACGAAAAACAACAAAGTTATAAATATTTGATTGATTCCCCATTATACCCGATTGCCAGATCTCCAGGGCATCTCTGAAGCTTTGGCTGGATCGAAGCAGGAACCCGGTCCGGAGTGCCAGATCAGATCTCTGGCATCCAAAGTGGTTAGATTCAAAGCCAGATTGAATAGCTGCCTATTTGCATAGGCCTACTACAAAACCAAGTGTGTTACTTAGACTTATGTATCCAAATGTATGTATCCATCACCATCATCCATTTCCTATCTCACCTGTGCACAATCCCAACCATTTTAACTGTTGTCAATGCAGGACTCCGGACTGCTAGTGTGATTATTGCTCTGACAGATGGCGAGTTGCAAGATGTTCAATTTTATTACGCAGAAAAAGAAGTAAGTGGTCATTGAGTTTGCCCAAAGTACCTAAATGGTTCTTGCAAAACTTGAAAGCATCCATGACTGGTTCTATACTTCACATGCCTTTGAATTTAATAGTGTTTTTTTTATTTAGGCTGACAGAGCCAGAAGTCTTGGAGCTATTGTGTATTGTGTTGGAGTGAAAGATTTTAATGAAACTCAGGTAATTCTTAGACTTGTTTTTATTATCATTCCTGCTTATTAACAGAATTAGATTACTTTGTTTTTTTATTACCAGTGCACAAATCCTTCCATGTCAGTGGAAATACTTTTAGTAAATATGAAAAACTCAGTTGTATACACTGCAAGTTTATTTTTTCTGTGCATTTATGACTGCCTTTCTTTCAGCTGTCAACAATTGCTGACAGTATTGATCACGTGTTCCCAGTAACAGGAGGCTTTTATGCCCTCAGAGGCACTATTGATTCAGTAAGTAGGATAGTCTGAAAAGGACAAAAAAAACCCTCCTTTCCTTTATAAAGTAGGTGGTAAAACAAATCTGAGAACTGAAAACCCTGTTATCTTAATTGTTTAGATTTTGAAGAAATCTTGCATTGAGATCCTGGCAGCTGAACCATCCAGTGTCTGTGCAGGAGGTAAGTTTATATTGAAATAAATATGACAGATGAGACTGGAATACAGAACGTCAGTAGGTACTTAATCTAGTACTAGATCCAAGCCCACTGAAGTCAATTGAAAGGGAAAGCCCAATGAGCCCTTCTTGGAATCTGTGGGTTCCAAGGAGTTTACAGGTGCACATATTAGTTTGCCTTTTCAAAGCCACTGAAGGGAATTAAAATAAATAGGAATTGGGATAGCAGTTTTAAAAGTGCCTAAGTGATTTGAGATTGTAAGTCAGAGGCAGGCAAAATGTGGCCCATAGGCTGGGTGCAGCCCATCAGGCCATTCTATCCAGCCAACAGGACCCCTAAAAAATATAGTAAATTAATATTTATTCGCTCCTGGCAGCCTGTCAAAGCAGACAGGAGTCAGGGACAGTAGGACCCAGATGGAGCCCTCAGCAGTCTTGAGCAGCCCAGGCCTGCTCCAACCCCAGCCATTTCCCTTCTTTTCTGCCCCGACCTGCTCTAGCAACACCTGGCTCCCGGCTGAATCACCAGACCGTGGAGCATGGGACTGCACTGGTGTGGGGGGTGGGGATTGTACAGGCACAGGTGCAGAGTGTGTGTGTGTGTGCAGGCACAGGGCAGTGTGTGTGTGTATGTGTGTGTTTGTGCAGCCACAGGGGCAGAGTGTGCGTGTGTGTGCAGACATGGGTAGTGTGTGTAGGCTTGGGACAGCGTGTGTGTGTGTGCATGTAGACTCTGGGACAGAGTGTGTGTGTGTGTGTGTGTGTGTGCAGGCTCAGAGGCAATATGTGTGCATGTGTGTGTGTGTGTGTGTGTGTGCATGCTTGGGCCAATGTGTGCATGCGTGCAGGCTCAGTGAAAGCGTGTCTGTATGTGCAGTCTCAGGAGCAGCATGTGTGTATGTGTGTGTGCGCGCACGCGCGCATGTGCGTTCATAGGGTAAGTCCAACATGCACAGCCCATCATGCACCCACACCCCCCTTGCACTGCCATACACAAACCCCAGCCACCCCCCCGTACATCCCCCCACAAACTCCATACCCACTCATACTCCACGTATCCACACACACCCACATGCTCCCTCACCCCACACCCACAGCCCCCCACAAACCTATATCCATCCCTCATAACATACAAGGGTAAGACTTCATTTTAAGGTATTGTGCAATCACCTCTATGTACACTACGCAAACACATGTAAATCAGGATAAAAATATTTTTTGAAATCATATTAACAAATGTTTTAGATGTTCGCTTTTAGAATATAATTTGGTATTTTTCTGGTTCTGAGATGGTAAAACCTCTTGCTGAAAGTACTTCTGGGGGACAAGGGGAGGGACTTCTGGTGGCAAAGGTCAGAGGTTAGGGGACAGGACTTCCAATCCCAAAATAGCAACCAGGGGGTGGGGCACCTGTCATAGGGTTGGACTACCCATGCAGCCCTCAACAACTTGCCAAAACTTGGTAAGCAGCTCCCTGCCTGAAATAATTGCCCGTCCCTGGTCTAAGTCTAACTTTCTAAAGTGACTTAAGACTAGATTTTCAGTGATATTTAGGTGCCCAGATAAGCACTTACTTGGAGTTCCAAAGGTGCCTAAGCAGGTTAGGTAGCTAACTCCCAAAAAAATATTGTTAGGGAGTTAGGTGCCTACCCTTCTTCAGTGCATTTGAAAATCTAACTAGGCACTTATCTGAGGCTTAGGAATCTTGAAAGTCAGTGGTACTGAGGCTCTTGGGTACATAAGACCTTCTTTAAAAACAGACGTGTTTGCTTTTGAAATTTTTAAATCTGGGTGTATAAACCCACTAGGCAACTTTGAAATTTTCAGCAACTTCCATTTCATATTTCCATACTGGGTTGATATTTTAAGCCAACGTGAAAATATGACCTTCTTGCCCTCATACTTGTGAGCAATCTTTACTCAGGTGAGTAATTCTGACAATTTAAATTTTACTCAGGTCAGGGACTAACTACCTCTGAAAAATATAGTGAAAGAACTGTTAGTATTTTTGGTGAATCTGAAGAATATCCAGAGGAGTTGCTGATAGTTCCATGTCTTTCATGTACATTACACATGCACTTACTTGGATTTCAGCAATTGATGTGTTATTTTTTAATTTATATAGAAGCTTGTTTTAGCAGAGTAATAGTAAAATAATAAATTTGCTTTAGAGGGTAAATTGCATCCTGGTTATTTAGAGCTTAAGTTACTGTCTTGTATTCCTTTGCTTATATATATTTTAAATACACACATATAAAACAGGAATAATCCATGAAAGCTGTCTGGGTAAATATATGGAGAAGAGAATTAATTCACTGTTCATTATCACATGTTGTTTAGAGCAGAATATAGCATTAAACATTTCATTTTAAAATATTATCTACTTCTAATGCTTTTTTAAATATTCCTGGAAGATGTGGAGAATATTTGACACAGCATTTTATCCATGAATTATTTAAAATGAAACATTTCTACTTAAAAAAATGCTTAGTAAATTATCAACAATAGAGAATCAAGTCTGTGAGAAAATTTTGAAATTTCAAAGTTGGTTTAATTTGACAGGGCTCAAAATAGGAATGGACTTATTCATATTCAGTTATATTAAAAACATTTTAATAGAAATATTTATGGAAATTATTATGGAATTACTTATTAGTTTCTCCCAAACGCTGTTTTTAGTAATTGACAAATATTTCTATAGACATTCAAATACTTATTTGAATAATATATTAATGACATGCTGATGAATAAGAACTGCATGAAAAATGCTTTTTTTTAAAGTAGGTCAAATTCCATATACATTTCTTTTTTGAAAAAAGGTCATCTTGCAACAACAATAAAAACCTTTTAATTAAAAAACAGCTAGCTTTACTTTCTGGTTCATAAGTTCTAATACTTTCTATGTTTTTCATTGTTTATATTTTAAATCTAGTAGATTTAAAAGATTAATTAAAATGTGAGTACATTTTAAAAACTCATTTGTTCCCTATACCTCCTATACCTGATGTAAAGCTCATTGGCCTCAGTAGGAATATTTCAATATTTTCTTCCCATGTTTTGTATTAAGGTATTAACCTCACAACCTATCATTCCTCTTGCCAGACTCTGGGGTGCCTGGGTGCACCCACATATACATACACCCTGGATTTGTGTAACCATGTTGGTTCCCCACTATGCTAAATAAATTTGCCCAGGTTATTAATTTGACCAGAAATCACAATTTACCATAGGTACTTCAATAAAGTAACAGATAAACAAAAGATTTTTTTACAAAGAAGAACAAATGGTATAAAAAATAAAAAGTGATCAAATTCTTTGACAGCAGAGTACGGTAAAACAAAACTACTGAAATCCTTATCCTACATTCAGACTACCACCTAGCCCTCAAAAAAATACCTGTGAAAATCTCCCAGGGTCAACCTCCCTGCAGTCACAGCTAGCTCCCTCCCCCGGGACCTTCATCTCACCTTTCCCCACTAGGAGCCCCCTCTCTAGCCGCCCCCTAACAGTCATCCCCTCCAGAATATTTCACATAGCCTTCCCCCAGCTTACCTTCAGGGAGCCGGGGAATCCACTACACGAATGAGCTGAAGGAGCCTTAATGAGCAAATCTACATGTCACCCATTGTTGTTGTAGCTGTAGCAATCCTGTGGGTCTACACATAATCAGCAGCTACGTTGCCAGAGTGGCTTGCTCCCCCATTTCAGTGTGCTGCATGCATGGCACAGCATAGGTGGTTACTGTGCCATGCTTTAGTACTTCCAAACGGAAGCACTAAAGCATGATGCTGTAGCAATGTCACTGTACAGAGACATGTAGATACTCCCAGTATCAACCAAAATCAGGCCCTTAATAGCTTTTTTCTGTGGCCATGTCCCTATAAGTTGTCTGTATAGTAGACTCCTGCGAGAGGCTGTAAGATGCTCATCCTGTGAGTATTTATGGACATGCTTAGCTTTATTGCCATGAATAGTTCCATTCATTTCAAAATAATCAAGTTTTCATCTTGATTCTTTATATACTGCTTATCCTCAAAGTAGTCTCCATGAAGCCAGTGGCCCTTCTCATGGCACAATAGTGAACACTCTGCCCTTCAGTAAGAGTTTGTAGGGTCAGGCTTAGGGCTTAGTAAACATTCTGCAAAAACCTTGATAAAAGAGCATTTTCCTACCTGAATCCAGGTCATTAAACTGCCAATCACAGTTGTTATTTTAAACACAGTGTAATTTTCATGTTTCATCAATTAATGCAATTTCTGGTGTTAGACATTTAGTTTTAAAAAGCATATAAAAATGTCAAATGGATTTTAAATATAAGTAATGATTAAGTATAATTTATTCATACTACATAAACAAGGGGTCTGGGCATGTGTATAAGGCACACCATATGCATACATACATTGGACATTTTATCAAGCCAGTTGGGAAAAAAAAGAACATGATTTTCATGAACATTTAATTGACACTGCTTTGTTTTTGTCACTTACATTAGAAATGTCTTTGACATGACTGTGGAGAATCTGTGTGGTCGTTTTTTAAATTTGCCTTTCAAAACATAATGTGAAAATTTAAAAATTTGATAACGTTCAGACCAGCTCTAATTTCTATATAGAGATATAGTATCAATGCATTATACTCTACAGTAATACCTTGGTTAACAAAGTATATGGGTTCCATGATGTCACTTTGTTATTATCAGAAACTTTGTTACCAGAGGCAGAAATAACATATGAGGCATAGGGATGCATGCCAGGACTTCAGAGAAGGAGTGTACAGTAGGAAAATATCATTAAATACTTACAAAGATAAGTGATAAATACCCACAAAGATACCTAGCTGCCAGGCCTATGGAGCTGGGTCTGTAGCCCCCTTGCCTCCTCCCCCGGTTGCGGGCTCAGGCAGGGCAGCTCCCTGCCACCCCCAGGAGACCAGGGGAACTTGTGCCCCTCAGCAGGCTCCTGCCCTGTTTCCCTCCCCCAGGGCCTCCGCAGCACAGCAGGCATGACCTGGGACAACAGGGAGCAGCAGGGCCATGCAGGGATCTCCTCGCTACTGCGAGCTCTGCGCTGCCCTGGTGACCCTCCCCCTGCATGTGTCACTGCTTTGAGGGGTGCAACCCCATGTGCAGGGGGTGCATCGCCAGAGCAATGTGGAGCTCACAGTGCTGAGCAGCTTCTCTGCATGGCTCAGCTGTTCCCTGCCATGCTGGATTATGCCCATTGGGCTGCGGAGGTCCTGGGGCAGGGCAGCAGGGAACAGCAGGTCTGCGTGGAGGAGCTCTTGCCACGGTGAGCTCCATGCTGCCCTGGTGATGTGCCTCCTGAATGCAGGGCTGCAGTGAGAGCAGCAGTGTGGGGTTGCACCCCTCAAAGCAGTGGCATGTGCAGAGAGCATGTTGCATGGGCAGCTTGGAGTTTGCAGCAGCAAGGAGGCCTCCGCGAGGCCCTGCTGCTCCCTGCTAAGCTGGGTCACGCTGAGCTGTGGAGGGAAGCAGGGCAGGGGCCTGAGCTCACAGCCCATACCTGCCCCATGCACAGATCGGCGGGGGGGCATGGGTCCCCCTGCCCCTTGGGAATGCATGCAGCAGTGGAGAGCCAGCCCTCCCCCTTCCCTGGACAAGCCACTTGCAGCCCTGGCCTGCTTCTCCTCTGGGACCCTGCAGCTGCTTATTGCAGCTCCAGGGCCCAAGCACTGCCCAGCTGGGCAGCATCCCCAGCTCTGCCCAGCTCCCTCCCTACAGGGCCCTCAATCCCCCTCTTCCTTCCCCACCCCACCCCCCATATACCTGCTGGATCTGCTCTGCAGACTGCCTGGGATCACATGCACGTACATGTAGCTGGCACCCCGTCTCACCACCTTCCTCCCACTCTCTCCCAGCTCCCTGCAGGCTGGAACTCTGGAGGAAGCTAATTGCAAAATCCCCCAGTTCCTTTAGTAAAATGAGAAATCCTCATTTGCCTCAAAAATGTTTTTGATTTTTTTTTTACAAAAAAAGGCTAGCTTTGTTATAAAGGAGCTTCATTCTCAGAGGATTCGTTAACTGAAGCATTACTGTATTTACGTGTGTATATGTATGATGCAGCCTCATTATAATGAAGCTCAATGCAACCAAGAGATTGCAGCATCATACTAATGAAAAATATTAGTTCCTACTGTTGGGATTGTGAAATGGGGAGGGGTTGTTATAAACAAGGCTTAGTATAATGAGATTGTACATATCTATGTGCATGGCTGTGTATATCTATGCAACTACATCTCCCTATATTTGTAGATGTATATGTAAGGGACAGAGGGACAGGGGCTGTGTGGCAAGTGTGCCTATGTATGCCTAAATCACAATATGCATAAGCAATGATCCTTGTTTGCTTTTACATATTTTTTTCAATATCTGAAGTAGGTACACCCTGCATTTTGTGTGAAATGCAGCAAGGTGTGGTTGTAATGGTTGATTTGGTTGATATTAATTGTTACTCATCATTTTAATCTTTATACCCAGCTCTGCTACTCTATCAGAACTTTTGCATGATTAGGGTCTGCAGCAGGCTTTGGCCTATACATTACAATTATTGTTGCTAATACTTAAGTAATACATCTTATTTCCAATCTTGGCTTCACTTTTGATTTGTCAAAAGTGAGTTTAATAAATTGCTGATGAAGCTGTTTCCATGTGGCTCTAGCTGAATTATGACAATTCTAGTTTGGGGTTTGGATGGCTGAGATGAAGCTAGCTAGTGAATCCATTTTTAAATTGATCTAGTCAGGTTATGACAGCTATCTGATGCTTAATGCTTTTTGACCCTACAAATGTATAGTATACTGATGTGGGGGAATGGACTTGCGTCTTTCTGTTCCCTCTGATTTAAAATGACCAAGACATGCAGCCTGTAAACAGGCTATCAGTGTGGAAAGGGAGGTGCCTACGATACTGTTTGACAGCATCATTGCTTTGATTACACTCACGGGACACAGATGTGATTGAAAGGTTTTGTTGGATGTGGCATCCTACTGGCCACGTCAACTACCAGGTGTGGATGCAAGCAGTCAGCTTCTCATCAGAGTCACAGAAGCGAAGCCGACAGCACAGCCAGTGCGCACCAGCTTCAACCTACCATCTCGCTGCCAGCGCTGCCCAGTTATTTCAGTGCTGACCTTTTTCCCTTCACTGTCTTGTCAAAATCTGCAATCTATAATCTGACAGTAACTAGGAAAGAAAAGGACGCAGCCCGAGCCAGAGCCCAAAATTAAATAGAATTAGCCATTTCAACAGGCCATCATCTAGAATATATTAATGCTACATAGCATCTGAAAGGGTGGTTGTTCAATAGCAACAACAAAAGCTGGCCTTAACTGTTTATGTTTTGTGCAAGCCTGTAACAAAACTATGTTATCACCTTGTGCTCACAGACAGGTTATTATAGAGAATCTAGGCTGCTTTCACAACTGACTGTGCAAAGTTGCAGTGACAGTGAAAAGAAGGGCAGGAGAAATTAACTGTCTTGACAAGTTCATCAGGGGAGGGCAGCAGGGAATAGGAGATGCTCTATTTAGTAGGGCACCCCTTGGAGTAACTAGGAACAATGGCCGCAAGTTGACTGAAACCAAATTTAGGTTGGACATTAGAAAGACCTTCTTTACAGTAAAGGTGGCCAGAATCTGGAATGGGCTTCCAAGGGAGGTGGTGCTCTCCTCTACCTTGGGGGTCTTCAAGAGGAGACTGAACAAGCACCTGGCTGGGGTCGTCTGACCCCAGCACTCTTTCCTGCCCAGACCAGGGGGTCGGACTCAATGGCCTACTGAGGTCCCTTCCAACCCTAACATCTATGAATCTATGATAGAACCATTCCCATTAACATTTTGCATTTAAACTCCTCTTTATTAACAGGGTTTTTTTTAAAGGCATTAAACTGAATAATAATTAATTTTGTTTGACTGCTGTATTTTTAAGCCCATTGTTTCAGGGAAAAAACAAAAAGCAGCTTTATTTTAAAAGTTGTATTTATATAATTGAATGACAAAATCATCTTGCAAGGGTAGTTAGATCCTTTTGGAGTTAGCCTGTGAAACCAGTTCTAGCTTGGTATGTAAGGATACACATGTGCAGCTCCTATAAGTGATGTTCCATTTGTTGGTAGGGGAAGGTAACCTGGGCTTCCACTCTGGGCCAGATATTGCTAGGAGTTATACTAGTATAAAATAGAAAGTTGTTATTTTTGATCAAGAGTTAAGGCCCATACAGTTAGATGGCTTATATCAGGCAAAATGGCACTAGATTCAGAGTTGGAGTAACATGATTACAGTCTACTATGAAAAGGTACCACAACTAGGAGCTGCTCCAATATTTCCATTTGCAGATATATTTGGCTTTAATCTATGTCAATTTGTTTTAAGAAGCATTCGTTGCTACTGGAACTCATGACATCACCCTTCCCTGAGTAAGCAGGTCAAATTCTGACATTGATTTTTCTGTCTTCAGCTTTCATTGGCTGTCTTACTCTTTGAAGTCCTGATTCAGACCATCCTTCTGCAGCAAAGCATTGAAACCACATGCTTAACTGTACATACTCATGCTTAAGTCTTCTTGACTTTCTAAAACCTTGACTCCTAAAACCTGTAGGTACTTTGAGACTGTTCCTCTTAAGTGCTTTGTTGAGGACAGCCTTAAACACCTTTAAATGTTTTCCTGAATTGGGGTCTAAGTGTATATTTTAGGAGCCCAAGTCTCACTGATTTCAGGTGGAGTGAGACAAGTTTTTCAAAGGTGTCTGAAATTCAAAGGTGTTTGAATGCAAGTAGCTGATGGTAGAATTTAGCCAAAATATTTTCATTTCACATTTCCTGCAGCCTTTCTGTTTGTTACCCTGCATGTACATCTGTCAGAAGGGAAATAGAGAAGAAGAGGCCCTCCCACCTTTTAGCCTAGCAATTTGTAGAATAACTAAGGAAACAGCAGACCTAGGTTCTAGGTTCCCTTCACCTATAGTGCACTTGAACCAGTATGTCTTTATTCACCAGGCCACACACTAGGTATTACCTAGCCCCCACTCTCCTCTCTTCTTGAAGGCCCACTAAACTTTGCATTTCATATTCATAGAATAAACTTGGATAATTTCTTCCTCAGTGGAGGCTTGGGCCATGCTGATAGAAAACTGGTATATCAAGGGAATTGGACTCAGTATTGTTATATTTCCATTAAAGTAGTGTGGGAGGAGAACTGGGTCTAGTGCTATTCACTGGCATAAAGCCTGTGTAAGTGAAAGGTGAATGTGGCTTAGTAGAGTCAGACTGCTGCAGAACTAGCATAAATGTCAGGAGAACTGAATCCAGTGGAGTCGAACTGGTGTGGAATTGGTATAAGTGAGCCTTGTGGAGGGCCTGGGCTTGGCTGAACTGGTATGATTCTGCCCAGAGGTCAGGGCAGACTTCGAGTCCTTCCTTCCCTGTGTGTCCTGGGTCTCTGCTCTTCAAGGGCTCCTTGCATACAGCATTAAAGGGAGTTATGAAAGAGAAACTTTTTTGGAAGAGTCAGTGGATCCACAATATGTGGGCCCCAAACTTGTTTTAAGGGTGGGTAGCTAGTGCTGTTGAGCCTACTAGAGCCCTGAAGCTGCCAGTGGGGGCCAGCCTTCTTGGCAAGCATGCTGCAAGGTAAGTCTCACACCCTCCCCAAGTATGAGTCCAATCCCTTTTCCCTGTCTGATTGTCTCTGCTTTCTACCTCCTTCCTGATCTGTTGCTCTGCTTTCTGCTCCCTGCATTGTCTGTTAGCGTGTTCCCTGCTTCCTCTGTGATCTGCTGTGTCTAACACACAGGTTGTCTGTGCCACTTGTGGCATCATGCCACAGGTTGGCCACCCCTGCATTAAAGTATGTCTACACTGACATTTTGGATCAACCCTGAGAAATATTCTCAACCAACCTGTGTGGTATGTGTTACCCCTCTGTGTGGTATGTGTTACCCCTCCCCATGTGTATCACTTTGCAGAGGCTTCAAGTCAAACACAGAAGAAGAGACAAGTAGTAAGCAGTTCAGTTCCTAGAAGGGATCCACTTGTACATAGCCCCTGCACATTGCACTCTTCCCTCTCATGCATTATAGTTTGTCAGACCTCACAGCCATTGCAGTTCTAATGGGAGAATGAAACAATAAGCATTGTTCCTGTCATACCAAATTTGAACCATGTGCTGACTTGCTTCTGTGGAATTCACTATGATGCAGGGGCCGGTCGCTTGTTTGTTCCATGAAGGAAAGTGAAAGACACGATTTGCCCTCCTGAGTCCACTTAGCCTAGTCGTCTATCACCAATCCCATAATGTATAGTTGAGCTAGAACACACATTTTAGAAAGCAACACCCTGGGGCTGCTGGCAGACGTTAAGACAGTTTCATGATTAGGGGCTGAGAAATTTTATGCCCCGTTCCTCAAATTGCGGGGCCTACCATGGCAGCCATCCATGGCAGGTCATGCAGTTCTGGGAATGAGTGATAAAGTTCCTCAGCTTGAACTATGTGACTACCAGGTCAGGGAGGGGAGGGGTACCTGCAGCTGGGGAGTGGGAAATTTCCTGCTCCGGTACTGTGCCTCACCCCCCACTCAGTCCCCACTAACATAGAAGTGGCTGCTGGGGAACCAGGAGCTTCCTACTCCCCACATGTCACTTCCACAGGGACCTGGGAACACCAACAAGTAGGCATGCAGTTGAGGCTCCCAACTGCATATGAGCTTTTTAAAGGGCTAAGGTGTCAGGAGCCTAACATCGTGGAGTTCCCCCATCCCCTGTTGTGCAGTGCCAGTTTAAAGAGGTGCCTGCACAAGCACCAGAAAATGGGAAAGCTCCCCCATTTCCAGCTGTTAGCACCTGGTGGCTCTGAGAGGCGAGTACAACTGGCTGCATGTGTCTGGCACCCTTTTAAGCTGGCATGTGCAGCCATGGATGAGACAAGTTCCCCCATTTCCAGCTGTGCTCCTGCCATCCTCTGAGGAGATAGCAGGGTGCAGCTGCATTTGGGACCCAGAGCTATCCTTAGCCTGATTCTGCCAATTGGGGAGGGGTGGCTTTGTTTCAAACCCCAGGGCAGCCTGGTGCCAGACCTGCTGAGTGTCAGGCCCAGTCCTGGTTTAGACCCAGGGCTGTCCCCTGTCCAACCCTCAGGATCCGGCAGGGAAGGGCTATATGCCAGACCCTGCAGCTGCCCCATACCATGGGGCTCCCCAGGACCCAGCTGGGTAAGGAGTGGGATCTACAGGGCAAGGCTCTTTAACAAACCACTGTCACTTTAGGTCTAAACTACTTAACCTGCTAGAAAAAGACCATTATTTTGGCAGATCTTTTTCCCAGGTAAAAGCTAGTACTCTGTTAATCTCCAGAGATACATTTTGCTGCATCCTGCTATCACATGCCTTTCAGTAGCAAACACACTTCCTTTCAGAAACAAATTTCTAGTGACCCAGGAGACACATGGTTCTCCATTTATTTCAGTGAGGAGCTTTGACCTCTGCTAAGGTTCCCCCCAGTGAATTGCCCCAACAGCTCGCCAGAACTTGTTAAACAGCCCTCCACCTGAAATAATTGCCCGCCCCTGCTCTACCCTGTATCTTTTCTAATTCTACTACATCCTTTTAGAGATACAGATACCTGAACTACACACAGTATTTAAGATGTGGGTACATAATAGATTTGTATAGTGGCATGAGGATATTTTCTTTGTCAACACTGAAGTTCATCTGCCATTTTTTTGCTCACTCAGTTAGCTTTGTGAGATCTTTCTGCAGTTTATCTGCTTCATCTTGGGATTCTGTAATAATTTCACCTGCAGATTTGGAGATATCACTTTGCACCCCCATTTCCAGGTCATTGATGAAAATGCAAAGTTTATTGATACATAGTAATAGGAGATAAGAAGAATAATGCAGGCAAGCCAAACAAAACAATTCCCCCACCCCATGATTCTATATCTATCAGTCCTAGGGTTGTCATGGAGGGAAGGTATGTTTGGCCAGTATGCAAGCTTCACCTTGTGGTTCTTTCTTGAATGTCAGAGGTCAGCAGCCTGGAGGTTAAGGAGCAAGACCCACCCCCCAACCCCCGGTGGGGTGGGTGAGACAGGTTGGTGATATGTCCTCTGTCCATGGTGGCCTCGAGTTCCCCCTTCCAGGACCCTCCTTTGCTACTCTGAAATCTCTCCTTTTATATCCTTTTTCTCCTCTGATGACTTTTTATTCCCAGGCAGCGTTGACTGGTTTTCCTGTGGTTGTCATACTGTCCATGTTCTTGTTCTGTCAGCATATTCCTTTGTTTCCCAAACCCATCATATGCACACATCTTAATTTGGTCATTTGCCAGTGTCTTAATTTGGGCATGCCCTAGCTTCCTAATTTGACCCATCCGCTAGAACTAGAAATCCTAGGGACTCTGCAGCTATCCACTGTGACCTGGCTATAACATAGCACACCTATCTCATTTTATGGGTACACTGTTCTTCTTTTTAATTCCCTAGGATCTTTAGAAAGGATATCTGCCTTCAAGAAAACTTTGTTACAAATAGGCTTTTAGAAACCAATTAACCTTTGCCATTCCCCTGGACCATGGATGACTGGTGCTTCCTTAGCGGGGGCACATGTCCCCCTCCCACAAAAGACCAGATCTTGCTGACCGGGGGGAGGGTCCCCACACAGCCAGTACCGCCAACTGGGGGGAGGTCCTCACTTGGCCAATCTCGCTGACCAGGCGGTGGGGGGACGTCCCCAACAACCAGTCATGAGACAGCCAACCACGGTGGCTGATCACTGTGACCGCTTCCGGAAATGGCTGCGGCTGCAGCTGTGGCCGCGGCTGCTTCTAGGAAAGCCATGGCACTCCACTCCCCAGCCAGCATTTGCAGGGGGGCACTGGTGCTCCTGCCTGCCCTCCCCCACCCTGGCCCATTGCCTAAAAAGCAAGCGTGGCTGGTCAGGGGGTGCATGTGCACCCCCATGCACCCCCTACACATCGCCACTGCTCTGGACCATCATTCTAATGCAATGTCTACTTTGTCTACAAGCCAATTCCCAAAAGCAAATCTCTAAATATCATTTTTTAGGCTGAGCCTGGGTCAGGGCCAGTCAGACCCACAGCAGCCACCTGTCCCCCTCCCCCCACCACTTCCCTTCTTGGGGGAGGGAGGGAAGTTTGCAGGAGCCCAATCTTCCAAGGAAAATCCAGGGGCATGCAGAATCAAGGTGAATTCTCTGTCGGGTGAATTCCAGTGTACATCATTAAATTCTTGTGTGTGATCCTGTAAAGGCATGAGTGTAACAAGTCTAACGGGCTCCCATGGCCCCCTCAAAACATGGGTGCACTGTCTAGTGCTCCTTTAGCACCTTCTCTCAGCATTCCCAGGTTGGACTTCTTCACTGGACCCCTTCCATTGAAAGGCCTGAGTCACCTATAGAAAATACCCAGAAGATCTAGCAAGGTTATAACTGAGCTGGCATGGAGAGATGGAAGCCAGGGAGGAAAGTATTTGCAACTTCTGGCCCTTACTGTGAGCCTTAGTGTAAATGAGAATGATGCTGGCTGTTGCTTAAGAGTAAGGAGCATATATTTTGGATGAACATATTGGCTAGGGACAGACATTGCACATAAACCAGTTTAAGTGATCAGAACTTGGTTTAAATCTGTAACATAACAGATGTTCTGTGCACATCAACTAGTTTGCAAATGGCTAAAACTGGTTTGAAATAAACCTGGTTGAAGGTAGTATCAGACTTAACTGATTTGGGTCAAACTGGTTTATATAATGTCTGTCCCAGACTCCTTCCTGTTTAACTTAAGCCAGAGTGCCCCAGCATCCCAAATGCTTTGCAGCCCTGGGCAGGGTTCTGTTAGTGCTCTGGCAAAGACTGCAGACACAGCAACATCCACCTGGATTCCCCTTGCTCCACGCCCCCGTCACCACTCCCTGCTCAAACAAGGATTCCCCTCTCACACAGCATGAACCATAGCCAGCATAGATGAATGGTGCCACCTTACTCTGGGAGGGCACGTGACCCCCAACAACCAGTCAGCAACCGGGAGGGGTGGTCTCTGACCGGTCAATCCCACCGACCAGGGGAGGGGGGTTCCCCCCACAGCCGATCTCACTCACTGGCTTCTGAGAGTGGTTGTGGCACTTCTGGGAGTGACCTCAATGCTCCCACTCCCCAGCTGGCACTCGCAGGGTGGGCATCGGCACTCCTGCTGGCCCCCCCACCCATCATGTAAGTGGGGGAGCACAGCCTATCACAGGGTACACCAGCACTCTGTGGAGTGCATGTGCACTCCTATGCACCCCTATGTGTTGCCACTGGTAGCTAGCATGTGGTATGCTGGCTAATGCTGAGAGGTGTCTGTATAAGGCAGACAGGACAGTGTCCACTTAAGGCTTTTTAGAGTTACTCAACAGGTAGCTGATAGTGTCCCTCCATTCCTTCCTCAGAAAAAAAAATTGTTTAAGAAGAGCTTGAACTAGTGAGAGAGGCGTTTGTTTTCTGGACAGGCTGATAAATGCTATCAACTCCCTTTGTAACTCCCTGTTGTATAAGTAAAGGAAAGGGAGGGCTGCTCTAGTGCTCCCTGGCTTCTAGCTTGAGCCACTGCAGGCATGTGCATGTACTTCTTCAGTCCAGAGGGGATGTCTGTACAGTTACAAACTGGTTCAGCCTAGCCAGGGTAGACTAACCTGAGAAGATTGAATCAATTCAGGCTCAGGCTTTTTGAATGTCTGGCCCTAGCCATTATGGGACAAATTCCCATCAGGTATAATTCAAAGTAGCTCTGACTTCAGTGCAGATCTTGTAACTTACAGAAGCAGATGTGGTCCTATAGTTGGATTTACAAATTATTCTGATATTGAATTATTGTGGAGGAGAAGAACGCTGGGGAAATGAATTCAGAAAATATACACAATGTTAAAATGTTAATAGCAAGTATTTCTCCAAGGAATGAAGTCATCTTTTAATATTCTACAATAATGATCCAAGGACCATTAGTTTGCACTAGTAATCCTGCAGTATTTTGGATTATTTCAGCACCATATAGTAGTCATTTATAATGAGGGGTCAGAGTGCATAATTAGATTCAGGTGATGCACATCTACATGTCACTGTATGGCAACGTGGCTACAGCACCATGCTTTAGTACTTTCAAAAGGACAGTAACCATTCATACTGCACCATGCACATGACACACGGGTTAGATTTCACCTCTACTTCACCGTAGTAGTGCACAAAATGGCAGAGTGAGCTGCTATGGTGAAGTAGCTGCCAATCATGTGTAGACTCACATGATCACTATGTCACCATGGTGCACTGTACAGCAACATTGCGTGTCACTACAATGACATAGGACAATGTGTAGATGCACCCATAGAGTAGGAAGCAGCTGCTACTGTGTCATACTTGAGATCCCCCTGGGGCTAAAATAAAATGCAATATTTGAGAGGGGAAAGAAAGGTTAACCATTTTTCATAATTCACTCTTATTTACCATTCCAGAATCCTTTCAAGTTGTGGTAAGAGGCAATGGCTTTTATCATGCAAGAAATATTGACCAAGTTCTCTGCAGCTTCAAGATCAATGACACCATTACTATCAGTAAGTTGCCAGGCTTACAATTTTATAACCCAGTGCTGCCAAATTTGTCTGCGGGACCATAAATGAGAGTCTTTCCATTGTCTTTAATTGGAGTTGGCTAAGCCCTTAAACCCACAGTAAGCATGAAATTCATCTTTGTACAGTCTCAAGATATGTGATCCACTAAGTTGTACTTTCAGGGTTTAATTGGGACTTAAGTAGTATATACATGATGTATAAAACAGGAGTGAATTTCATCTTTACTTGGCATGAAAAGGTAAAATAATGTGACTTGCCATCCATTCTAATAAAGCCCAGAAGGGGCAGGGAATGAATTGTCCTCTATTCTCTTTAGTGGTAACAGGAAAAGGTTTTATGGGCCTGGTTCTACTTTGTGGGGAGGGAAGGAGAGTGATGTAGTCAGAAACTGTTTGGGAGTTTGTGACCAGATGCTGGTGTCTGTTCATATCCTCAGTGAAATGATTTGGTGAATCTCAGCCTGATGTCCATAGTACAACGTTCCCATTGCACAACTATGCTAAACTAGGCATCTGGTGGCAGCCTCAATATTCAGGCAAAGGAATGAGTAGGCTAAAGTAACTGAGCCCCCCTCACATCTCCTGCTCCACCAACAGGCAACAAGCATCTGTCAGGAGTGTGGCTGTGGGAGTTAGCACAACTTCTTCCCATGCCACCACCCTTGGCTGAATACAATAGGGCTTTTATATGACATGCCTGTCCATCAAAAACTTCCTTTCAGCAGTTAATTCATTTACAAGGCAATGCCCATGAATTGCTCCTTCTTTTTCCGCTTTGGCTGCTTGGTCAGACACTATGTTAAGGAAATGCTGGTGGTCTCTCTCACTCCACTCTCAAATGCCCTTTTCCAGAGGTAGCAGTTTGTTTCCTCTGGGTTTCCAGGTGAACAGATGGCCAGACTCTGGGCTTTCTTCTCTTTGTCACTATTCATCAAACAGCATGCCCATTTGCATCTGATACTGAGAATGCTAGGGCAGACCTAGAACTGAAATATGCACAAAGGAGAGCACCATAATTCTACAGCCGTTCCATCATGGGCTTCCTGGAGCCAGATCCTCAGCTGGTGTAAACTGACATAGCTATATTGAGGCAACACTGATTTAAGCCACCTGGGGATCTGTCTCTTTGTCTTCTTAGCTCAAATTCATCAGTGTTATTTCCCCCTCCACTCTCCCCCTGTCAGGGGCCAAGGGGTACTTATGTCAGGGATCTCTCCTCTCAGCTGTGGATGAGTATGGAGAGTCCAGGAGGCAGAGGCAGACAATTTACATAGTGGCTTCTGCTGCTGCTACTCTTTGCATGAACTCTTGTAAAGAGAGAGAATTTAGTCTCTAGGATTCATGCATCTTTCCCTAGACCTTAATTAGCATGTCTTGGGGGCTCTCCTGGGGCTCTGCTTGTCCCCACTCACCCCAGCCCCTGGGCTGCGCCGTACCATGGTGCAGGCAGGTGGCATCAGCTGCTTCTGGGGCTGTTGCAGCAGGGGCTGGGGTGAGTGGGGACAAGCAGAGACCCAGGGGGCACAGGGCTCAGCACAGCTTGTCCCCGCTCACCCATCCTCTGCTGCAGTGGCCCCGGAAATGGCTGATGCAAGCTGTCTGCAGCTGCTGGGTTGCATTATGTTCCCAAACCCCCGGGGCTTAGCTTTTCCCCACTCACCACAGCCCCTGCTTCAATGGCCCCGGGAATGGCTGATGCCAGATGCGGAGGGAACTGTCAGTGGGTGCAGGGCGGGGACTAGGGGATGCAGCTTTTGCTTCCATGCATACTCCAGGAGGGCTGTGGGCTGGGGGACTATGCTGGGCTCTTCCCAGGGAGTGTGTGTCCCCGGATCTGTGCATGGGATGAGCGCAGGCTGCTGCCCACCCCAAAGACTGGGAAGAGCCTGGGAAGAGCCTGCTCTCATCCCGCACACAGATCCAGGGGCATACACCTCCCAGGAAGAGCCCGGTGTAGCCTCCCAGCCTGCAATACTCCTGGGGTGCACATATCAGCAAGAGCCATGTCCCCCACCCACCCTGCACCCACTGACAGTTCCCCCCACTTTGCTCTCTTGTGCAGCTCTGGGAGTGGCCAATGCCACCTGCCTGCAGCTGCTGGACTGCACCGTGCCCCCTAGCCCCACCTCTTCCTTAGCCCTTCCTAAGCCCTTCCTTAGCCTATCCCTTCCTTACTGCTGTGGGAACATATCCCTATTTGTTACCTTATAAACTATTTTCCTTTTATGCAAATTCTATTTATGTGCAGTTTGCTGGGACACATGTACCGCATAGAGTGAGAAAATCTTTACCTCACTTGCACCCTGGACCAGTCTGCCCAGGCTGAGCTCAGACTGTGGTCACAACCAAAACTGCATTGTAGTGTCAGTGTATCTGAGCCACATTTAAACTACCTAGCTCGGGTGCTGGTAGCAGTCTAACCATGATGTCATGGAGCTTAGTGGGGGGCTATTAATCTGCTTGTTGGCCTTATTTTGCAGCTGGTGCTGAGCCCTGTGTTGCTATGGCCTGATTAATGCTAGTATTTGAGCCAGCTGGCTCACATATATCTACCCTACACTGCAGTCGCAGTGTAGACATACTGTGTGCCTGTCACCTGCAACCTTATTCCAGTCCTGTAGGTCCCGTTTTCAAAAGTATCCAGATGGCTGGCCTAGGGCAGACTATATAGCCTTCAGCTGCCAGTCAGTCGTCTCAGTTTGGACAAACTGAACTGGTATCTATCCAGCTAAAGGGGAAGCTCCTTCCCTTTTCTCAGCTCCTAATCAGTGAAGCCAAAGCCATCCCCTTTACAGTCATGTTTCATATTTCACATGTGAAGTCAGGACTGCAAACATCTATAACCATCAAAACATGGAAATGATTTCCTTTCTGTGTTGTTGTGCTTTCCACCTTATGCATACCTGTAGACTTGCCCACTCTAAAATGGAGCTCCTTAGTGAATAATTTTATATAAAGAGACATACATTTTGCAAACAGACAAATTGCACAATACAAGGTTCAATATTGAGATGAGCAGTCCTGATGATGCCTTTTTAATGTTACAAGCCTGGAGATATCACAGCTGCTAATTGAAATGATAACAAATAGCAGCATGATGATTTCCACCAGCAGCAACAAGACTTTCTGAATACAGCTATGAATAATCAGTGTCTTCAAAAGTATGCTGACAGTCGGATCCTGGGCAGTGCCTAATATCTGTATTCTTCATTTAATGTCAGCATATGCCCATTGTTTGGCCCATTCAGGATCCACTGCCCTTTTTTATGCATTACATCTTTTTTTGTTTCCTTTCAGGTGAAAAACCAACTGTTGTTCAAGATACCTATTTGCTTTGCCCTGCACCAGTTATAGAAGATATTGGACAGTAAGTACTGCTCTCAGGGATATGTTTGAGAAAATTATCCAGAAGCACATCTGCAAGGGGCCAGCAGGGGAGATCATGCTTGGGGGCAACCAACATGCGTTCATTTGAGGCAGGTCCTGTCACACCAACCTGGTGGCCTTCTATGACCAGGTCACAAAATCCTTGGATGGAGGTGTTGCAGTGGATGTAGTCTTTCTAGACTTCTAGGAAGGCCTTCGACACTGTCTCTCACCCCATTCTGATTAAGAAATTAGGCGACTGTGGCGTTGATGCCTACACAGTCAGATGGTTCTCAAATTGGCTAGAGGGTCGCACCCAGAGAGTGGTGGTAGACAGGTCATTTTCAACCTGCAGGGATGTGGGCAGTGGGGTCCCCCAGGGCCTGGTCTGTTCAACATCTTCATCAGTGACTTGGATGAGGGAGTGAAAAGCACCTTATTCAAATTCACAAATGACACTAAGATGTAGGGAGAATTGGGCACACAGGAGGAGAGGGACAGGGTGCAATTAGATCTAGACAGTTTACAGGGGTGGGCGTATGAGAATAGGATGGGATTCAATACTGACAAGTGCAAGGTACTGCACCTAGGGAGAAAGAACTAGCAGCATACCTATAGATGGGGAACTCCCTTCTCATCAGCACAGAGGCAGAAAAGGATCCTGGTGTCATTAATGATTCCAAAATGAACATGGGCCGCCAATGTGGGGACGCGGTCAGGAAGGCTAACCGCACCTCGTCATGCACCCGCTGATATATCACGAGCAGGTCCAAGGAGGTGATTCTCCCCCTCTATGCGCCACTGGTCAGGCTGCAGTTGGAGTACCGTCCAGTTCTGGGCACCGCACTTCAGGAGAGATGTGGACAGCATCGAGAGGATCCAGAGGAGGGCCACTCACATGTTTGGGGGCAGCAAGGCAGGCCTTACAGGTGGAGGTTACGGGACCTGAACCTGTTCAGCCTCCACAAGAGAAGGCTGAGAGGAAATCTGGTGGCCATCTACAAACTGGCCAAGGGGGACCAGCAGACTATGGGGGAGTTCCTGTTCTCCCGAGCACTACCAGGAGTAATAACGAACAACGGCTGTAAGTTGACCGTGAGTAGATTCAGGTTAGAGATCAGGAGGCACTACTTCACAGTCAGGGTGACTAGGATCTGGAGCCAACTTCCTAGGAAAGTGGTGCTCACTTCTGCCCTGGGGGGTCTTCAGAAAGAGGCTAGATAATCACCTAGCCAGAGTCATTTGACCCCAGTATCCTTTCCTGCCCCTGGCAGGGGGTCGGACTTGATGATCTGCTCAGGTCCCTTCCAGCCCTACCTACTATGAAACTGTGAAACTATGTCCAACATATATGGGGGCAGAAGCAGATCCAGAGGAGGTATCACAACTGTCACATTTAAACTCTCAGCACAGGGTTTACCTGGAGCCCTTGCTTTCATTTGGCTCCAGAGTCCAGATGGTGAATGCTGCTGCCATTGCTTGTCCCTTCCTAGCCCTGCTGCTGAATTCATTGGAGAGGAGAAGGGCAAACAGCAGCAGCATTCACTCCTGAGCCATGCAAAATCAGGGGCTCCAACAAGTCCATGTCCAAATCAGCTGGTCAGCTTGGAGCTCATTGCTCATCAGATCTCTGGCAGAAGCCCATGATGACCAGTCATAGATTCATGGATTCATAGAAGTAAGGTCGGAAGGGACCTTGTAGATCATCAAGTCTGATCCCCTGCCTTGGGCAGGAGAGAAAGCCAGGCTCAAATGACCCCAGCCAGGTAGACATCAAGCCTCCTCTTAAAGACCTCAGGGTAGGAGCCAGCACCACTTCTCTTGGATGTCAGTTCCAGATCCTAGCTGCCCTGACTGTGAAGTACTACATTCGGATGTCTAGTCTGAACCTACTCTCTAGCAATTTGTGACCGTTATTCCTTGTTACCCCGGGGGTCGCCGGAGGGAACAGGGTCTATCCCAAACCCTGCTGGTCCCGCCTGGTGAGTTTATAGATGGCCACCAGGTCTCCCCTCAGTCTTCTTTTGTGAAGGCTGAACAGGTTCAGGTCCCATAGCCTCTCTTCGTAGGGTCTGCCCTGCTGTCACCAGTGTGGCGGGCCAGTAGGGGGCGCTCCTGTTTTGAGCCGCCCACCTCCCTGTGCCCGCCCACCTTCCCAGGCTCCAAGTGCCTCCCTTGGGGTGCCTTGCATCCGGTCGACCCCTTCCCTGGAGCACACCCGCTAGCCTGGGGTTTCTGCTGCCACCATCCAAGGCTCTGGACTCACTTCTGGCCCTGTGCAGCTTGGAAAACACAGGCCTGATCGTCCACTGGGTCCTAGACCCAATACCAGCACTTGGGCTACTCTCCCTAAGTCAGGGGCTTATCAGGAAAGCATCCCTTAGTCCGCAGACCTAAGGGGCCTCCTAGGCATAATTTAGTCCCACCCCTCAATAAGTCTCCCACACCGG
>JAGPOW010002742.1:35481127-35544444 GCA_030014935.1 Caiman crocodilus
GATGAGATCCCTGCCCTGAGTGATTCACCAGCAGCCTCTCAGGCTGACACAGGGAGAGATTTCTGGAGAGGGGCACCCATGGTGGCATTTCTGCCACAACCAGATCATGCACGTGGCCCTCCTGTGGACCCTTTCAATGCTGTTCACATCCCTCCTGAAGTCCGGTGCCCAGAACTGGACACAGTACTCCAGCTGTGGCCTGACCAGTGTCACATAGAGGGGGAGGATCACCTCCTTGGCCCTGCTTGAGATGCATCGGTGGATGCACAGCAAGTTACGGTTAGCCCTACTGACCGTGACCTCGCATTGTCGGCCCGTGTTCATCTTGGAGTCAGTAATGACTCCAAGATCTCTTTCTGCCACCGTGCGCTCAAGAAGGGAGTTTCCCAGCTTATAAGTGTGCTGCTGGTTCTCACTGCTCAAGTGCAGCACCCTGCACTTGTCAATATTGAAACCCATCCTAATTTTGTTAGCTTACCCCTGTAACCTGTAATATGTCCTTCCCTATTAGCGTGCTCACCTCACCCCAAATCTTGGTATCATCAGCAAATTTAAACAGGCTGCTTTTTACCCTGTTGTCCAAGTCACTAATAAAGAAATTGAACAGTGTGGTCCAAGGTCTGAGCCCTGGGGGACTCCACTGCCCACTTCCCTCCAGGACAAAAAAGACCCGTCCACCACTACCCTCTGAGTACAACCCTTCAGCCAATTCGCAATCCATCTGACTGTGTAGGCATCAATGCCACAGGCACCTAGTTTTTTAATGAGAATGGTGTGGGAGACGGTATCAAAGGCCTTGCTGAAGTCCAGAAAGACTACATCCATTGCGACACCTGCGTCCAATGCTTTTGTGACCTGATCGTAGAAGGCAATCAGGTTGGTCTGACAGGACCTGCTCCTAATGAAACTGTGCTGGTTGCCCTTGAGCATCATGTCTGCTGCTGGCCTATCACAAATGTGCTCCTTGATGATTTTCTCAAAGAGTTTCCCCAGGATTAAAGTAAGACTAATGGGCCTATAGTTGCCCGGGTCCTCCCTCTTCCTTTTTTTTTTGAAAATTGGAACCACATTGGCTTTCTTCCAGTTATCTGGCACCTGGCCAGAGCGCCACGAGCACTTGTAAAGCTGTGCCAGGGCCCCACAATAACCCCTGCCAATTCCCTTAACACCCTGGGGTGGAGAGCATCTGGACCTGCTAATTTGAACAGTCAGTAAGATCTGAGCTCCACTGTACATGTGTGACAGAGCCAAAGTGAGGGGGCCTCATCTCTCTTGCCTCATTCCTGGATCTACTGCTCTATGGGAGCTAAGTACTGTATGTGGCAATCAGGCTCAAATCCTAATCCATTTATAAATCATTCTCATGGCCCGTACAAAAATGCATCCTGCCTCAGGGTGTGATCCAGATCTATCTGGGAGAATGCAGCCTAACACATCTTCAGAGACCGATTCTAACTCACCCTACGTAGATGCATTGCTTCCCCTTTAGCTGGATAGATGTATGCCCATGACAGTGGGCAACCCTCAGTTTTCTAATCCTTACAGTAAAATACATAGCTCATTCTTTCTGCAGGATACCATTATGTGGCTACATCATATAAACAACCAACTCACTCTGAGGGAAACATCCAAACAACACCAGGAGGAGGACCCACCCACCTTTTAGCCTTGTAGTCAGGGCACTTGGCCAGTGAGTAGGACACCCAGGGTGTAGGCACTTCTTAAGTAGTGTGGGTTGGAACCTACATTTCCTACTTCCTAACAAACTGCTGTAATCACCAAGCCATTTGTTAGGCAGGGTTTCAAGAGCACTCCCACTCTTCTTGAAGCTGGTCCCCTGGAAAGTCATGAGGGAAAGGATCGTGGGGAAGGAGTGTGACCCTTGCCCAGTGAGGCAAATACTGGCCTTGGAAAGAGAAAGTCCTCGACTCGAGTCTGTACTCCCAGCTTGTATTTCCAGTGCTGTTTCTGCAGTTCATATTGAATAGTCTTTGATAAAATGCAGACTGGGAACGAGGGCTAGAATCCAAGTCGTGGTTTTCCTGTAACTCAAGATTTGGGTTTTATGCAGGCTGTATACACTTCGCAAGGTTGATTAGAGTCACAACAGAATGTAAGTGAAGGTAGACACCTTAGTGGATCCCGCCTGAGCATACTATGAAGGCCAAAATGGTCTGGTGGCTGTTGTGGAAGATGGATTAGGATAGTATTGAGCAATCTAGACATCTAAAAGGAGTTTAAGTGCTTTGCAGAAGTAGGTTTGGATTTGTCCTTTAGTATTTTGCCCAAAAAAAAACAAGGAAGGAGTTGAAGATTTTGTTCAAAATATGCAGTTTAGGAATGTTCATTGCCAGGGGTAGAATCATCCCTTTTGGACCTAATGTTTACCTGGTGTAAGTCAGCATTACACCATTCAGGGATGGTTCTTGGGCACTGCACAACATGAGGTCTATCAGGGTCCTGTCCCTACATTGTGACCTTGCCCTGGTGGTATGGGCACATTGATTCTGCCTGTATTTAATAAACTAATTGTGTGTCCCATAAAATAATATGCATATTGAAACTCCTCTAGGCTCCGGGACCTTCCAGTTTTTCATGCAAAGGGAATACTAACTTTGCATGTGTGATTCTTCATGTATATACACATGTGCTCAGAGCATTTCTTCTCAGTGCATTATTTAAAGTCAGTAGGAAGTAAAATTGGGTGCTTGAAACATAGTTACCAGATCACCTGTGCCACAAGCTTCTTGTGGGGCATAGGTAAACAAACCCAACTTAATATAATTTAGGGGAATACAAATATACAATACAGTTGAGTTACAAGGCTTTATTCTGCTGTCATGTATGTTGATATAAATCAGGAATAACTGGTAAAATCAGGCACCAACGTAAAGCTGCTGCAATATGGTGTAGTTTTGATGCAATCAGTAGCATAACTAGTGGAAGGTGAGTGGAGCAGCAACTCCAGGCACTGCTTTTGTCAGGAGGTATAAAATTAGCCAGTGGCAGCTGCTCACACCAGAATCAGCAAGGTGGAAGCCCATGCTATTGTCTGCATTATAGCTGCTTCAGGCACAGAACTGCCCTGCTACACCTCTAGGTATGATATGTTATGAAATCATAATTATAGGTTTGTATTTATTAGCCTAATTTTTCAGTCCATTACATCTTGCACTGCTATTCTCATGTGGTAGCATTTTACACATGCTTTACACAGGGTAAATGACAACAAGATAAATGATACAAGGACAGGAGGATAAGGCTCATTTTTTGTGGATTGCAGTAAATAAATAAAATCATTATTGATTTAAACCAACATAACCAAGAACAGTGGCGCTCTGCCTCTGGAGTGGCATATTTATGACCATTGACAGCTAAATTCCTGATATTAGTAGACTTACGCATTCTTCAAAACATGGTCATTCGAGCTAGGTGCAAAGCTGTGAAGATCTCCTCATTTTCAGTTTGTAGGAACCAGTACAGATCTTTCATTCGGCTTTGCTTGTATTGCTTTAAATATCCTGAAATCTGAAAGCAGAAAACTTATGAGTACTTCCTAGTTTTACATTTAAACTGCAATTGGTAATATGTGAACACTGTAAATCAACCTGTGCTTGCAAGCCTTTTAGCCTATCCCAAACTAGGCTTCAAATCGGTAACTAGACCTGGAGGGAGGCAAGTTTCACGTGGTTCTAGGTTTTGTACCCAGTGTGTCACCTGTTGTTTGGGCAACTTGTACTCATACAGCATTGCTGGAGATTTAAGTTAACAACCCTCAACAACCCCATAGAGGAGAAACCACTCTCTGGGGACTAGTGAGTGGAGTGGTGTGAATTGTTTCTGTTCATTTTGAATGTTAGTAAAGAAAGGGGACAAGAACATCAGGTAAATCCTTCCATTAAACTTCTCTATGTTTAATGGAATTTAGAGCTCATTCACATTTTAGCATCCAGTAAGTTTTCCACTTTTGACAGCCAGTGATGGCAACTGCTCTGCCAACCTCAGCAGCTTCTTCCCTTATGCCAACACCTGTGAAAGGTAGCAATGAATAATTCCCTAGTTGACTCCCCTGCAATCCCCTTGGTACTTACATACTGTAGTAAGAGGGAAGATGTAAGTACTCAGACACTTAAGCAGGTACAGATTTCAATTCCTGGGGCAGATCCTAGTCCTGCTAGGGCAGCTGAGAACATGAACTTTCAACTAGAGCCTGAGACTGCCTTCAGCTACACTGGCACAAATCTAGTGCAACTTGACTAACCATGATGGAGTTAGTCAAGGTTTATACTGGTATAAATGAGAGCACACTATGATCCTATCCTACATTTTTCTTTGCTGCAGACAGACTTTATTCCAAATGCCTAAGGCTTAGCACTATGAGTCACTGTACTAGTTCCCTTTTCCTCCAGGTAGGATGGAGTCTCTTAATAAAGAATATATGGCCCAACTCAGTTAAGCCAACATAAAACAGCTGGCTCTTGGGCAAGCAGACAGACAATTGCAGGTAAGCACCTGTAGTTACATAACTGCCTTGGCTAGGCAGATATGCTATCTGCAGGAGCCAAAAACTAAAACATGCCTAGAATGAAGAGAACAATGAGAATGAAGAGAACTCTAAAAATGAGCTTATCTTTTTGTGCTTTAGGGTGGTTTTCCTACAAGTCAGCATGAACAATGGCTTGACGTTCATCTCCAGCTCTGTCAGCATCACCAGCACACAGTGTGTAAGTAATACTATGGGGTCCGACAGAAAACCACTGGTCACCTGGGGAATAAAGGGTTGTTCTTTAGGGGAAGAATCCTAAATGAACTGAAAGTCTCTGCAGCTACCACGCACAGTTATAGACCTGATCCCAGCAATGCACTGAAAACAGCTAAGGCTGGATGAGACTAATCCCCCACTGACTGGAGCAATGAATAGCTCTTGACAGACTTACATAACTAAATCTACAGAATACTCCCCCTCCAGCCTGCAAGAAAGAGATGGACAAAGAGAGAGAGAGATTTAAGATTTGGGCAGGTTGAAGGAGCTGAGAGAAGTCGTCCAGCCCTTCAGGAAATACTGGATTCTACCATGGGAACTTGAAGCAGAAAGTAATTCTCTCAACAAGCACTTAGCGTTCTTTGGGTTGTCATGAGCACCTTTGGGTGGACTGAAAATGTAATCCTTCAGTAAAGGCTACTGTTGTTTGTTTTTCTGGCCCCCTGTATAGTTCATATTCCCTAGGGGATAGACACAGATCTTGGGTGGGGGGGAGTGCAGTGCTGTGGTTGCACCTCCCTTTGAATGTGCAGCGCATGCACAGTGATTTCTATTGCTGAGAGCTCTGGTTGTGGGCACCAGTTGTGCCAAACAGTGTCAGGGAGCTCTCTGTCACATCCCACTTTTCAAAATCCTAGGTTTGCTCCTGCAGAGGGATTTATATTTGCCATTGGAATGAAGGAAGAATTCTCTTCTCCCAGGGTGCCATGAATAAGGACTGTAAAAGGGCAACAGCTCCAGGCTCTCCCAGGCAAGAGAGCTTTGTGTGCTGCTGATATTGATGGAAGGAGGTGAGAGAGATGTCTGGGAAAATCAGCTCTTCCAATCTAATGTCAGGAGGACTGGCCAGCCCAAAGAAGAAGGACAGTGATTAGCAGTTAAAGCTGATATTTCACAGAAGTTTAATCCTAGAAACAAAACTAAGCAGCTCATTAATACACAAGCAATCTCCTTACTACACCTCACGTGAAAGGATAGTCCACACCTCATGCTAGTGTAAATCAGTGAAGATCAACAGAGTTACCTCCACTGACACCAGCTAAGGATCCAGCCCCAGGTGTTTTATGCTACAGGAAGATTAATCTAAGCAATTGGATACTAGGCATTTTATATCAGAGTAGTGGGCCTAAACCCAGATTTGGTCACTGTTGTGAGAATCTGGAGGCTATTTCATGGCTCATTCCAACACCAGCATCCTCCTAGGTGTTCAATGGGTCCCCGTTTGGCAGTCTCAGTGTAGAAGTGATAAAAAGTGGGACAAAGACAATGACTGAAAGTTGGGAGTCTACATCTGCTCAGTAGAGGTGTCTTGACGTTTTCAGCCACCAGTCTGGAGTCATTTACCCCAGAGCTATAGAAAGTCATAGCGTTAAGTTACTCAGAATTTATCATAGACATTTTAGTCATTTTACCTGATTTCACAACTACCTCTAAATTTTGCATTTTACGTAAACTCAAGTAGAGGGAGATTTCACACACGGGAGACAAGACATTTTCACATTTTATCCCCATGTCACCTTCAGAATAATCTCGTAATCACAATCTCTCACAAAAGCAGGTCTAGTTTTGAGTTCACAGTGAAACACAACTGTTAACCCATTCTTGTGCATTTAGTTACCAATGCTTCATACAGTTTTAAGGGAAACTGCACTCTAAGCCATAAAGAAGATCCCTCCCTGTTAGAGCTTAGATGGAGGAGGCTCGGATCACCACTGGCTGAGGCTAAACAGAAGACTGAGATCTTAAAGATTGTTAGTCCGGCGCTTTGCATCAGCACTGCCTTCACTGGTAGCTTTAAAACAAACAAGACAAAGGGATCTGATGCTTAGCTGGTGTAAATTAGCTTTTCTCCACTGAAATCAGATTCTATCAGCTGAAGATCTGGCCCACTTTTTCCAAACAAAATTTCTGGCTTGTCCAGAATTGCATGCATTTAATTCTCTCTTTATCATTTTAGAGACTCCCTGCATTTCCTTTTCTCTTTCGTCTCCTTTTCTGTGAATGGCAATCACCTGGCCTCATCAGCCCTTGCTCTGGGTTGGCTCTTCTGTCCTGTCCTTTTCTTAACAGTAAGTGCCTTCTCTTTACTTGCTCCCTGAGTCTTCAGCTCCTGTGAGACCCCCTGCACTAGTTCTTGCTTTGTTGCATGAAGTCTGCTATTTTCTTTTCAAGTCCTATTTCACTACAGTGTTATATGTATTGTATCTTTGAAAGGAAACTTTATTTGCTTTTTTTCCAGCAGCTCCTAGCAAGTGTATTAATATTTTATACATAAGCATTGAGGATGGGAAATTAGGATTTCTGGGGACAAAACATACATTAACAGGAGCTCATGGCTATGTATGTGTGTGTGACCAGTGTAGTGTATTGACTGCTCCACTTTTTTTTAGTGCTGGAAAAAATCCTACATTTTTGCCCAAGTAAAGGCTGAATAAAATGTGAACCAACTAGGTCCCTTGGGTAGTTGCTTAAGAAAGACCTGAATAATACCTTTAAAACAGAACCTCAGTATCTGTGCCCGAGTTTATGTAACTTTGACCAACTTTTAGTTATTTTGCCTCTTCTCCATCTGATGGAGAAACAAATACAATTGTGGAGAAATAAATACAACTCACCTCAGACAATAAAGAAAATTCCTGTTATAGAATAGGTTAGATGTTAATTTGTACATTCTAATCACATAAATTTGACATATGGATTGTAGATATAACTAAGGAAATCTCATGGATTTTATTATTCAACAACTTCCTACCTCCTTTCCCATCCAACCTACTGTCTGTCCATGCTCTCTGAGCTGTACTCTACCTGCTCACAGCTCCCATTCCAGCCCACTTCTAGTCTGCCCAGCCTCTCTTCCAACATATCTCTAGTCCCTCTTAACCATTTATCACCTACTCTTGGCCCTTTCTCTGTTTTGCTATAGGATTTTGCATCTTCTCAGTTGATCCTGTTTCAGTGACAATACTGAGAAAAACCTTCCATCAAACTTAGGAAACCTAATCTAATATCACGGGCACTGGAGATGTTTCCATTAGCACAGGAAAAGGGATCACTAAGGCAGCCAGGCTAAAGTGCTGCCCCTAGCTCTTAACATCATACACAGGCCCACGTAAATGATAGGTCCCTGGCTGCAACATCCCATCCTGTCATGAGAATCAGTTGCTATTTAAAAATCCATGAGTTCATAGAAGACATTGTAAAGTGCTGGAAACAGGTGCAGGCAGTATATAAGGGCTAGTGTGATTGAGTATTGGTTAGTGCTTTATTAAGGCTATCTGTAAAGTGATATGGAGATCCATCATGACTTGTGAGCTTACTTAAATGAAGTGGAACAAATACTTTTGGGTGTGGGTAAGACCATGAAGATTAATTTAGTAAAGCTAAATTTTTGAAAGGGCTCCAAACTCAGGGATAGATTTTTCCAAATAGCTCAGGTCCTTTTTAGAGTCCAAAATAAAGGGTTGAGTTATCAGAACGCTGTTCTTGAGTGATTGGCTGCTTTGAAAGTCTGATTAGAAGCGTCACAGTGGGAAGTACTGCATGCTAGTCTCCTTTAGAAAACGTGGCCCTCATTGGCATGCGGACAGCTTGAAAAGCCGAAATGGTCCTAAATGCCTAGTAGACTACAATACTGTCTATGCAGGGAAACAGACTGGAAGTAAGACACAAGGATCTCTGAGTTGCTTACACATTCTTTGTTCCAAACATGCAGTTTGCTCCTAATTTACTTCCACCCCTTCAATGAGAGACTAGTCTGCAAAGATGAATAGCTAGGATTCTGCAGTCTGAAGTCACGGCAAACGTCACACTGAAAGCACCGGGGAGTCTCACCCCCACTTCTAGGCCTCCATTTAGGAAAGTACTTCAAGCACTTGTTTAAATTCCATTGACTGTTCATAACTGTCTTTCATGAACAGGGGTGCTGCCCTGAAGCAGGGCTTTAAAGATTAACTAGTCTTACTGAATACAGTGCCAATGAGAACAGTGACTGATTGTATATTCTTTATGTAAACTGACCAAAAATCCATAACACATAAAAGGTGGCTTGTTTTTCCATGTCTAAGACCTCAACCTGCTGCACTTGTAACACATTAATGTAATGTGGCAATCACCATCTTGTTTTCAGCTGAGTGGGACAATCCTTTTCATCGCACTCTTAATTCTGTTTCTGTTACTGGCACTGGCTCTCCTGTGGTGGTTCTGGCCTCTGTGCTGCACAGTGGTAAGTGTGGACTTTGTTTTACCGTCTCTTTGCCTGAGGCTGGAGTTAAAAACCTGGAGGGGTGCACAGTAGACAGTGACCACAGCAAATGAGCATCTTTTTTTCTTTAGGGGAAAAAAGTGAACATGTTTGGAAAACCTTTATTCGTGCATGAAACATGCACCTGTCCCATTGACTTAAGTTCATGCTTAAAGGTAAAAAGGAGATTAAATGCTCTGCTGATTCAGGTCCAAGTAAGACAGCATTAGCATCATTAGAACATGGAACCTGGAACCACTTTGCCACTGGCTTTGAGTAACTCAGTTCACATATGTGGCCCTGTACCAGGTTTAATTACGTCAACTGAGGAGTACAGCCAGTTGGCCCATTTGCAGGAGCACTAAAGAAGCTATGCTACGCCTGGTTTAGGATGAAGTGTCCGTGGATTTCAATTGTTTGTTCTAGCAGAGTGCTGCTGAGTGTGGTAGGGGAGTGATACAGCTAGATTCTAAGTGCCTGAATCATGTTTGACAATACGATGTTTATCTATGGCCACATCTACATGAGACACTGACTATGCAGTAGCCTAAGACTAGTGCACAGTAGCATCATGTGGCAGCAACCATGATGCGATACTACTGCACAGTTGCCTCAGGTGACTGTACAGTCAGCAGGGCAAAAAAGCCATTCATTGACATTACTGCACAGTAACTTGGGTTACTGCACAGTCATTTAGTACTTGTTTATACAAGTATTTAATGACTGCGCAGTCAGCGTCTCATGTCGATGCAGCCTATGCCACTTGCACTTTGCAACATTGAATAGACCAATGCCTACATGCCGTATAAAATGGATTATTATGGGTGCAAAATTATTTTATTTTGGAAACTCTCATTTGTCAGGACTATGGGAATCAACTCCCCTGTACAGTTCAGGGAAATTTTTGAGCATATAAAATATGAACCCATGTTTTTTGGTGATTTAGCATGTGACCATGAATAAACAGCTGATTCACTGGGGCAGGCTTGGCCACCTCTCACCTGCACCAATTTGACATTTGATGAAAATGAATGAGACTAATTCACAAAATCATAGAAAAGTAGGGCCAAGTGGGAAAGGATAGATACTGAGCAAAAAAGTGGGGCTTGCCTTTAATGTGGGGTCCAAACAGAGCCCAGGGGATAAGCACACTGACAGATGTATGAAACCTGCTTCTAACTCAGATTCTTTCCCATCATATCTATATCATAGGTCATCAAGGAGCCTCCTCCACCACCACCCCCTGAGCCAGTAAGTATAGTCCTTTTCATATAATTATACTGTCTGTAATTATACTGTCCACAGCCATTGCAATGTATGATACTGACTTAGATTTTCAGATCCATTATACGTGTTAAATGACACCTCTGAGGCCAAGAGATAGTCTGCTGGGCCAAGACAACATTATCTCTGCCTTCAGGCCCCTGTACATACACAGGGACATAGAAGAAATTTTATAGGACCATTGTTTTAATAGGACCTACAATATTTTGTTCTGTGCTGCTCCACAAGAAGCACATACAAATGAAAATCTCAGGTTGATGTTGTAGTTCTTGCTCAGGTAAAACTTACTGTTTGCTGTGGGAATTCAAACCGAGTAAGGTTTAGGGTGCCTCATTGTACTGAGAGTTAAGGACCTGACTTCAAACCAAAGGTTGCACAGCAGAGCTACAACAAGTTATATGCTCTTTGTCTATTTAAATTTTGAGCCCTCTGGGACTGGGTTGTGTCTTACTGAATGCATCTACAAACCTTAGCACAATGAGGCCTTGGCCTCAGCCGAGACTTCTCTGTTACTCTAATATAAATGACATTAAAAACAGGAAATCTCTAGTATAGAGCCCTGACTATTCCCATTCCTTACATACAGGCAGAGTTAATCCATGGAAAAATACATGCATAAACCCACATAAGAAGGTTACAGTTTGCTAACTTACTGTAACTTGGCATCTGGCTGAGGAAGGAACCACAGCTGCTGTTTTGTGGTTGCTAGAGGCCACCATTACTGTCTCTAGGATCCTGTTATTTGTACTGGGTAGCAATACTGTGGCAATTTAACTCTGAAATATGCATCAACATCTTAGTTGTTTAAGGCAATTAGCATTATTATGAAGCATGAGATTTCAGTGTCTCCACATTCTGCACAGGTTTCAAAGTGAGCCATTTGAATATTCCTCTGAATTTTGAAATATGCAACTCAGCTCACAGACTATACATCAAATTCTATTCCATCTGTTAGGCACCTACGCAGACTGTGGCACCTAAATGTGATTCTGTTCTACTTTGTTCAAGTTCGTTAAAAATCCATTAATTTATCTACTTTTACAACTCTTTGAGCACAGCTACGCATGGCTGTTTGGCACTCTTGTTACTGCATTGTGCCAGTCATGCATAGGTTTTTTTTGCCACTATGTCACTGTACCAATGCGTTATAAGATTCTTGATTGCCAATTCTACATCACTGCAGCGTGTTTCTGTGGTGACAAAGCATCTTGGCTAGACATGCCCACTGTCACCTTAGCCTTAAAATTAAGTCACAAAAAGCAGCAAGAAGTGGGTTTTCGTGGGTTTCAAGGACTTGAGCAGTGTGAAACAGCATCACAGTTAGGCACCTAATAGGTGGAGTCAAATCTGGTCCTGCTTAAATAGCATTTACGTTTCCAGAAATAACATTAGATGCAAATGCTAATTATTCATTTGCTGGGTTTTTTTCATATTTGTCCATTTGCTGGGTTTCGCCACCTTTGGCTATCTAATCTTTCTCTGGATGGACTTTCTATAGGACATATCAACAGATTATTTAAGTACTCTGGCTTGAATTTCTACTGATATACTGTATTTTCATGCATATAGCCCACCCATGGGTATAAGCTGCACCCACGTATAACCCGCGGAAAATTGTATTTTTATAACTTAGTCCATATATATGCCACACCTGTGTGTTCCCTGCGGCAGCATATACATGGGGAGGCAGCTCAGCCTGGCCTGCCCTGGCCCCCGTGGCGGCGGTGGTGCAGCCCGGCCTGCCTAGGCCCAGCGGAAAGGTGTGCAGCCTGCCCTGGCCCCCATAGCAGCGGCAGTGCAGCCTGGCTGGCCCCGGCCCCCATGGCCATGGTGGTGCAGCCTGGCCTGCCTGAGCCCACCAGGGAGGCAGCACTGCCCAGGCCCACCAGGGAGGTGGTGCAGCCTGCCCCAGCCCTAGCCCCCATGGCAGCAGCGGTGCAGCCCGGCCCCAGCCCCGGCCCCGGCCCCGGCCCCTGCGGCAGCGGTGGCACAGCTCAGCCTGCCCAGGCCCAGCAGGGAAAAGAAGTCTGTTGATAGCCTGCTCCCCCGTATAGCCTGCACCTATCCATTTTTTTTGTAAAATCGTGTATACCCCGCAAGATATATGCGCAAAGATATGGTAGTCTGATTCTGAATGCATTTATTTACAAATCAGTGGGTGCATCTACATGTGGCCCTGCAGCGCCGTTGTTACTATGCTGTCATTTAGTAATTCCAAGAGGAAGTATTAAACGATGGTACAGTAACCGCCTACACTGGGCCATGCTAGGACTTGCTGCTGCATCTGTTTGTTCTGCCCCTGACTCCCCCGGGTCCTCCTGCCCTTGGCTCTTGTCATCTTTGACAGGCAGCCAGGGGCAGAAAAATATTAATTTTCTAAATTTTTTAGGGGCCCTGCAGGCCAGATAGAATGGCCTGGTGGGCTGAATGTGGCCCACGGGCCGTATTTTGCCTGCCCCTTCTATGGATGCTATGTCTCCATAGCATGTTGCTATGGTGACATAGTGTCACATGTCGATACTCCCACTCAGTCTTAAACAATGGTGGGTTAGTTTTTCGTCAACTTTATGACATATATTCTTTAGATATAAGTGTTGCTATGCACATTGAATGTAGTACACAGGATACCCTATATGAGTGCTTCAAAACTGTAATAAAATATCAGTTATTAATATTTTTAATATCCAGTCAGTAGAATGCCATAAAGTTAGGCTTACCAGTGACCTGAGTCTTTTGGCTTATAGAACAGCAAAACACTTACAGACATACTTAAATTGGAGTGTCATCTAAATACCTTCAGTTTCATTGGATTTGAGCAAGGTGTGTCCAAAAGCCTGGCTTCAATGAAGACAACAGTAAAAACTTCCATTGCTATTCTCTGACCAAGACTTCACCCACTGGGCTCAATGTTTTGCCAGTCATGGCTGTGACAAAGAGCATGCATGAATTATACCTGCAGGTGTATCATGTCTAACTCAATCTTAAGGATGACCTAGCAAAGAGAAATAATTGGATTTGTGGCTTTGTTTTGTTCTTATAAAGAAAGATGAGTTTTACATGGCTTTTTTTATCTTACAAATTAGCAGTAATGGAAATAATAACATTTGGTGTCTTTCGTTTTCACTGTAGGATTTGGTGGAGGTGCTGCCTCACAATCTGCTTAGCTTTCTAAGTCTTTACATGGAAGATCAAGGGGCACTGCATAGTTAATAGGCGCAACTTTTCTCCAAAGCATTTCATTGGCATAAGAGAGATAATTAACAAAAATGCATGCATACATACTTACATACCCCAAAGAATGAATTTGCAGAGTTGCCCAAGGGATTTGTACTTTTGCTCTTATTGATTTCTAAAGCACCCAGATCACACTGACAGATTTGAAAAACAATCCAAAAACTGTTAAACATTTTCAATAATAATCCCTCCCTTTCTCTATAAATCAGGTTTTACTTGTTTTTCTGATAGAAAAAAAATCATATTCCCCAGTTTTCTAGAAACATACCATTGCTTAGGGAGATCAGTGTGAGGCGCTTTGCAGTTCAGTCCAGTAATAATCATGTGTATCAGCACCCAAATAATTTAAGGCATCGAGAGAGTGTGTTGTTACAGCTAAAGTTTGCTGGGCCCCTCTCCCTACCATTCATGTTTTGTGGACCAAGAGGAGACAATGGTCACATTTTTTCAGCTGTCATAAATCACTGTAACTCCAGTGAAGTCTCTTTAATGCTCCTCAGCAGGATAAATCAGACTGTAGTCAATGAAGCTCCACCAATTTACATCAGCTGAGGATCTGGCAGCATGCCTCAGGGGATGTCAAAGCATGCAGTTTTATAAGCACTAAATTAAGTTAAGCAAGGAATGAATGGCAGGCCTGAAATAAAAGACAGATCAAAACTCCTCTATATTTGAGGTAATTTCAAAAAACAGCCCCCATGTGGCAGATGAAACCTCCTGAGCCTTTGGGCTTGTTCCAAATTCAGACCTAGAACTGAATTGTGTATCATGAGCTTATTTCCACAAAGAGCCAAATGCTACAGCTGTCGTGAAAAGAAGGTCTGATGCACAGAGCTGAGAGCTGACAGTAGTGGCCTTTCTCCCTATTAGGTGACACAGGACACATCTACACATCACCCTACGTTGCTATAGCAATGCAGTACTTCACTGTATGACACGCTATGGCAACGTAGCAATCACATGAGCCTACATGTAACCAGCAGCTACTTTGCCATAGTGGCACATTGCCCTGTTTTAGCATGCCACTACGGTGAAGTAGCGGCTAAAACTAACTGTGTGCAGCACACTCGACTCAATGTGGGCAGTGCTGCATCATGCTTTAGTAGTTCCAAAAAAAAGTATTAAAGCATGACACAGTAACAATGTTACTGTAGGGCAACATATAGATGTTCCCACAGTTCCCAATACAATTAATAAACGATTTAATTTGACTAATGGATTGCCACATTTTCTGTGCAACATGCCACTTAGTCCATTATAGTGTACAATTTATCTCTACTTTGTCTTCAGAGTCAATTGTGATTTTAAAGCTTTCTGCATATTTGACTGCAAATAAAAGCAGCCTGAAGAGAAGAGAAAAGGAGAACTGACAGTTGTCTTTGGCTTTCCTAGTTAAAGTTAGAGCTGAGGAGACAAGAGGCTTTTGTTCATGGTCAGCACATAACTATAACATCCACAGCCAGATATCCAGGGATAGGACCATATGCTGTTCACTTGTTTACCATATCCCATGATTTCTGAAAACAGCATCAGCAGCTTCTCTCCTTCTTTCCCAAAGGAATCAGACGATGAAGATGGATTGCCAAAGAAAAAATGGCCAACTGTTGATGCATCTTATTACGGAGGCAGAGGTGTTGGGGGAATTAAAAGAATGGAGGTATTAAGGGCTTTTGAATCTTGCATTGCTGTAAAAATCAGAATGTTTGATTGAAATCATTGTACTATGTTTTCATATGGTTTTTAAAAAGTCATCAAGGTGGAAAAGAGACACTGATGTTTAATTAGGTTATCTACCTGATTTAACCTGCCTTCCAAATAGGCAGATATCAAACTGCGTCTCTAATGACATGGTTCTGAAATAAGTAGCAAACGCAGATTTGCAGGTTGCAAAATGGACTTAGAAACAACAATGTTTAGTTTATTGGCTAGGATCCTCAGCTGGTACAATTAAATTCAGCTCTCTGGACTTTCATGGAGCCATGCTAATTTACACCAGCTAAGGATCTGGTCCAAACTATGTCTAATTGAATTAAAACAATGGCTTCTTAGCCCCAGTGGTTGTGTTTTCAGAATTGAGGAAAGAATCCTAACTGCACTAAGTTGTTGTGGGAGAATTTCACACTAGAGAGCCAAAAGCTAAGCAACCCCATAAGTCAAATCCTGCTCTTGGGTGCTTGTTCACAGATCCCACTGAAGTCAGTTAGAACTCCAACACCAGAATTTTATCCTTTATTTTCAGTTTATAATATGACATGCTATTAGGGGAAATCCAGCATGTTCTCATGTGGCTGTGCAACATTTTTTGCTGAGGAACCAATTTTAATGAGCAAGTATAAGTTACTCAGCAAGTTTTGAAATCAGTGGTCGAGAACCCATTCGTAGATGCCTTTGTCACTTCTGAAACGGATGACAGCAGTTCAATCTGTTTAGGATTATTCATAAAAATCACCAAGTGGTTTAGCTAATGCAGAGCTATCTGTTTGTTGAATAAAATTGGCAATACTGGACTGGTTATATTTGTGTCCATGCAAAGTATGCCTCCAAATGCACTGAGGTTAATCTGCCCTGAATCCTATTGCTCCCCTAGCCTTTGAGTTCATTTGTACCATTTAGGCTAGGAACAGAGAGCATGTTGACATGTGCCCTGGAGGTGAGCACTTTAATTAGAGTGGCTTGAAGAGCTGCCCAGAGCGTCTTGTTTATCAGCATCCCTGTGCTTCAGAATGGCAATTGGGGTGCTTTATCTAAAGCTCATTGAACGAGCTTTAGTTAAAGTGCCCCCACTGCCATTTTGAAGTGCAGAGACACTGATACATGAAACAGAGGCTGGCTGGCTGGCTGGAGCACAGTAATTAGCATGCTCCAGCAGACTTGATTAATCAAGTCTTCTCCAACACACTGTAATTACAGTGCATTGGAGCAGCCTCCTGACTTGTGTATAGGCACCCAGACATTGCATTTGTCCCTGGATAAACTGACCCTGTGTTTGTCCCAGAACAGAAATATCGTGAGATTGATATATACACACATTGCCTCTCTCCTCAGGGTTTAATGAGTGACTAAATGTGGTGCAATTTTTATGCCACTGATTTAGTGATACAGTCCTGAGGTAACTGTACACACATACTTTGCAATATCTCTGGATAAATTATTACTATCTCAGATTTGATTGCCTGCACAGTCTAATGTATAGTTCCCCTGACTATTCAGTCTTTTGCCAAAGTAAAAATTTGAACTGTCTTGATAGCTGACTGTGTGAAATTGTGCAGCGAATAGGTTTTTGAATGTTCTTCTTTCTAGCTATTGTTGTTAATGGGCAAGGGGGTTGTTTCTTGCTTGTTAATAGCTGGATGCCTGTCATAATGGATTGTTCTGACAGTATTTTTTCTTTTGAAAACATCGTTCTTTCCAGAGGCAGTGACTGAATATTTCACCAGCAGTGATAGGAACTAGGTTAATAACAACACCATCAGATTAAATTGTAAGCAGTCAAATTTTGCATCTACAACTTGTTCTTATAACTTTAGGTGAGATGGGGAGACAAAGGATCCACAGAGGAAGGGGCAAAATTAGAGAAGCCCAAAAATGCCATCATTAAGCTGCCAGAACAAGAATATGAGCCATGGGAGCCTAAACCAAAGAAACCCTATGTTCGGAAGCCGCCTTCCCAAAGGAAATGGTACACTCCGATCAAGGTAATGGGCCTACAAGTTACCTTTAAAGCACAGGTCTTTCATCCCATGCATGTCACCATGTACTGTGTCCTAAGGACAGATTATGTTAGAGTAGATAGTGGGGCTGGGGGAACCTATTTAGAAACACTGCGACTGTCCCTGAACTTTACTCATTTCTGGGATTAAATGTTTCATTGGTCTTGGGCTGCTTTTTGTGTTTCTTTTTATGATACCTTTTGCTCAGGCTATAACTCATTAGGAAGTGCTCTGAAGCTCACAAGAAAGCCTGTTCTCATGACTGTGCTAGGTCAGTGAAGCATTTGTAAAAGATTCAGGTGGTGCAGATAAGGTGGGAAGGCTGTGCTTGTGGTCACAACAGTAGACTAGTACCGATGCAGTTTAGCACTGCTCCCTCCCAACTTTATCACAAATCCAATATGTGATTTTGAGCAAGTCACTTAGCTTCTCTGTACCTCAGTTACTCCAGATACTCATTTAACCTTTACCACTGCAGTTTTTCAGTATCTCACTCATTTTCTTTGACATATGTACCCTCACAACCACCCTGTAAGGTATGACAGTGCTGTTATTGCCATTGTACACATGGGGAAATGGAGGCACAATGTAAACTCAGAGCCAAATTGTGTGCCACCTCATTCAGCCCTTAAATGGAGTTAGGCAGCTAAGTATGATCCTATTCCACACTGCTTAAATCCCTGAAAATTAAGTCATGCGTCCATTTTTGTATTATGGCATTATCACAGCCTTAAAATAACATCACAATAAAGCAGCCAGGAAGAAAAAAACCAACTACCCTTTTGTATTAACACTTTTTCAGGGGCTTACATTGGGTGAAATAGGATTACAGATAGGCACCTAATAGATGGAATAAAATCTGGCCCTTAAGTAACTTGCCTGTGGTCACAGGAAATTTGAAGCTGACCTGAGGCTGAACTCAGTTCTCCTGAGTCCCAGTACAATGCTAGAACAGTAGCCTGTCCATCTGTTAATAGGGATAATGACTATTATGTTAAAACCTATATCATTATTGGTTCACTAATGCCTGTATTATCTCGAAATGCTCAGCTGCAAAGTCCCCATGTATTTCAAAATAAGAATTGTTTTAAAGCCTAAAAGAGCAGTCAGTCTTTTTGATGTCTATCCTTGGAAAATCCACTCTCCAATCCTTTATGGCAGGGCTGTCCAGCTTCTAAGCAGCCCATGGACACACCCTACAGCCTACATGCCCAATGGTCTGCACCAGGAACAGCTACAGTGCTCCAAGGCTGCCTACCCCATGGATGCCGCTTCCTTTCCCACATTGCTGCATCAGCTGCCCGTGATCCCCACCACTACATACCAGGCTCACCCTCAGCTCCCATGCTGCTGTACCATTCTGCCACTTGGGGTAGAGGCAGGAGGCAGCAGCTGGAGGAGGCAGAGGGAGCCCAGAGACTCCAACCTCTGTTGTAGTGGCTGGGCAAGAGCCTGGGGGCCACAATTTAATCCCTCATGGGCCAGCAACTAGACAGCCCTGCTTTATGGAACCAATCTCCAGTACAATATGCATAGACTTTGCATCAAGCCTTTCCTAACCTGCCTCCTGCCTTTCTGCACTTGCTATCAATATTGCTTGTACTGAGCTGGCTGCCGTCCTGGTGTGATTCCAGCAGGATAAATTTGGTGCATTGTGTATAATGCCTGGTTTACCTACATGCATGACATCACTGCAATGGGTATGCAGTATCTACACAGATAATCAGCATATAACGGGTAATGGGATAGAGAAACCTGCATTATGTGCTAATGGTTAAATACACAGGAATGCTGCAGCAAAGTGACTGTAGTTTAATTTCATGTTGTTAGCTCAAGTATTGTTGGTCATGTCATACATTTTTGATTCCAGGGCAAACTTGATGCATTATGGGCTCTGGTTCGACGAGGCTATGATCAAGTCTCTCTTATGAGACCACAGCCAGGGGATAAGGTAAGGTGTCACAAACACTGTCATGTCACTTCTTTGTTGTCAGCAGCAATGCTCTTTTTTTTCTCCTTCCTCTAGAGAGCTTGTCTCTCTCGATGACCCCCAGGCTAAAATCCATCACAAGATCCAAAGGTTTGAAGATGAGCTAAAATGTTTGCAGTGGCATCTATTTAAAAGTATTGCTTGTAATGTTCAATAGCTGTCTCTCTCCTGCTGTCATTTGAGAAGATGCAGGTAGAGACAGGGGCATTTCAAAAGACATAATCATGTCTCGACTGATAGCCATTGCTAGTAGAATATGAACTCCCTTGTCAGTGGTACTGCTTTTTCCCTTCCCTTCTATCAACAGAGATACAATGCAATCAGAAGCTGGCTTCTTCTTTTCTTCATTCTTATAGTCTTTTGGGGCACCTATACATGTACCCAACCCCTGCTCCAACACATTCCAGTTAGAACGCATCAGAGCAGACTTAATTAATCAAGCAGACTAATCAGAACATTTCAGCAGCCTTGATGTCACGTGTATTCAGCAATCCCAAATTTCAAAATGGCAATGGGTGTACTTTAACTAAAGCTTATTGAATGAGCTTTAATTAAAGCACCCCTGCTGCCATTATGAAGCATAGGGATGCTGAATACATGAGACACTGTAGGCATTTTAATTAGAGCAGCTCTCCAGAGCGTCGCCGCGCCTCCCCCCACCCCGCCCAGCATCTGTAAAGCCCTTGGTTTCATATGTAATACTAATGTTTTATGTAAATACTATCCATTATGCCTGAGGGATATATAATACTTTACAGACTAAATATAAGAATTAAATGGCAGATTGTAAGAGAAATAATAAATTTGGAGATTCAACAGCAGGGTTAAAATCCTTTCCTGCATTCTATACATGGACTTCACAATTCTAGAGGGAGGATCTCCTCCTTTGTTAACTTCTATGGACCGGATCCCCTGCTCACATAAACTGACATGGCAATGCAGAAATCAGTAGAGCTAATGTACGTGAGCTCCAGATCTGGTAGCTCAAACTTTCAAAGTATCCTTTTAACTGGGTTGCTTTTGTTGATTTCATCCCATTTACACTCTGCGGGGTTTCTCCTTTGTGGGGGGAACTCTTTTGCAGGAATAATGCATACAGGGGATGGGATACCTTGTACGTTTTCAGTCACAGGTTTTCCTATCTCTGGGCTAGTTTCCTCATGAAAGTGAAATGAAGTTTGCCCTTCCTGTTTCTCAGATCTTGGTATCATCCAGGGCCAGATATACAGATGCCCCAAGTCTGTAGACTACCTTATGTTTTCCTTAGCAGCAACTTATGCAGGAGCCAACTGGTTATTACCCTAAGAAAACTCTTTAACTGGACCTGGCAAAATAATACCCCGGCGGTTAGTATTATTCTGGAGGAACAATTACATACAGAATGTCTGGTGTTGCTCCTGTCCCTGCCACTTTCAAATGTGGATTCCTTCAGTGGAGCTATGGAAAGGATGGAGGGAGCAGATGGTAAAGTTATCTTTCCCCCTTCTCTGGCCCTGGTCACTGTGTTCAACATCCCTTTGTCAAACAGAGAGTCTGGGTCAAACTAACCAAGTTGTGTAATGGCAGTGCAGTCATAATCATAAGTGCCTATTTTGATAAGTTAAGTGTGTCCTGGGTCACTTGTTTTGGGCTTCTGCCCATGGGTTAATTTCATCCTTAACTGCAGACACAGACAGCAGTTCTAATTTGCACGGTCTAAGGCAAATCAGACACATCCTTCTGGCTCCTGGCAAACTGCTGGTGTGACCCTTGGTTGAAGGCCATCTGAGCATCCCTGCTTCAGTGTTTAGACATCAACAACCTCCATTTTATTTATAGTATAAAGGAATTGAGAGCGTAAATTCAGCTTCCTATGCTGCTTTGTAAAATGGTCTAACTTGTTTTACCAAACTGTGTTTCCTTAGGCAGCTGGGCTAGAGGCACCTTATTTACTTTTTAAGCACAACTCTGGGCTTCTGAATAGACTCTTTAGGCCCAGCTGTATTTTGATAGCACTAACATTGTATAATATGATTCTATCCCCAGCCTTTCACTTGCTCTGCTGGTAATTTTCTATCAGGGGAGAGCACAATCCTTCCTCTGTTAGAGCCGTCAAGAAACATGCAGGGGGCTGACTCAAAACAGGGATTCTCAGTTACTTGCCTACAAGCCTTCTAAGTGGCAAAGAAGAAAAAAACAAAGAGAGGCTATTTAAAACAGAGCAAGCTGAAGGATTATTGTATTACAGGGGAACATTAGCGAATCAAATATACATCTGGGAAATAGGGTGGAAAGAATCCCATTGAGCCAGTTTCAGTGGCAGAATAGGGTAATCTCTGTTCTGTGGTCTATGAAATTAGCTGAAGCTGAAGAATATTGAAAGGGAAAACAAGATGACTAGACATCATTCTGTTTTCAGAACCAAAAAAAAGCTATTGCAGAGGGTTGAAACTCAGTTCTATATTTCATGGAAAACATCAATGCAGAAGGGAGCAAAATTCTTATTTATTAATTGTTTTGCAGTTGTGGCTAGGGACTCCCTAGCCAACACTGGGCTCTGTTATGTTAGTTGCTGTGCAGGAAATTTAGATACACTACCCAGTCTAAGAGCATTTGGCACTATAGGACTTTCTGTAATAATAAGAGCAGGAAATACAGGGTCATGCTGCGAGTAGGTAGTCTAGTGGACAGTACCAATCACGCTGGTAGTTTGAACTGCGACCTATACTGTCTATCATGGTGTGCCTATCATCAGAGAGAGAATACCTAAGACTTTCCACAGGAAAAGTCTAAGATGCTACTTCTCATTCTGAAAGACGAGCACTAGCAGCTGTCAATCACTAGCACGCTCTTAGCCTCCAAGCCAGCCAGCTGGAGAGAGACAGGATCACTCATTACATGGACAGGCTGGCAAGTTTTAAGCTGAGTTTGTCCTCATTCTCCACTAACTCTGAGAATGAGCTATTGGAGAATCTCAAAATATTTGGTGTTTTTCTTGAAATTTCAGCTCCTGGAGTTAGGTGATTTATGAGAACCTCAACCTCGCTCCCCCCTCCCTGCCCAATTTAAAAAACTACATTTATGAACCTCCTGGCTGCATAGTAAAGATTGAGAAAAGGAATGCTAAAAGTTCAAAACCCAGAAGGCAAGAAGAATACAAATACAAAAGTTAGTATTCAAAAATAATTGTCTGTTTCCCCTCTCCCCACCATTATTTAAGTCAATACTATGATTTGGGGTGAACTGGAGGGAGGGGGAGGGAGATAGCAATGGCATGCTGTGGTCAGATGAAGATGTTTTGTGTCAGAATGGAAAAGAAATGCACAAAGCCAGCTCAGTCCCCAAAAGACTAGACTCATGATGCCAGTCAAAATTCCAGCAGAAACCCACAGGTGTGAGCCTTGTGCTACTAGAGGGCTGCATGGAAGCTCTGACCTTTTTAACTCAAAAAGCTGAGTTTTTACATTTTGGTTTGAAATTCCAAATTGCCCAGAAAGCCACAAACCTTATTTCCCTTTTTATTCTTTATTTTGAGCTGGGAATGTTAAGAGGGTTTTGGAAGGTAGTATATGGAAATTGGGCTTGTGGAGGTTTTTTTCTTCTCATTCTAGTAATCTTTTCTGGCGAAAACTAACATATACAGAAAGCATTTGGAAACTTAAAATTAGATGGGTGTTTCATGTTCTAAGAAAAAATGGCCATTTGGGTAAAACATTTGTAAAACAATTTTCCCTCCCTGATCAAGAAATAAAATGTCCTGGAAGTATGTCCGTGGTAGAGGTGATTGAAAAGGTTTCATCACTTCTTTGTTTTGATACAATGGAAACATTCTGGAGGGGAAAATTCCAGTTGCATCAAAGCTTTTCAGATTTTTATAAAAAAATAGAAAATAATTATGTTTGGAAAAAAAACGTAACCCTGAAAATATTAACAAACATTAGGAAAATAATTTCTTCAATTTTTTTTAAATGAAAAATGTGCTGCATTTGTCGGCTAGATTAAAAAAAAATGTTTTGTCCTTCAGCTATGAGGTCACAATAAGAAAGTGTGCAAAGCACAGCTCCAGCCTGCTCACCACCCTGTCCAATTAACTTACTTCCTTGGTTATTATTTATTTATTAGCTTTACACTCCAGCCTATCGTAAAGGCTCAGAGCAGCATGCAATGAACAAACCACCTCCAGGCAGGAATCCCCATATAGCCCTGCAGAACCTGAGAACTCCAATTCCCCCCAGCCCGACTGCCACCTGCCTGCCCAAACCCTCCCACCAATCACAACCGCACCTCCCAAGCGCTACTCACTTCCGAGTCCAAGAAAATTTTCCCACACGCACATGCGCCCCCTTGCCCACTGTTTCACCTCGACCCCTGGGGAGATTCTCATCCACATTTCATCATCTATTGGGGCAGTGTTGCCAGCCCCATCCACATGTTGAAAATGTGATCAAGTGATCAGTGTATTCAGTTTTTGCCTTGACTCTTGGCAGAGGAAGCTGTTCCATGCCAGAGGCTTTGTGAGCAGCTCAGGTGGAAATTCTAGCTGACATGCACATGCAGAAATATAGGGACTTGCCTTCTCTATTGTCTGTCCTGGGGTAGAAGAGTTGCAGCTCTATCTCCCCAGTTTCCCTTCTTAAGCTACCCAGTTTCTTCCCCCTCACAGTCTCACAGCCTCTCCTTCATGCTTTCTTTCCTAGCTCCCCCAATAATCACATGCCCCCATATTTTCTTTCTCCTTCCCCTTACAATGCCCTCCCATCACAGTTCCCTTTCAAGACTCCTTTATTAACTTGTATCCCCACAAGGACCCATCAAGACAGCCTGGCCCCAACCCCCAGCTTCAGCTGCACTGAGATCCCTGACACAGGTCTTCAGAGAGGTGTGAGGCCTGGCCCTAACCCCACTCTTTGACAGCAACACAAGCAGAGCAGCTGGCATAACCACCATAAGGTTAGTCCAGCTACTGATAATAGTAGCAAGAAAACTTGAGCCAAGAAGCACAGAACACCTAGAATAACCAGCCCAAACCTTTGTGGACAGACTAGACAGCAGAGGTCTCCACAAGGCATCAGCGGCTTCTTGAGAAAACTCCTGGTGCCAGCATGAGGGGAGCAAGACCAGGGACAGGTTTTTACCTAAGATCTTAATCAGGCAGGCAGAAGTCACTTGGCAGAAGTGCTGATGTGGATTAACAGCAAAAATTCAAAAGCACTGGTTGTGTCATGCACACTCAGGGAAGATCCTTAACCATTAAATATTGTCACACCTAAATCGATCAAAGACTGTTCCCAGAAGTAGACAGTCTTTGCCCTTAAGAGTTTGATGAGGCTGACAGAAAGGAGAGGGCATCCCAGTTTTGCCAGGAGGAGCTGGTACCTTTGCCTTGAGTGGTCTGTTTGGGAGTATGTTGCTCACCTGGGTTCTGCAGCCCTTCCTTAGCAGGAGCTTCTGTTCCACAACACTTGAGCACGAAGGGCTAAACACACACTTGGCACTAACCTGTCATTACCCAGCAGGCTGTTGTTTATAGGATGGATCACTCTTCCTGCTCTTCAGCAGCAGAAGCAGAGGAGGAAATAGTGCTTGGGTGAGAGACAGCTCACACTTCTGCCTTTTGTCCTGGCAAACTCTTGCTTGTGGCTATTTATACAAAAGGAGGAGTTGCGGGACTGGGCTTCTATTTTGGGGTTTGTTCCAGGGCCCTCATCAGCATTGATGTTGGAGAGAGGCAGAAACTGCTAGATTTGCTTTTATGAATGATGTTAGCACTGGTGAAAGGGGACAGCTAGACAGCTCTGGGAATGGAGGTTCTGCTCACCCATACCCGAGGGGTGAGAAAGCAGAGGAGCCATGCAGAGAGTGCCAGCAGCGGGATGCCTGTTTCTTATTCCTTCCTGCTGCTGCTATGACCTTGGGCATCTCATTCACCCTTTGTTCCGTGCTTTGGTTTCCCACCTATCAAACTGGAGAAACAGTACCTCCTTTGTAAGGTACCTCTGGTTGATGCTACCTTGCTAGATCATATACAACCCTCAATAAGCTGGAGTATGGAGCTGCACTGCAAAATGAGGCCATGTCCTGACTGACCCCATCCCAGCTCCTCATCTGCTCTTTCACATTAGTGTGAAGTGGATGCAAAACATCACTGCTCGCAAAGGGGTGGGGTGAAGGAGTATTATTTGCACACTACACAACTGTCAAACAACTGGAGTGTGAAGGAAGGGAAGAATACACTGGTGATGTTCTGTGCTCCCTTTGGGCTGGGGTATCTGGTGGAAAAGGGCTGTGGCACGTCACTGGTGTTGATGGCACTCTGTAGGACCTGCAGAGCCAACTGTATGGACGCTGTAACACCCCACCTTCCCTAGCTTCTGAAGTGGAAGGGGGGCTTCTGGAGAATGAGTGGTTGAAGCATGTTACATTCCAGCCATCCTGCACAGCTTGTAGCAACCCACAGAGGCCACTGTAGCAGGGGGGTGGTAAGAGAGATCTGACTTGGTATCTACTGCCCTAACCCACACTCAGAGGCCAAACAAACCCTCAGCCTCAGCAGTTCCTGTACAGCATTGGTATAAGCCAGCTCCCTGCCCACCCCCCACCCCAGCCCCAATTCCAGACCTGGCAGTATGGACCTGATCTGGGGATGTCCCAAATGCCAGCAGGTATATGTTAAAATCCCTTCCTAGTACTGGGATGAAGACGAAGCACACTGTTCAAAAGGCCTGTTTAGTTGCTGCTTTCAGCAAATCCATTCCATTTTGCATTTCAGCACATACTGTCACAGGAAATTCTCTGAGGCTTGGTTTACCAAAGAAACCTCAGCTGAAAAAGAAAGCATTTTTCTCCCAGCATAATCACTCTCGTTTACTTTACACTTTTAGAAAGTTATCTCATTTTCATCTCTGGAAATCACCTTCAAGGAAGATGAGAACTTAGACTGGATAGGTTGGATCCTGCTTTCCTCTATAATCTGTAGATCTCCAGTGCCTACATTTACAAATACAGGACACTTTCTTAGGATGAGCCAATGATCTGCATGTCCTAAGCTAGTCACAGGGGAAAAGGTCTAGACTGACTTCTTAAAGCTGAAGTTATACTTGATGCGTTTCATTGCTCAATAGTGGAGAGAAAGGAGGGATTGTCAACCAAAAATTTGCTCCAACGGTTGTTGTTTGGTGGTATAATACTCGGAATTTGGACTTCTGGGTCTTATTCACATCTTTGCTGTTGAATCACTGTGTGACCTTGAGCAAGTCACTGCTGCCAGGTTTTTAAACAACGGCTTGGCATCTCATAAGCCATGAACTTGGTTTTCAAAGGTACTAGGCATCCTACAATGACAGTGGGTGATTTGGAAGTGCTCAGCATTTCAGGGACTTGGGCCCTGGCAATATCTGACTGCCCATCTATAAATCAGAGGCTCCTCTTTTGGTATTTAACAGCTACATGCCTCAGTTCTCAGTTTACCCACCTGTAAAATGCTAACACAATACACACCTTCATTACAGCTGTGGCAATTGTCAGTACTCCTGGATCATGATGTAGGCATGAGAGCCACCCAGATCTTAGATGCATATGCCTGGGCAGGATTTATTTATTTTTTTTGGAGTAGAGGCTGCCTAGACCTTCCATCATCCCTTTAGGCCACTGAGAGAGAATCTAAAATCCAGACTGAGTCTAGATGTTTGGTACCTCCATGGCTGCAGTTGTATACATGTCTGGGAATCAAACCCAGATCTCCTGTGGGGTAGGCAAGGACTGAACCACAGGGAATTCCCTTTACAGCTGTGAGGCTTAATTAAAGTACTTCCTTAGCAAAAAAAGAAAAAAAAAAACCCCAAAAACGTTCTAGACAAGACTAATTAATTACTAATACCTTTTATCAGGCTGCCACCCAGAGGTGGGCAGCAGTTTGAATCCAGCCTGTGCCTGGGAACAAGTATCATTGTACACTGGCTGTCTGCATGGCAGTGCATGAAACTCATTCTAATTAGTTCTTTCAAATCCCAGTAATGGTCTCTAATAGGATTTGAGCCTGATTTTTGTGTTCATTCAGAGATATGATGTAATTGCCCAACTAGTAATTGGCAGTGCTATAGGGGGTAGCTGGGACAGCAGCACTCAGTCATTTCAAACTGCATGCATCAGAAACCTCTGCCTGGTTCTGAGGCTTTCTTCTTTTGCTTAACCTTTCTGGAGCCAATTACCTTCATAAGTAACTGAAAAATTAAAGAGACAGAGGACACTGCCTGCCACAGTAGGTGATCTCACTTTGTCACTTCCAATGAACATGAGCCCCATTCAGTGCCTGGGTACCTTTTTGCAGACTTCTTGTGTCTTGCTTGAGATTGCATTGGTAGATACAAGCCAGAGTTTTATTTGCTTTGCCAGCTGCGGCATTATAATGGGGACTCATGTTCATCTTGTGGTCAATCATGACCCCTAAGTCTCTTTTGGCCATGGTGCTAGCGAGTGTAGCACTGCCAAACCTATAAGTATGATGTGGATTTTTCCTCCTGAGGTGGAGCACCTTGCATTTCTGCATGTTGAATGTCATCAGACTTTGATCTACCCACCTTGCAAGCCTGTCCAAGTTGGCCTAAATCGCCAGCCTATCCTCTAGTGTGACTGCACTTCCCCATAATTTGGTGTCGTCTGCGAACTTAGCCAGTCCACTTCTGACACCCAAATCCAGATCATTTATGAATATATTAAAGAGTACTGGTCCAAGCACTGGGCCCTGGGGGATGCCACTGCTCACCATGTGCCATTTTGACTCGGTTCCACCAGCTAGCACTCTCTTGGTCTGACCACAGAGCCAGTTCCTCAGCCATTGAACCATAAGGTTGTCAAGGCCACCGTTCCCCAATTTTACTGTGAGAACATCATGGGAGACCAAGTCAAAGGCTTTTTTGAAATCTAAATATATGACATCAACCTCTTCTCCTTTGTCCAAGTGATTCATCACCTGGTCATAGAAGGAAATGAGGTTGGTCAGGCAAGACCTACCCGCAATGAAGCCATGTTGGCTAGCCCGTAGAATGTTGCCTTCCATTAGCCTGTTGTTGATGGTTTCTTTGATGATTTTTCCAAAATCTTTCCAGGTATTGAGGTCAAACTGATTGGTCTATAATTCCCTAGATCTTCCTTCCTTCCTTTCTTGAAGATCAGCAGCATATTGGCCCTCTTCCAATCTTCAGGAACCTCTCCTGAGCACCACAAGTTCTCAAATATCCTCACCATTGGTCATGCTATGATGTCAGCCAACTCTTTTAGAACTCTTGGGTGCATTCCATCTGGGCCAGCTGACTTGTGGATGTCCAGCCTCTCAAGCTGTTCCCTCACAAAATCTTTGCCAGTTATGGGTGTATGATTGCTCTTACCCTGGTAGTCCTGTGTCCTGTGGGCAGGGTGATCCCCTTGGGCTGGTGGAAAACTGATGCAAAGTAATCGTTGAGGAGATTAGATTTCTCCTGGGTGTCGATTGTCAGATACCCCGTTTGGTTCATCAAGTGTCCAATATTGTCCTTGTTTTTTTCTGACTTCCCACATATTTTAAGAAGGACTTTTTATTGTCCTTGATTCCCATAGCCAGTTTGTGTTCAGTTTAAGCCTTGGCTTTTCTGGTCCACTCCCTACAAAAACGATAAGAATAATGGTATTTCACTGAGGGGGCCTCCCACTTATTCTACACCTCTCATGTCTCTTCACAGTGCCAGATTAGAGTCAAGTTCAGCAGGGTTTCTTTCCCCACTGATTCTGCCAAGCCATTCCCTCGGCTGTGGTTTTGCTAGATAGTAGGTAGGGACAATGGGAATCAGTGGGCCAGTGCTGCATAATCCTCGTTAGTGATAGTGCCCAACTTCCATCTCTTATAAACTTCTCTTTTCAGATTCATGAGGTCCATGAGTTCCTTACTGAGCCAACAGGGTCTATCAGCCCTTTTGCTAACTTTTCTATGGGCCTGAATGGACTTTCCTGGTGCTTTTAGGATCACATCCTTAAGGAGTGAACACTTATCATGGACTCCTGTCCCTGTCAGATCATGGTCTCTCAGGGCCTCAACAACCAACTTCCTGAGCTTGTGAAAGTTAGCTTTCCTGAAGTCCAGGATTTCTGCATTGCTGACTGATTTTCCAGCTTTGCAATGAATAGAGAAAGTGATCAACTTGTGATCACTGGCATCAAGTTTTCCTTCGATCCTCAGGTTGCTGACTAGATCATCCCCTTTGGCCAGTACCAGATCCAGCAGCGCCTTACCTCTTGTCAGCCCGTAGACTTCTTGAGCCAAATAGAGCTTGTCAATGCAAGTGAGGAAGCTTCACGGCCAGTCAGATTTGGCTGAATGCTGTTCCCATGAAATGTCAAGGTGGTTGAAGTTGCCCATGACAACCATACACCGGGAGCGTGCAGCCTCTGCCAGTTCCCTAGCAAATTCATGGTCAAGCCCTTCCTCCTGGTTAGGAGGTCTGTATTAGACTCCTACAGTTATATCCCCTTCACTACATTCTTCCTGTATTCTAACCCAGAGGGTCTCAAGTCACCCTCCTTGGGTGCTAACCTCTGCTTGCAGGGAAGTGTACTGCCCCTTCACATAGAGAGTTACACTCCTGCCCTTCCTTGGAACACAGTCCCTCCTGTACAAGGTATAGCCATCAAGACCAGTGGTCCAGTCATATATATGTTAATGTTCATATTTTGTTATGATATTTTTATATTCAAAGCAGAACTGAAATCTCCTACATTGACACTTAGGGCTCCTATACATACGCAGCGAGGCTGCTCCGATGCGCTGGAATTAGAGCGTGTCGGAACAGACTCAATCAATTAATCGAGTCTGCTGGAGTGTGGTAATTACTGCTGTCCAGTAGACTCCAGCATCACATGTATCAGTGTCTCCATGCTGAAAAATGGTGGTGGGGTGCTTTGAACTAAACTTAATTCATTGAACGTGATGCTCCAAGTGCTTAAAAATGGTGGCAGGGGCACTTGAACTAAACCTTGTTGAACAAGCTTTAGTTCAAGCACCCCTGCTGCCATTTTGAAGTGTAGGGATGCTGATGCAGGAGATATAGTGGACCTTTAATTAGATCAGCTCTTGAAGCCATTCTAATTAAAGTGCCACCCCCTTGCCCCTACCCCAGTCCCAGATGACGTGTAAAAGTACCTAGGGCCAAATTATGTTTCACCTTTACACAGCTAAGTGGTACTTGTGTAACTTCAGCTTTTGACACTTGCACAACTTCTAGATTCTGTTTCTGTCTGTAAGTGGGACAGAATCACCCTGGTATATACATACAGGGGCAGAGAGGCTGGCAGTAGGGCTAGGGACCCAAGCAGGGTCCCCTCCATCCCAAGGTAGTATCCACTCACTGACCTGCACTCCCTCTGGTTTGTTTTTCTGCTCCTGGACCCCACATCTTCCCCTCTTGGTGGCCTAGTGGGCCAACATCAAGCTAAAGGCTGGAGAGGGCTCTGGGCAATGCCTTACCTATACCCTGAATGATAAGTGCACTTTGCTGGAAAGTGAGAGAGGCAGGTTCAAACCTTCTCTAGGTAAGGAGGGCCAACCTGAATCTCCTGCCTCCTAGGCCACTCTCCTAACCACTAAGCTATTGAGCTAAAAGGTAGGAGGGACTTCTTCCTCCTTGTGGTTTTCCTGTGGCTAAAACTTTACCTAGCGGTATGCATGTGCTTGGGGTGATTCTGTTCTTCCCTGTGTAGTCTATGTGGCCATGATGCAGCCTACTGAGTATTTCTAGAAGGGAAGCAGAGGGTGAGCATAGCTACATAAGTGCAAAGAGAGCCTCTATTCTGTGTAATTGCCGAAACGCATACTTATGTGGCTATGTAAGTGCCACTTAGGTGTGCAAAGGTAAAATAGGATTTGGCCCTTAATATTTCGGTGTTGAGGGCTTAGTTGATCCGTGGACATAATAAGGCTGGTGTGTGAGGGAGAAACCCTCCATTGACCTGAACTTCCCAGCTGAAAATATGAAGGGCAAAGAACAAAGGGGTAGCTTATTTGTGCAGTGTACCAAGATCCTGTCCATGTCTTGTCTGATTCATGCAAAAAATGATTCTGTTCACTAAGGTCTGACAGTCCCCACCTTTTTACACACCTGGGCTCTGCAGGCCTCACACTGCCGAAGGCACTTAATTACAGTTTGAGAAAGATTGCTTATAGTCAGTCCTTTGTGGGTTCTTTTGCTTTCTGCAGCAAGTAGCCAGTGTGCTGGGGCTGGGGCTGGGCCTGTTGCCACCCAGCAAATATGGCAGCAAATATTTGTTACTATTGTTGCTAGGATTGTCAAGGCCTCCTTCTTATAGGTGGTTTACAGACAAGACCCCTTTTCCCAGAAAATGCAAAACAGAATAATAAAGAAAACCTTTTGCAGCTAACCGCTAGCTCTTCCCTGAACCACACAGCAGTCTGGTCAGCATTCAAATGTGGAACTGTGTGGTCTAGTGGTTAGAACAAAGGATGTGAGTCATCATGAGTCCGGGACTGTAAATGCCAGTTCTTCCCCAGAGGTTCTGCATGCCCTTGGACAAATCACATGTTCTTTTAGCATCTGTTTGCTGGCTTCTGAGTGAAGCTGGGGTTTTAGGTCTTTTCTGGGATTAGCTATGGAAAGCTTTCATAGATCTCATAATGAGTTTTGAGTATGTCTAAGGTACTTTGAAATTGTAGTTAATGCAAAGGGTCACTGCGAAGTTGCAACAGTCTTAGCTCCCTTCCTAGCCATTAGCCCAAGCTCATCTTTTTTTGCCTCTTCAATATTTCTGTGATCAAAATGTTGTGAGCTCTCCATGCCAGCTTCTCTGGCCAACCCTGCCTTACATGCCTAGCATGGAAACATGGGATAGTGGTAGTGTCAATGCTGAGCTGTGAATAAGAGCCTTGCAGGGAGTTCCTTCTTCTATGGTATATTGACCATAGACCAAGCTGTAGTTTCCATTCATTTTTTGGCTCCCCTCTCAGACACTGCTGTGTCTTGCAAAATCATTGATCCCATCATCAAGCACCACAGCCCACATGTCCACCAATGAGATTATGCATCCTTTGTGCCCATAGCCCACATCTTTTCTGCTGCTTGAACAGCATCAGCTAATATGGGAGCACCTGCCCCTGGCACACTGAGGAAAACCAGGTTTCAGTTGCTGGTAGCAGACAGAGGAAGGCACAGGGAGTCATGCCTGGGAGAGGATGCCACTTCTGTCACTGGGTCCATACCTGCCTCTGTTTCTGTGGGGCAAGCTGGGTCTCTGCCACTGGCAGCCTTGAACCAGCTGAGGTGCGGTGTGGGGTCTGGGACCAAGAGTCAGCTGAGAGTCTTGAGCTCCCTGTGGAGCAGTCCAATGACAGCTGAATGTGTGTTACTTAATACAATCTAGAGATAACTCTTCCCACAAGTGTAGTAACTTTGCTATGATATGATTGCACTTGGCACATGTTTCACTGCTTGAATGCATAGCCACTGGTGTTTTAAGGGCAGTTAAGACATCCTAAGTTTAACCTGTGATGTGGCCCTTAGAGATGACCTAGGGTTGGGCAACAAAAATGATAAAAGGGTTGGACAGGAATTTATAGTTAGTGCTGTACCAGCACCTGGCCAGGAGCAGGCAGGATAGCCAGATTGTATTAAGTAAAGGGTAACACCAAGATGAAATTGATTAGAGGAGTGGAAGCAGCACTGACATCCTAGTGTAACTTAATTTGGTTTATAGATACTCTTCACTTTCCAAGAGTTACTTTTCTCTGGAGGAGAAAGACTTACAACAGTGTAAGACTGTACATTGTATATCAGCTCCACTATTACTATGAAGTAAAGTCTGTTTAGTTTACTCCATGAGTTGCATGTCCACATCCTTAGGGTTCAATGTGTTTAGCTAGCACCTATCACAGTAGGGCCACACCATTGCTTGTAGCACCTAGATCAGGGGTGGGTAAAATGTGGCCCAAGGGCCAGATGCAGCCCACCAGGCAATTCTATCTGGCCTGCAGGGCCCCTAAAAAATTTAGAAAATTAATATTTATCTGCTCTTGGCTAGCTATCACGTGGCCCTCAATGGCTTGCCAAAACTCAGTAAGCAGCCCTCCACTCAAAATAATTGCCCACCGCTGACTTAGATGCTGTTGTCATACATAAAGTTGATAGTAACAATGATTTGTGTGTAAATAATACCAAGAGGGTTAGGTTCACTTTTGTGCTGTTGAGCATTTGCATTCATATCTCAATCATCTGTCTTTGGACTTCCTGACCGTGGTATTCAAAGGTTTCACAGACCACGTCCCCACGAGCAGGAACACGTTTCCCTGGGGACAAGCAGCAGCAGCACAAGGTGTGTAGCTGCTACTACAGGGAATGCCTGTGCCACACGTGCTCCGGCATGCGGTGGGTTACCCCTGGTGGGGGAGTGGAGACTGGGTCCAGACCCCAGCAGCCTTACCAGGGGTTCTGAGGGCCCCAGGGAGCTGCAGATGCATTGCTTCTGCATCAGGGAGCCTGGCCAGCAGCTGAAGCGTGGCTCTAGCCAGTCATAGAATCGTAGGGCTGGAAGGGATCATCAGGTCCAGCCCACTGCATGAGCAGGAAAGACATCTGGGGTCAGACGACCCCAGCTACGTGACTGTCCAGTTTTCTCTTGAAGACCTCTAGGGTAGATGATTGCTCCATTTCTGTGGGGAGCTTGTTCCATAGTCTGGACACCCTAGTTGTAAAGAAGTTTTTCCTAATGTTCAGCCTCAAACTATCTTCTGGGAGTTTGTGGCTGTTGTTTCTAGTTTTCCCCCAGGACACCCTGCTGAGCAGTTGTTCACCAAGCCCCTGATGTATGCCTCTGATATAGCAGTAAGCCGTAATCAGGTCCCCTCTCAGGCTTCTTTTCTTTAGGCTGAAGAGTCTAAGATCCCTCAGCCTCTCCTCATATGGCTTGCCATGCAAGTCCCTGATCATGCAGGTGGCCCTTCTCTGGACCCTCTCAAGCTTTAGCACATCCTTGTTGAAGTGTGGAGCCCAGAACTGGATACAATACTCCAGCTGTGGTCGCACCAACGTTGAGTAAAGTGGGAGAATCGCTTCCTTGGTTTTACTGGAGATGTGTCGATTGATGCATGCCAGAGTTTTATTGGCCCTAGTGGCTCCTGAGTTGCATTGCCAGCTCATATTCATGCTGGGGTCTATTGTTACCCCTAGGCTCCACTTTTGGATGGTGCATGTTGCTGCCACATGTGCTACCCTGCTTTTTTTTGGTGTGGGCTTTTTTTGACCTCAGGATCTCCTGGGGTTGATTAAATGCCCCCCTTCCCTACCCTCACCCTCCATGCTGCAAAGTAGCAGTGCAGTGTTTGATGCTGCAGCCACATACCACACATCCATACTTGTTTGGACATGGCCACAATGTTTAATGTATTGATTCTCACAAAACCCCTGTAAGAAAGGGCTATCAACCCCATTTTTGTTCTCTAGGCAAACTTAGTTTATTTATACAGGAGCCAGATAAAACTAGCTGTTAAGAAAAGAGTGAAGTTGATTTCTTATTTAAGGGGAAGAGTTATAATTTCTTTTTTAGGTATTGGTGCCTCTTTAGGATTGAATTTTAAGGTCCTCTTCCTTCAGTCAACTTCTGTTTATCTTCAGTCTTTTCACAGTTTGCTGACTGCAATTATCCTGGTCATTAATTCTGAGCCACTGTACACAATTCTATAGAAAATAATTATCCAAGAACAAATACTAATACATTTAGGAGGTATTTGAAAAGTAAAACCACTAGTCTACAGAGATAAAGAAAACAGACCCTTTCTTGTGATTATTGTAATGTTCTCATTTGAAACACAATGACTGAAATGAGAAAAAAAGAAAGAAAAGAAGAATTAGTCCCAAGTTACACCTTTTACATTTCCTGCATTTTCCTTTGTTTTATATAAGCTTTTCTATCCTTAAACAAATTTGCAGCCTCTTCTTGCATGTTAGTTTCCCTTAGTAAGAGCTATTCAACTAGTCTGAAAACCAGGCAGACTTTGTGTAGGTGACAAACTGGTTCAGTGCCCCACTCATTTTTAGCCCTTACGCTGCAGGGTAATCAGTGCAATTCCAAGGAAATTGGTGAAGGTTTTAATGAGCCATGACATGTTCAGTATTCAGTCAGCATGAAGTGATGTGTGAGGAAGCTTTTGTCAAATGTTGATTCACATAGATTCTGGCTCCTGAGAAGCCAAACTCTAACAGCTCAATCCTGATACCATCCTAGCCAACTTGAACAATGAGTTCATAGAATCCCCTTGGATCAGATCCTTCCTTCTGGAACGATTACATCTGTAAACTGTTTTGTTGCTTGATCCATATGTGAATCAGTTAAAAACCCTCCTGAAGATATTAGTGGGTTTTAAATCTGGCATCTATTGCATATTCTGAGTTGAATTTACAGTGCTAGGTTTAGGTGCTGCTCATCAGCAATGTATCATGCTTTTCAATCACTGTTCTTTAGAGTTTCCCGTGATTTAACTTTCACAACATTCAATTAGAACCAAATCCAGAACTACTGAAGTCAGAGGGCCTTGATTTCCCTTTGATTTCAATGGACTTTGGATCAGGTCTTTGGTTCTATGAAATAGATTCTGACTTTGCTTATATACCCAGACTCAAATACCTCATTCCCTATAAGCAGTACCATTTATTTTACTTTTTCCTATGTACCTTTTCTCCGTATCTTCGGCTTGTAGATACTGAGTAACTGTTTGTATTCCTTTGATCTTCTCATACGTACTTCCAAAAAGAAATATTGGAGGCCTTTTTTAAAGCAGTTTATAGAAAGTGAAAACAGATACATACATATAGTATATGCCTGTTAATACAAAAATATTAATTGAAATTACTGGAGATAAAACAGGGATAAATTTGAGCCCTTTATTTCCAAAAGCTCAAATGAAAATTACATTGTTGTCAATTTTTAATTTCCCAAGTGCTGTATTTTGGTCGAAAGATATTTTATTGCTGTTTCTTATGTAATGTTCATAGATTTTATGGACATTATACATCAAAACATATAAACACCTTCAGATCATTTTATCCTGAAGTGATAAACTTTAAATAAATGCTTTCAATTTAAATGTAAAAAATAATATGAACCCTAAGATGCACAGAAGTCTTGTCAGGGCTTAAAGTGTAAAAACCAGTGAAACATACCATTCTTAAACATAAAAATATTTTTGTTCCTTAATTTCAATGCAAACAGTCTACATGAGAAAATGATTATGGACAAAAAATGCTTGAATTTCTAACACATGAGAAACACATAACAAATAGAAAGGAATCTAATGACAAAAGGGGTGAATATATAAAAGTCTTCCTACTTTAGTAACCTTGTATGCTGTCAGAACCAGAGGTAAAAACTTCTGCTTGCATGCACATGTGAGTTTTAAGTTGCTGGTGTCATTCAGCAGAGTTCTCCATATTTTACAAAAGACTTGCTGAATAGTACATGAAAGGCTTGCAAACCAGTCTCTGAGGAACTAAATACTAATGGCCAAGAAACAAGCCTTAGTGGCTTTGAAAAGGGTTTTTGTTTGTTTGTTTCTTTTAAACCACACACAAAAATCACAGCCTAGGTGGTCGAGGAGGCCTTGCCCAGAAGTACAAAGCGCCTGAATTACACATGTGATCATTACACTGGGAGAGTAGGGCTTTGAATAGCCTGATTGATGCAGTCAGAGTCAAGATGGGGGCAGATCCTGCTGCTTCAGTATTTGTATCTTTGAAAAGCCAATTTGGCAAACAGGATAACAAGAGACTAACAAGTGGATGGACATATGGGAAGGAAAAATAATTGTATGTTACAAATACTGTGCAGATGTGAACTGAAGTAAGGGCGTAGCTCCATATGGTGTATTGCTGACCTTCAGTTGGTCCATGAATGACAATAAGCTGTGTGGGCCAGACCATCTGAGAGATTTCATACCAGGAGTGTGGAGAAAACCAGACAGAACTGGATTTATACAGATCATCTGCTTCTTATGAAACAATAAAGCAGCTCCCAACACCTGTCGCAGTTGGGATCATTATGGTCTTACTGCAACTTACAACTTTGACACCTTCCTTTAAAAGATTTAATGCAAGTCTTACTTACTGGGAAAATAATGCCATTTGCACCACTGGAGTGATTGCTGCTGTCAGCCCCTATTAATCACTACTGTTAATTTTTATAGTGAGAGCATAGGGGATGTATGTGAGAAACACCAGGAAAAATGCAGAAGCTGTCTCCATTGTAGGCTTTGCTTAAATGCACTGTATTGGCTTTAGGAAAGAATAATTACTTAGCCAAATCAAATGTATAGAAACAAATTCTGTAATTGCCTCACAGCATATACACTTTGTGTTACTTTTTCTTAAGGTGTTTAATCAACCACAGGCTGAAATGCATGTTAATGTAAGATGAATACAGTGTTATGCTGGTGGGAATGTGTTAAAAGTTCAGAATCTGATCCTGAAGCCTTTGCTTGTGAGAGCAATCCTGACCCACAGAAGTAACTCTATAACCAACTCTTGTCTCATGAAGGTTTCCAGGCTCTGACCAATAATGTTTTGGAAGGCTAAGCTCCATAGTGCTTGCAAAGCACTTTGAGATCTTATGATGAAATGGACTAAGCATGATTTATTATTATTATTTTTAGTACCATTTGCTCCTCCTATTATCTCCTAACTCTGGAATTGTAGTGCAAGATAACAGTCCAGTCTTGATTTATTAGTGGCTTCAGTGAGTGTTGAGAAGAATTTAATCCAGTATTAACTGATTGTTGACAGAGAAGATTGCAAGCTAACACTGCTAATCTTGGGAGAAGAAATGTCACAATATATACATCGATCATCCAAATCTATTTCTGTCAGACTCTCCCAACCCAACTGTATTTTTCACAACACAATGCAGTGCATGGCCTTTAAATTACCCATCTGTCTGACAAATCAAAGAGCGTGGCAGAAACTGGCAGCAGTTTGACATTGCCTATTGCTTTAACTGAAGTGAAAGTAATGCAAACAGATTTATGGGGTCCCCTTTGATTATAGACTATGAATATATTTAGGACTGATGTTTGGGAGGGAGACTGAACAGAGAGGCTGAAAAGGCTTGTAGGCAAAAACCTTATGAGTTTGTAGCTTTATTTACAGGGAGGAAGACTATTTTATTTAATATTTGGCTTTTTCCCTCAGTTGAACAAATGAATGTCATTCCCAGAGTGACTCTTCTACCCAGCAGTGATATTCTGGTGCTATTATCTGGCCCTAGCAAATTCATGACCCTGTAAATGTCACAGAGTTTCATAGACAACAAATGCAAAATCCAGACGTTTACTAGAGCACTTTCACCACATTCGCTGCGTGCAAGTAAATGCTGTTGTATTTGTTAGGCATAGTTTATTAAAGTAGCAGAGGGCACAGAAAACAAACCTAGTGGGAAACAAGACAAATGGCAGTTAGAGACAAGGAAGGCCAGGCCAGGGGCAACACCTGGTTGCACTGTCCTGTTCTGTCACTGACTCCAGTTGTAACACTGGACAGCTCATTTAGGAATTGTCTTCACTGCAGATGTAAGCTGTACTTTTACTTGGATGTCCCCCATAGCTTGCTACTCATGAAAACCTGGCTCAAGTGTACTATGGCTTTAAGCCGGCCAGCTGATTTGTCTGGGCTACAGGTTAAAGCCTGATGCTCGGTTTAGTAGCCTGTCCTCTTTGCAATGAAGGGATAAACCACTGAAGAGCTAATAATCTCTCAGTGAAAAAATGGCCTGATGGCTCAGCTTCCTGCAATGCAAAGAACTGTGGGATGGGATCCCAGAAGCCCTGGTGTCTCACATGAATGAGTCTAGCTCCAGTGATGACACAGGGTTGCATTTATTCCTTTTTTTTCCAAAATTGTATTGTCAAGAACCAGGGCTCAGCTGTCCTACACACTCTAGAGGGAATACTGGCAATAACCAACAGGCAGATGTTTAAACATCTGCCTGCCCTTACCCCTTTTGCATAGTCTTAAAGATGAGATGAAAAGAAGAGCAGAAGTAATGCACCACGTGGTATGGAAATTCCCACTTGAGCACGTTCCATTTGTTAACAAATTCTGTCTTTTAAGAGCAATGCTTTCGAATCAGTTTATGTAGAAATGTGGGTTATGGCCACTGCACACATAATTCACTTTTCAAAATTTTGAGGCATTTTTCAGAGCTGCAGCCAATGTACAGGCATTGGCAGTCTCCAGCACATGACCAGTAGGGTCATGCCTGCAGTCTTGGAAAACCATAATCTTCATTTTATTTGGTAGTGGAGGGCCTCTCAGACTCTTTTACATGGTTTCCAGCAGTCACTTTATTAGAAAACCCCCTACTCATCCACCCCAATCCAGGTGAAGATGATTCGTGGAGAGATGCATTGCATAGCTGTCATGTCTAGCAGCAGCAGCAGCAGCTATGCAATGCTTTTCAATTTACTCATTATTTTAGGAGCTTCTTTAAGCAGCAGTGGGGGAGGACAGGCCTGGAAGCTGTGAAGTCAGGGAGGCTGGGGAGGCAGGGCAGCAGCTAGGGTGTGACAGGAATGGCTGAATAAACCTTTGGCACATTTCAGTCAGTAACTGCTGGATAGTGCCTGAGGTCTGCTCAGGGGGAGGCTGGATAGGGCCAGAATATTTCTTTCTCCCTCTCTTTAGGGCTCTGTTTTGACTGAATGAAGTCCAGTTTCTGTTTACTTCTATTTCATACCAATACTTCACATGTATTAAAGAGTTATACTCCATCTGCCCAACTCCCATACCCGTAGCCCATAAGTATGAGTATATCGTAGGAGGCATCTATTTCAAGATCTCACCAGAGAAGGAACATGCAACTGTATCACCTGACTGCATGCTCTCCATGTGGGGCCTTGGTCTAAGGAACTTGCAGGCTGTGGATATACTGGCAGGGCTTTACTTGTACATGGGATCTGATATAAAGTGCCACTGGTGTGGACATGGCTCTATCAGCAAACATGTTTTGTCTACATTATAGCAACCAGATGTTACAGGTAGCAGCCCTGTAGAGCAGCATATTGAAAATCCAAGACTTCCACAGCTGTTTAATGCTCCTGTTTATAAGGTAGATATAAATAGCCCTGTGAAGGTCCTTATTTGAAAATGAGCTCCCACTAGCACTCATTGAGGTAGGGGAACTGGGAATTTTGTTTCTGCCAGGTCAGGGAGGTTTTGTGTTTTCCCCTGGATGCGATGGAAGACAGCAGTTATGTTAACGTAGGTCTGAGCAGAAAAGGCCAAGTGTGGGACGTGTTCACTGAGCTTGAATCAACTTGTCCTGCATATGTCAGCAGTCATTAGACACTGCCTGGGCTAGTGACTAGAACAGGGACCTGGGAGTCATGCAACTTGAATTCTGTTCTTTCTGCCACTGACTTGCTGTACTGCCTTGGACAAGCCCGTCCCACCTTTTTGCTGTAGTTTGGCCCTCTGTATCATGGCAATAATACTTACCCTCCCATGCAAAAAAATGTTAAGATCTGTGACTGGAAAGCTTGTTTGTACATTCGAAGTATCTTTACTATTATAGATTAGTAGTCTCCAGATTAACACCTCTTAGTTTAGTAGTCTCCAGGTTAGAGACTCTTAGATTTCTCAGATCCAATGAAGAATGTCTTGCATTTGAAAGCTTGTCTAACACTATTACACAGGTGGTCCAATAAAGGATATCACGCTAAGAAATCCTTGCCTCTTTACTACTACAGAGACTCCATTTCCAAACACCAACAAGCCCTCCCTGGAAGACTACAGAGCAGAATCTGAATTGCAAGGTTCTTTCAGGGTCTTTGTCTAACAAACTCATCCAAAAGCTGAGTCAAAATGTCCCATGTTTGGGAAAAGCTTAAATTTGTGACTGGGCCTGACTGAATATCTATTGAAAACTAAAGTGATTGATCTTCACTGCTCTTGACCTCTGTGGCACCAGGGTTTCTATTTGCTGTTTGCTGCTAAAGATGCACAGAAGCACATGGGGTTTCATGAATATTGATTTCTCTTTTAACCAGGGAAAATGCATAAGCTTCACCCGGGTGAAATCAGACGGAACCTCCACGCCTTACAGTCCGCCGCCGAAGAATGATGCCATCCCCCTCAACAGTACTACGAGAAGTCCCTCTCCTGCGGCCTCTCTGCAGCCTCCTTCCAGGCAGCCGCCTCCAGGACCACCACCATCCCGAGCCCCACCAGGACCGCCACCATCACGCCCACCCCCACAGCCTATGGCTTAGAGTGTGGCAAAACCAAGATCAACAACACACATCTCTTTGCTGAACACAGCATATTTATTGAGTCTTGGTTTACAGTTGAAAGGTATCACAATTTGTTGCTGGTCAGCAAAAAAAAAATTGCCACGTGACAATTTTAATGTATGAATATATTTATACTACACATGCTGAGTAAACTTTCAGCTGTTAGATCCACAGCTGCTGGGAAGGGAACAAAACCAAAATAATCATCTAGACATAGTAGCAGCTTTTATACGTATAGAATTTTTATACTTTCATAGGATTTATCCACACGTGATGTTTGTATGACATGTCATATCAAACATTAAAATCCTAGTCAGATACACATGCATCACTCAGTTAATAGCTGCCACCTGCAGAGGGTTAATTGTGGGGCACTGAAACAGTTGCTTCTTTTTCCCACAAGCAGCAGTGCTTCAAAATGCAGATATGAAACAATAATTACAAAGGCAAATGCTTTGGTTCTGCAGGTGTAGTTTCCTTGGTTGATGATCGATAAAGGTGAAGTTCTGTTCCACATGCCTTTGGGAATCTAGTCTGTGGGTCCTATGCTGTGATTTTTTTCCTCCTAAGATCAGCATTAAACCAAAATCTATGGATTTAGTCCTTTGTTATTAATTTGCATCTTGACAGAATCCAAAAAGGCTCATTTTGGGTTTTAGAAATGCCAGACTGGGGCAGATCCAGGTTCTTCTTAACACAAAGTTCAGAGGAATTTGATGGAGAGAAAGACCTTCTTTTGGGCTCTTTCAGTAATTTCCATTTACACAAAAATTCTCCTCCATGGAATGGAAACATTTGTAATCTACGCAAGAATGTCACTTTATGGAAACAGCTGGTGTTAAATAGATCAAGAACTTATAAGAGAATGATTCCACTTCTTTTAGTAGTGCAGGTTTTCTTACACTGTTAGTGGGATTGGGCCTTTTTCTGATTCAGATATCTCAAATTTCACACATGTGTAAAATACAAAATATGGCTTATCAGCAGGGGCTTCCCCCTTTTTTAACATACCAAGTGTGAGAGATTTCTGGCCCATGAAGAGCAATGAGCTTCAGTTCTGTTTGACACTAGAGAATCATGTGCACGTGCACACAGATAGACAGGTAGCTATGATGTGAGGTAGGATTCGAGAATGACTCGTGAATGATGCTGCTAAGTGTTGCCTAAATGGCTTGGGAGCAAATAATCCCCAGTGGATCAAAATAATTTCTGAATATACAGTTCTTAACCCAGTTACATGCTATATCATATGAGAAAAGTGTCTGCAGGTTCACCTTCTGGCTAACACTACTTTTGTTCATGTGATTTATATAAAAGCAAAGGTGGCACTTACGGGGGTATAACTCCATTTATTTCAAACTTCAGTCAGTGTAAAAGTGGAGGTTTTTTTGTATCTACCTAAATTCTCATGGTGTTTCTTTTCAGTATTTTAAATCTCCTCTGCCACCTCTGCAACACAACCACCACTGCATTGCATGAGAGCTGTAGTTCAAAGCTGGTGAGAAGCACAAATTAAACCACCAGCTTATTTTCATTGTCAAAACTGAAGGCAGCACTAATGTAAATGTATAGCTGCAAAAAGGACATTCAGGTTTTTAAAAACCTGTCCAGCTGCAATTATCTCAGGAGTTATTATAACAGGGTTGAGAAAAAAAATGAAGGGGAAGGGTCTTTTTAGTCTGGCTAAATCTTCAGCTAGTGTAAAATGGTGTAGCTCCACTGAAGCCAAGGGAACCTCACACAAATTTATGCCAATTGAAACCCTGGCCCATGATTTTTAACATGGCAGCATGCCCATAATGTGATGTGCAATGAATATTTCACAAGAAAATGATCTTCAATGAACATGCACCATCATTTAAACCTGCCTCAGGTGAGCATCTAACATCACCCCTGAGGCAAGGGGAAATCTGCAACTGGCAGCAAGTGGCACTTAGCACAGGTGTAAACTGTGGTGGAAGGGAACAAAGTACCTGGGAATCAAACCCCAAGTGATCTAGATTTGTCCAGGATCATCTTGATTTAGCATATCAAGATGAGGGCAGCCTCCTCCCTTCAGCTCATGCATGGATTTTGGTGAGAGGGCTGCTGTGGATTAAACAGACGTAAAGGTAACAAAAGTCAGCTCTAGGGTGGAGTGAAAGAGCTCATTGATGAGTGCATTCATTTCATGAACTGTACCAGTTCAGATACACATGTACCCATTTTTCCTAATCCTTTCTATTCCTGTCAGTCTTTAAAAATGATCAGTAATATCCTTTGTCATTTTCAGTTTGCTTAAAAAGCATTTTACTTAGAAATCCCTGCTTCTGTAAATATAGAGAGTTTTACCTGGAGGAGACAGAATGCTTCTGGACCTTACTGCTGGACAGTTAGAGTAATTTATTAAAAGGGGCTTGAGGTGAATAAATACAGATGGCTGAGGACATGATGAATACAAGTGTGATAATGCAGTATAGCATTTTCATATTGTTCTCTGTAACTTTGGGAAAGAGGAAATATTGAGTACTTCCTAGTGTGTTTAGAAGTTTGCTACTGAGCTGATGCTTTTGAATAATGCATAGAGAATCCTAATGTTTATGAGTGCTTGAACCAGTACGTAGGTTATAGTAGATTTACATTTGGGGAAACAGTTTTTTAAAAAGGAAAACAATGTACTGTACTAATCTTTTCTAGAAAGGTGTGTGCTTTGGAAATAGTGGGGAATGTGGGCTGATATAACAGCTTCCAAAAAACTGGGGGCTGTGAGTTTGAGGAAGTTTGATGGAACTTGCTGGATTTCTTATTTCTGAAGGGCTAAGTGGGTTTTATCCAGGGAGTACGCTTGTTGCCGGTACGTGTTGTACAGCTTTCTGTAACTAACAGGCTGCTTCCATGTTATAATTTGTATAACCTTTATGCATTTTTTGCACCTGCTTCATCTCTCTGAAAACCCCGCAACAACAATGCCTACATGAGAATGTGGGAAATTGTAGCCAAACTCTCATAATCCATCCTAATGTAGTCTTAATTGATTTACAATCTACAATAAAAGTGCTTAATGATTTAGAGGGAATGGTTTTGCTGTATTTAAAAGAGCACAAAAGGTAGAGCAGTTGTCTTGCAAGTCAAGACTCATGTTCCTAGAATTCCCCAGCATGTACTCCAGCACCTATGGCTGGTCTAAGGAAAGACATGATACTCCTCTTTTGATATCATCCAAGAATACATGACCCTTCTAGTGCACAGTCCCTGGTTACTTCCATTGCTGTGGTTAAAGCAGTGGTCTGGGAGCTAGCTTCCTGAGAGCCATTCCATCATGTGCTACTGCTTCATTACATGGCCATGGGTAAATTGCTTATTCCCCACCTATGAAATGGGAATTTCAACCCTAGAGCACTTCACAAGGGTGGGGTCATGCTTAGTTATATGGGAGCATAGTCTAATGTGAGGTGTGTGGGTGTAAACCTAAAGTAGCCTCACCAAAATCCCCTAGTCATGTCTGTTACACTCTGGTCACAATTTCAAAGTTACGCTTCCATCTCTCGATATAGCAGAAATAATTTTAAAAGATGTAGGACAACTAAGGTCCTGGCCCTCAATTCTGTGTCACGGAGCAGCCCATGGTGAATTTTACAGCTGCAGCATCATGGGGGCCAGATCTTGCACTTCTGACACTAGCAAAGCTCTCGCTGACTTTAGTACTCTTGCCTGAGAAAGGACAGAAGGGCTGGATCCTATCTTTTCCCTTCTCACACAATCTGTATCTTCATACTTCGAATCCTTGGGGTATCTGGATAGAAAGAGATGGCTTTAGCAGAGATGCATCAAAAGCAGAGGTCACAGGAGAAAGCCACAAAAATCCCAGATCAGCAGGCTACAATTACTAGTAATCACAGTGGTGGGAAAGCTGCTGAGCTGCACTCTGCACGCAGTCTATGCAGTTCAATCAGCCGCAGCTCTGTGTGGAATGAGGAAGGTAATGCATGCAGATGGGAGTGGGCAGATACAAGGGCAAAGCCAGCTGGATAACTCAGGCCACTGGGAAGCAGAAGAAAGAAGCGCTGCAGCCCACGTTCCTCCTTATACTGGGCCTGGGCCTGGGCCTTTCCTGTACAGGGACTGTAGCAGCATAAGGGCTACCCTGCTCCAAGCCCACCCTAAAACATTATTGTGCATGAGGCTTCTGTGAAAGCAGCTCAGAACTAGCAAAGGTAGCTGCTAGGTATAGAGGACTCTCTGAGCCAGGCATAGCCCATATATCTGACCTATGGCCCTTTGTACTGTAATGGGGCTGCAGCAAGATGATCAGTTAAACACCAGCACTCACAGCACTACTGTGAGTCCAAGGGTGCTTGCCATGAAAGTGGCAGAGCTGATTTGGGGCATCTGGATTCAGTGGTAAGTCACTGCACCAAAGCTGTGGCATGCTTAGGCAGGTAGAGTCTGTGCTGGGGTGGAATGCAGTACCTCAAGGGCTGTAATTTGCTTGTCTCTAATTTGAGCTGATGCCTTCTGTCTTGAGGGGGGCTGCATTTCTTAATCAGCAGAATCAGTGTCTGACAAAGAGCCAGGCACTTTCCTGCTCCTCTCCCCACACTGACTATGAGACAAAATTTGCCGTTTGGTTTTGTGGCCTCTGCTAGTTTCTGGCTGGCTCTAACAAATGTTGTTCCATCTGCTCCTTACAGGAAGAGCTACCCGGGACTCTTGGGAGATCACATAAATAAAAGCTCTCCTGGAGTCAAGGCTCTGGGCATTTATTCTGTGTTAACAAAAACCTGACACTCAATGCAGCTGTTGCTGGTTAGGCTTCTAATACAAGCTGCATGCTGGAGACAGAGGATTCAGGACTGACCTCAACTTCTCTAGAGATCAGGAATGTCTGGATCCAGGCCTTTGGTTACAGTCCGGTCTATAAATAGCCTGTAGTGCTGATTTAGCATCTTTCTTCCTAGCAGATTTTTCAAAGTCAAGAGAACACTATACCTAGATATGCAAGCCTGTCTGCCTACTCCACTGTAGTGGTGCCAACAGCAAAGCTCTTACTGACTTTAGCAAATCAGGACAGGAAGTGAAAAAGGCCCTCAACTAATAAAACAACTTGCAAGAAGTCAATTACCTCTATTTGAACCGGTCCCCTGTTAACTGTATTCTTAAAGGAAAATCTGTGATCTAATCCTTAATGAGCAAGAGTGCTCTGGGACATGTTTCAGAACTCCTCCAAAATACAGCAACACCATGCTGAGATATAGACTTAGCAATGTCCTTCTTGTAGCATGAGCAGCCTATACCCACTCCAAGCAATGCTCTGATATTCCACTGTAAGTCTCCCAACTAAGCATTAACCCAACCTTATTTATATGGTTCAAACAAGGTGATGAGGCCACACATCAAGATAGGATAGTTGAAGGTCCTGCATAAGTAGGAAAGCCTAGATAGAGACATAACACCACACATGGTGAGAACATGGTATTGTTAAGATGTTATGAAGTTTGCTAGTGGCTCATGCAGATGACTCAAAGTACGTATGGGCTACGGAAAGAAATTACACACAAACTAGTATAAGTAATCAGAAATCGGGCCAAATGGAACTAAATACAGACAGTCAAAAAGCCCAAGGCTGAATCAATTCAGTCTTTGTAGGTTACTTTAAGCTGCAGAAATTAAACTGAGAAACAACTGAAAAAATGCTTGCTTTTGATTAAGGAAATACAGCCAAATGCCTAAAGTGGCTCAGCCTAGAAGCTGGGGGTGCTAGAGCACAGGTGTCGGACACATAGCCCACACAGGCTGCATGCTCACTTCTTCCTGCTGCCCCAAAGTCTCTGAGATTTGCAGTCCAGAACTGTAACAGCAGGACTGTGCAGGGTCGCTCATCACCTCCTCTTCCTGCTTCCAGGTGCCTCTGGGATTTGTAGTCCACAGTTGCAGCCAACAGTAAGTTTGAGTTGGGGAAGGGGTGTTTAACCCTCCTCTCTGGCCCCAGACCCCAGCTGGGATTTGTGTGGAAGGGCCAGCCCTGCCTCTTTTTCCCCCCCGACCTCAATCTCTTCTGCCAGAACAGATAGCACAGCCCTGCCCAAGGCTGGAAAGCATGCTGGCATGCTAGAGGACTCTAATTTAACTTGAACCAGGAAGGGGCCTGGAACAGAAGTTCCATAAACTGATTTGACCCAAATCAATTAAGTCTAATACTACATTCAACCAGGTTTATCTTAAACCAGTTTCAGCCATTTTGAAACTGTTTTATGTGCAGTGAACTTCTGTCCTATTACAGGGTTAAACCAGTTTCTAATGACTTAAACTGGTTTATGCATAACTTCTGTCCCTAGCAATTGTTCACGTCAAATAAACTGCTTGCAAAAGTACTGGTTTAAGAGAAATCTGGATGGATGTAGTATCAGACTTAACTGATTTAAGTTAAATCAGTTTATTGAACTTCTGTCCCAGATCCCCTCCAGATTCAAGTTAATTCACAGTTCCCCAGCATCCCAGAATGCTTTGCACATTCCCCCACAAGTCACCCACCCCTCTCACAGGTTGGAGAAGCTGTCTGCTCCAGCTGAGCAGGGAAGCATGTGCTAGCACCCCGCGGCTTCTGGCCTAGGCCACTGCAGGCATGTCTGTTCATTTGCCTATCGGTTCAATCTACACAGCTTAAATTAACCTGCAAAGATTGAATCAATTCACCCTTGGGCTTTTTGACTGTCTATATCAGGCTTGTCCAACATGCGGCCCATGGGCTGCCATGTGGCTCTCCAAGCTGTTTTCTGAGGCCCGAAGTGCTGTGATGGGAAACGAAAATACACGCTGTACTTTTGTTTCAAGGGAGGGGGGTGATGTGATACCGCTTTCTGTGAGGTTTTTTAATGTGGCTCACTGGGTAATAAAAAGTTCATGATCCAGCCCCACATTCAAAAAGGTTGGACACCCCTAGTCTATACTTACCCCTTTACCACAAAATTGACTTGCATGACCTTAATGCCATCGTATCCACACTGGTTCTGTGCTTGTAGGGGCACAGTCTGGCTCTGAGGGCTGCTGTTAGCTTCATAGCTCTAAGAATGCTTTTTGCTGTGTATTGTAGAAGAGCTTGTCTGTCCTTTCTGGGGATCAGAGTAGATATGGCATAAACTCAGAAGTTCATTAAACTAAAGTAGCTGTGGTTTGGCATGCAGTGATGGGGAGAAGGGAGGTCTGTAACCTATGGACTAGGAACAGACATTCAAAAAGCTGGAACCTAAATTGATTCAATCTTTTGAAGGTTAGTTTAACCTGCCTGGATCGAACCAATTTGAAATTGAACATATGTTCATGAAATGCAGGCACATGTCTACAGTGGCTCAAGTCAGAAGCTGGGCCGGGGGAGGGGGAAGTTCCTAGAGAAGGTCCTTGGCTGCAGGGAAGCTATGGAGAGCGTGGCCAGACCCCAGCAGTAGCCTGACATGAAGTGGCCGGGGGGGGGTTGACCGCCTCCCTGTCATAGATTCATAGATATAGGGTCAGAAGGGACCTTGCAGATCTTCTAGTCCGACCCCCTGCCCTGTCCCACCATCAAGGAGGTCTCACCTGAGCTGAGGTCCGCCTGGCACTCCCCCCTGACTGCTGCCAGAGGGGCATGGCCCCCTGAAGTGAAGAGGGGTTGTTCCTTCCCTCTGCCCCCAGGGGACTGCAGCAGGGTTTGCCCTCTATGACTGCTATTGCCACTGCTTCCTTCATGTGCAGGGCAAGTAACAGGATAAGCCCATTCCTGTCCCCTCTGCCAGTCACCGGAGGGAGAGGGGAATAACGCTGCTCCCTGCCTCCACCCAAGGAGCCCTGGCAGCCAGTGTCTGGCCATGACCCTGCCCAACAGCTGCAGTGGCAAAAGGGCAGGGCCCTTGGTCGGGCAGCAGCTCCTGTATAGTGTCAGGAAGCGAGAGCCCTTTCCTGGCGGGAGCACTGTGCTGCAGGGCGGGCAGGGCTGTGGTGGACTGCATGCAGCAGCACTGGGGCTCGGGGGGCCAGAGCTCCCCCAGTGCTGCCACCACTGCAGCCCACAGTAGCTTTCCTCACCCCACAGTGTGGTTCCCTGCCGGGAAGAGGCTCACACTCCCCAACACTGTGACAGGGCTGCTGCCCTCGTCAGGGTTGCTCTGCCCTCGCTGTTTCAGCAGCTAGGCACAGCCAGCCGGCAGGGAGCAGGGTTATTCTCCCCTCTACTCCCAGGGCACTGTAGTGGGGTCTGCCTACCCTGACTGCCACCGCTGCCGTTCACTCTGTGCCTGGGGCAAGCGGCAGAATACTCTGGAGGGAGCTTATTCCACAGTATGGACACCCTGACTGTGAAGAAGTTTCCCCTAATGTTGACCTTGAAATGATCTTCCAGGAGTTTATGGCCATTACTCCTGGTTTTACCCAAGGGTGCCCTGGTGAATAGTTATTTACTGAGCCCTTGATGTACTCTCCTAAAGTAGCAATAAGCTGCTACCAAGTTCCCTCTTAGCCATCTCTTTTTCAGGCTGAACATTCCCTGGTCTCTCAGCCTTTCCTTGTATGACCTGCCTTGCAAGTCTGTAATCCTTCAGGTGGCTCTTCTCTGGACTCTCGCATGCTTTACCATGTCCTTGTTGTAGTGTGGCACCCAGAACTGGATGCAGTACTCCAGCTGTGGTCTCACCAAAACCAAGAATCACTTCCTTGGTTTTGCTGGAGATGCATTGATTGATGCATGCCAGAGTATTATTTGCCCTGCTGGCTACAGAATTGTACTGCTGGCTCATTCATACTGTGGTCTATTATTAGCCCCCGGTCCCTTTCATTTGTGATGCTGGTCAGTGTGGTGCCACCAAGCCTGTAGGTGTGTAGGGAGTTGTTCATCCCCAGGTGTATCACCTTACATTTCTTGATGTTGAATTTCATCTGGTTTCAACTTGCTAACCTGTCTAGATCCTCTTATCTGTAGCCTATCTTCAAGCATGACCACATAACTTGGTGCCATCTGTGAACTTGGCCAGTGAGTTCTTCACCCCCTCATCTAAATCATTGATGAAGATGTTGAAAAGTACTGGACTAAGCATCAACCCCTATGGGACACTGCTGGCCACTTCTTACCAGGACAATACAGATCCATTCCTTAGGACTCTCTGGGTCCTACCCTGCAGCCAGCTTCCCACCCACCTGACTGTCTTGGAGTTAAGCCCAGAATCTTCCTATTTTCTTGTGAGAACATCGTGGGATACCAGATCAAAGGCTGTTTGGAAGTCAAGGTATACAATATCAACCTCCTCTCTCTTGTCCAGGTAGAGAGTTACCTGGTCATAAAAGGAGATGAGTTTGGTAAGACAAGCCCTGCCCGCGACAAAGCCATGCTGGCTGTCATTCAGACACCTACCTTCTGCAAGACTATCGCAGATAGACTCCTTGATGGATTTTTCCAGGATTTTTCCTGGGATAGAAGTCAGGCTAACTGGCCTATAGTTACCCAGGTCCTCCCTCTTCCCCTTCTTGAAAATGGGTACAACACTGGCCCTCTTCCAGCCCTTGGGGACCTCTCCACAGCACCATGAGTTTTGGAAGTTTTGCCAGGAGTTTTGGATTCTGGAGGCAGGGGGGCAGGAAGGGGCTTATTTCGCTGCTTGCCCTGGGTATAGAGTGAGCAGCAGCAGTGGTCAGGGCAGGCAGACCCCACTGCAGTGCCCTGGAAGTAGAGTGGTGAATAACTCCACTCCCTGCCCCACCACTGAAAGGGGCCTGCCAGCCAATGTCTGGCCCTGCCCCTCCCGGCCGCTGGAGCAGTGAGGGGGGAGTGACCGTGGCGGGGGAAGCAGTGGTTTCTCTGAGTGCTAGCCCTTCCCAGTGGAAGGGCTGTGCTGTGGGGTAAGGAAAGCTGGTGTGGGCCACAACAGTGCTGGGGGGGCAGGGGCACTTTAGCCCCCTCTGAGCCCCAGTACTGCTGTGCAAAGTCTGCCACAACTCTGCCTGCCCCGCAACACTGGGAATGGGCTCACACTCCCCATCACTATGACAGGGGTGGCTGCCCCCAACAAGGGCCCTGCTGCAGCAGCCAGAAAGGGCACAGCCAGACACTGTCTGGCAGAGCCCCTTTGGCAGGGGGCAGGAACAGGGTTATTCGCCCTTCCTCTGGCATCCAGCAGAGAAGGCAGAAGCAGCCTTATCCCACTGCTTGCCCTTCAAATGGAGTGAGCAGCAGCGGTCAGGGTGGGCAGACTCAGCTGTTGACCCTCGGGGGCAGTGAGGGTAGAGGAGGAATAACCCTCCTCCATTTCCCCTCTGTCTCGGGGTCCACGGTGGCCCACTGCTGCAGCAGCAAAGTGGGAATGCCCAGCCAACCCAGCTCGGGTCCCTGCTGGTGGGACTGGGAAGGGGCAATTAAAGCCCTCTCTGGCCAGATCCCTGCCCCTGCTTGCCCCTGCTCAACTGGGGAGCAGAGGGACAGGGCCAGCCCTGCCCTGCTGGAGCAGAGAGCCCAGTCCAGAGAGCATGCAAGGATGCTGGAGGAGTCTGGTTTAAGTTCAGCCAGGAAGCGGTCTGGGACAGACATTGCATAAACTAATTTGACCCAAATCAGTTAAGTCTGATACTACATTTAACCAGGTTTATCTCAAACCAGTTCAGTCATTTTCTAACTGGTTTATGTCCACTGATCATCTGTTCTTTTACAGGTTTAAACCAGTTTCTAATCACTTAAACCAGTTTATGTATAATATCTGTTCCTAACCAAATGGTGTGGTATAGACAAGAAGTATTTAGGTTAAACAGAATTATTTGAAATTTCTCTTGAAAATTTTTCAGATTTTCCCACAAAAAATGGAAAATTTAAAATTACATGAACATTTCATTTTTGCAGAAAAAGGTCATTTTTTCCAGGCCCTCACTCCCTTTTTCCCAAACACAGAACAAGAAAGATTCACAACCCTTTATTCAGCTCAGAAGTTACACAGATACGGACAAAAATAACAAAACCTCATGCGTTTTGCCTGGCTTGGGTTTCTCTCCGGTCTGGATTCCAAGCACAATCCCTTGAGAGATGCAGGATTCCCCCTCCAGCACGTGGACAGTTTCCTTCAAGTCTCCCCGTGCCACCCAGACTCTGTGATTTTACAGGCTATCATCAAGACTTTGGTTCTTCGCCTGTTCAAGGATTTTCCATTCCTGAACCTCAGCTAACTAAAAAGAAACTGAAAAAAAAAAAGTTTTTCCCTGGATACATTTACTCTTTTGTTCTCCACAAGAAGGATCTGTTCAAGGGTTCATAGGTCATTTTAATGATTGACTTGTTCATAGATAGACATGCTAGCACCATCCATCTTTTTCTCCTCACTACAAGGAGCATGACAAAATACACAGTAAAACATAGCCCTTGAGAAACAGAGTAGCCTAGTGCATATAGCACTGAGCCTACCGCCCAGGCACTAAAGAGAGCCCTTTGGATGGGTGTGAGACGTACCAGACAGCAAGAGTAAAGAGACCCTCTTAGGTGGTCTGCTGCCCCAAATAATTACAGCTGGTACACAGCATGCCAAGGTGCATCATTTTCTCCTCTGTCATGGGGCAAGTGATCGTGGAGAAACCTCAGCTTCAGACAGGCTCGGGAGTTTTCCCAACCCTCTTTCTCTTCGTGCTAAGGCTACTGGTTGCTCCCATGTCTCAGACACCTGGTTGCTCCCGTGTCTCAGACACCTTTGTGAAGTGATTCACTGCTTAAAATAGGAAGTAGCTCATTTCCCTCTACACTGAGCACAGGAACCAAACTGAGTCATGTCCTTAATCCCAAGAATACATGGGGCACCAGCAGGCAGGATGCTACCCTGGATGACCTCTGGAGCCACCAAGGCCTCCAGGAAGCATGTGGATGAGTTTCAAAGCTGAGGTAGCTAAAAGCTGGTTGGTTTATTTTTGTGAATTCCCTATTCTGTAAGAGCCTGATCCAGTGTCCTATTGAATCTATAAGGGCTCCCGTTGACTTCACTGGGCCTGGAACAGGCCCTGAAAGCTTATCTGCTTCTGCTACTATTCAAACCCCTGCCAGGTTTGTAGTTGTACCCCAGCACTGTCCCAAAAGAAGCCCAGAGGGGGACCAGGCAACAGAGACAGCTTCACACTTGGGACTAAGAATGGTAGTATCAATGTACTTCTGAGCCAGGGCTTTCCACCATCAAAATGCTGTGCACGCTAATCAGCTGCACTTCCCCTGGCTTCCCTCCACTCCCAGCCAGTTCAAAGGGAGCTGCGGCAGCTCAGCACCTCTGAAACCCAGGCTTCTTTGGTGCCTGCTTAGAGATTTTGTTACCTTATGTGAATGATTCACTTTACAACCATGACAGCAGCTGCAGGGAGAAATATTTGCCCCCACTTCCTACTTCTCAGCACCCTCTTTGACCCCTGTGCAGATCATTGGTGACGTATAGCGGGTGTATGTGGGTGCACCCCATGAGATTGACAGTGCACCCCCTGCAAACAGCACCACTGACACTGCTGCCTGCACCTGCAGGCAGTCACCATTCACCCCCTCTCACCCGACACCACCAGCAGTGCCTGCGGGCAATCCCCGATGGCCTCTGCTGATGCTCCTGGTGGCATCTGAGGGTGGTCGCTTGTCACCCCTCTCCCCGCCACTGACACTGCCGTGGCCTCCTGTGGGAGCTCCCCGCTCACCACTGACACCACCATGACTGCCTGCGGGAGCTCCCCACTCACCATTGACACCTGAGGGCAGTTGCTGTGCCCCCACAGCCTCTGGGAGCACACGTCATTCATGGTGCAGATATGCAAAGTTCACCTTGTCACTACAGCCCTGGAACACTGCTGGTTGCCTCTGGATCTGTTGTTGTACAGTTTCTGGTTAGAAGCACAGGCCGGGGTTTGAGCATCTCTTAAGACCTTCCACGGCTGCTTTCTAAGCCCTGAGCTAGGAACTGGCCCCTAACTATTGCAGCTGTCGCAGTTGGTTCCAATTAATCAGAGCGACAGGCCCTGTCCTGCCCCACACATCCTTCCTGCATTGGGGTCCATGGTGTTAGCATGAATCCTCCCTCTGGTACCCAGAGGAGGGAGAGCACAAAGACACTGCCCTACAGGTCCATGGCAGCACCCATGATTCTCCTGCTGCCAGGACCTCCCCTGCTCCCATCACTGCATCCTGCCTAGTGCCATATGTGTGAAGATGGCAAAAATCAGAGCTAAGTTCCCCCGCCCCCACTCATACTGCTAGTGGGAACACTGTGCCTCAAGACCGAGTGAGGCAAGAAAAGCGTTAAAGTGCACTTAACCTATTAATACTGAAAGAGCCTTTCACAGCACATCAGAGAAAGCTCTCAGAGTTTCCTGAGAAAGAGATATGTTGTAAGATACACAAATCAATGCCAATCATTGTATGCTCCCTGACTAAGGCCCATTCATGGGGCTGTCCACCTGCAGAAAGAGAGAGCATGGCATACAAGCCCCAAGGTGTCTGGGTGAAAGCAGAACAGCTGGGGATAGAGAAAGAAAATTATTGCAGATGGCACCATCTCCTGATTAGTCATTTAGGTTTTAACTCTTTGGAAAGCATATTTTTTTTGTGCTCCCTTAGGAGAAAAGCAAATGTGTCCAGTCTGACATAAAAGGAGATGGAGTCGCCACTGGTAGGAGACAAAGTGCTCTGAACCCAGGGTGTGAAATTAGAACGTGGGAACTGCAGAAACGGGCCCATATAGTCTTGTGTCCTGTCTCTGACAGGGAGGAAGCAAAAGCTCCGTAGAAAGGCATTGTGGGATTATTTTCCTGGTCCCCCGGGAAAGTTGTCTCCTAACTCCATTAACTAGAGCTTGGTCCAAAGCTCTTGGTTATGTTAATCCTTACAATAGATGGTCTTGTTACCCTTTTCAGTGAGGACATTGGGCTAATGGTTCAAATGGCAATACAGAGGCGCCCTGAACAGCCTTCCACATTTGGCCTCTGGAGCCATGGATCCCAGATAGGCAGCTGGCCTGTTTCTCTCTTATGGACTGATGCAAAAATGCTGGGTCCGATCATCACTGAATGGTGTGGCTCTGACTTGTCTTCCTAATTGAAGCTGTGTGTTCCCTCTGTCCCTAAGAGCAAGTCTCTGCACAAAGGACTACATTCAGAATGGAATGGGGACATTTCCAGCTGGCTACACTGAGCCTTGTATTATTTATTCACTAGTCATTTCCTACATAAATGTCCTTCCCTGAATTTCAGCAGACATTGTCCTCACACCAGAAATACTTCCAGACTCAAAACACGACCCCGAACCAGTTTGGAATCAAATTAATTTCTGCTTTCACGTAGTTAAGGCTCATTATGTATTATCGAGGCATGTAGATGCTGTTCACTGGGGCTTTAGAGGACATTGCATTCCTTCAGACCAGGACAAAATTGACACCTTGACAACTGGCCCCAGCTATGGTTATATTCATATGTGTGAATATACACCACATATGAATATTTACACCAGAGGGCAGTAAAACAACCAATTTGTTTCTATTATTAAACACCTAGGACAGTTCTGACTTTGTGAATGTGAACGATGGAATATATGCTCTTGCTTCATATTATGATGATGATGATGATACCAAGGAGCACCAGTTCATGGACCAGGAGCCCCTTGTGCCATGTACTGAACAAACAAAGAGACAACCCCTGTCCCAAGGATCTTGCAATCTAAACTGAATCAATATGACTTCCAGCCCAGGAAATGCCCCATTTTAGAAATAAAGGAATGAACTGCATTGATATTCCACATAGAAAGGGAGCATGCCATGTTATGTGCTATCTACCCTGTATTTCAGACCAGCTGTGATCTGCAAGGTTTGGAGATTCAAGGGTTGGCTGATGTCAGGTCCCACAGCCCCTGAGTTGCACAGGGCCCTCCACGTCCCAAGCACATCGCCTGCCAGCACCCCATGCATTGTTTCACTTGGTTAGGTAGCAAACTAAAATACCTCAGAGGCGTTTTATCTTGCTACATACCAAAGTCATTTAAAGTGGAATATGCCACAGCATGCAAACAGCAAGGCCATTAAAGCAGAATGCACTGCCAAACGTGCAAACAGCAACACCATTAAAGTGGTGCAAAAGAGCATTTAGGCCACTTTAAAGCCCAATTTTGTGGTGTGTACAAAGACTAGTGTGTTACCTGCTCCCTGACTGTGACGTGCAATAGGAAAAACTATAGGAAAAAAAAGGGCATGCTATAGGAAAAAGGTGATTAGCTGTGTTAGTGTATGTTGGACGGAAGGTAGGGCAGGGGGCCCTTAGAGACTAACTGATTCAGGGAGGCAATAACTTTCATAGGCGATAGCCTACTTTCTCAGATGCTCTATTATAGAGGTGTCAAACATATGGCCCGTGGGCCAGATCCAGCCTGCAGAAGCATTGCAGCAGGCCCACTGGTAGTCTGGCAGGCTACAGCTCTGTAGAATCACACTTCCCCAAACCCACACTGCTGGTTGACCTGGACCCAAAGATGCATCGCCATGGAACCAGACCCTCCGGGTGAGTCTGACACCCCTACTATATATAGCATGTCATAGTATCTAATGAAGTAGGTAGTTGCCTAGAAAAGCATGTTTTTCTCTGAACCAGTTAGTTTCCAAGGTGCTACCCTGCCCTACTTACTGCCAGTCTGTAGGAAGTATAAGTATTCTGCTGAACCAGACACACATTTTCTGCTGAAAAGGGTTTCCATCAAAAGACAGTGATGTGTTAAAATGGTAAACTGCAAGGCACATGTCAGGTTTCAACCAAGCCCTGATGGAAACCAAGCAGGTTTGCATTGTGAGGGGCAGCAAAATGCCCAGGGGCCTGGGAATCGCCAGCTCCAAGGCTCAGGGCTGCCTAGTGGGAATAAAATGGACCTGGAAATCCTGGCCTCCCACTTCAAGCATCAGGCTTCTCACCAGTCCATTTTGTGGACTAGCCCAGAGCTGGTGCTCACAATTCCCTGGGCTTACAGTTTCCCAGCCCCTTATGTGCCCAGGAGTGGTCCACAGCTGTGTAAACTGCCCAGCTCCACATCTGGTAAGTCGACTCTGACTCTGGAAGCCTGAGGAGCATTTCCCATCCTTCCCACGCAGGGACATTAGGACTTTTTCCAAATGAAATGAGGAAAGTCTATTCTGAAGAAAATGTTAATATTTCACAGTTTTCATTCCATTTCACAATGTTTTAATTTCAGAATTTCCCAAGGGATGGGTATTCTAGTTCCAGCTGGCTGTAACACTGACCTCCCTACTGTCCTGAGGAAAGCATTTAACAAGTGTAGCAGGACAAGGAGTTTAAAGAAGGAGAACGCTCCACTTGCCCCACCTCCTTTACCTGCGGTCTGGCAAAAAGCCCTATTACCTCAAAGCAATGCTTCCAGAGCACTAAACACATTGCTGTAAGATATGCAGCTCGGGTGCTGCACACCAGGAGTCCTGGCCAGGAAATAGCAGCCACCAGAGAGAGAGGCCCTGGCCAGCATGCTGAGCCCTGGGGCACCTAGGGCCCCCAGATGAGAAAAGTCCTGGACCAGTCTCACTTAGGTGGGCCCCCTCCTATAAAGGGGAATAATCACTTCCCGTGACCTGCTGGCAACACACTTACCAATGCAGTCTGCTATGCCGTTACCTTCTTGGCAACTAGGGCATGCTGCTGACGCCTATTCAGCTTATTGTCCACTGCAACTCCCAGGTCCTTTTCTGCAGAGCTGCTGCCCAGCCAGTCAGTCCCCAGCCTGTAGTGGTGCATGGGATTGTTCCATCCTAAGTGCAGGACTTTGTACTTGTTCTTATTGAACCTCGTGATATCTTTTGACCCAATCCTTCAATTTGTCGAGGTCACTCTGAATCCTAGCCCTACCCTCCAGCATATCTTCTACTCCCCGCCAGCTTGGTGTTATCTGCAGACTTGCTAAGGGTGCATATTCCATCTTCCAGGTCACTGATGAAGACTTTGAACAAAACCAACCCAGGACTGACCCCCGGGGCACTCCACTTGATACTGGCTGCCAAGTAGACATTGAGCCATTGATTAGTACTCTCTGATCCTGATGCTCCAGCCAGTTTTCTATCAAGGTATACCACATCCACCAGTCTCTGCACATCCACAGAGCCAATCACCTCATCATAGAAAGCAACCAGGTTGGTCAGGTATGACTTGCTCTTGGTGAATCCATGCTCACTGTTCCTAATCACCCTTTTCTCCTCCAAGTGCTTAGAAATGGATTTCTTGAGGATCTGCTCCATGATTTTTCCAGGGACTGAGCTGAGGCTGTCTGGTCTGTAGTCCCCTGGATCCTTCTTTTTCCCTTTCTTAAATATGGGCACTATGTTTGCCCTTTTCCAATCATCCGGCACCTCTCCTGATCTTCATGAGTTTTCAAAGATGATGGCCAATGGTTCTGCAATCACATCAGCCAATCCCCTTAGCACCCCCAGGTGCACCCTGTCCAGCCCCTGGACTTGTACACATCCAGCTTTTCTAAGTAGTCCCTAAACTGTTCTTTCGCCACTGAGCAGTGGTGACATGTAGGGGTGTACAAGGGTGCACCTGCACCCCCGGAGAGCATCAGTGCACCTCCTGACCAGCCACACTCGCCACTTAGTTGATGGATGGGGGGGCAGGCAGGAGTGCCAGTGCCCACCCTGCAAGCACTGGTCAATCGCTGCAACTGCATCCCCCCCACACCCCTGGAAGCGGCTGCAGCCACTCCTAGAAATGGCTACAGTGATTGCCTGCAGCGATCAACCATCATGGGATTGGCTGCAGGGCACCACCCCACACCCCAGCAGTGAGATTGGTTACAGAGGACCCCTCCAGTTGATGGGACTGGTTGCAGGGCGGGCATGTGCCCCCTCCCCCCCCTTGACTAAGATGGCACCAGTCACCCATGCCACTGAGGGCTACTCATCTTCTCCCCAAACTATGCTTCCCAGTGCAGTAGTCTGGGAGCTGCCCTTGCCTGGGAAGACGAAGGCAAAAAAGGCATAGATCACTCCAGCCTTTTCTCCATCTTCTGTCACAAGATTGCCTCCTCCATTCAGTAAGGGACTTTCACTTTTCCTGATCCTCTTGTTGCTACTGACATACTTGTAGAAACCTTTCTTGTTACCCTTCATATTTCTTGCTAGTTTGGGGAAGTACTGATAGGATGCTCCAAAGTTGGTATGATGGCTGAAAGGGAACCGATGTAGTGACTGGAGCTTGGGTCCGGTGTGACCAAAGAATCGTACAGAGGCCTGTGGTGGGAGTGGAGGAGCTCCCAATCCAGACCCCATAAGGGTCTTCCCAAACGGTATACTAGAATGCAGCAAGGCAGATAACCGACTGCCCCAACCCAGGTGAGCATTGTCTCCTGCTGAGGCAGAATGCTACGCACTTCTTCCATCAAGTGGTGGCAGAAAAGCGCCTCAGCTGGGGAATGGTTCTCCCCAGAAAGGGCAACAGGAGGGACACTCAGGCCAGAGTGCTGGCATTGTCACAACAAGTTCTTTGTCAAGGCAATTATTCTGTAATCTGCCCCCACCTGACCCTTTGCTCTGTATGAAACTCTAGGCAGCATGTAAGTCCACTATCTCATTTTCTCTCCAACACTTTTCTCCTGTGCCCCACCAGCAGAAGAACTGCTTTCATTACTAAAGAAAACCTGAAATGGAAAATTCAGACATCCCCTAAGATTGGAGCTAGGAGAATACAGTCATCTTCCACATATGGCTTTTTGAAACACCTATGTTTGATGCAACATGCTGCTTGCATCACTCATACGCAGATTGTTGAGTAACTGCTTTGGTGCTCAAAAATCCCAACAAGTTGAGCATATAAAATAACTGTAACTGTCTTTGTGGGTGTAAATACCAAACAAGGAAATTCCCACTGGCATCACTCACTCCCTGTCATGACTCAACTTTTTTTTCTGCAAGCCATTCAGCAGGGGTAAAAAATCTACCCTCTCTTATAATCACTGGGCAACATCTTCAAACCTGGGAGCCTCCAGTTAGATACCTTCACCCACACTAGATGCCCAAATAAAAGCAATCACAGCTCCTGTTTTCCTGAACCTAATGAGGCTGGAGGGACACAGGATTTTTGACTGTCTGCACAAGAAAACTCACTGCAACAATTATACTAATGGTGCTGAACGGGTAGAATACCATGTGTCATGCTCCTGTTTGGGAATAAGAGTAACACTTTTCAGTGGAGTTTAAACAAACCTCAGAGTAACAGAATGTCCACAGGGAGATTTATTATCCATGTTGCTGCTGTGGTATGATGATATCAGTATAGCTCACGGCTCACAAGCCCTCAATATCAGACGATTTTTATTTTAATGCCTAAAAATAAATATAAGTGCCTAATTCTAAGCTCCCAAGTTTGAAATTGTTAATCATTGTGTCCAACAAAGGGTTCAAAGTATAGTCTGACCGATGCGGCTGCCATGCTGCTTTTGGCTGCCCAACTTGAATGATCATTTACCACTGGGCCAACTAGAGGCAGTCTACAGCGAGTCCAGCATTGGACTTGGCCTTGAGGCTCTAGAGCCATAGCAGGACACCGTAACCAACCTGCCACCACAGTGCCACCACATCCCATTGTGTGCAGTACTTGTGAGAAAATTAGAGCTGAGCAAAGCTCACAAGCTGGGGAGATTCTGCTTTCTTGTGAACTTTTCTGGCATTTTGTGCAATTTTGTAATTCCTCACATTGAGAACTAATGGTCTTGTGGTTACAGCACTGGCTTGGGGCCCAGGAGAGCTGACTGATTTCCAGCTCTGTCTCTGGGACACCTTGAGCAGATAGGGTAATCCCCAGTGATTTCAGTAATGCTTTTGGGAATCTGGTCTTTTGTTCCTCTAAGATTCAGTCCCCCATTTGCAAAGCATTCAGGTCTTCTAGGGATACAGCCTTATAAACAAATACACAATCAAAGGGCACCTGGACTTTTTAGCAGCAAACCCCCTATTTCAATGTTTTCTATGCAAAACCAGTATTTACTGTAAAAATCAGCTTATTCCTGCCCATTTTCCTTTCTCAGTGGTACACATAAAATTTGTGAAGCAGGGCAAGTTTGTCCTACAAACTCAGCCTGTGACAAAATGTGGAAAATCCTGACTTTCTAGTAGGTTAGCTTCTGTCTGCCTGGAACAGCATATTCAGGAGTCTCCTCAAACAGGACTATCTGGATTATTTGTTCTGTTCTGTATTTCCACATTTCCAAAGGATGTCTGCACAAAACCATCCACTACCTTTGGAGCCATGTTGATTTCATGCTGCTACTTTGCCAGTTCTATTTGAAAACCATTACTATCACAGACCCTAGTTTTCCAAGTTTTGCTTAAGTTAGTAAGTACTCATACAAGACATCTCAGTGGTATGTCCTTAGGTGACACAGGTCAGCCTGAGAGAAATAAGCAATGAAGATTCAGTCCCAGGGAGAGGACACCAGCAATATGCGTGCACTCTGTGTTGCTTCTCACTGTCATAGATTTTTGCGAATTAGGAAAGATGCCACAATCACAAAGATGCCATAATCACCACACCATCTAGCTGTATGAATATAAAAGGCTAGATTCTGAGTTCAATGATTGTAGGTAAGTCTGGCTAATTATACCAATAGCAGTGGAGTCCTTCCTAGTATTACCTGGGTACACTTGAAAACAGAATCTGATCCAGAGAATGCTAGGCCTAGTTTCAGACTCATTGAATGCTTTCACTGACTGCAGAGGGCATTGGGTTGGTACAAAGTCTACCCTTATGGGGGTCAGGCTTCAGAATTGCTGATGCTAAGCAACACTGCAATAAAACTTTGATGAAGCAGCTTAGGCTTATGAAAGCTCCTGCTATACATCTCTGATTTAGTCAGTCTGTAAGGTGCAAAAAACAGTAATAATAATACACAATTCTTCTAAACATCTGGGAAAATGATTTACAAACTTTTGACTGTGTCCCTCAATACACATGTTGCGTGTGGAGCTCCTGGATCCTGCCCTCCACCGTACTGCCAGACGAATTTGTTCTGGTGCTTAGCTGCAGACAGCTCTGAGGTGGATTGCAGAAACATCTTAGCAACTCACAGCAACACTAGTTTTAAAACAGGAAGTGAAGAAGGCTGTACGAGCAATTGTGGTCCAAGTGCCTGGGGATTGGAAATTAGCTAATGCGGTCCACATTTATAAGAAAGGGAGAAAGGAGGACCAGGAAACTATAGGCCCATAAGCCTCACATTGGCCTCGGGGAAAATCCTTGAAATAATTATCAAGGATCACATCTGTGAGGGGCCAGCAGGGGAGATCGTGCCCAGGGGAAATCAACATGGGCTCATCAAAGGCAGGTCCTGCCAGCCCAACCTGATGGCCTTTTATGACCAGATAACTAAATCCCTGGATGATGGTGCCACCATGGACATAGTCTTCCTGGACTTTAAGAAGACCTTTGACACTGTCTCTCACCCCATTCTCATTAATAAATTGAGCAACTGTACAATTGATGCCTACACAGTTGGATTCATAGATGTTAGGGTCAGAAGGGACATCAATAGATCACCGAGTCTGACCCCCTGCATAGGCAGGAAAGAGTGCTGGGTCTAGATGACCCCAGCTAGATGCCTATCCAACCCCCTCTTGAAGACCCCCAGGGTAGAGGAGAGCTCCACCTCCCTCTGGAGCCCATTCCAGACCTTGGCCACTCTAACTGTGAAGAAGTTCTTCCTAATATCTAGTCTAAGTCTGCTCTCTGCTAGCTTGTGACCATTATTTCTTGTAACCCCCAGGGGTGCCTTGGTGAATAAAACCTCACCAATTCCCTTCTGTGCCCCCGTGATGAACTTATAGGCAGCCACAAGGTCG
>JAGPOW010002742.1:35548685-35564527 GCA_030014935.1 Caiman crocodilus
ACACACACACACACACACACACACACACACACACACACTATAAAATATAAATAATGTATATCAGGGGTGTCAAACTCTTCCAACCCTGGGGGAGGAGTGGTGCAGTACTGGTCCACAAGCTGGACTGGACCCACAGACCAGCCCTGCATGCTGGATCTAGCATGTGTGCTGGAGTAGGCACCACACACAGCACAGACCCAAAGCATGCAGCACATGCAGCACAGTCCTGAAAATATGTGGGATATGCACTGGAGTGGGTATGCCATCAAGTACACCCCTCACGCTACCTGTGGGTCAACTTGGAAACCTATGGGCAGCACCAGGACCCAAACAATAGGACTCCCTGTGCTAGATCTGTCCCACAGGCCAAATCTTTGATTCCCATGATGTATTTTATGTATCATTGACATATGTTTTATGTATTCTGTTAATATATAATACACATATATGTATTATTATGTATGCAAAATATACATAATATATTATTTATTCTAATAGTATTACAGTATTATATCATACAATGGAATAATGTTTATCAATTTGGAGAAAGACACCTCTCTAAATTTACCTGGTTGTCCATATAATAATTGAAACAAATTAAAAAACTCATAAATGCTGGGAGCGAAAGTTTCAGATCCACTTGGGCAGCTCCTGTCCTATATGCAGCTGTGACCTTCAAATACCATGGAGTAACTGAGGTTTCCACAAAGTTTCTTTTTTTAACTCTGTTTGCATAAAGCTTTCAGCATTTCAAAGCTTTTGGCCTGAAATTTTCCATATTTGGGACCTGATCTTCATTAAAATAGCTCTATTAGTCACTTTGCCAACTGACCAGTATAGAAGATATAACTGGGATCTATTTCTTAAAATTTTAAGACATTTTAAATTTCTTTAAAACCAGGCATGGGAGTTGCTTCATGGACACAGCATGCCTAAGAACCAGAGAATTTGGGAGATTTTTTTGCCCGACAAGGTTTTGTGGCTTCTATTTGATTATGATCAGACCATGATGAAGTGCCTGATCATGACTGGGGAAAAACATCGGTTTGTAGCCCTGTTAACCAATTTGGAGATCAGGAGCATAGTTGCTTTCCATTTGGACTGTTATTAGAGGAAAGTTGTTGACTCCAGCAGTTCTGGAAAGTAGGGCATAACAATAGGGTGAGAAAAAAGACTTCCTTTTACGCCCATCTTCCAAAGACCTGCCTAGCCTACCGGTCTCTAGGGCAGTCAGGTTGAATGCATGGTGTCACTCTGCTTACCCCAGTGAATACTTGCATGCTGCACATGTTGTTGGCATGTGTCACAATCAGAGTGAGCTCTTCAAAACCACGCATCGGATTTCAAGCAATCCTGGAGCTGGCTTAAAAATCATGAGATAACCCAGCCCTCTACACTGTGAGATGTTATTCTTTGCTTTCTGGTTTCTAAGTTACTCTCAGGTTATGTTTCCAAGTTTTCCTCTCCACACATAACTACTGGAGGCACACTTCTTTTTAAATGAAAACTGAAATTCTCACATAATCACAAGACCCCATATGCTGGGATTTTAGGATAACACCAGGGAGCACAAGATTTGAAAGACTTAGCCACCCTCACCATATTGGGCACCAAGTATACAGATGACTTCTCTCCTCCTGCCAGTCCCTATTGCGGTGAATGTTGGAGGACCTTGAGAGAGAACAGAGAACTCATATGGTATAACAGGAAGAGGGTGCTTCTGGGGAGGGATCTGTTCCACACTGAGCTCTGGAACTCACTTCCCATTTTAACCTGCCCAGGATGGATTTATTGGACTTCAGTGAAATTTTTGTAGCTCAGCTTCTTCCATGGATTTCTCTGAGGGCAAAGGATGGGGGGAGCAGGCTAAGCATATTAGTTTCTTGTTTTGCTGTGGTCCAGCTAGAGAGAAATTGCTTTCAGTGACCTCTGACTGTTTTGCCCTGCAGTAGTACTTTGTTCTGGGAAGTTTCCTGTGCAACATTTTGCATGTTGTACAAGTGCCTGGGGCTCACTTTGGAAACAGCCACAGAAAAAAAATAGTCCTTGTTCTAGTTGTCAGGAGAATGTGCATGTACAGATCTTCATAATGCAAGCAACGTACTCTCCGCCTCTGAGATCAGATGTGAACAAACAGGTTGAGCCAGGTCTTTAGGGTGTTCCCTGGCAGGATTTATAGAAGAGGAAGACTCATATTTGCAGTGCAGTGGAGCCAATTAGATCCTGCCTTATCTAGAGGGGGAAAAACTTCCAGAGAGAAGTCAGGTTATTCTTTCTTCTTTTCTTGTGGTGAGTTTTCAAGATTTATTTTCTCTCTCTCTCCTTTTCTTGATCAAATAGTCTCAACTCCTTTAACTGTGAAAGATCTAATAGGTGCAATTTGCTTTCTTACCAGGAAAAGAAATCACTGCCTAGAAAACCATGGCATGGTGGAAGGGCTGGGTAAGTAGAAGAAATGCTGAAGTGAGATGCTTTCTAGATGTTATTTTGGAGGCATAATGAATCGTACACATATGATGTATAGGTGCAAAAAGCAGAACCCTGTTTTCCTTCCTGTGCCCAAATAGCAATTATCCAGCTGTATAACTGTCATTTCTGGCACTTACATGCAGTTTGTGTAAGTATCCACCTGGCTCTGGAGCATGCACATCAGGCTACATGCCGGCCAGGCAGGTAGGTGCCACCATAGGCATGTATGTTTCGTGAGCATAACCCATGATATTGTATTTAGCAAAAGCCAGGAGCCTCCTATCTTTTAATCTGGTACTTAAGTGGTCAGAGCACTTGTCCAGGAAGCAAGAAGACATGGATCTGGGATACCCTTCATCCATGTCCCTAATGTCCCAGCACAGTGCTATTGCCACCAGACTATAAGTTCAGTATTATCCAGCAGTCCCTTGAAGCTGGATCCCTGCAAGGAGAAGGACAGGCAAGAGGAAGAGAGCAAGCTAGATGGTATATAGGATGGCTGTTGCTTTGGAAGGGGGTGGGCCCTGGGTTCTAGCTTTGACCCTCACTCCCACTGGGGTAGAAACGTCCCTGTTCTCTCTATTCATTTTAGTCTATATTAAATGCAAATGAATACTGAATGCAAGATGCAGTATCTTAGCTTCCCTAATGACATGGCTATGGGATGAGAACACAGGAGGACCTTCCATCCTTGTCCTCCTGTTTTTGCTAGGCCATAATTTTGAGTCTTATTCTCAGATGTGTGCATACAGAGATGGGCACCTGCCTGACCAGAGTATGCTCTGTAGCTGTGCAGATGCTCACAGGTCCACACGGTACATGGAACAGGGTCACAAACTCTGTAAGTGCCAAAACTGGTATTTGCATGTATAAAGTGAAATAGTATTCTATCCAAATAATACACTACTTCTACCTGCAAGTTGACCGTACCTAATGCAGGATCATCTGATATCAAGGAGAGAAAGCGAGATCTACCAGCACTTTAAGAGTTCTAAATGTTGAATTTTATTGATAACTTTGCTAGTTTTAAGAAAAAGATTAGCACTTTTGCAGTTATTTGCTTGTGGGCAGAGTTCAGGTATATATGTTATATACTGATGTGGGGAGGCGGGTAAGCTGTGGTAATGTGTTCTGCGTTAAGAACTGAAAGCTGTGAACTCCTTGGTCATTCTTCTCTCTTGTGGCCTGGAATTCCATAGCCTAAGTCCAGCTCCTATGAGAACTCTATTGCCCACTCTTAAAAACCACCAGATGGATAAGCAGGATGATTGTTTCAGTGGTGGTGATAGGTTATGCTCTTAGAAAGATATGTAGTCTCAAGTAGTTATGTCTGTTACCATGGTGGGTTTGTAATACTGGTTCTGAGATCCAGAGCTGGACTCCAAGTCCTATAAGAATCACAATGCTGCTTTAAAGTCCAGGTGATTTTGAAGAAGTATGTTCTAAATCTGGCTCAATGATTATGTTTTTCTATGAGGGAGATCCAACATATACTTAACGGTCAAAGTGTATTTTACAGGACAATGACTTTGGGGCGAAGTCTTGACTCTGTTGAAGCTAGTGGCAAAATTCCCTTTGACTTCTTTGTGGTTAGTGTTTCACCCTGACTTTATCTCCAACTCTTTGCAAATCTATACCTGATACTAGTATACTGTATAGGAGTGCCTCTAAGATAGGATCCTTCCCCTTGCACACCCCTCACCTCACCAGCACCAGGGTTATTAGAGACACTGTCAGTATTTCCCTGTAGTTCAGAGACAGAGCGATGCAGGGCAGAATCTGGAAACCAGCAAAGATGAAGAAAGAGTAAGAGACTACTTCCAAAGGGCAAAACATGTCTGTTTCACAGCTGTGACTGTTATGGATACAGTTGGTCAGTAAATGGAGAAAAGTTCCTGAAAAATATTTAAAGTTATTTCCATTTTTTGAGGGTCCCAAATGGAATATTTTTCAGCTTTTCAAATAGTATATTTTTTAATCTCTGTTTTCCCTTGTGCTTATCTTTCTCCTCCCATTTCTTCCCAGGAATATTTTTGAAATTGCAATAGTTTAGACATTTGTTCTTCCTCTTTCTTCCTCCCTCTTTTTTGAAAAAAAAACACCTGGATGCTCACCTTGCTGGGGTCAACTGACCCCAGCAGTCTTTCCTGCTCAAGCACAGGGGAGCTGGACCTGATGATCTCGAAAGGTCTCTTCCAGCCCCTAACATCTATGAATATCTAGTGAAAAGGAACACTAGCCCATGAAAACTTTGACAAATTGCTAGTTTCTGGTAGAAAATGTTTTGGCTGGAAAAAGGTTTATTTCTCTATTGCCGAATCAGAAGCCTTCATTATCATCTACTTCGGTGTGCATAGATCCCTCTGCCTGCCTCTTTTGTGCTCATCTCCATTATAGTACTTATATGATGTGTATGTTCATTCAAGTTAGTTAGTGCCCAGTTTCCTTGGATTAATCAGAGCCAGATTCCAGTCCTAACCTGACAGGACCACACCTGTCCCACTCCCTTTGGCAGGACAGTCATAAAACACAAGAAGAGGGACTGTGAAGCATGAGTCATGTCTGGCTCATTCTAGCCAGATCAGACTGTAATCAGTAGTGGCAAATCTCTTTCTCAGAAATGGTCAGGTAAATGAGTTTCTACTGCCACCAGGCCCAAATATAAATTAAATCTCACCTCTGCATTTCCCAAACTCTCCAAACTTGAAGTCACTGTGTACTGACCTAGAGCACTCCTCAAAAGTCTTCACCTTGGACAGGCTACTCCACAATTCCAAAGGATCAAAGCTTTAGCCAGCACTAAGGTATCTCACACTTGCTACCTATCTCCTAGGGCTGTATAAATTTTCACCAGTCATTTTGTTTGAACACTATTTCAACTCATTTTGAGCTTGAAACAGTAAAATCAAAATGAAATGAAGGACTTCAAAACAGTCTCAAAACAAAATGAGGCAAGTCGGGCTGGGGTTGGGAACTCAGCCCAGCTGGGCTGACTTCCTTTCCCCACCCTGATCTAGTGCTGGGGAGGGGAACTGTGCAATTGGGCTTGGTTTTCTTCCCCGGTCCCAGGCAGCAGCAGCAGCTTCCCTCCCTCATCTGGCAGGCAGATCAGGGGCTCTCAGTCCCAGGAGGACTGGCACAGCCCCAGCAGTCCTCCTGGGGGTGGGCCCCGATCTGCCTGCCAGACGAGAGAGGCTGTTTTGAGCTTCCCCGTTATAGCCAATGGGCGAAGTGTTGAAACAGCCTCACTGTTTCAACGAAGCGAAATGGAAGAGCTGTTTCAACTTGAAATGAAATTCAAAACAAAATGCTGTTCTGTCCAAACCTTGAAATTCAAGTCGAAATGGAACGGTGCCATTTCACACAGCCTACTATCTTCAACCTTGCCCTCTCTGCTAGTAGCAAGGAGGGCAGGGCATTAGGTGTCTATTATGGCGGTAGACAACAGTAGGGTGACCCTCCAAGGGCTAGATGTGGCAACTCAATTGCCAGACTGAACCAGAGGGAACAACACCACTGCATCCAGGTTGCTTCAAGGTCAGGTCTTGAGAATGGCAGGATCTTTACAATTCAGGTAATGGAGAAGAGGGAGCAAAGAGGCAAGAAGGGGCAGTGTAGTCAGGGCAACAGGTAATGAAGATTTTTTAGCAGCTGACTTAAGGTGGTTACAAGGAGACACAGTTATAAAAATGTAGGGATTGGACCCTTGCTAGCAACCTAAAAGGAACCAAGTTTCAAAACCATGCAGACAACTCTCACTATTCCAGGGGACTCATTTCTGACCCTGTTTGTCAAACAGAGGCAGACACAGGAGCACTGAAAAGACAGTATAGACACATATTTTACTTAATTGCTTCTGTCCAGGTTGCTGGGGTATCATATCAGTTGTTTTCAGGCAGATGTAGTCAGATGGAAGACACTGTCACAGATAACAAGGCTAGAAAGGTTCATTAAGTTCATCCAATCTGACCTCCTGCAGAGTACAGGCCAGGGAATCTGTTGTGATATTTTCTGCTTGAGTACAAACCTATCCTGCTTTTGCCATCTTTTCAACGGAGGACTCTGCATCTCCTTTCCTCAAGGTTTATCAGACAGTCTGAGTTCTTCAAGTTCAGTACCTAGGTATGGGGTTGGGGAGAAAGAAGTGAAGGGCAAAAAGCAGTGGCACTCATCCCCTGGGCTGCAGAATTGAACGGGCTGTGACCAGGATCCTGGATCCACCCATTAGGACTTGGCTTGGGACTCACTGGTCTTATTTCATATTGTACATGACATGACTGTTAATTTCATACTTCACAAGGAAAGGTTTGTGACATTGCAGACAGAGTATTTGGGAAGCCAGATTCCATTTTCAGCTCTGGAGGACCTTAAGTATGCCTTGTTTCTTTCTTGTGCCTTAGTTCCTACATTTGTTAAATGGAGAATATGCAACTAATATTATGTAGAGAGGTCAGAGATCTAGCAGTGCAAAGCTAAGAGTTATGAAGATCTTTTTATTTCAGCATGATGAAGACGGCAGCTCAGTGAAAGGCAGCCTGCAGTTTGACCCTGCCCCTGATGCCCAAGCTCTGTACGAAGCCATGAAAGGATGTGGTGAGTCAACTTTTTTTATTACCAACATATTTAAATCCTCCCGCACAAAGATTATAGAGTTAGTGCAGTTTAAAGCCCTTCTTTGAAAAATTCACAGCTGCTGATGCCATCACTTGCTATGGGATTCAAATCAGACATATTCCAAAACATGCCCAAACATTTTCATAGTCACAGCAGAGAGTCTGGGAAGGCTAGATGAGTAATAGTGGCAGGGTCTGGACAAGTCTTAGCCTATTCTACTGAAACCTGTATTTATGTTTTTTATTGTTCTTACCAGGGACCAATGAGCAAGTTATAATCGACATCCTCACCAACAGAACCAATGCACAGCGTCAACAGATTGCCAAATCATTCAAAGCACACTTTGGAAAGGTTATTCAAAAATGACATGCTTTTCGTGTGTGTGTGTGTGAGAGAGAGAGAGAGAGAGCACATGCGTGTGTGAGCAAGTGCCCTGTTTTCTCCTGGATAAATTGTTGGATTTTAACTGTTTGTATCACCCAGTAGGATTTTTTTTTCCCAGGAATCGTTTCCCATTCAGAAATGTGAGGTCAGCTCTGGAGTGGAGAAAATAGTGCATGATTTGGACAGAGAGGGGAAGTAGTGAATGGTATCAATCAAGAGCAGCTCTCTGGGGAAAACAAAATTCAGCAGTTGACAAGATGGCAGCAACATAAGATCCCAAAAAAGAGATAAATAGGGAAGGAATCGGGTCATCGGCAGAGTGATTTACACAGCAAGAGTTACACTAAAATGAGAGCAAGGGTCTGAAAACAAGGGCACTTGTACACATGAGGGGGGTTTAATCTCCTAAACTGAAACAGTGGATTTTTAATTGTGAAGATTAAAAACCCACTGCTTCAATTTAAGGGCTTTCGTCACTGTTAGGACAAGGGGCCCGATCCTTTTTTTTTGTTCTTTTTTTTCTCTGCAGGCCTGCCTGCTTCTCCTGCAGCTGGGGGGCAAGCTGCCGGCAGGCCGAACAGCCCCTGAACTGTGGGACCCTCCGGTCCTTCCCTCTGCAGTGGCAGCACCCCCCAGGGCTGCCTGCTTGGGCTGCTAGTGGTCTGGGGGCTGCCCCAGCTCAGGGCAGAGAACAGCTGGATTGGCTTGGGTGCTGCCTCACTGGGTGCTGCCCACTAGCAGCCTGCCCAGGCAGCCCTGGGGGGCACTGCCACTGTGAAGGGAAGGACTGGAGCCTCCCACAGCTCAGGGCCCACTGGCAGCTTGCCCCCCAGCTGCAGTCAGGCTCCATGGAAAAAGAAAAGGATCAATCTTTTTTTTTTTTTTCTGGTGGATCCTGCCTGCACAAGCTGCCAGCAAGCTGAGTAGCCCTGAGCTTTGGGTTGCTCCTTCCCTCCACTGCAGCAGCGCTCCCCAGAGCTGCCCGGGCAGGCTGCTGGTGGGTGGGTGCTGCTGCAGCTCAGAGGAATCACCTGGCTGGATCCAACTCTTCCCCAAGCCTTCCCAGGGAACAGCACCCCATGCACTATCCCAACCACCTTTCCGCCACCTTGGACCATGCAGAAATGGGCTGAATTGCCCCTGGGGCAACACAGGGAAGCAGCAGGAGGGTGGCTGCGTATACTGGTGGCCAGAAAAGGTAGCAGGGACAGTGCACAGAGTGCTAAAAGCCCAGGCAGGCTTGGGGAAACTTGGGTTGGCAGGCTTCCAGCGTGCCACGCACCATCCCTGCTGCCATCTCTGGCCACCAGCACAGCCAGCCGCCTTCCTGCCACTTCGCCACGCTGCCCCAGGAGCAAGCCAGCTCATTCCTGGGTGGCCCTAGGCAGCAGAAAGGTGGCAGGGACAATGCACGTGGCACCGGAAGCCCCGGCGGGCATGGAGAAGTGGGATCCAGAGTGTGGTGTATGGAACGTGCCTGGAAGGGGCCTGCAGTGCGACAGTCCAGTCTTTCCCCCAGCTGCCCTGTGGGTCCGGTTTGTGGTGATGGGCTGCTGTTCTCCCGAAAACCTGTGAGTGTGTGTATTCCTGAATCCTTCTTCCCAGTGAAGATAAAGCTGTTTATCATCCCACTGGTCTCTGCTGAATGCTGACTCAAACCCCAGGGGCATGGAGGTCTGAGTAAGTACCGCATCCCTGGGACCCAGTGGCATAGAGTAAACATTATATGGTGTCAGAAGTGACCTGTCTCTTAGTGGAGTCACCAGCAGCCTGATTAAGAGGGTTACAGCTTTCACCTGGAACTAAAATGAAATGTAATGAAATAATGGAGCATTTCAAACCTCTACCAGCACTGTCCTTCACTGGAAATCTTGGGGAGAATTGGAGGAGATGGGAACAGAAGCTGTGATTATACCTTGCAGTCACAAAAAGGCTGAGGAAGAGGCAGAGGATTATAAAATTGCAGTCATGCTTCACTACATTGCGGATAAAGCCCTAGAAATGTGCATGCAACAACATGCAAGGGGTCTTTCCAGACCCTAGTAATGAAACCCCTACAGAGGTGGATGCAGCATTAAAGAGCTACTGTGAACCCAGAAAAAACCCTATTTTTGAAAGGTGTCAGTTCTGGCAACTTAGATAAAATGAGGCTGCAGGCATAAATGATTGTTACAGAGCTCAGAAGTAGAGCACAGCATTGTGAATTTGGATCTGCTGAGGATGTTACATTGAGGGGAAAAAATTGTCTTCAGCATAACCGACTGCAGACTCAAGGAAAGGCTTCTGGAAGATCCCTCCTTCCCTCTCAAGCTGTGGCTATCTGCAGAGCAAAGGCTCTCACAAGTGCTCAGGCTGGTGTTATGCCTGCAAAAGCAAAGCTGCCATAGCACTTTGCAAAAGCAAAGCAAACCATCAATGACATTTGCTCTACAGGAGGGCCATCAAGCTGCAAATGGCAAAATGTGCAAACAGTGTAGAAGTACACATAAGCCTAGATCTTGCCCAGCTTTAGGAGAAACTTGTTACAAAAGCTTGGGAGTGAACCACTTTGCAAAAATGTGCAAATCAAAGGGAGGGGCTCCAAAGTCTGCAAAAGGAGTCAGTACCATACATATGGATGCAATATCTGCAAAGCAGCACTTACAGACCTTTGATAACCAAAATTCCTGGTATAGCAAAGTGATGATTGCTAGCTTGCCAGTTCATTTTAAGTTAGATACTGGAAAGGAAGCAAACACTATTTCAGTAGATGTAGCAAAGGCTTTGCAAGGAAAAGTAGGCAAGACTCAAATCCATGTTACATTAGTTACATTTGGCAAATTTGGTGCTAATGAATCCAATTTAACTTTTTACATAACCAACAATAGTGACCTACCATACTTGGTAGGGTGTCATGAACCACTTTTGACCTCATCAATAGAGTCCATGAAATGGCCCTGATAATACCTGCAACCAAGGCAGACCTTCTCAAACTATACTGGTCCATTTTCGAAGGGTTGGGCCAATTTCCCAGTACCCACCACAACTATGTTGCCCAGCGATACCAGCAGTGGTGCATGGGTGTAGAAAAATTCCCTATGCAACCTTAGGCAAATTGAAGACCCTCCTCGAAATGCTGGAAGCTGTAAGAGTCATTACAAAGATGACTGAGCCCACACCCTGGGTCAATAGCCTTGTGATAGTGCAACAGTAGGATGGTTCGCTACAGCTTTGCTTAGACCCACGAGACCTCAACAAGGCAGTATTGAGGTAGCCCTTTTCTATTCCCACTATAGGGGATGTGCAAAAGAGATTGTCAGGTAAAAAGCTGTTCACCATTCTTGATGAAGAGGATGGCTACTGACAAGTCAAATTGGAAAAGGGATTTGATGATCTACAAGGTCCCTCCCAACCCTACTTCTATGAATTTATGAAGCTATGAACCCCATGGGGATGGTTTCACCTCAGTCACCTGCCCTCTGGCCTTAAGTCGACTAGTGAAGTATTCCAGCAGAATGCTTTGGTGACATTCTGGGAATCCACATAATCTGGATGACATGCTTGTTGTGGCAGCTACCAAAGAGGAACATGATACTATCCTGAAACAAGTCCTGGAGACAGCGCGTCTGAAAGGAGCAAAGTTTAATAAGGACAAAATACTGTTTTTAGTCAACAATGTTGGGTATACAGGCCATAACTTTTCAGGAGATGGTGTCAAACCAGATGATGACAAAGTAGAAGCCATCAACAGGATGCCCTCTTTCACAGACAAAAAAGGCCTTCAGAGACTCCTCAGAGCCATTCAGTACTCGATGCAATATATCCCACATGTGTCCAGCCTGACAACCTTGCTGAGAGCGCTTCTCAGGAACAACGTTATCTGGCAATGGGGACATGAGCATCAGGAAGCCCTGGATAAGCTTGTGCAAACCATCATAACTGCTCCTATTCTCAGGTACTATTTAACCCAGCAGAGTAGCTGGAAATCCAAGCCGACGCATCCAAAGATGACCTAGGAGCATGTCTATTTTGGCAGAAGCAGCCAGTTGCATATGCTTTGAGTTCTCTAACACAATCTGACAGGAAAAAAGAAAGGATTGGGCCCCACATCGCTTCTGCCTTCAGCCTGCCTCTGCCATGGCTGGGGAGCAAGCTACCCGATTAAATGCTGCAAAGTTACAAGTAGCTACATTGCTGCAAACTAAACTACATGGGGATGTGATTTCGTTTTCAATGTAACAAACTAATTTAAATTTCCAAAACCCCTGTATATGTAAAGTGTGACGCAATTAAACTGGAAAAATGGGCAATTTTCATCACATGTACAAGTGCCCCAAATGTTAAGCTGACCATGGGCCTGCCTGCACCATTTTTAAGCACACATTACACTTCAAGCATCCGAGTAGTCTCACACCTCACTTATCAATTCTGTTTGCAGTTATGCTAAGTTTCGACCTTAATGCTTCAGTTTCCCATCTGTAGTACAGAGATGACAGTAATTTACCCGTTGGTCCCAGAAGATTGTGAACATTAATTTATTAGTATTCATGATCCACCCAGATACTAAAAATACCTTCATAGATCCCACTTTCATCTTAGTCTCTAAACCAGCCTCTGGCTGCCTTTATAGTAACCTAGCCAGTTAAACATTACTGACTGGCTTCACCCCTGTTGATCAGGTGGTAGGATTACATGTGGGGACTGGGAGTAGTGATAGGAAGTGCATTTTTCCCTAACTGTATGTTGCCCATTTAACAGGACCTTATTGAAACCTTAAAGTCTGAGCTGACCGGCAGGTTTGAGAGACTCATCATAGCTCTTATGTACCCCCCATCCAAATATGATGCCAAGGAACTGCATGATGCTATGAAGGTAAATGTATTGCAGGCTCTTTGTGAAGCAGCAAAATAAATCAGTTGCTGATTTTCTGTTATAGTTGCATTGATAACAAATGTTTTGTAATGTAATTAAATGACCTCATTGCATAGGATCACTTCTCAGCAGTCCTAGACACATATTACTGGTAGTTACATCTCCACTTAAAAACTTCCGGTCACCGAGGTTCTGAGACTGCTGTTCCAAGCTAAACCACTCTTGTAGATAGACGGCTCTAAAGAGATGGTCAAGGCCCTGTAAAATCAACCTGAGGCCAAAATTGTTCACTACTATGCATATGTATCTATGTTGGACCAAACTAGTTTTTGAGTGGCTCTTGGTTTCATAATGGTCCTTTCTCTCAGTTCAGCACATGATCCAATCTTATTATGGTTCTAAAATGAAACTGTTTTTTAAAGCTAGATGTAACTTCATGGCTAAATGTTTTCTCATGCTTCTTCCCTTCCTTGTCTATTTAAAGGGTATAGGAACAAGTGAAGGGGTCATCATAGAGATATTGGCATCTCGGACAAAAGAGCAAATCAACAATATAATCAAAGCCTACAAAGAAGGTAAGTCAGCTTAAACTGAAGTATTGCATGACTGTCAGCATGCTCAGCAGCGCGGGGATTAGCTTCTAGTGCTGGGAGCAGGATTTTCAACAGCACTCAGCATTTGTCTACCTGTGTGCTCATTGGAAAACTGACAGGTGCTGGGCCCATTTGAAAATCATGCTCTAAATCAGTGACGACGCATATGGGGTACAGGGGTGCACGTGCATCCCCTGAGAGTGCTGGTGCACCCCCTGACCGGCCATGCTCCCTGCTTAAGTGATGGGTCAGGGGCAGGTGGGAGCACCAGTGCCCCCTCTGCAAGCGCTGGTTGGGGCATGGGAGCGCTGGATGTAGTGCCACGGCTGCTTCCGCGAGCACCACTGCTGCTTCCCTGTTGGTGAGTTTTGCTGTGGAGGGACTCCCCCCCAGGCTGGTGTGATTGGCTGGTTGTTGACTAAGGTGGCACCAGTCGCCCATGCTCTAAATGTTTCCTTCATAATAGGTAAACCTGAAAGACATACGTGTTTGGGTTCAGGTGGATAGCAAGTCATCTGAATAAATCTTTATTCTTGTTGGGAGAGTTTGATTTGTTTATACTCAAATGTGCCCCAGATGGGAATCTGTCCAATATATGTCCATGCATGTCCTTTGATTCCTTCATAGATTCAGGATCACAGCTGACCTTGAGAGAGGATTTAAGAAACTAAGAGCGCGTAGACACATGATGCTACATCACCATAGCAATGCACTATAATGACTTAGTGTCCATGGGCGTCTACCTATGACCAGCAGCTACTTCACTGTAGCAGCGCACTCCCCAGTTATGGCGTGCTGCTACGGTGAAGTAGCTGCTAAAATAACCGTGCACTGCACGTACAGCACAGTATGGGTGGTTACTGTGCTGTGCTTTAATACTTCTACAAGGAACTACTAAAGCACAGCACAGTAACAACATTGCCACAGGGCAACATGTAGGTGTGCCCTGTGATCCCAGTTCAACTAGGCACATGTTTGACTTTAAGTAACTGATTGGCCCTTGAATTAGTGGAGCTAGTCGCATGTTCAGTCCAGGTACCAAGTGAAGTAACTTAAGTCCTTTCTGAGCTATACAGAGCTGTGTGTTGCCCATGTGTCCAAGCTACCTTCTTCCTATCTGCTGTGTACACATTTGTTTATAGATGACATCCCAAACATTTCTTGTAGCTGTCACCTAACACTTGCAACTTTCCTTGGCACTCTCTTGTAGAATACGACTCTGACCTGGAAGAGGACATCAAATCAGACACAAGTGGCTACCTTGAGCAGATATTAGTGTGCCTTCTTCAGGTAATGTTAGGGCCAAAAAATGAGAACCAGAGATCTTTAATGACTCTTTTTCTGACAGAGTACAGCGGTGAACTAGATTCAAAAAAGGAATTAGAGCAGTGATTCTCAACCCGGGTGCCACATGCCCCTAAGATGGTGTGAATTTCCTGTAAGGGTGCTACATAATAATACCACTGTTAGGTGCTGAAACACTTACACATGATTCACAAGATAGTCTCAGAGGGCACCTATACATGTACATCAAGGATGCTTCGATGCACTGTAATTACAGCACGTCAGAGCAGACTTGATTAATTGAGTATGCTGGAGCCTGGTAATTACCACACTCCAGCAGACTTCAGCCTCTGGTATGGTGCCAGAGGACTGGAAAAGGGCCAATGTGGTTCCCAGTTCCAAAAAAAAGGAGGAAGGAAGACCCAGGAAACTACAGGCCAGTTAGTCTTACCTCAATCCTGGGTAAGCTTTTTGAGAGAATTATCCTGGTACATGTCCACAAGGGGCCAGCAGGGGATGTTACGCTTAGGGGCAACCAACATGGGTTCATTAGAGGCAGGTCCTGTCAGACCAACCTGGTGGCCTTCTATGACCAGGTCACAAAATCCTTAGATGCAGGCGTCGCAGTGGACATAGTCTTTCTGGACTTTAGGAAAGCCTTTGACATTATCTCTCATCCCATTCTCATTAAAAAACTAGGGGACTGTGGCATCAACACCTACACAGTCAAATGGGTCACTAACTGGCTGGAGGGTTGCACCCAGAGAATGGTGGTGGACAGGTCACTTTTGACCAGGAGGGATGTGGGCAGTGGGGTCTACCAGGGCTCGGTTCTCAGGCCTGCATTGTTCAAGATCTTCATCAGCAACTTGGACGAGGGGGTAAAAAGCACCCTGTTCAAATTCGCAGATGACACTAAGATGTGGGGGGAAGTGGGCACGCTAGAAGGAAGGAATAGGCTGCAATCAAACCTAGACAGGTTACGGGGTGGGCAGATGAGAACAGGATGGGTTTCAACACTGACAAGTGCAGGTACTGCACCTGAGGAGAAAGAACCAGCAGCAGACCTACAGGCTGGGGAACTCCCTTCTCGTCAGCACAGAGGCAGAAAAGGATTTTCATAGATTTCATAGACATTAGGGCTGGAAAGGATCTCGGAAGATCATTGAGTCCAACCCCCTGCCCCAGGGACAGGAAGTCAGCTGGGGTCATAGGATCCCAGCAAGATAAGCATCCAGTTTTATCTTGAAGGTATTCAATGAAGGCACTTGAACCACCTCCGGTGGCAGGCTGTTCCAGACCTTGGGGGCTTGGACAGTAGAGAAATTCTTCTTTATATCCAGCCTGAAACGGTCTTGTAGTAGTTTATGACCATTCAACCTAGTCATCATCCCTTGGGGTGCTCTGGTAAACAAACATTCCCCCAGATACTGGTGGTCAACCCTGATAGACTTGTAGGTGGCCATCAGATCACACCTGAGCCTGCACTTTTTCAGGCTAAAGAGCCCCAGGGCTCTCAGCCTATCACTGTAGGGTCTGCTTCCCTGTCCTCTGATCATGTGCATGGCTCTTCTCTGGACTTTCTCAAGCTTTGTCACATCCTTTTTGAATTGTGGAGCCCAAAACTGGACACAGTACTCCAGCTGC
>JAGPOW010002742.1:35580348-35603282 GCA_030014935.1 Caiman crocodilus
GGGAATCTGTGCTCCAAATGCTAATCAACCCACATTTACACACACCCAGCTCAGCATTTATCAGACCAGTTCTAATCTGGATTTACAAAGGACTCCCCCCCACCAACACCTCTAAGTTTAATAGACATGTCAAGCCATACATTCCCCAGTTCCACTATGGGAGGCCTATTTAAACTTGATTGACTAAAACTTGGTTGCTGGGTTAGGGAATGCTGAGGCAAAGAGACTGAGTCAGAGCGGGTATGGGCAACATTTGAACATTGGTAAAGGGGTTCATCACAGCATCCAGGCCGTTGGGGCCCTGACCACAAGTGTTGTCATACTTTTCCTGGGATGACTGGTGGAAGTCCTCCCTGCCAAAGGTTATGAACACTCCAGTAATTGCTTTAAGTCTGTTAAAAGACTATAGTAAGATGTGGAAAAGTCATGCTAAGCTGAAGCTTGTTCACAACAAGTAAAAATCCCAAACCCTGAGCTATCTATTGTTTCTGAAGAAACCATGAGATATCCCATCAGTATATTGCTATCCATAGGAATTTCAAGCTGGCTCCTAAGTGTCTGGTTACTCTCTAACTTTATGTTTTTCCTGATTATCAATCAGCTTCTTGAAATGTTCCAAACAAGATAACCCCTTGTTAATAGAAAAGCCAATGATTTACACTATTGAAAATGCTTTGAAGAAGCTGAACTGAGGGTATAAAAATCTGTAAAAAAAGCAGCAAAGTGTATGTGTGCTTCAAAAGCAGAAATGCCTCTCTCACACTATCTGCTGTTCTTCTTGAGAGGCTGGAAGAAACAGATCATCTCCCTTCAAGGACTGTGCAAAGAACTTTACCTGTCAGCATTGAAACCCGAGTGCCTTGGACTGGTGAGATCCCAGCTCTCCCTCTCTCTCTTTTCTCTCTAGGCAAAAATTTATGAAACTGAGTTGTATTAGTTAAGCTTGAGCTAAGTTTCCCCAAATACTTAGTAAAACCAGGGTAGTACTGTAATTGTTTGTGTTTGTTTTTCTTTTGCATGTCTATTACTACTAGTACCATTATAGATTTCATATACTTAGCAATAAATAACTTTTATAGTCAAACTGGTAGTAACTGGGTATATTTTCCCTTCTCTACTTCTTCCCCACTTGCTCTGCAGCAATGCTTCCTTTACCTAAGCTAAAGATCCCTGTGAAGCCCAAAAATACTGTGGGGTCTGCTCATCAAGAGGCTAAAGACTGGGACGTGCTGAGTTTGAAATACATAAGGGGATCAGCTTGTGCAGGCTGATTGACCCAGTTTGGCTCAGACGTGTCCTAATGAACTGAATGCTGACCCAGGAGGGTGTTAGCTGGACACCCAGCTGGATTCAGAAGTATTCTTTTTAACTGTGTGCTTGTGTCTGACTACTGTGTATTGTTGCTCTGATGAACTGATTCTTGGCAGATGAGGGTGTCAGCCTGTCCATGCTGATCAACCCGGCCGGGTCCAGTGTGTCACATTAATCTGTGTGTGTTTGTGTGCATGACTGATTTGGTGGCTGGAGGAACCCAGCCCCATGAAAACCGAGTCCTGCAAGATAGCTCCATTGCGGGTGAGGAATTGCAGCTCCCTATAGAAACACAAGTAACACAAGCAGCACAGTGATAGAATTACCAAGACCCTAGATGTGTACCCCTAATAAATGAGCACACCCTAAAGTAATGGGTAAATCTGGTAACACATGCTGGGCATGACAGTCAGGCTCCAGGCAGCTGCCAAGGAAGAAGAGGCAGAACAAAGATCCATTTTGGGGTGTCTACCTGGTATCTATCTCAGTCCCACCCACTTGTACCTTCCTCAGGACTTGGATCAGATCATCAAAAATCCCTTGCAGTCAAGGACAGTTGTCTTCCATGACTGTCTTATCTGTGGATCTGATGATGGCTGAGAAGGCCAATCTGGGATTGATAGACTTGGTTGCAACTTGGGCACGTGTGCAGGGTCAGTCACTCTTGATGTTATGAGAAGGGAGACAAACATGTTTTGCCACAATAAATATGTTTTCCTGTTCTGTGTACATGGACAGACACTTATTGTTCATAGTACAGAATTCAGGGCACTGTCTAGTTTGTGGGTGTGGGCTCTATTTGCCCACACAGGGAGGCAGTATTCTGCTGGTGCATAAACAAGAGCCAGTGTAGTTGTTCTCAAGATAGAGAAGTCAGCTTCCCATTTTGTTCAGGCTCATTTCTTAATGGCTGCTGCCCTTGAGGTTATTTTGTGCCTCAACTTCTCCAGGTAATGGTGGAAGGTTAGGATTCTGTCTAGAGTGACACCCAGATAGGTTGGTATCTTCTCAAAGGATAACTCTTTTCCCTCCACAACAACTCTTAGCTTGGCATTTGTGGCATGATTGTTCAGGTGAAAAAGTGTTGAAGTGGTCTTCTTTATATTCAACTTCATTTACCACATCTTTAGCTAGGAAGCTATGAGTTCCATGCCATGATTCAATTTGGCCTCTAGTGATGATATGCTCTTACTGGCAGCAGCAAGTGCCATGTATTCTGCATGCATTTATTTGGTTGATGTGGTGCTTATGCAGTCTGCCATGTAGATGTTAAATAGGGTGGGAGCTAGGATGGAGCCTTGTGGTACTCCATCCCTGAGTCTCTTGTGACAACTTGTCTTTCCTCATGATGTTGTGGCAGGCTTGCCCATAACAGCCCAGTTTGCTGGCATAGAAAGGCTTTGAATGATCAATGGGGTGTAATGGCTGAAAAGGGCTTGCCCTGCCCCTACCCAGGGGTGAGGTAAAGATCTGGACCTGGGTGAAAATTGGACCTCCTTCACCTGGAGTGGTCCATTCTCAATCTGGGGGCAGAGTCCCCAGAGGGGATAAAAGGAACACATTGGCTTTGCATCAATGGACAGAGAAGAGAGCAAGTGAAAGAAAAGCTGGTGAGAGCTGGTTAACAGTGCACAGTCTGATGTCCTGAAGAGCACAAATACTTCTTTGCTGGACAGGAGCAGTGAATGGCCATGACCCACTGCCCCACTGCTGAGAAGCATGGCATTGGTGCACAGTTTGGTGCATGGGGAGTGGGGACCCTGGGAGCCCCTAGCAGTGACTTGGGTCTCCACTCCTTGGCACAGGGCCAGTGTCTTGGCGTAGGCAATGCTGTACAGAAGGCTGTGGAGAGAGCGAGCCCTGGTGTTGCTCAAGTCAGGCTGGACCTCCAACCCTTGGTACAAGGAGGAGCCAGTGGCTCACATGGCCCAAAGTGGGCCCACTCACAGGGAGCTCTAGATGATGGAGAGCCCCTGCAGAAAAAAGAGGCACTAGACTCCAGGAAGCAGGGACAACTCTGCCTGGAAATCATGACCTGGGGAGAGGAATCCCCACAGGGGAGGGCCCTGGAGGGTTGTAAAGGGGCCATGTGGACTATTCCCTTTGGATTGGGAAAGGTCTGGGAGCTTGGGATTTTTCTTTCTTCTTTTCCCCCTGGTATCTGGGGAGTGGTGCCCTGCTTCCAAAGCTGTCCGGGTTATTCTTTTGGGTATTGAGAGTATTTCACATCTAGCTTCCTGCACCTATATATCTTGTGAAAAGTATTTTATATTGTAAATATCTATATGTTATGGAATTTATGATTGTATGACTATTGAAGGTATTGAATTAATCCCTTTGGTTGCCTGTTGGTATCTTGATGGGTGTGTAGGGTTTGTATATATTCATATAAGTATTTTCTATATTGTATTTTTCCCCTGTTTTCACCCCTTTTCTTACCCTAATAAATTATATATAGTTAATTTACAGGTCATCTGGGCTTAACTCTGTAGGAGACGGAGGTGATTGCTGGGCCTCATCATCCCTCCACAGCACACCACCCTGATAATTCTCTGAAATGGAGAGGGAGTGCACCCCTGGGCACTACCTGGGTTACAATGTACTCAAGGAAAATGACTAATTCAAGATCATCTCCATGATGAAGTTAACCAGACTTCTGTCTGGTAGTGTGGTAAGTAGCTTATACTGAAGGCCTGGATGCCAGACCATGTCATAGCCTGCAGTTAGGTCAACTAGAACCACAAAACCTGACAGCTACTTTCACTGAAGAAGAGATTAAAACAGCACTGTCTCACATTAAAACAGGCAAAACTGCTGGCCCTGACCACATTTTTCTTGAACATCTCGCCAAACTCAGGCCTATAGCCCAAGACTGGCTATGCAGCTTTCAGTCAACATGCATGCATCATTGCAAGATACCAAAAATCTGGTGCAAGGCCAACATCATTGCAATACAGAAGCCAGGGAAAGACCCAACAGACCTAAAGAGCTACAGACCCATATCACTTCTATCAGTGGTCTATAAACTCCTAGAGCAACTAATGCTCAATAAAACATGAGCTTAGTTTTGAACCTGATGTTGCAATCTTTAAACCCATTTCCTGGGACATCTGAAGGCTGAATGTGCATGTTTTAGGCAATGTCGGATTTCTTGGTCAATGTCAGCCTTCTGCGAAATGATTTCCAAGGTCTGGGAAATACTCAGTGTTCTCCCAGCAGAGGCAGGAACAGCAAAGGAAAATCCAGGCTGAGATTAAACATATCAACAATGAAAACCAGAAGCACAATGAGGAGCAGCTGGAGCAGGAGAGACTGGTTGGGCAGCAGGTGCTGGAGTACCAGAAGCAAAAAATGGTATTGTCCAGGGGCAGAGGCAGGGGCAGGGGTAGGGGCAGAGATCTGCTGAGCCTGAGTTGGGGCTGGAATGATCCACTCTGGTCTCAGCATCTCTGGATCTAGAGGTGAGCACTAGAGAGTGCCCCACATGCTGACGGGTGCAGGCAGGCACACACCTCTTCAAGGAGCAGGGATTCTGCTTCAGGACCTTTGTCCAACATGGGAAGGATGTGGATTGTCCGGCCTGCCTTCTGCGGCTCTGTAAGACATTGGGGAGCACAAGCTGCTGTGGAGATGATGGGGCTTGATCAGATGTGTCTGTGGGAGGGGAGGCATAGCAGTTCCTGGCAGGAAGGTCATAGCCTTACACAGCCTGCACATAGGGAGGATAGTCATTGAACATGCATGGGGAATGGGCTGGCATCTGTTAGTGGCCCTGGTGTCTGCTCCAGAGTGCAGCAGGACCAGACTGAGAGGAAGCAGAAGCAGCTGGAGGAGAGGGCAGCCCAGCAGCTGAGGCACACAAAGAGGTGCAGCACCAGGTATGAGAGCAAAAGGCAGGAGCTCCAGTGCTAGGCCCTGGGTGAACAAAGAGTTGCAAAAGCCCTTTCTGATTCCTCGTGGCCTGCCAGGGAGTTGCTTATGATGGGGAGACTGGGTCCCAGGGAAGCTTCTGCTAAACAACCGCTGTCCTTGTTCATCTCCCACAGGAGGAGGCAAACAGCACAGGAAACCTTCTTTGGAGTCCACCCTGCAGCTGACCAGTGGTGACCAGGAGGACATCCAGGGTCTGGATCCTGCCACAGGAAGGTGTGTACAGAGACCAGGAACCCAGGGGCAGAAACCAGGTGAGTAGCTGTGAGGTAGATCTGTTATCATAAACTCTCTGACCTGCACAGGTTGTAGTCCCTGCCCAGCCCTCCCCTGACCTGTTTGAATAGCCTGAAATCATTGCATCAAAGGGCAGAGGGATCCCAGCATTGTCAGAAACCCTGAGAAGCCAGGCAAGGACTCCTGCAATTGCAGCATCTGGGCATAGCCAAACACTCAAGGCTTCTGGGAGTCCATATTGGGTGTTTTCTAAGTGGGGAAACTGAGGCAGGGACTGTGGGAAGTACTTTCCCAAAGCCACCCAGAGAATGAATGGAGAGCCAGGGATGGAGCCTTGGAGCTTCCCCCTAGCCCTGTGCTTGGAGCAAATGGCCTCGTACCAGTAGGTACCCTCCTATGGGGAGGTAGTGAAGTGGTAGGCCTGGGTGAGTGCTACTGTGGTGTATAAAGGCATTTGTCTATCTGGTGGGTTTTATATATGTGCGAGTGCAGGGTTGGGAATGTGGCCTGCATTTGTGCCCTGGGTATGAGTATGTGTGTGCAGGTGTGTTTTTCAGTGTGTGTGCACTGGTGCAAAGTGCATGCATATGCATATGCTGGTGGTAGTGAATTGCTTGTGAGCCTGTGGATGTGGCCAATGTGTGTGTGCACATGCAAGTTCATTGGAGACAGGCCTATGTGTGTGTGTGTGAGGGATGATGTAGTACAGCCAGAGCATCTCTGGGGCCGTATCCCAGGAGGCTGCTGTCTGCTCTCCCCACTTACACCTCCTTTACCCTCTCCTCCATCCCACAAAATTTCTAGCTGGGCAGGGAGATGAGGTGCTACAATGTACATACAAAGCAGCTCATGGAGCGTGGGGAACAGCACCAGGAGGGGAAGAAGTGAGATAAGGGGCTGCCCTGAATCAGGTCTATGTGGGTGTGGGCTGGATAATAACCTGTTCTTAATGGTTTAGGGTGGGGCTGGCTCTGGCAGCAGAGAGCTGAGTATCTTTGGGCAAAGCTCAGCTCTGGAGCTTCTGACACCTTCTGGTGCTCCCTGGAGTCCCCCCTTCATCCTCTACCTGCAGCATGACTGTGAAATCAGGCAGTGGCTAGTTTGGTCCTTTTGATCTCAGAAAGCAACCACTGTGGCCACAACATAGACCAAGGGTCACTTGTGGAGTCCCGCAATGGAATAGTTTGTTCCCTTATCTGCAGGGTCCTCAGCCTGTTGCTAACACATCTCCTGTTCCCCCCTTGTCTTGTAGTGGATGGAGTCAGAGGGACACATCCCACAAGGCTGGGCTTGTTTTCATCCCTAGGGTCTAGACTGCCCTTCCTATAGATCCAAGTTTGTCACAAATAAATTCAAAATGGAATGTGGCTCAGAACATCAGAGGCAATGGTTGGTACCATGGGCGACGGTGCCTCCTAATACTAAGGGGGCACTAGTGGCTGATTGCTGACTGGGAGGAGGTGGGGAAGGGGATTCCCCAAGTAACTGATCGCCATTGTCAGCAGAAATGCCAGCAGCAAACCCAGAAGTGCCACCGGTGCTGCTCTCGGGGGTGGGGGAGATATGGCCAATCTCATTTGGTGCACGTGTAGCTGTGTGCACCCACTACCTGTTACCAGTGGTTGGTACCACATGGCAAGGAGGACATGGCTGTGGAAAGGACTGCATCTGAGGTGAGGGAAAATGTCTGTTTCATGTCACCAAATACTGAAAGATTGGCACACGAAATGGCATGTGTGCTTGCCAAACTAGTCCCCATGGGGATAGTGATGTACAATGAGAGAAAACCAAATGTAGTCCCTGAGTATAAGAAGGGGAGATAGGAAATCTTGTTTCAATCATTGGCAGACCTAGTAGTACACTGCAACAAGTAGCACCTTTAAAAAGATCACATGGCATCTCTGCATGCTGCTTAACAGTCATGGCACTAACTCTTGATTTCCCTACCTGCTCTCCTCTCATCAGTCCATATTTGTATGAGTTTTAGCCATACTTTTTCAGATTTGCATCATTTGTTCCCTCTGACCATAAACCCACCTGTCTTCATCACAGAAATAGATGCTCCCTCTGTAGCTGGTGGAGCAATGGCAGTGACAAAACAAATTAGCTTATGTGGGCTGAGTGGCACTGCACAGCTCCCCACCCTGTCCCTGCTTGACCTTGCACCTGGTGAGCTGCGATACAATAGGCCGGCGCCTCTAGGTTGGACTGCCCTGCCTGTTTGCAGTAGCTGAGGTTCTGCCAGTTTGGAAACTGTCTTTGGTTTGTAGTGTGAAAACAGCCACATTGGGTCTTCACCCAGAACTAGCATTGCATCCTCCCATACAACCTTTGGTCACTCGGGCTGGAGCCCTTTCAGTGGCTGTGTGCCCTGCCAGTGCTGCTGGGGCCAGTTTCCATGGAAGCCCCAACCCCATGCAATCAGAGCGCAGCTGCTGCTGAGGTCTCCATGGAAATCAGCTCCAGCCATGTGGGAGCCACACATCCACAATGTTCCATGCTAGATGCCATTTTGAAGCTAAGCCAATTGAAGAGCAACATGTTGCTAACAAAATGGGCAAAACATGGAAATAAATACAACAAAGAATGGGGAAAAGAAAAGGAGTTGGAAGACTGGATAAAGCCTGCGGTCAGTGATGACAACAAAGCTGCTTGCGACTTTTGTAAAACTGAGATTCATGCACATCATACAGACCTTGTACAACACATGGGGACTGATAAACATAAAAAAAATGCAACACCTTTTTTTTTGCACCTGACATATGTCAGATTTACAGTATCAAAATCTTCCTGCTACACTGCCCCCCATTCAGTAGTTAATTCTGTGGATCACCTCGGAAAGCTTGTTGGATCAGCATTTGAGAAAAATGCAAGTCTGCACAGAGCAAAATGCACGGGATTAATAATCAGTGTTATTTCTCCCAGTATGTTTTCTGACCTAATCCAAGACATTGGTTTGTCTCAGTAGTCACTTGTTACAGATGAGAGCACAGACATTTCTGCGGTAAAGCAGTGTTGCATTGCAGTGCATTACTGAAGCTCCTCCATTAAAAAAAAAATGTTTCTACAGTTTTGTGCTTAGTGAGTTTAGAGAGTAAAAGAACATAGGCAAGTTCCACAGCGCTGACTTGATTTATTGACAGGGTGGGTATGGATTTTAGTTTGGGACTGGGACTGACAGCTGTAGCATCACTGTTGGGAGGAAAAATTCTGTTTACACACATCTGCAAATGAATTAAAATCTCAATGTTATCAAATGTGTATGTCACTCAGTACAGGTCTGTGCCAGTAAAGCTGTAGAAAAGTTTTTAGTGTTGCTGTGAAGAGGGACTGGATAAAAATGAGAGACAAAAAACCAAGACAGAGATCGAGCAGGGAGAACGCTGCTTCGAGAGCAGCTGTTCCCTGAAGAGTAATAAGCACAGGACCAAATGGCGTGGCATGGGGGAGGAGAGAGAGAGAGCAGAAGCAGGGCTCTGTGGGAGAGAGTTTGGAGAGGACTGCTGTGGCTGGGGAATCGGACAAGACAGTTCTGTGTGCTGCAGAAGGCATGTATGGAGAGGTAAGCCGGGAGCCTCTAGAGAAGTAATTGGAGTCACGAAACGCCAAAAGAAAAAAAATGGCTTGGATAGAAAGAAACGGTGAGAAGGGAAGAGCTATGGACAATCTTTGGGTTTCTCATAAGTGGAGTTTGTTGTTGCTAGCTTATTAGACATTAACATGGACTAATGATGTCCTAGGGGTGTGGGAGAAGAGAGAGAGCCTGAGCTATGGCTATTCCAGTACACCTACAGAGAAAAAAGAGGTGGGAGTGTGGTGGCCAGAACCAGAGGGGTCACGAGCAATAAATATATGTTCTTGGAGACATCCTGGCAATTGTCTAGCAGTTAAGCTTGGCTAACGCAAAGGTTGCAAGTTTGCAACCTCCAAGTGGAATTTGTCTGTCACAATTTAACCAAAGTGTTGAATCTAACTATTTGCACTGATCATGGGACTGACTGAGCCCCAAAATAAGCAAAACTACATGATTAGCTGATGTAACAGGTTTTTTAAAGGTCATCCATAACAAGATCTGACCACCTAATATAATTAGCGCATTCCAAGGAATCCAAGGAATAAGAAACCAAAGGGTTGAGCTTGAGCAGAGTAATGCTAATTCCAAACCTCAAAGTAATGTGGTGTAATTTGCTTATTGGGTGAACCCGAGTTCGGGTGGTAACCTTTTGTAATAATTTCTAACATCTTTTAATCCCATAGGGTAACAGCTATAGGGCAAGACTGCGAGTGGCTCTAAAGCCAACAGATTAGCATAAGATAAGGCATAAAGGCATGTGCATGTCAAGTAACCAGTTTGAAGGATGGGACAGAAAGACCATCGCTGTACCAAGCCTGGACCCTGGACTCCCAGTGTGAACAGGGACTGGATCCTGACCAAGGGATCTTCCCAGTGACCCCTCGGACAGCATTGATCAGGGACGCCTGACTTTGCTGGAACAACTTGGCGCATACCTGGCATAGACGGACTGATGATAAGTTGCCAACCTCATGTGGGAACTCTTTGTCATTCTGTCTATCTGTTGTTATTATTCACTATTAGCTCTTTATTACTGTACTATCTGTTTGTCACACTAACCTTTCTGTTAACTGTTGTATGCTAAGCTGTAAGTAAATTTGCCTTTACTTCACTCCTGACTCACCTCCTCGATCCCGAACCCAGCAGCCTAACAGCTGATACACTCACAGCACCTAGCTGGCCTGTGACGTGGAAGTATCCCAAAGAGTTTGGGGAAACAAGACCTCACCGAAGAAGAATAAAGAAACTGAATGTAAAATTTCCTGTCAGTTAAAAAAAAAATTAAAAAAATAGATCAGTATTTATATGTACATGGTTTATATTATTTAAGATTCTATGAAAAATGTTTAAAAAGGAACAATAAAAGAAAAAAAAAACAGTTTGAAATAGCCGCAATCTATTGACATGTGAAACAGTTGTGGATATAAAAATAACAGAGATTTTTTTCAACCTATATGTGACTTGGACTCAATTGATAATGTAAGATCTTGAATGTCGGTCAAGAGAACTACCAGAAGAGATTGTGATGTAATATAAATAAAAACTAGATAGATTGCCAGGGTCTTACTGTGGCAGTAATGCCTCCTGACTAATAACATTGGAATTAATCAAGACATGGCAGGCAAGAGTTGAGGTATACTACAGAAGTCGCTAGATGGAGCAATTGATAGGAACCTCCACAGTTGCATTCCTACAACTGGTTCTCTCACAGCTCCCTGAGATGTGACTATGCAAAGATGTACCAAGTGATTAGTCATGGTGACATGCCACTAAAGCTTGTTTGGCTATCAGCCACTAGATGGCTCTCTATATACATGTGTTTTGTGAGCATACTGGATCAGCAGGATGAGCTCGAGTTGCATTTCCAACTGAGCAAGGATAAACAATGATGCAGAACTTCTCTGTCAGATGTATTGTGACCCTGTCAATAAACTGTATTCAGTTTCTAACACCAGTTCTGCAGGAATTTAACAGAATCAATAAACTGTTCCAACTTGACTCTGGTAATGCCTTCAAAATGCCGGACTACCTCCAGTCTTTCTTTTGTACTCTTATATCAAGGGTGTTATTTCAGAAATGATTCCTTTATCTGATGCTGAACTCCAGGAAGTCAATTTGTGTGACCCAGGCAGCCACTTGCCACTGCTTGCTGTTAATTTTGGTATACAATTTAGTGTTGCATTAGGAGGATGGAGAGAGTAAAGATGACCTTTTTTAGTAATGTAAGTACACACAAATTTATTTTAATCTTTTTAATGTGTAATTTAATATGATATGCAGCAAAACTAAAACCACTAAAAAAACATGTAATTTGTATAAGTACCCCCACTTCCCTTTCTTTGAAATGGGTTGGGCTTGTTTTGGATGTGTTTTTAAAGGCAGTGCCACTTTTTTTCTTTCGAGACTTGGCAACACTGCTGCAGAGTGAAGCATGTGTGAGAGGCTTGTGTGTGAGAGACTCGGGTGTGAGAGGCTCAGGTGTGAAGGCAGAGGCGTGTGCGGTGAGGGTGGGTGACAACTGGGCAGCTAATTCCCTGTGTGTATGCACCCTCTATGTAAGGTGAGAGTGGGTGCAAGACAGGGTGGCTAATCCCCTCTCTGTGAATGGTAAGAGGTTGGTGAGGGTTGGGGCGGCCAATATCCCCTCTTTCCTTGAGTCCTCTTTTTGTGTATATTGTGGCCAGTTGTGGTGAGAGTAAGTGTGAGCTGGGGTGACTAGTCCCCTTTGTGTAGTTGTGGTACTCCGTGACTGGAGAGAGAACATGGGCCCATGTGGCTGAGATGCATTATGCTTGAGGGCTGGGACTGTAGCCAAAGGTGAACGCTGGGCCAGACCAGAGAGTCAACTGAGTTCTCCTTTTCTTCCTGTCTGGGGCAGTGACAGGAGGAAAAAAAAAATCTCTTCTCAGCTTCTTAAAGGCTCAGGACAAGTGTAGTGGTTTCTTAACCTGGCAGGGGAAATATCATGTATCTGTGTCCAAGAAGGCAGTTTTCTTAAAGTGCATCTGGGGAGAACTGCTCTTCTGGCATGGTTCAGTACATGCTAAGGTTAACAGCTTTAAGCCTACTTTATGGAAATGTGAGACTCCTCCCTAGCTTGCTCTGAGGGCCTTATGGCTAAGGGGCATCTGAACCCCAAGCCTCTGGGTTTGGGGCTGCAAATAGAATGCCCGCTAAAGGTTTTGCGAATGTCTGAAGCCCCGGATGAAGATGGAGGACGTTTTCTGGTAGTAGGGCCCTTATGGTTCTGGACTAATTCATGGATTTGGAATGGGTTTGGCCAATTTGGCTGGGAATACATAATTAAAACAAAAAGTCCCTGTGTATAAGAATGGGAGATAGGAAATCTTGCTTTAATCATTGGCAGATCTAGTAGTGAGATTGCATGGCAACCTGTAGCACCCTTACATGGATCTCAGCACCTCTGCATGTTGCAGACTCTGCTTAAGAATCGTGGCACTAACTCTTGATTTTCCCGTCTGCTCTCCTCCCTTCAGTCCTTATTTGTATGAGTTTTAGCCATATTTTTCCAGATTTGCACAATTTGTTTTCCCATACTATAAACTCATGGTGGTAGCTTTCAGTTGTGTGAAAGATATTTTCAGTTTTAGAAAACTGAAAGAACATGGATTTTTACCAATAATGAAGAAGAATAAAGATGCTGGACACTGGATTTGTTGAAATCCTTCAAAAAGTTCCACTTTGGAGGGTTTGTGGCAGTGCTGGGGCTGTTAAAAGAAGCAAATGCTTTCTTTTCTTTCAAGAAATGATTTTACATGAGAAAACATTTGAAAGAGAAATTCCCAGCTGCCTCTAAGCAAGATCTGAAGGGACTGGCTGCGAAGTCCTTTCCCCTCCCATTCACACATATGAATGAAGCAAAGACTTGATCAGCCTTCCCCACAAAATTGATGCTCTCTCTGTAGTTGGTGGAGTAATGGCAGTGACAAGGCAAATATTTTTTGTGTGTGTAAAAATATGTGTGTCATATATATATATATACACATGACTAGAAGCTGTATATGTGTGTGTGTGTGTGTGAGAGCAGATCGGTTAAAAAGGTGCCTCAGCACAGCTGTGTTAGGCACATTGCGAGTCCCGGGTTCAGGGTTTTCCCTGTAAGGTGGGAAAAGTCCATGGTGCAAGATCAGAGCCTGCCAAAGGTTTGCAGCTGCACCAGTGAGTGCATGCTTGTGATTGGCTTAGACTAAATTATGCACATGTGTGAGGAGAGATCCCCACGTGTGTTGCAGAGCCATGGAGGAGGCCTGATCACCCAGCATCGACTCCCCGTTGCGGTTTTCCATGACGTATCCCGACCCCGTGTGAGTGTGAGCAACCGTGTGCCTGTCTGCTGTCTATGAATTGTGCCTATACTGTATGCATCGACGAGAGTCTGTGTTTTACAGCTTGTGAGTAAAGTTTTTTTTGTTGCAACCCACTGCAGCCTCTTATTCAACCAGTTCTGCTCTAAAGGCGGCCCCATTCCACTGGTGTTTCTCGGCCCCCACAATATGTACATATACATACACATATATATAGCTTCTACATTACCTGCTTAACCCACCAGAGGAAAACCCATACACTCATTAAAATATACAACATATATTTATACAGCTTCTAGTCATTGTTCATTACCTTCTTGTGACAGGGGTCCATTCTGGGCCTATCTAACATTGGTCTGACTCTCTGTTTCTTGGCTATCCACCCACCTTTCTCGTCTGCCACGCCTTGATGGAACAATAATTATGATGTTACTTAGGTGGGAGGCTGCCCATTTACTACACGAGGGGTTGCTATCTACCACTCCAAACCTCCTCTACACAGTGGCCCATGCCTCACAGATGCATATATAGATGTTATATAGAGATGTGTATATAGATGTTGACCTGTGCCCCCTGGTGCAGGGATCTGCTTGCCTCCTGTCACTGCACCCCTTGGCGCTGGGGTCTGCTTGCCCCCGGCACTATACCCCTGGTGCTGGGGCCTGTTCACCCCCTAGTGCTGTGCTCCCTGGCACTGGGGCTCTACACAGTAGTGTGCCCCAGTGAGGCCTCCTCCCCCCCAGTAGCCTCAGCCTGGTCCACCAGATAAAATAACAACATAAATATGAGCCCCTTCACTATACCATAATACAAGTCCTACAAGCCACACTCTGGCTCTTTAAAACCCCAAACTGCTCCTCAAGTACTGAGTACCTCCCAGCTCTGGGTACTTCGTAGACTCCTGGAGCCTCATTAGCCATATCAACAGTCTGGCTAGAAGCCACAGCTTTCCTGGGTAGTTCTGCCAGGAGCTCCCTTCTCCTGGTAGCTTGCCAGAGACCTCCTCTGCCAGCCTGGGCCCTAGGATTTATACGTGCCCAGAGCCCTATCTCTTTCTTGTCATCTGACTGGCCTGGGTGATTGGGCTTTTAACCCCTACCCTCCCAGGACTTGGTGTTCCTATAGATTCTGGTCTTAAAGAGACAGCCCTGTCTCCTAGTAACAGGGCTAAGGTTCCCTGTTACAATCCTTAACCCACTGGATGAAAACCCACACATACACACTCATGGAATGGCACTCCAGCACACCCATCTGTAAGGTATCATCTCCCTCAAACCCCTTGTCTCTTAGTCCTGTTCCCAAATACAGGGTTTAAAATTCAGTTTATTCACTGTTGCTTTTACTGGAGGACCCATTGCTCCTGTTGCTGCTGTTGTCCTCCTCGCTGTCTTCTGATCTGGTTGTCTCAACGTCCTCTTTACTCTCACTTCCCTCTGTGGAAAAGATCCTTTCCCAAGTGTCCCTCTGCCAGATGGATTTGACTGTCTCTTCACCATCTTCTGCCACTGATTTCTGGTAGTATGATTGGAGTTTGCTCAGAACCATTTTAACACAGTCTACCATTTTGAGATTTGTATCCTGCAAGTAAGCTCCATGTGGGGTGAATGGCATCGCACAGCTCCCCACACTGTCCCTGCTTGACTTTGAACCTGCTGAGCTGGGATACAACAGTCTGGCTCCTCTAGATGGGCTGCCCTACTTGTTTGCAGTAGCTGAAGTTCTGCTAGTTTGGAAATCCCCTTTGGTTTGTAGCATGAAAACAGTCACATTGGGTCCTCATCCAGAACTAACTCAGTCACTGGGCCTGGGGCCATTTCAGTTATGGAACCTCTGCAGAGTCTTCAACTTCCTGTGACCTCCTAAGGACAGTCCCTCCATTATGGTGCCAGTGCCAGGGCAAGCTGTAGTAGGGAACAGACATGTGCCTGGCCCTGTGAGGGTGCACTTGGTGGGAAAGTTAAGCACATGCACAGACGTATGCAGGACTGGAGCCCTGTCTGGGAACTTTGGGGGGAAGGATACAAATGTGCAGCATGTGGCAAACAGGGTCCTGACTGAAGTATTAGGCCCTTCTGAAGTGAATAGGAATGAAATGAATTAATGAGCGAAATGAATTAATGAGCTTCATGAGTGTCAGTGGGGCTCTTAAGAAAAAGGGTCACCTGATAGGAGACGACATCAAACTATGCAGTATAGTAAACTCACTGGAGGGCAGGAAGCAAATTCAGGTAGATTTGGACAGGCTGGAGAAGTGGGCGGATCAGAATAGGATGCAATTTAACAAGGATAAGTGCAAGGTGCCGCACCTGGGGAGAAAGGATCTCCAATACATCCAGTCTATAGGCGGGTGGAAAGGGGTCTCATAATCATGGTGGATGCAAAAATGAACATGAGTCACCAATGTGACGGGGTAATAAGTAAGGCTAACCGCACTCTTTCTTGCATTAGTAGGTGCATCACTAGCAGGTCTAGGGAAGTGATACTTCCCTTCTATGCAGCATTGGTGAGACCGCAGCTGGAGTAGTGCATCCAGTTTTGGTTGCCATACTTCAGGAGGGATATCGATAACCTTTAAGGGGTTCAGAGGCCTACTAATATGGTTGAGGGCCTGCAGGTAAGATCCTATGAAGACAGACTAAGGGAACTAAATCTCTTCAGTCTTCACAAGAGAAGGCTGAGAGGTGATCTTGAGGCTGTCTACAAACTCATGGGGTGGGGAGGGTCATCAGGGAATAGGGGATACTCTGTTTACCAGGGTGCTCCTTGGGGTTACTAAAAATAATGGCCACAAACTAGAGAGTAGATTTAGATTGGACATCAGGAAGAAATTCTTTACAGTGAGGGTTGCCAAAATGTGGAATGGGATTCCAAGTGAGCTGGTGCTTTTCCCCTACCTTGGCGGTGTTCAAGAAGAGATTAGGCAAGCACCTAGCTAGGGTTACTTAACCCCAGTGTCTTTCCTGCCTACAGCAGGCGGTTGGACTTGATCAAGGTCTCTTCTGACCCTAGAAATCTATGAAATCTAAATGTATGAAATCTATGAGAGCAATTTTCATGGGCTGCAGCCCAGGATCTGGTCTGCAAGTAGGAAGATTGTGGGATTTGACCTCAGGAGAAAGGCAGGAGGAGGCACAAGGAGGAACACTCAGAGAGGCCAAGATTGAGATAGAGGTGTAGCCGGCCCATAATCATTACAGATGCTTCCCTTTTCCCTAAGAAGTTTAATATCAGTGGAGAAAGGGGTTTTCATTGGGAGTACACATTCACAGCACATGTAGAAGAACCTGCATTGTCCGTGTTTCCTCACGGAGTTCCAGGGAGACAGCAGGGTGACTCTGTAGAGATGGAGGTGTTTTCTCTTGGCCGTGAGGACTGATGGCCCAATGGATTTGATGAAGTCACTAGACTCATGGATATGGCCAGAAGAGCTGGCAGGATGGGCTTAAGAGGCCCCACAACAGGATGGCCCCTGCTACTCTGTACAGGGCAGGAGCTCAGACTGCTCTTCCTGTAGGTAGCTGTGTAATGGCTGTGTTGTAGGTCTTGCAACCCACTACGCCCATTGTCTCCTGATCCAATAAACCTATTTTGGCCAGCCCTCACAGTTCGCTAGCTGAGAAACCATGGGGAGCTCTGGAGTGTGCTGAATGGGCAGGCAATAAATCCTAGCCACCAGTGCTTTCTGGTCATTCTCAGTGCAAACCAAGAGACCCAGCTAAGGTGTAGGGAGAGGATTTGTTGATTGGAGAGAGTTAAGAGTTAGGAGATGTGATAGATTCAAGGCAGCAGATAGAGTATAGCTAATAGTTGTAGAGAGATTTTAGAGATACCAGAGTAGGTAGTAGATAGGAGAGCAAACAGGAGGAGAAGATAAATTAGATAGATAAAGACAGTACAGGAGATAGAATAGGTCAGGTAATAGACCACAGTGAGATGGGCAGGAACTAGTTGGGGCATGAGGCCTCCTGAGCTTTGTGACCACAGCTGTGGCATGTAGCAGGGGTTCCAGAGCTGCCAGAGTTTTCCCAGGGCTGTCTATGCACTTAATGGACTGAGCAGAGCTCTCTTGGCAGCAGTAATACCTCTGGCTTTTGCCCCATCTGTTGGAGCTGCCTCTTGGTGATGGGGTGGGTGGGAGCTCTGGGATCCAGGTGCTGGGTCAGTGCAAGCTTGGAAGGTCTCCCCAGGTTGCCCATGGGTGCAGGGAGTAGCTATAGGGCTCCATGTGGGAAAGGGGTTCTGGGAGGGCTTTTTCAAATCATCTATTTTCCTCCTCCAGCTTCCCCAGCTTCAGACATATGGAGGATCTGAGGCAGAACTGGCCCTATAGCCTCCCCCTGGCAACCTTAGGGCAAACCAAAGATTGGTCTGGGTGGGGGCACCTCTCCTAGTGCATGCACCATGACACCAGGAAGAGGGTGAAAATGTGGGGACAGGTGATGTGCCCAGGAGCAAAAGTCAAGTAAATGGGTGTGAGGCACTGGCAGAACCATGCACCTGCACCTGGGATAGGGCAAGGACCACCAGCTCGCCACAGGGTGAGGATGGGCTGGTGGAGGCCTCCCTGTCCCAGCCTGCTTCCTGACCCAGCATGCCCCTCCCCAGTCACAACCTCAGCCTGGGGGTGGGCACAGAACCCTGCGCCCTGCCATGTACAAACACCTGCCTGGCCATGGAGACCAATCCAGTCTCTATCCAGCCTTCCCTGTGCCCTGCCCTGAAATGCTCTCCCCAAAGGTCTCCATGTCCCAAGGTGCCTTGAGAAGCTAGGCTGGGGAGACTCCTTTGGCTTTTGCCTCTGAGCGTCTCCTAGCATTAGCACCTCTGTTATCCATCTGATAGAGAAGGGGAAACTGAGGTTTTCTCCCATGGGGCTGGTGTGTAAACATGTGTGGACTTGGGGGTGGTGCCATAGGCAGACCCGGGTGGCTTGGGGAGGAATCTGGAGGTGCAGAGGTATCCATTGGCTGGGATGTGTGCGTCTAGTATGTGGGGGGAAGTGTACATGTGCATGGGAGCCTGTGCTGGTGGCTGCCTATGGGTATGCGTATGTGTGAGGCGATGTGCCCAGCAGGTGCTCACTGCTTCCTGCACTGACTCTACGGTCCTTCCCTCCCACAGCTGCTCCACTCTTAGACTCTGGATCACTGACAGGAGCTGCCCAGGCTGGCCATGCAGGGAGCGGTAGGTCCTCCGACCGGCCATGCCCCAGGGCAGGGGTGGGCCATATCCAGGGGCAAGATGGGGCTTCTGCCTCGCTCCCTACACTACAAGGCCCATTGGCATGAGGAGCTCAGACCTTCAGTGCACAGGGAAGGGCACTGCTGGCATGGTGCCCTTCCATTCTAGGTCCTCAAGAGAAGCCCCAGGAAAAAGGTCACGGTAGAGGCTACAGGAAAGAGACTTAGGGCCCAGGGAGACCTAAGCGCCCTGCCTATACAAGCGGGAGCTGGGAAGACTGTTGGATTGGCTGTATCCTGGCCTGTAGTCCTTTGCATTCTGCCTCAGCCCCTGACATCCTTCTGGTGGTCTGTGTGCCTGTGTGCTAGGGCAGCGCATGTGCCATGTGTGTCCATGTGGGGGATATATGTGTATATGCCCCTGGTGAGCCCATACTGGTGGCTGCTATATGTGTGCATGCATATGAGACCATAGCCCCTCTCCTGATTCCCTCCCTTATTCTTCCCCTAGTAGGCTCTCATCCTTGAGGGGGCAGGGCCTGAAGAGACCCCAAACATGTCCATTTAGGGAATGGTAGGTCCCCCAGCTGGCCATGCACCCAGAGCTGCAGTGGGCCATGTTCAGATTCTGGGGGTGCCAGGTGGGGTCCTATGAAGTTCTGTGCCCTATGGGGGCCCAGGGGCATGAAGAGCTCAGACTCTTTGTGCCCAGAGCAGGGCACTGCTCACATGGTAACTGTCCTCTCTCATCTGGTCCATCCTAGAGCCTGTCATGAAAGCCTGCATGGCCAGCAGAGGACCAGGGCAAGTGACCTGTCAGCACCATGGTGGCACCATGGAGGTCGTGCTGGCTTCTCTCCTCCCACGCCTGGAGGTCCTTGCCAGCACCAAGCAGGAAATGTGAGAAGGAAGAGCTGTGAGTTCAGCACCAAGCCACCCACAATGCAGCAGAGGAAGAAGAGAAGGAAGATACTGAAATCTCCTGGCATTTGTCAAGCTCAGCCCCAAGGCCCCATCACCCTGCCCACTACAGAGCGGTGCCATATCCACCCTGCCCACGGTGGAAGCCACACTGGCCTCTCATCCCATTGCAGGTTCTATTAGATTAGATTAGATAGATTAGAGACAGCAGATAGAGAGTAGCTAGTAGAGAGTTGTAGGGAGTTTAGAGATACTAGAGTAGACAATAGATAGGAGAGCAGCTAGAACTCAGAGTTAAACAATTGCAGGAAAGAGACAGAGAGTAGATAAAATTAGGAATAGATCTTAGAGTAATGATAAGTAGGGAAGAGACTGGGTCTCCAGGGTTTCATGGTCCCTTGGGCATTTGGCAGCTTGCTCCCATCTCTCTCCCATTTCCAACCAACTGCTCTGGCTGGGGTAGCAGGGAGAGACGGCTGAGAGACTGCCCAGCGCGGGTAAAGGGCTGGCAACACCTTGGGGTTTTGCAATGATGTGAGGCTGGCATGGGAATTCCTGGTGCTCCAGCCTCCTGTTGGCATGGGGGTACAGTGTGCCTGTGCTGCTGGTCAGAGCTGCTCTTTCCCCATTCCCTGACCTCTCAGCTCTTTGGCCCAAGTCCTCCGGCCCAGCTGAGCAGCATTGACACTCATGAGGACAGCTTCTGTCTGCTCTCCTAAGGGAGCCATGAGGCCTCCTGAGCTCTGTGACCATGGCTGTGGTCCATGGTTAGAGCGTGAATTGCCAGAGTCCTCCCTGGGGCCCTCTGCATACCTAGGCACAGACTGAGCAGAGCTCTCCTAGTAGTACTGATGCTGCTGGCTGTTGGTGGGAGGGAGTTTCAGCAGCCAGGTGCTGGGTCAGCACAGGCTTGGAAGGTCCCGAAAGGTTCCCCGTGGGTGCAGGGAGTGGCTTGCAGACTGCTGGGGGCAAGGGGTGGCAAGGGGCTCTTCTCCTCCTCCAGCTGCCCCAGCTGCAGATACTGGGAGGATCTGGGGTGCAGCTAACCCCACAGCTTCCTCTTGGCAGACTGAGGCAAACCAACAGACTAGTCTGGCAGCAGGCCCCCCTGCTGGTACACCCACCATGCCACCAGGAAGAGGGAAAAGACATGGGGACTGGTGATGTGCCTAGGGCAAGAGCCAGGTGAGTGGCTGTGATGTGCTGCAGAGCTGTGCCCTGTGTCTTGGACACTGGGGTGACTATTTACTGGCCCCTCCCTGCCCCTACCTGCTCCTTGACCTGGCACGCCTCCCAGCCAAACTCGGTCCACAGTCCTGGGAGGAGACAGTACCCTGTGCCCTGCTATGTACGAACACCTGCCCTGGCCATGGGGACCAATCTAGTCCTGGCCCAGCCTTGCCTGTGTCTTGCCCTGGCTGAGCAGTCTGAAATCCTCTCCCTAAAGAGCCCTGCATCCCCAGGTGCCCTGAGAGGCCAGGCTGGGAGACCTCTCACTCCTGCCTCTGACCTTCTCTCAGTACTAGGACCTTTGCTATCTGTCTGATAAAAAAGGAGAAACGGAGGCACAGACTATGGACGGCTTTGCCCACAGGTTTGTGCGGATGTGTGTGTTTGTGGGGTGGCAGTATGGGCATGCACATGTGCCCTAGGGAGATGTCCAGAGGTGCTGAGGTGTCCATCAGGTGGGATGTGTGTGTCTTGTGGGGTAGAGTGTGTATGTCTACATGTGAGCTCATGCTGGTAGCTGGTCTGTGTGCGCGCATGCATGTGAGGGTCTTGGTATGCAGCAGGAACTCACTCCTCCTCACAATGACTCTCCCATTCTTCCCTTCAACAGCTGCTGCGCCCTGAGACCCTGAGGCACAGACAGAAGCTGCCCAGGCTAGATGTGCAGGGAGTGGTAGGTCCCTCGACTGGCAGTGCCCCAGGGTAGGGGTGGGCCAAATCCAGGGGCTGAGGCACCAGGTGGGGCCCCTGTCAGGCTCCCTCCCTTACGGGGCCCCCAGATGTGAGGGGCTCGGACCCTCAGTGTCAGTGGAGGGCACTGCTGCACAGCAACTGTCCCGCCTCCTCTCCTAGGGTCTGGACAGAAGCCCTAAGATCAGGGTCACAGTGGAAGCTCCACAGAAGAGCTGTGGCCCAGAGTGACCCAGCGCCCTGTGCACCCCAGCAAGAAATGGGAAGAAAGATGCATTGGGCACGTCCTGGCCTGAAGCCCTTTGCACCCCAAGTAATACTTGCTGCCCCAACCCCTGACATCCTTCTGGGGCCCTGTGCCCCCATGCTCTGGGGCAGCGTGTGCTGTGTGTGTCTGTATGGGGGACAGCAGTGTGTGTACATGTGTATATGTGCCTGCGAGCCTGTGCTAGTGGCTGCCATGTGCATGCAGCTGTGCGAGCCCATGTCTCCTGTATTGACTCCCTCATCCTTCCCTCAACAGTATCTCATCCGCAGAAGGACAGGGCCCAGAGCAACCCCTAATTCATTGGCTGGCCATGCTCCTGCGGCTGGGGTGGACCATGTTCAGGGACAAGGGGTGCCCGGGGGTTCCCAGTGGGGCCCTGTGCCCTGCGGGAGTCCAGGGGCATGAAGGACTCAGACCCTTTCAGCCCAGGGCAGGGTACAGGTGGTGCGGTGACTGTCCCCTCTCACCTGGTCCATCCTAAAGCCTGTCATAAAATTCTGCATGGCCGGCAGAGGACCAGGACAAGTGACCTGGCAGCACTGTGGCGGCACCACAGAAGTCCTGCAGACCTCTCTCCTCCCAAGCCTGGAGCACTGCCCCTGCCAGCACCAAGCAGGAGACACAGGAAGGAAGAGCTGCAATTTCAGCTCCAGACCACCTGCGATGCAGCCAAAGGAAAAGTGGAGGAAAGTACCTGAATCACCTGCCCCACCCATGTCCAGCACATGACACCAGGACTGGAAGCAGTCGATGACAAGAGCAAATGCACCAAGAAGGAAATGTGAGAAGGAAGAGCTGTGAGTGGTATGGTGGCACCATAGAGGTTTTGCTGGCTTCTTTCCTTCCAGGCCTGGAGGCCTGCCCTTGCTAGCACCAAGAAGGAAATGTGAGAAGGAAGAGCTGTGAGTTCAGCACCAAGCCACCCACAATGCAGCAGAGGAAGAAGAAAAGGAAGATCCTGAAATCAGCTGCCCCTCCATGTCCAGCACATGACACCAGGGTTGAGAGGAATGGATGAGAAGAACTAATGCCAGCTCCTCGCTGCTGTAAGCAATGGCCCCAGCTCCTTATACTTGTCAGGCTCTGCCCCACGGCCCATCCCCTGCCCTCTACAGAGCAGTGCCACATCCACCCTGCCCACGTGGCCTCTCCTCCCATTGCCGGTTCACGGTGAATCTGTGCTGTGGGAACAGCGACATCGCCTTCCACTTCCACCTGCGCTGTGATGAGAAAGGCCGTGTGCGACACGGAGCAGGGTGGGAGCTGCT
>JAGPOW010002742.1:35603382-35614130 GCA_030014935.1 Caiman crocodilus
ACACAATTTTATTTTAAAATTCTTTGCTACGCATATAACACTGCTTAGCTTTAAGAAATACCACAAACATTAAGAACACAATAACTACATATATCAGAAGCAATGCTCCAAATGTACTTCCTTCCCAAACAATGCTATAAGAATTAGTATTACAAAAACAACTACAATTACAACTAAAAGTTAAATATGAATCAATACTATTATTTTTCATAATATACGTACAATCCTAGAATTCCGATAAGCCAAACATCTAGATATGCTTTCATTCCTCAGTAGTACAATTTAATGGGTTGGCCTCGGTAGTGCGGTTCAATGGGCTGGCCTCAATACTGATAGGACTTTTCAGGTGATCTGCGGCTTCCGCGTGAACTAAGAAATTCGTGTTCACAGAGGGGGTGGTTCAGGTGATCAGTCTGATCCAGCCTACACTTGCGATTCTTCCTTTGTTGTTCTGCAAATGAGGTTACCTCCAAATTGGGACAGTAGGTTACAGTTTTTATTGAGTGAGTTTCCGTCTTGAGTCCCTCCTACCCAAACTTGTCACTACTCCCAAATTTGGGCTCGGATCTTACTCAACAGATTTCTGCTGGTTTCAGTTTCTTTACTTGACCATTTTAATTACTTTGGGGAACTTCCATACCACTGGAAGTGACCATTTCTTTCCAGTTTTTTCAAAGGCCTTAGGGTTTGATCTCTCGGGATGTTTGCTTAAGGGTCGTTTTTAGGTAACTTTGTTAAAGGCCTCTAAAAATAAAATTCAAGAGTTAAGACTTTGAGGAAGGTCAGGACCTTCCGCACGAGAACAAAACAATGGCCTAGATAAGAAGATGAATCTTGTCTTCTTCCTGAACTGGCTAATGGGCAACTATTACAAACATTCAAACTATTTCATTCAATATGACAGAAACCATCAACAGGATGCCCCCTTCCACAGGCAGGAAGGGCTTTCAGAGACTCCTCGGAGCCATTCAGTACTCAACACAATACATCCCACATGTGTCCAGCCTGGCAGCTCTGCTGAGAACACTTCCTAGGATAGTGTTATCTGGAAATGGGGACTCAAGCATCAGAAAGCCCTGGATAAGCTCAAGCAAACCATCACAATGGCGCGTGTGCTCAGGTACTTCAACCTGGCAGAGCAGCTGGAGATGGAAGTTGATATATCCAATGATGACCTAGGAGCATGTCTGTTTCAGCAGAAGTATCCAATTGCACATGCTTCAAGGACTATAACAATCCGAGAGAAATTATGTCAGATTGAAAAAGAACTTCTGGCAATTTATCTTCACCATGATGAACTTCCACCACTATGTGTATGGCACTCAGGCACGGGACCAGTCAGACCAAAAACCCCTGAAAGTGATTTTTGCAAAGCCCAACGGAAAGACTCCAGCATGGCTGCAGAGGATACTGTTGCTGCTCCAAAAATATGACATGGAGATTCTCTGTACCAAAGGCAAATATGAGGCTGACACACTTTCCAGAGCCACAAGGTTTGCTTCTCTCCCTGGACCTAATCTTTTCCACTCAGAAAAGGTAGTGGGGCAAGGGTAGGAGAGGAGGCAGGATGTGGCCTAGGGTCCCTGCCCAATTGCCATGTACAGGGCCTGACGCAAGCTGCTTTGTGATGGAGCTCCTAGGTCACTGCATCGCCACAGAGACCAGGGATGGGCAGGAAATAAATCCTGGCCCCTTGTGCTTTCTGGTCAGTCTCGGCGCAACCTGAGAGACTACACTAAGGTGTAGGGACACGTTTTGTTTGAGAGCCTTTGGAGATTGGATTAGAAGAGTAGGTTGTAGAGTTTAGAGTAGTTCGGAAAGCACGTAGAAGGAGGACGTTATCATTAGAGAGATAGAGACAGCGTAGTTGACATAAGATAGAACAAGTAATAGAGCTTAGGGATGGTAGGGAGAGAAGAGCTCAGGACCCCAGGGCCTTGTGGTCTCAGCACTTGGCAGCTGACTCCCATCGCTCTCCCATTTCTGACCAGCTGGTCTGGCCCAGGCAGCAGGGAGAGACAGCTGAGAGAGCACCCAGTGCGGGTAAGGAGCCAGCAACACCTTGGGCTTTGGCTAGGAGGTGTGAGGCTGGCATGGGAGTTCCTGGTGCTCCAGACTCCTGCTGGCATGGCGGTACGGTGTGCTTGTGCTGCTGGCCAGGGCTGCTCTTTCCCCACTCCCTGCCCTCTTAGCTCTTCAGCCAAATCTGCCTGGCCTAGCTGAGCGGCGCTTCACACCAGGAGGCCTCCTGAGCTTTGTGACCGTGGCTGTGGGCCATGAGTCCTCCCCGGGGCCCTCTGTGTACCCAGGCACGGGCTGAGCAGAGCTCTCCTGGTAGCCGAGATGCTGTGGGCTGTTGGTGGGTGGGAGGCCTGAGAAGCAGGTGCTGGGTCACTGCAAGCTTGGACAGACTTGCACGTTTCCCTGGGGGTGCAGGGAATGGATTGCAGGCCGCTGGAGGAAAGGGGTGGCAAGGGGGCTTCTGCTGAGCAGCTCTTCTCGCCCCCCAGCTGCCGCAGCTGCAGCTACCAGGAGGACCTGGTGCGCACGTGGCCCTGCAGCCTCCTCCTGGCAGACTGAGGCCAAGCACCAGACCAGTCTGGGTGCGGCCCCCCCTGCTGATGTACCCACCGTGCCAACAGGAGGAGGGGGAAGACGTGGGGACCAGTGATGTGCGCAGGGGCAAGAGCCAGGTGAGTGCCATGTGGGAGGTTTGGGAGGTGCGTGAGGGCTGGTAGCAGGGGCATGTGCGTGCGCTCTGGGAAGGCATCTCGAGGTGCAGAGGCTTCCATCTGGAGGGATGCATGTGTCCAGTGGGGTGAAGTGTGTACCTGTCCGTGTGAGCTCATGCTGGTGTGTGCATACCTGTGAGGCCATGTCCCCAGCAGGCACTCACTGCTCCTCCTACTGACTCCCCCGTTCTTCTCTTCCACAGCCGCTGCGCCCTGAGACCCTGCGCCATAGACAAAAGCTGCCCAGCCTGGTTGTGCAGGGAGAGGTAGGTCCCCTGACTGGCAGTGCCGCAGGGCAGGGGCGGGCCAAATGCAGGGGCTAGGGCACTGGGTGGGGCCCCTGCCAGGCCTCCCTTATGGGTCCCCAGATGCGAGGGGCTCAGACCCAGTGTCAGTGGAGGGCACTGCTGGCATGGTGACTATCGCCTCTCTTCTCCTAGGGCCTGGACAGAAGCCTTAAGAGCAGGGTCAAGGCGGAGGCTCCAAGGAGGAGAGTTGTGGCCCAGAAGGAGCCAGCGCCCTGCGCAGCCCAGCGGGGTGTGGGCCGAATGAGAGATTGGCCGCACCCTGGACTGAAGCCCGTTGCACCCCAATGTGGAATTAAAAAAAAATAAATGTCTTAAGCGTTGATCATATGAGTTGGAAGATGATACAACCGCTTTGTGTGAATGTTGCTGCCTCTGCGTAGTAGGCAAGATAAGGGAGAGCGTTTGTTGTTTGGAACTCCTCTGCAACTGCTTCGCTCACCGTGGCCTTAAAGAGAGCCGAAAAAGAGTATGTACAAACTCTAATTTCCAGGGGCAAGAAGGGAGTGCTGGTTCTCGCTTTGGGAACTAAGCTTGTCTCCCCCATAATTCCCATCCTGACAACAGCAAAGAAGTAATGAGCTAGTGTTTGTAGCTGCTTTTTCTAGCAAACTCCACTGTATAATCACGTGAGTCGTAGCGACTGTTAAATAATATATAAGATATTGCTCTTGGGTGGGAACCCCTTGCAAGTGCTTGGGAAATCCATGTTACTTTGAGGTCCCCCCCAAAGCTGCAGGTTCTTTTAAAAAGAAGCTTCTGCTGACCTGGCCCAAAAGTATGCTGTGTGTTTCGCGACACCAAGTAACACTTATTGCCCCATCCCCTGGCAACTTTCTGCTGGCCTGTGCCCCCATGTGCTGGGGCCGTGTGTGCTGTACACGGCCCTGTGGGCAACAGCGGGGTGTGTGTGTGTGCCTGTGAGCCTGTGCTGGTGACTGCAGCGTGTGTGCATGCGTGTGGGCCCGTGTCCCCGTGTTGATTCCCTCGCCCTTCCCAGCAACTGGATCTCATGCGCGAGAGGGCAGGGCCCAGACCGAGCCCTGGTCTGCTCATCAGGGGAAAGGTAGGTTCGTTGGCCAGCCATGCCCACGGGGTTAGGGTGGGCCGTGATCAGAGAGCAGGGGTGCCAGGTGGAGTCCTGTGAGGCTCTGTGTCTTAGCGGGGCCAGGGACATGAAAGTCTCCGGCCCTTTGCACCCAAGGCAGGGCACTAGTGCTACGGTGACTGTTCCCTCTCACCTGGTTCATCCTAGAGCTCTCACAAAGCCTGCATGGCCAGCAGAGGACCAGGGACAGTGTCCTGGCAACACCATAGTGGCACTGTGGAGGTCCTGCTGGCCTCCCTCCTCCCAGGCCTGGAGCTCTTCCGCTGTCAGCACCAAGCAGGACACACGGGAAGGAAGAGCTCTGAGTTCTGCTCCATGCCAGCCACGATTCAGCTGAGGGAGAAGCAGAGGAAAATACCCAAATCAGCTGTCCCTCTCTGTTCAGCACATGACAGCAGGGCAGGAAGGAATTGCTGACAAGAGCAATCGCCGGCTCCTCGCTGCCATCAACAATGGCCCCAGCTCCTGGTACTTGTCAGGCTCTGCCTCACGACCCCATCCCTCTGCCGTCCACCAGTGTCTGATCTCACACGCACTGACCCTGCTCTTCAGGGACATGCCCTCACTACGGCCATGACGGGTGGCCCCTGAGTCCCCTCATGGATACAGCCCTGCTTGGCCAGGCTCATCCCAGCACAGCCTTCACTGGCTGCCCTTTGGTCCTCCAAGACACACGGCGCTGCTGAGAGCCCCTGCCTCAACAGGGCCCTGACCAGCTGCTGGCTGTCCCGCCTGTCCCCTCACAGCTCGGTGCCCCGTCAATCAATCAGTCAGTTGACACTGTCCTTTCTTTACACAGCCTGGTGTGTGTATTTATTAATTATTTGATGGCTGCTGAGTCCCATGCATGAGTGCCCATCCCACCCAGTGACGGATTTACCATGAAACAAACTGTGCAGTGGCACAGGGCCCCGAATGACAGGGGACCCCAAAATGCAGGACAAATCTGACAAATGACTGAATTTAATAAGGGTTGCCAGTCACAAAGCGGTCCAGGTTGTCTGCAGTCTGTCAACTTTTTCTGCAAACTGTGCTCTAAACACGGTTTTCTGAAGCAGTCTAGCAAAGAATTTGCTTTGCCATTTTTTCACTCTCAGCAACAGCATAACAGCAACTAAGGGAAATCGTCCTTTGCCAATCGAAGTCTGTCTGCTCGACCAATTATCCAACTGAACAAACGTACCCTCCCCTGCACTTTGCAACCATGCCCGTGGTTTGTCACTAGCATGCAATGGTTCAAAATCCTGTTTTTACAGCGCCTGTACAAAACACAGAGCCATGTTACAAAAACACGGGTTTAACTGCTTTAAACCTAATTGGCTGCTCAGGCCAACCTGTAGACATGCCCCTGCTCTTTCAGGCATCTTTAATCGGCCTAAAATCAAGGTCAGTGTTTAACAGAAATGAAGCCAAACTATGAGTCTTGCAGTCAAAAATGCAAAAATATGAAGGCAAGGCAAGAAGATGAAGCTCAGCAAAAAGACAGTTTGTCATCTTATTTTAAAAAGCTTGAAATATTGAATAGTGCATGCTCATCAAAAAGCATGGGTGAGGAAACATCTGAATTATCTGATCACTCGCTGAGTTGTGGGGATACTATGACGACTGCAGAAGTTGAACAAGTGCACTCTGAAGTGACAATGGAACTACAAAATATTGGTAATTTTGTCGAAGTAACAGAAGAAACCTACCCTGAAGACATTGCATTATGGCCAAAATCTGTTTCATGTTATATGATGGAATATTTCTTAGTAAATAAACCAAAAACTGTAGGTAATATGGAAAATTTGAGAAAAAGAGTATGAGGTTGGAGGACGAAAGCAATTTAGAGGTCTTCATGAGTCCCATTTTCTGAGGATGAAGAAAAATGGGATGACAGAAATGAGAATTTGGTTGCCTTTTTTGGAAACCACTAAAGCAGTTTACTGTTACATTTGCAAATTATTCCTGACCAGAGTAAAGGAAAACAAACAGTCATCAATGGGCGCTCTAATTGGAGAAGCATTGCAAGAGATATTGCTTATCATGAAACTTCCAAAGCTCATATTAATGCTATGTGGAAGTTCATTCAATGCTGTAAATTATCTGGAAGAATTAGTTTTGTGTTATTGGGTTAATATGAAAAGGGGAGTTCTTACTGGAGGAAAGTGCTGAGATGTGTTGTTGCTATGGTCAAACTGCTGCCTTCTTTGGGACTACCTCTAAGAGGACATGATGAGTCAATATTGTCAAATCGAAAAGGTAATGTTTTAACTTGCCTTGAATATCTTAGTGAATTTGATGATTTTCTCAAAGAACATTTGAAAAATTACCAGTATTGTGGCTCAGGGAAGATCACCTTTTTAATACACCAAACCTACGATGAATTCATCATTATAATGGCAAAGCATTCAGAAACCTATTCACTGATGAAGGATGCCAAGTACTATTCAACACCAGATGTGAGATCAATTAATGTTAATTTTAAGATATGTGACCTGCAATAATGAAGTTGTAGAGAAATTTCTTTGTTTTGTCCCACTAAAATCCCACACTTCTGAATGTTTAGAGACAACTGTTTTGGAAATCATTGCAAATTTAGGTTTGGACATAAAAGCTTGTCGTAGGTAGAGCTTCGATAACACCGGAAATATGGCAGGAAAATATTCAGGTCTACAGGCAAGACTGAACAATGCAAACTCCTCTGCTTTATTCATACCATGTTCCAGCCATTCCTTAAATCTAATCTTCAATGCTTCAGCTGAATCTTGTGAGGGAGCTACACATTTTTTTTTACTTCGTTCAAAACGTGTATGCCTTTTTTTCTGTTTCCACGCATCGGTGGAGTATGCTACAATCACCCTTGGAGCAGGCAAGTGAAAAACATCTGACATTCAAAAGAATTTGTAACACCAGGTGGTCTGCTCATGTAGATGCTGTTTTGGCTTTGAAAATGAACTATGATGATATAAAGAAAACCTTATTAGACATAGCCACATCAAATTCTGAAAAACCGCATGCGTGCAAAAACTGAAGCGAAATACTTAGCAGAAAAGTTTGAAAAGTATGATATTGCTGTTTTTACTCTTTTGTGGAACTGGTTACTTCACAGAATTAATGCCATCAGCAAATTGCTGCAAAAGGTTGATACAAATTTATTGCATGCTGCACAATTGTTAGCCTCAGCTAAAACTTTTGCCATGGAAGTTCAAAATGACTATAGCTCAGTGGAAGCAGAGGCACTAACATTAACAGAAAATATAGGTTCCTCTGATATATCTTATGAGAAGCATAAAAAAAGCAGGAAGTTATTTTTCAATGAAACTAGGGACAATGAAATCAATTTAAAAGGGAAAGAGAAGATCATTGTTGAGACTGCCAATGGTATTTGTGACACAATAATAGTGCAATTGCAGAGTAGAGGTAGATCTCTAAAGAAAACTGTTAATTTATTTTGTGTGTTTTTGACAGACGTATGAATGAAAATGCTAAAAGCATTAAGAAGCAGTAAGAAATTAAGTGAATGCTACCAAGAGGATATAGAGGTCTGTGTTTCGAGGTCACCAGTTGATTTGGATAGACTTGTATGTGATGGTTTGCAGGCAACCTTTCTAAATGTAGAAACTATTCTGAAAATATTTTTTAAAATGACTGTCACAAATGCTTCTAGTGAGCGTTTTTTTCTGTATTGAAACAAGTTAAAAATAATTTGTGAAATACAATGAGTCAGGAACATGTGACAAGTTTGACAATATTAACTATTGAAAGTGCCTCTTTACAAAATATTACTTACAATGACTTAATTGATAATTTTGTAGGAAAAAAAGCTATCTGAATAAATATATATTTTTTCAAATTGAATAAGTTTCTTCAGAGGAAGTTAACTTTTATTTTTCCATTCTTGAGTCATCTATACTTTTTCTGTTTACACATTTTTCACATTAGCATAATGCAAACACAAGCTTTCGTCTAGACCAGAAGTTCTCAACCTGTGGTTCAAGAACTCTATTCAGGTGGACCAAGGAAAGGTTATGCAGATTGTTTTACAAAGTGCTGTTATCCAAAGCACTTTACAATAGTTAGCTAATGGTACAAACATTTGGAAAGATCAAGTGGTCTGCCAAGACCCTCAGCAATTTTCAAATGGTCTGTGAAAAAAAACTTAGACTACAAAAACTATCAAGGAACCTCACTTTATTTCCATTTACTTCCTATAACCTATAATTTAGGAGGAGGATGAAGAAAAAAAATGAAAAATGGGGGAAGGGAGATAAGAGAGAATGTTCTTTTTCTTGGCTGGGTCCATCCAGGGAGGGGGCAAAGATTAAGCTCCACACGGGGCCCCACTAACCCTACATCCACCACTGATCATACCCACAAGTAGGGCACAGCCACACACTAGAAGTACTCTGATTCTTTCCTCCTCTGACACTGGTCATCACAAAACTTGACCCAGTCTGCCTCGCAGCACCTTGCTCCATCTGCAAGCTGACTCTGGCAACCAGAGGGGCCATCCACACTCCTTTTCCAACCATCCACAGCGATTCCAAAGGATGCTAATTCATCTTTGCATGCATCCTGAAATCTGTGCAGCTGTCTGCCTCTCTTTCTAGACCCTTCATGAGCTTCATAGACAAACACATTCTTTAGGATCTTGTGATGCAGCATTCGCTTGACATGACTGAACCACCTGAGGGTTTTCTTACTAATCAATATCCTATGCCTGACATACCAGCAGGATATAACACTTCCTCATTTGTCACCCTGTCTTGCCTTCTTATTCGAAGAATTTTCACAGGCATCTGATCTGAAAGCACTTCAGACTTTTGGTATGTTTCGTGTAGATCACCGATGTTTCTGAGCCATACAGAAGAGTGGATAAAATACATGCTTCATATATGCGGTTTTTTACTTCAGTTCACAGTTTGTTGATGTTCCAGACTCTGTCTTGCGAAAGCTGAAAGTTCCTGGCTGCTTTACCAGTTCTACTAGTGAGCGCAGCATCCAGATCTACATTGCTGGGAACAGTTAAGCCACAGTAGAAAAATTGGTTAACAACATCCAGATGAGTACCATCTAGGATGATATCTGAACCTGGTTCTGCAGAGCCTTGATGCATGATAGCAGTCTTCTTCAAACCTATTGCTAGCCCAAAGGTTTTGCATGTGTCAGAGGACTTGGGAATGAGACATGGTAGGGCATCAACACTGTGAGCCACAAGTGCTGCATCATCTGCAAACAACAGGTCCCTTCTAATGATCTCCTTCACCTTCGTGTAGCTCAGAACATAGGAGACTGATAGGGGGATACAAGGGGGGGCACATGCTCCCCCTGACAGGGCCATTCCCACAGCGCCACTGCTGCCACCGCCACCACCTTGTGTGGGTGCTCACCAGCCCCATCCCCACTGCTGACACTACTGGCGGCTTCTGCAGGTGCTCGCCAGCACCATCCCTGCTCCTGATGCTGCCAGCGGCTTCTGTATGTGCTCACCAGCCCCATCCCCATCACCAATGCTGCTAAAGGCTTCAGCGGGTGCCCCCCCAGACTCAGGAGGCACCAGTTGCCCATAGTCTGGGTTATCCACAATCCAATGGTCAGGCTAACCACACGGTTCAGACCATCAAATCAATGTTTAAGAAGACTTTGCAGGGTGCCCTGATCTATATCTGGCTTTACTCAATCTGAGGAACACACCCATTACTGGTCTTGAGTATGCTCCAGCACAGCTTCTGATGGGGAGACTTCTGCACAGTACCCTCTTGCTACAACAGCAGTGGGCACTCCTGGACTACTGTTCAATGCCTCCCACAAGTTGCGAAACCTTCAAAGGTGCCAAAAGACACACTATGCCCACATGACTGCATTCTTGCCACATCTATAAGAGGGGGAGAAAGAAAGGATGCAAACAAGTACAGGTTGGATACCAGCGTCCATTACAGCAAAAAGGGATGAACTGTGTTTCTGCGTGGTAAAAACCCCCAGTGGTAGTGTCTACAGGAGAAACAGAAGCCACCTAAGGAAAGAACAGTACCAGCAGAACAAGCTGGTGCACCTCAAGAGATAGCAGCAGAACAAGCATCAGAAGTAAAACCAGACCATCAAGAGCAATGATTTTGTTACATTTCAGAGCATTCACTGGTACCCACAGAGACACCCACTGGCACCGCACAAACTAAGAATGGACGTGTGGTGAAGTTGCCTGTGAATTACAAGGACTATGTCAGGGGTAGGCAATGTTTTAGGCCAGAGTGCCAAAAAGACCGCAGTGTCTACCTTGGAAGGTGCCAGAGTGCCGGTATGCCAGAAAAACAAAATGGGAGGAGGGGAGGGGGTACATGGCAGGACGCACTGCGTATTAGTATATTTAAAAATCATAAATGTTGCCTTTGCTGTTGTGTATTTCTTTTCTGTTGAGCATGTTGCAATGAGAGAGAGAGAAAAAAAAAAAGAGACAAATAATAGAAAGAGGAGAGAGAGAAAGAAAAAGGAGAGCAGAGAGAGAACCAGACATGTTCTCTTGTCAAGGGACAAAAAGAGGACCCGGGAAATTACAGGCCAGTTAGTCTTACCTCAATCCTGGGTAAGCTCTTTGAAAAAATTATCCTGGCACATGTCCAGGAG
>JAGPOW010002742.1:35614230-35633497 GCA_030014935.1 Caiman crocodilus
CTGACCCCGGTGCTCTTTCCTGCCAAGGCAGGGGGTCGGACTAGATGATCTGCCCAGGTCCCTTCCGACTCTAGATACTATGAAACTATGAAACTATGTGCACACAGGGAACTACATGCACAAACACAGAGAACCAGAACACATTCAGAACAGACGCATGCGCACACATATCCGGAACCAGACACATGCGTGCACACACAGACACACAGAACCAGACAGGCAGACAAACACACAGAACAAAATGCATGGGCGCACAGAGCCGGGCTTCTAGACCACTGGACAAAGTCCAACCCAGCAATGCTTTGGTCCCGCTAGAGCCCCTGTGCTTCCCCGGGGAGCCAGTCCCCGAGCTGCAGTGCAGTTGGCCGAGGTCCCAGCACGGAGCCCGCCCATCAGCTCAACCACACATCCACCCTGCACAGCTAAGCCTGTGAAAGGTGCAGTGCTCGAGGCAAGGAGCAGCGCCAGGCTCATCCTGGTGGGGGACTGGGCTGGGGCTGGGCTCAGAGTGGTTGGGAGTCAGGCAGGCTCAGCTATAAGCCCTGCTGCAAGCAGCCTGGGCTCTGTGGTTGGCAGCAGCTACCAGAGTCTGAACTGGCTGCAGCCAGGAGGCTGCAAACAGCTGCTCCAGGCTCCAGCATCAGCTCCATACTGGTGGATGCATGTGCATCTTGAAGTGGGGATAGGGCCTGAGGTGACACAACCCTCCCACTGTCTGCTCTGAGGTACACATGATGTTGCTGCCATCATGAAGCTGATGCTAGGGCTGTGGAGCCTGGCACAGCTGTTTGCAGCCTGCCTGCTGCAGCTGCCCAGAGCCCAGACTGGCTACCAAGAGCTGTGCCTGGCTCCAGAGCCCAGTCATCAGCTCTATGCCTGCAGCAGGGGACAGGCCAGGGTTGTGCTGCTTCAGGGCCCTCCCCCACTGTCCGCTCTGAGGTGCGTGTGCACCCACCGGTATATTGCTGATGCTGGAGCCCAGAGCAGCAGTTTGCAGCCTCCTGCCTGCAATTGTCCCAGACTGGGTAGCTGCTGCCAACCATGGAGCTCAGGCTGGCTGCAGCTGCCTAGACCCCAGGCTGACAGTGGTGTGCCAACCAAAATGGCCTTGTGTGCCATGCTCAGCACATGTGCTGGGGGTTGCTGACCCCTGGACTATGTAATGGGATAGAGGTAAAGCCTAGACCCAGCGGTGAGCCAAGTGCTAGCAACCTCTGGCTCCATGCTCCTGAACTGTTCTGGGTTAAAGTAGCTACTGATGAACATTCAACTACTTAAGAAGGGGCTCCCAGAGTAAAGAAGGGGGATGTGGTATATGGAATGTACCTGGAAGGGAATGTACCTGCAGTGGGACGTTTCAGTCTTTCCCTCCGAGGCCCTGTGAGTGCAGTTTGTTGGTGGTGAATTGTTGTGGCTCCCCCTGCAAGCAGTGAGCGTGTGTGTTGCTGAATCCTGTTCCTAATAAAGATAAAGCTGTTTTCCATCCTATCAGTCTCTGCTGAATGCTGACTCAAAGACAGAACCCCAGAGGCATGGAGGTCTGAGTGAGTACCCCATCCCAGGAACACAGTGGCCAAGGGCAAACACTATAGTTACTACGCAGTCATTTAGTACATGTTTATACAATTACTAAAGGACTACACAATGACAACTGCTCAGTCAGCATCTGATGTAGACACGGCCATGCGAGGTTAAAGCAGCAGGGATTTGCTATATGTCAGCTGCTTTATGTGAGCTCCCTGTGTGCATGCTCTTACCCTGCAGTAGATGAAAATTAAAACACAGTGCTTCCCCTCACCTTCCCAGAGGACTCAGCTAGTGCAGCTTAGCTCTCAGGTACCACAGGGTAAGAGCATGCATACAGGCAGTTGCCACAGATGCATGGTAAATCCCCACCCCCTTTGACCTCACAGTAGTTAGTTTGATTGCTCACACCGTTAGTTAACCTTTCAAGCAAATGAATTAATGGCAATTACAGTAACACAAAGCTTAAATTCAGACTAACTACACTGGGTGCCTCTACATGTGTGCATTTACTGCACAGTAACCAAAATTACTGCATAGTACAGGCACGCATCTACATATACATGCCTGTACTACACAGTAAGTATGGTGACTTATGCTGATTTAGGTGTAAATTTGATACCTGCATCATGCATCATGCATCATGCAGGTATCAAATTTATGCCCGATTATTTACTTCATAGTAATGCACGTGCAGACACCTGACTGCACAGTAACACTGTGTGTGTGGACTAACTTGGGGCTAACTTTAGTCCTGAGTTAGCCAACACACAGCGTTAATGTGCTTTAATGCCTGCACATGGAGATGCCCACTCATTCCCACTTCCTGTGTAATAACTTACTGTGCAGAAACTTCAAGCGAGTGAAAATGCACATGTAGATATGCCCTGTATTTTCAATCACTTGATAATGAAGTGGAACCTAACAAATGTTTAGAAATGATTTTGGGCACCAGTCATTCAGCTATAATTGGTAGAAAAGTTTCTTTTTTCCATGTTCAGACAAGGGAGTTAATTAAATTTGAACTAAAGCAGTTGTATTCCTAAATCACACAGATTTGTGCCTAGTTTTCTACTGCAAATGACTTGTTCAGTATTCAAATATTAAAGATCAACTATAAAATTCCTTATTCCATTAGCTGTCAGTTGGCAATAAAATCATATGCACTACTAGATATTTAATCTTGAGCCTACTAGAATTGCACTGGGCATGTACAAAGTGGTTAACCATAGAATCACAGGATTGGAAGGGAGCTCAAGGATCAGCTTATCCAGCCTTCTGAACAGATTCAGGACATGCTGGTCCTAAACCATCGCAGACAGATGCCTCTTCAGCATCTTCCTGAAATCCCTCAATGATGGAGACTCCACAGTTTCCTTGGCCAGCTTGTGCCATTGTCCTACCATTCTCAAAGTTAGAGAGTTTTCCTGAGTTTTAGTCTACACCTACTTTGTTGCAGTTTAAAGTCATTGCCTCATATTCTATCCTCTGTGGCTAGGAAGAACAGTTGTTTTTCCTCTTTTTTATATTGGTAAACTACAATCATATCCCTCCTTCATCTCCTTTTTCACAGACTGAATGTACTTAGTTCTCATGGCTTTTACTTGTACAACTTGCACGCTAACTGCTTAATCTTCTTCATCACTCATTCTTGTATCCTCTCTATATCCTTCTTAAAATGCAATGTCCAGAACTGGGCCAATTAGTCCGTCTGAGGCACAGCCAGCATTGAGTAGAGTGGTATGATCAGCTCCTGTGTCTTGTACAAGTTCTCTCTTAATGCAGCCCCAAGTTTCATTCACTTTTGAGACAGCATCATATTGCCAGTTCACGGTAAGTCTGTGATCCACATCCTTCTTGACTGTGCTGCTGTCTAGCCCCATTCTTTATCAGAATATTTGTTTTTCCTTTCTCAGGTTTCCCTCAGCAAGTTTATTCAGCACTCTGGGGTGAACTTTATCTGGCCTGCCTAGTTAAATTAATTCAAATTGGTTATAAGCTCTTTGATGTTGTCTTTACTTAGCGTGATCTGCAGCCTTTCCCCTTCTTTAATTATATTAATTTTATTTAGTTGCTGGTTGCAGGTTATAATGTGTGTGTGTGTGATGATGATAATGAAGGCTAAGTAGTCCCTGACACTTCTTCCTTCTCTGCATCTTCTATGAACATTTCATCCTCACCAGTAAGTACTGAACCCAGATTTTCCCTGGTCTTTATTTCTTGCCTGCATCACTCAGAATTTGCAAAATATACTTTCATGTTATTATTTCTGTACATGCCTAAGTGGTTTAAATGAAGACTTCAAATATTGATTGATTGAAACGGTACAGTGTTCATAGGTTGTTATTATATAGTCATCCTGTATTATAATAATCATATGCCACACATTTCCTATGATACGTGGCTAATTATATCGGTCAGCTGAGCAATTTTGTAAATAGTCGCATTGGCCAATTGAGTCTTATCAGTTTCGGTACAGCAGAACCTCAGGTTTAGCTCTGTACCAGACTTCCACAAAATAACCTGTGTGCCGGAAGTGGACTACATGGTTGCTGAACATTTATTGGGAAATGACAAAGCTGTTTAGACTCAGACCTAATGAACATTGCCAAGGAGCAAAAAACCCCAAAATATTTCAAAATGCAAATCTCAGCCTTACCCTAGTTCTGACTCTTGGTGTTCAACACAGCAGTTTAAGATAATAAACTATGATGACAGGGGGAGCCATAAAAATTGCCTGGATGTCAGTGTTTGTGAAGCTATAAGACTATTTGTAAAAGGTGCTGAGCAACAGCACTTTCTACTGAAGTAGTCAAGGCTAAGCATACATCCCGCTTTGAAAACCAGGCTACGGTTCATGCTGTAGCATGAACAAGACACCCATGGGTAATGAACTGCAGAGAAATAAGTTATTGAACATGTGAGAGAATAGTTGTATAGATGGTGCAGTGATGAACAAGCCCTCTGATTTCTCAATACAGTATTATGCTATCTGGATATAGACTGAATCCCAATGAATGGAGTGAGCTTGGTTTGCTCACGGATGACTACAGCCTTGGCAGCATTTGCATTCTGTAGATATTTCTTCTGTTCAGAGTAACAGACCCTCTCTGTGTGAACTCCAGAAAGCACAGGACTTGATTCAGCACAATTCTCAGAAAGCAGGCTCATTCTCTCAGGCTTTGACCTTTAGCTCATATTGGAACAGGATGCTTTTGGGTTTTGATAATGAGCCTCACAACCTCTCACCAGAAGGTCACCTGTTTGAATCCAGCCTGGATCAGCAGGAATTAAACATTAGTCCCACCTCATGAATGTCTAATGAGCCTTCATCAGAGGCAGATCCAGAAAAGGGGTGGGGGGCTGGGTGCAGTCATACAGATGCAACCCCCTTTTAGTCCACACTGGGAGAGAAGCAGTGGGGATTTTTTTAAGTCCCTAAACCAGGTAATGATCTCCCACTCCAGCCCCATAGTCTATCCACTTTCAGCACCTCTCCCATGCCCTCCATCCTCAGCAGCACATCCCATCCCCTTGCATTCACCCCCTCCCTCTCCCACTGCTGTTGTCCCCTGCTGAGCCTGATGGGTTTACTCCAGAGTAATTTAGTACTTGTGCTCCCAGGATTCAGACCGAGCTGGTAGCAGTAACACAGACACACCATTCAAGGCCTGGAGAAATCCAGATGAATAGTCTTCAATGTATTTTCAGTCTGAAGCATTTACAGGCACCCTGGTGATTGCAGTACAAGTAGTTCCTAACAGAGTAATTTACTCTGAAGTAAACCCATTCAGTAGCATTTGTACGTGTAGATATGCCCACTGGATCGTTCTTGCTAGTGGACTTCCACTTCCCTCACCAACTCTCAGAAGAATGGGACTTCTACTGGTAGGCAGGCAGGAGGGTCTGCTTTCTTTCCTTCTTCATACACATGTACACAAAACCAGACACAATTTGTCCTAATGCATCTACCCTAGAATTTCAGGCTCTGACATTCTGTTAGGAACTACTTGAATCTACTACAGTGGCCATAAAGTATGGAAGGGTGTTTGTTGTCTCAAGGTAGCGGGTAAATTACTCTGGAATAAACCCACCCTGGACAGGTGTCTTATGTGTGCCCCTTTGGGAGCATATTTGCTGCTGCTGGCAGCAGTCTGCTCCTGCCCCCTCTGGCCTTGCACCCCTCGCCCCCTGCAGCAGCCACAGGGATCTCTAAGCTCTTCCTGGGTGCTAGCCCAGGGGCTGATAGGGAGTACAGGGCCATGAGACAGCTGTCTTTGGGTGGGGGCTGCAATCTCCCAGCCCCCAGGAGCTGTCTGCTGCCAGGGTAGGCTCCAGTGCCCGAGTCCAGGCAGGGACAATGGGAGAGGTGCTGCCCTAGCAGCAGAGAGCTCGTGGCCCCAGCTCCCCGATCAAGGGCAGGGGGCTTGAAAAGAGCTGTGGGGAAAGGCAGGTCCCAGCCCCCTGTCCAGATCTGCTGGTCTTCTCCAGGAGCTGGCCAAGAACTGTCCTGGTCTGGGGCAGGTCCCAGCCAGCTCCAAGCTGGCTGGGGAACTCTCCCCATGTGGGGAGCTCCCTGCTGCCAGGGCAAGGGGACTTTGTCTGAGCTCAGGCTTGAGTGGTATAGCCCACTCTGGAAGCAGGCAGCTTCTGGTGGTAGGAAGCAATCTTCTAGCCCTTGCTGCCTGGCTGACCAGGAGCAAATTTGCTCTTGGTCTGCGGTCTATGACCTCCTTACTGTACAGTAATTACTTAGCCATTAATTTGCTACCTGCATTTTCAGGTAGTAAAATAACTGCCAAATAGAGTAAATCACTACACAGTAAGGGTCTGCATGTGTAGATGGTGATGCTCACTATGCAGCAATTTGCTCTACTGTGCAGTAAAGCATCTCATGTAGATGCACCCAGCAAGGAAGGAATAGGGAGACACTGCCTATTCCTCCAATATTGGTTGCTGTGGCTCCAGCCTGGCACTCCCAGAAGCTGCATTTCCCTGAATTCAGGCTCCTGCCACTCTGGCTCCAACTCTAAGTGTGGACTGTGTCCTGAGAAACCACACTATATAGCCCCTAGTTTGCCATGTCTGCAAGCTATGGATATGCAGTGTAGCTATGCTACATCGCCCTTGAAATTGTATACCCTGGAAGGTAGTTCTGCCTGGCATGCCATCACAGTGTAGATGATGACTGATAATCTTGTGGCATCATTTGCACCAATTTAGGGTGGCAGCACCTAGTGGTATGAAGATCCACAGTAACTTGCAAGACTGCTCATTGTAGTTCATTTCTGCTGTTGTTGGCTTCCTCAGCCTGTGATATTGTAGCAAACACTGACCATTCTGAACACAGGTTTGTGGTCACTTGGAAGCATTTTTTTTAATTTGGTTGAAATGGGAAAGTATGTCCCAGTTAAGAGATAAAGAGACCAGGCAAATGGTCTCTCTCATTCTTGAAGCCTAACCTAGTCCAAAAGTGTTTGAGACTTAATACATTTCAAGTCATATTTTTTTACTCCATTCATTTTCATTTTCCTGGCTGCCTCTGTGCTCCCAGGGTCCAGACCAAGTAGCATAGACCATCAGTAGCATAGACACACCATTCAAGGCTTGGAGAAATCCAGATGAATATTCTTCAGCATATTTTCAAACTGAAGTATTTACAGACACCCTGGAGATTTCCCTACTTGAATGGTATAGGACTGAGAAAGAAGAGCTGGGCTTGGGGCCAAGGCAGTTCTTTACCTGTGCAATCCACAACTACCAGAATGGCTGTAGCTAGATGCAAGTTTAGCAGCCCAGAGGCTTCTTTGAATTGTACTGGGTGCTGCCCTAACTCTGAGCTGGCCACAGCACCAGAAAAAGTACAGAAGTGACATAAGTTACCTTTTTCTATTCCTCTTCCTTTCAGTCTTACAGTAGATACAGCTCTACTAGACTTTCCATCCCAGCCCTCTGTCTTATAGATGTTTTCCTCACCTGAATTTCTGAACTTACGTAACTCTTCCCACCATTGATCTTCTATAAAGGCTTTGATAAAGCCAGTGGGAATGTCAGGCAGGCTGTGTGTGTGTTGTTATCTCTGCTGCCATGTTGCAGCATGAATAGCTAGTAGTTGGGCCTTTACCAGTCTCTCTGGTAGTTAGTCTGTAAGTGGCAAAGATAATCAAGGAGCCATCTCCTCTTTTAGGTCTTGCACAGCACCAAGCATATTGCTAATAGTTGGCAGCCATAACTTGTGGTTATAATACTTTGCAAATCAATGATACCTTCCATACAGTAGTCTTTTCCATGTTATAATATTTCCCTTAATAAATACTAGTTGGTGATTATCCCCATTTCATAGATGGGGAGCTGAGCCACAATGAGATTAAGTGGCATACACTACTATTTTTTTTTGTTATTTTTGTTTGTGTCTGGCACTGGCACAAAGTGTGCCAGACCTTACCAATACAAGCAAAGATAATATCCTTGCCTGGGTGAGCTTTCAGTGTACATTCAATGTAGCCTGGCAAGTGGGTCAGAAAGACAAAAAAAGGAGGGAAAGAAGGGACACAGGAGATAAGATCCCATGGGTCTTAAAAAGGCATGCACTTATTGTGTCATTTCTCCCAGCCTCTCAAGGTAAGTCAGTGTGGTATTGATGATAATATCTGAAGGCATCACTCTCATACAGTTAAGCACTGCAAGGTGTTACCCTCCACAACTAAACCATTGACATCTGTGCAGAGTGAATGTCACATGCTACTGTAACGACACCTCTTGTTAAGGTGTTGGCAAGGACGGAGTCTCTGAGTTCCAGAGCATGAGCTAGAAGCCTGACACCGTGCTGAGAATTACTGTGTTTAGCTTTTAGGTGCCCACCTACCTGCGATACTCCAAAGCCCAGAGGTGGGTGCTAAAGCTCTGTATAGAAAGCACTGGGAGAGCGAGTTGCTCCAGAATATGTTGAACACAGAGACATATCAGTAGCAGAAAGGTAAGACTTATGGCATATGCCTTTCAGAGAATCCTTCATTTGGGATTTACAGTCTAGAAACTTGTGCTTGGAGAGGTGACAGCTGGAGAAAGAGGTAATTTTTAGGCAGTTTCTTGTGGTTAGAGCCATTACCCCAGAATGTGATAGACCCTTCATTTCTTGACTAGATTGGAACATATATCCTGCATGAGTGCCCTGGCCTCCAGGACACTGGGTACCCTGCATGGGGTTCTTTTGGCTTCTCCGGAGGAAGCTCCATTTAACACGTACAAGCTAAATATCCAGAAATAAAGCAGAAAAGAAAGCATGACTTTGTAGCCTAGTGACTGGGGCATTCACTTGGTAGGAACCCATGTTTCCCTCTCCTAAGGAAACAGTCCTTTTCTTTCTTTTTCTTTCCTGATCAAAAATGCTGAATCATTTCATTCAAAGTAGAACATCTTCAGCAGGCCAGAACAGAACAATCCCACCTCAGGATCCCTTTAATGTTGTGATTAAAGCATTTGCCTGGTAAATTGGGCTCTATGAGCTGGTTGTTTACCAGCAAACAGGGGAACCTGGGACTCTTGCAGCCTGATGTTGCAGCCAGTAAATTGAGTGGGTAAAACAGCACCACTTCCAGGTAGAGGTAGAGCTGGAGCATCTAGCCTCTGAGCCTAGGGCAAGCCTATGTAGTGAACCTTGATGGGGCTTAGCTGTTGGGTAGTCACTAGCTCTTCAGGGCTTGACAAATTTTGGGCATGTCTAGAAACTGATATTTAGGTACCTTATTGATCAGTGGGTTTCAACCGATTTTAACAAGTGTACCTCTTTTGTCTTAAAGTTTCAGCTCATATACCACTTCATATTTTTTTCTTGTTTTTAAGGGAGGGGTCTGATTGAGGCTCTGTGGTGAGGGATGGAGTAGGACAGGGGCAGGCACTGCTCAGCCACAGCAGGGAGGGCGTGGGACAGAGTCACAAGTGGCTTGTCCAGGGGATGCAGAGAAGAAGGGTGGTTCCCACCACTGCGCACACCCCGGGAGGGCAGGGGGGCATGTGCCCCCAGTTCTGCATGTGGCGGGACAGGTGAACAGGCTGCCACTGCAGGCTGAGGTACTGGGCTCTCCCCTGTGGGGCCTTGGCCAGGCTGCACTTGGGGCAGGCGGCAGCAGCGCTAGAAGCGGGGTTGGGGGAGCTGTGGCGAATTCTGGAGTGGCTGCATCCCCCCCACCCCATAACCCCACTCCTGTAGGCCCCCGCAGTGAGAGAGAGAGTGGGGCTGGGGCTGGGGCTGGAGCAGAGGCAGGCACTGCCCAGCTGGGGCAAGGCGTGGGATGCAGCTGCGAGCAGCTCATCTGGGAGGCACAGGGGATGGCGGCTCCCACCGCTGCATACATCCAGGGATGCCATGGAAGGGGCGCATGCCTCTGGGTCTGCACACGGGGCAAGGGCAGGCTGGAGTGAGGGCTGTGCCCAGGACTGTGCCTGGGGCTGCTCTGGGCTGTTCCAGGTGAGGGCTAAGCCAGATTGTGCTTGGGGCAGGCAGTGGCAGCACTGGGAGGGGGCTATGGCAGGGGCTACAGCTACCCCAGAATTTGCCATAGCCACTGTCCAACCTCCCCTCTCAGTGCAGCCTGGCCCAGCACCCCTGCTGAGAACAGCCTAGCACTACCCCAGCCCCAGCCTGCAGCCTGCCACCCCCCCACATGCAGATCTGTGGGCACGTGCTCCCCCATGCCCTCCTGGGGTGCATTTAGCAGCGGGACCCACCACCCCTCTGCACCTCCCGGATGAGCCGCTTGTGTTTCTGTCCCACGCTCCACTCCAGCTGGGGAGCTCCTGCCCCTGCTCCAGCCCCAGCCCAAGACCCACTCCCTCCCCCAACATGGGGGCTATGGGGAGAGGTTATGGGAGAGGGGCTGTAGCCACTCCAGAATTTACCGTAGTCGTCCTAACCCTTCTCCCAGTGCTGCCACTGCCCATCCTGAGGTACAGCCTGGCACAGCCCCCCACTGGGAAGAGTCCAGCGCAGCTCCAGCCCCAGCCTGCCACGTCCCGCATGCAGTTCCAGGGGCACATGCCCCCCATGCTCCTTCAGCGTGCATGTAGCGGTGGAAGCCACCCCACTCCTCCCTGCAACTCACTCCTGCATCTCACCCCAGCCGGGCAGCCTCTACCCCAGCCCCACTCCCTGCCCCCACAACAAACTTATCAGCTGGACCTAGCTGTTCTCCACACAGCCGGGCTGCGCTCCTGACCATCGGCATGTTGTGCTGCAGCTGCGCACGCACGCGCGCGTGCACACACACGCACACACACACACAGAGTTCTGTGTATCTCCTACAACCCTTTTAAGTACCTGTAGGGGTATGTGTACACCCGGTTGACAACCACTGCCTTAAATATTTCACTGGTGGAAACTTTGGCAGTAGGACTTTTGGGGACCTCCACAGCTAGACAGAAACATGAATGCTGAGGATCTAAATTCCAGAGTAGGGTGCCTACAGTGGCAATTAAGGAAGGCATAGATATCTACATTCATTAGCCTAAGGCAGTAGATGAACAGGACTTCTGCACTTGGACTAGCTGTTGAAGAACAGAAGCCTATAATGTTGGCCCAAGTTATGGTAAGTTTTGAATTGACTGGATTTTACATCCTCTTGCACTCACATTTATACAAAGCTGCAGAAAGTGACGATAAAATGGCATTATTCCCAGCAGACAATTCCACTCATTAAGACCAAAATTGGAACTCAGTGTACAATGATATTAAATGTAAGTACATGTGTCAAAGCAACAGTTACAACCATGTAAGTTTCTGGCAAACAGCCTTAACTGAGAAGTAGTGGCAAACACAAACCATATGTACATTGCATTCTGCTTGGAAGCAAAAAATTCCACAGAATTTGTTCCCTTTAAACAACTGTGATTAGAAATTAATATATTTATACCGGGCTACAGTTCTTATCATTTTCTATGTTGATGTATAACATAATTGTTTATCATAGCTTGACATGCGTTCCAGATAATTAAATATTGGAATTCTAATGAGTGCAAGAAACAAACAGAATTACTCAAGGCTAATTGGGTGAAATTGCCCCATAGGTATTAGGGCAGTACAAAATCCATGTATTACATAAATCACACTTAAGCTCTCAATTCAAAGACAGTTTAGGCAGAGTTTAGAGCAAGCGGAAAGAAAATCATATACTTGGTCCTACTCAGCACCAATTGCTTTCCTAGTTCTGATTTATTTGCTGTTTCAGAAGGTGATCTTGAACTGTTCACCACAGCACCTCAAGAGATGACAAGGTCAGATGGTCACAAATTTCTCCAAGACCGTTTCAGGCTGGACATAAAGAAGAACTTTACTGTCTGAGTCCCCAAGGCCTGGAACAAACTGCCACCAGGGGTGGTGCAAGCACCTACTCTGGACTCCTTTAAAAGACATTTGGACATTTATCCTGCTGGGATCCTTTGACCCCAGTTGACTAATTGCCTCTGGGGCAGGGGGCGGGACTCTATGATCTTCTGAGTTTCCTCCCAGCCCTAATGTCTATGAAATCTATGAAACTGTGACTATGATAAAAGAAGAGTCTCCTCTCTTTCTATTTGACTTAATTTCTGGACTTGAGTATATATCTGTGATAAAATAATCAAGAGAAATTATTTCTTACAAAAGGTAAAGTGCCCAGATTATCTGAGAGAAGCATAAATATACCAAATATACTCAAATACATGATAATCTTTTTCTCCCAATTGGCACAGGGAAAAAGCCCCTCATCTTATAATCACATTCAAGGAAATCTCAAATTGTGGCCACAGCTAAACAAAAAAGCTGTTCATCGGTGTAACTGTGCACTAACTCTGGTTACGGTGCATTCAGCATCTTGTGTAGATGTGGCCTGTCTGTCATTAAACTGCTACCAAAGCAGCAAGCGCTCAGCAATGGGAACCAACTATAAAGGTGATTAAATGCAGCCAACACTGACCATGACAATAAAATGCATGGCCCACATTGGGCGAACAAGCTGATGGGAACCTACCACAAAGGTAGGTTAATCAGCACATCTGAATATAAATTATATGGTAGTGCCCATTGACATTTTTCAAGTCAAGGTGAGCCACAACATTACATACAGTTCATCCAGAATCCCTCTGTCAGTCCTTCTTAGCCTGGCACATACAATTAGTGTAGCCCACCCTCTATGAGGTAAAGCCAGACCAGGTTGCCTTGCACCTCACCTGCATGTATATTTTTAGAGCATTCCTGGACTTGCCCCAAGAACACCAGGTTCCAGCCATGACCAGGGGCTAATTAGCACATAGCTCCTTTGTGAGTGGTATCTGGAGTATACACACATAGTAAGCAGTGTTGAGCTATGGTGTCACCATGGTGGGGTGGGGGGACACACAAATCATATATACCAGGCTGAGAGAGGGCATGACAGAGGGAATCTGGGTGACCTATATGCAATATCATGGCTCACCATGCCTTTAAATGCTGTTGACTCTGGTGGGGCCCAGCCCAGTGAACTATGTAGTAAACTATAAGTCTTTTAGTTCTGGACTAATAATATGCATAGTTTATACTAGGTATAGGTAGGTATTAAAGTGTTCCTCAAAAATATTTATGAAACACCTGTGCTAAAACTTGCAGTAGTAAAAATAAAAAAGCATATATCAATTCTGGATTAACTAAGTCTATGGATACTGTATGCAAATTGTTACAGTCATGTTTAATTTCAGATTATCAAATTTGCTCCTCACTTCCACATGCTCAGGAAAAGCAGGGTCTAACAGTAAGGTGAGAGAGGAGGGATTGGCAGGGGAAAAAGTTGGGGGGAAGCAAAAAGCAAAAGACTACCTGATCCCCCAGATTTATTTTCCCTGCTGTAGCAATGGAAGGGGGGCAAAGTCAAGGCAAACCTCCAATAATTAGATTTTATACCTGGAAAATTACAACAAATTAGAAATGTTCCATATATAGAATCTAATTATTGAGGGGTTGCTTTATAATCAGGGGCATCTTCTATTTGAATAAATATGGTATGTCTTTCTCTAAATGCCAGGTAAATAGTTAAAAATACAAAAATAAAGCCCATTAAATATGGATTATATTACAAAGGTATACAGAATTTGGAATAGACAGCCAAACACAAAAAATTGAGGTACAGTCCTATAAGGTGATAAGCAGCTTTAGCTCGCAATAAAGTTAATGCGCCAGATCCTTGACAGATGTCAGCTGGTTCCACCAAATTTAGTAAACCTCCTCTAATTACAACAGCTGAGTACTTAGATGACTGGTTGTTGATGCCTTTTGCTACCTTGTTGCACAGAAAGGCTTCATTCCTGTTTTTAGATAACTTCTGTCCAATATGCTGTGGTCTGAGAAATAATATTAATAAAAGAAATACTGCTCTGAACTATCCATGCACCCATGTATCTTGGTAAGTTGTTACCAAGCAGTACGATTTCTGTGGCTCTGATCACCGTAATGTCTATGCACTGAGTAACTTCCACCAAGTACACATCCATCGGGATATCATAGAGTGTCAAAGCAGGACAAAAGGTGACCCCCCAGTTATGTCTCTCAGATTGACTCATGCCATTTAAGTGAAGGTGCTGGTCTCTTCTTTTACTTGATATTTCTCTCAGCAATGCTTAAATATTTGCTTCCTCATATCTTGGTTTCCCAGGATAGCTGAAGAGAAATATCTTGACAAAGAGATGCACTCAGGCCTCAGAAGCCCAAGATACTGTTCCTTGTAAAAGAATGATGGTTACATCTCTTACTATGTGTAAGTTTCCCAGGAAAAATGCTAGGGCACACCACTGAAGATGTAGATATGCACCATTCTTACTATGTAGTAAGCTAACTTTACTATGTAGAAAAATTAGAGTGGGCACAGGATGCACACTTCTACTACACGATAAATCATCAGGATAAATCTGAAACATGAACAATTTTAATGTGTAATATGTACCATATAGGAAAGTTACTGCATCAACTCTAAGGTGTGTCCATTCCCCTAAACAGTTTAGCTTTGGGGTTCAAAGGCTTAGTGCAATTTGCCTCTTCTACCTGGTGGCCAGACTCTGTAATAACACCTACTGTGACAGCTGGTTTGGGTGGGCTGATTGTTATGTCCTGCCCATTCCTTCTTATGGAGTAAATTTACTATAAATCACTCCATAATAATCATGTCATACGCCCAACATAGCTTGGATTTAAAATGTAGCTTGGATTTAAAATGTCTGTGTCAATCTGTTTTTGTTCCATTTTGTGCATTTTCATTGCTTCTCCATAGGATGGTCACTGTGTCAGCACTGCCCCTGTCACTGGTTCCAGCCACGTGTGCTCTCTGCCCAGCGTCCTAGGAGACAATATGCTTTATTTTAACAGGTAGGTCAGAATCTTGGCATATGTTTTTCACTCCTGTTGGAGTGTCATTGTTCATTACAACCAGTATTTCTATCTCAGTAGCAGGAACATTTGGTCCTTCAGTAAGGGAGAGCTTGGAAATTGAGTGATACACCAAGCACAGACAAGTTATTTCACAGTCTAAGTGCACCCTTTCTCTCCCATCTGAGAACTGTCAAAGGTTCCAGTGAGCCAGCCACCTCCCAGTACCAAAGTCTGTGACTGTACATGCAGTAGCATGAAGCTTTATATTCTACAGCTTTAAAAAAAAAAAAACACAAAAAAAGTCAATCAAATGGGTTTCCATATACATCTGTAATTGTTTTGCATCTTCTTAGGAGTGACGTGTTCTGCACAGTCTGAATGTGGCATAACATAAGCAATAGACTTCCAGCTGCTCTTTCATGACTAGAAAGGGCTAGATCTGGTAACATCTTCTCAAGAAGCAACACTGTTGGTTTGCAAATTGTTTAGTGCTCTGTCCTTGTTGTACTTTTCTGACTGGCATATGTGTAACAGTACCAGGAACAGCCTTGCCTAAAGAAGAGATAAGCTCTGGTGAGACAGGTTTACTTCCAATTCAAATGGTTCTGGAAAAGCAGGTCTATGATTCTTCCATGCAAGGTTTTTCACTTTGTTTAAATACCATGCCCAAACTCTGTGTAAAGCAGAAAGCAATATGCTATTGGTGCCAAACTGCTGGATATGAGCTGAATCTGAGCAACTCTGACTCTCACCCATTGAAAGATAAGTGTTCTCTATTAGTAGGTGGGTGTCAATAATGTAGGGACTTAGGAAAGGGGGGGGTGTACACCCTGCTTGTAGCAGTCAGTCTTCAGCGGATAAAATTCCTGTTAATACTGACAAGTAAGGGAAATTTTTCACAAACTATATTGTTTGAAATCTGTAGTTAGGAGTCCCGGGTTTTCTCATGAGTGATATGGTGCACAACTGATGTCTATCTGTGCACAACCAGAGACATTTTAGAAACAAAGCAACATGAATGCTTGAGGCCTATCCATGTGCAGTCTGCTTGCAATGCTGCACTACTTCTTTCTTAGACATGCACACACTCTCTACATTTCCTGTGATCATGCAGTCTTAAGATATTTTTGTTATGTCAAGGAAGAACATCTATTCATCAAACTATGATATCTTCTGCTGCTCTTAGTATCTATGTGTAATAAATTAAGGCAGCTGGTCTCCAGACACTTGAAAAGACACTTCTGAAGACGTATTTAATTTCTAGATGGAATTATGTCTGGAGCTTAGCATCATGGAGCCCTTGGAGACCTCTGATTGCATGGTTGATAAAGGTAAATGCTCATATTCTTCCACTGATATTGTCAATGAATTACGTTGACAGTTCAGAATCAGTGACTTCATTTCTTTTTTGAAATTACTGTTTAGGAAGCCATAGATAACTGGGTTGACACAGGTGGAAGCCATGGCTACCAGGTGGCACAATGAAAAGATTAGGTTATGGTGGCAAGGAGGAATGGCTTTATAATTCCAGTCCTCAATGGTATTGAAAATGTGCAGAGGTAACCAGCAAACAGCAAAGGCAGCAACCATGGATGCTAACAAAAAATTTATTCTCTTCAGCTGAACTGTCCTGTTACTATATTCATTCTTCTCAAATATTTCCTTTCTTTTCTGCAGGTGTATGTAGATACGCACGTAGCAAAGCATGATAAAAAAGAGGGGGATGAAGTACTGGAACAGTAATAAGGTGGTGGTGTAGATGAGTCTTTGTTGCTCAGAAGGCCATGAGTCCATGCATATGGCCTTGTCAGTGGAATAATTCATGAAATAAGAGAGCTGCTTGTACAAGTCATTTGTCAAAATGGATGTGGTCAGGAAAGGAAGGGACACCAGGCAGGCTAATGTCCATGTAACTACAATCCCCAGATAGGCTTGGGTGACGCTTGGCCTCCAGCCAGTTGGATTTATGATGAGCTGGTGTCTTTCCAGAGCAATGAGAACCAGGGAGAGAATTGACACAGTCACAGATGCACACTGGGTGAAGGAGGTCATTTTGCACATGGCCTCACCAAATATCCAGTAATCCATTATGGTGTAGACAATGGTGAAAGGGAGGCAGACAATAACCATGAACAAGTCAGAGACTACCAAGTTAGAAATGAGGATGTTGGTCACATTGGCCTTTTCTTTCTGTCTGGCGATGACACCAATCAGACACATATTGCCTACAATGCCTAGGATGGTCTCCAGGCTATATGAGGTGACCAGAAAGATGGTGAGGTCAGTGCTGTTTCTGCACTGATCTGGAATGTGTGTAGGGACACTTCGATCTGAACTCCAGTTCTTACTGAACAGTAATGGAAGAACCACATTAAGAGCTTTGGTCTTGTTCATCCTGGAATCAAACAGAGTGCTCAGAAAGCTGCTAGATAACCAGATGGGATCTCAGTCTTCAAGGAGCTATAAGAGGTTCATCAGCTGATTTACCTGTGGAATCTGGAAATACCTGCAGAGTAAAGAGAGAGTTTGTTTAATTCTACTGCAAGGGAGGTAAGGAGGTGAGCTTTGTCTTCTTCTGTGCCCACTTTTCCAACTTCCTTTGCTTCATTGTTTTAGACCACGAACAGGAGTAATTCACTGGGTACTGCTGGTTCTGTTTCCAGACAGTACTATTTCTCCATCTGCATCAGGGAAATAAGCAGATCCAATTCCACTGATGTTAGTATTGTTATCACTCCTTATGCCAGTGGTGACTTTGTTTCAAGGATTTAATCATCTTGTAGCTAACGCCAAGTCATTCTGTGAACATCAGCAACATAACAGAGCTGCATTTCAAGGAGGATAGGGTTAAATTATGGTTTAGGATGAAAAACAACTGAAACTCTTTGGATTCAGAAAGTTTTGACTCAAAGACAGACTAAATTAATTGGCATTGGCCAGATTTCATTTTTAGCTAGACTAATGTCAAAATGAAAGCCAAGATGCACAAACTACATAAAGTTGAAACAAACCACACTGCACAAGTAATCTGTGAACTGAACACACAATCTGATGCTAAACCCATTGCTATCTGATCTGGACAGGGGCACCTTGAAAATATTTATACTCAGCTCCTCAACCAGTATAAATGGACACAGGTCCACTGAAGTGAATGGAAATATGAAGATTTATCCCACCTGGGGAAATGGTCCTTAATTTTTGGAGGGTTCAATATAATTAATTTTATTTTTAAAAAATGCAAATGTTAAAACAGCTCTCTCACAAACTCAGAATGAAATTATTGAAATTTTTCATGTAAATTGGTGAAAAGATTTTTAGTCAGTTTGGGATGGATTATGGGCAAAGCCAAAAGAAAAATGGGAAGTATTTCATAAATGAGTGGGATGCCAAAGAAACTTTTATTAATAATTCATGCAAAACTTTAAATAAAATAAGACTAAAAAGACCTGGTTTTCAGAGGTGCTGCTGAGCATGCACAGCTGCCCCTGTCTCTAGCAAGACTCTTGAGTTATAGTCTGATTTTCAAAGAGGCCTACATGATTTCTCCAAAAGTGAAATTAATATTACACACATTTGGAGCTGGCATCAAATTAGTTAATTTGGAAGGATAATATGCAATAGGTTTTCTTTTTCTTTCCCAAAGTCATTTAGAGTAGTGAACAGACCAGAACTCAGAAGGGCATATTTTTTAGTTAGGTATATAGGAAATTAGGACTTTTGTCAGAGGTAACAAGATCTGTATATCTATTTTCCTATATTCAGATTTCTGCTGGAAATGTCCATTTTCCCCCAGATTTTTCAATTTTCTGTAGGAAAATCAAAACAAAATATCTTGTTTCTGGTCAGGGTGACCCAAAAGGAGACCTTCAAGTTTTGTCAAAACAAGCTGATGCCTTTAATTTCAGGTCCATTTAACAGTCACCTGTTTCTGCTTAAGCTGCTGCACACTGATGGAAGGCGCATTTCAGGTGCTCTGTGCCCTGAGTGCTGTCTGTGGAATGGGCTCCATGACTGGACAGCACCTCCTAAGAAGTGCTACAGTCTTCCCTGGGATGGTGGCACCATGGCACTTTGTAGGAAATGTACTCAATCAACACAGTGGGCTAAGGCACAGACTTTTCATTTCATTTGGTTAAAACCTGGCCTGGGCTATAACTGCATGTGTTTTGGGTGACCTTACCCCATCACCTTCTGTCCAGTATACATTTGTTTGCATCATAGTATTATAGTATCTAGGGTCAGAAGGGGCCTAGACCAGGCCATCTAGTCTGCCCCCCTGCCAATGGCAGGAACGAGTGCCAGGGTCACAGGACCCCAGCCAAGTACCTATCTAATCTACTCTTGAAGATACCCAAGGTAGGAGCAAGAACAACTTCC
>JAGPOW010002742.1:35633597-35643789 GCA_030014935.1 Caiman crocodilus
AACTTCCCTAGGAAGCTGGTTCCACCTCCTAGCCACCCTAACTGTGAAGTAGTGCCTCCTAATGTCCAACCTAAACCTGCTCTCCAGTAACTTGTGACCGTTGGTGCCCGGGAAAAAAAGAGCCTGCCCTGCATCATGAAGTCACTACATCATTTGGCAGCAGGAAGAGTCTCTAACCAAGAGACTTGTATTAACAAGGTGCAGCTACATGTGCAATGAATATGAAGCAATAAACTCCAGCAGTTTATTTATTAAGGCACAGTAGTTACTGTGTATCTAGTTTAATACTTGCTTACTGAAGTACTAACAAATGTGCAGTAGCTACAGTTACTGTGCAATAGCACTGGTGCACCTTTTTGTGATGCTTACTGCATAGTAGCCTAATACCACTGCGCAGTAGCATATTAACATCTTTTGACTGGTACGCTACTGCAGTGTTATTAGGCTACTGCACAGTAAGCATCTCGTGTAGATGTGCTCAATGAGTGTGAATCCTGTAGGCATAATGGTGGCAAAGATACAAGTTGTAACCGTAAGAATGGAGTTACCTTGTTACAATGATGAGTTACCAGGGACCAGAGCAGTAATTTTTCATGACTGTTTGCCAACAGGGCTATTACATATGCAAACAACACTATGGATATTTGAAGCAAAGAGTGGAGGGGTGAGCAGCTTGCAAGAAGGCCCTGCTGTTCTCAGGCTGCAATGCTAGACTTTGGGCAGGATTAGTAGGCTGAGCTGCAAGTCCACACCCGCATGAAGGCTTTGCATTAGTAGTCAATGCTCCTAGGTACGATGCTCCAGATGACCAATTAATGAGGACCTGTTTTAGTGAAGCCTGTCCTGACTTGTTGCTAATATGTGCTAACTATATATCTTCCAAAAGGCAAATGGACAGATCCCGTGCAACCTATTAGTCACCCACTGTTTTACCTAGGACATCTTAACTGCACTTAAAATGCCTCTCTGAGTGTTCAAGCAGTAAAACACATGCTAAGTGCCGTTGTAGCATAGCAAAGTTAGGACTTTTCCGGCGAGGAGTATCTTCAGATAGTATTACCTAACATGGGGTGAGCTAATGTCAGACTGATCCAGGAAGGTAATACAATCAGGAGACGTCTGTGCCCTGTGAGAGCTGGACAAACAGCTGCTTGAGGGCCCCTGTCCACCATACCCAAGTGGCTTCAAAACTCTGGTGCAGAGGGAGGGCAGGGGAGGGAAGGGGCTGAACCCAGCAAACAGCTATTTGTCAGACCCAGCTTCCCCACCACAGCAGAGCGGGCTCCGGTGCTCTGAAGGCTGGGACTGACAAACAGTTGCCTAATCCCCACCAGAGTCCAAACCCTTTCGGCCTCACCAAGGAGCCTTGGTGCAAGACAGTCATGCTGAAGCCAAAGGCAGGAAGTGTCACACTAAAAAGTCATCTAATCCAACACCTGCTCCATGCAGGATCATTATCTAAACCAGGGCTGTCAAACTGGTGACCTGCAGGCCTCATGTGGCCCAGAAGGCTCCCAACAAGCCCTGGGAACCCAGGGGCTCCCACCAAGCTGCCATGGCAGGCTGCAGTGGCTGGGGTCTCTGTGGTCTCCCTCCCTCCACTAGTGTTTGCGCTCTGTCCCCAGGGCCAGGACAGGGTAGTGCAGGGAGGTGGGAGGGGCTCCAGGGGTGGGGACCAGGCTGGCTGTTTGGATTCGGCCCAAATCGGGGACAGTGATTCAACTGGTTGATTTGGATCACTGTCCCTGATTCAATTCAGCCATATCCGAATCTGAAGATTCGATGCTGATTCAGAGAATCAGCGATTCAGACATAGACACTGTTTTAAATGTTTTTTTCTACATACCTCAAGGTACCAGTGCAGCTTGTGAACGCTGAGATGGTGGAGCGGATGAAGTGTCCCACAAGAGTACGGGTGGGGGGGCCTCCATGTGCTTGGTGGCAAACCCAGAAGTGAACCAGAAGTACTTCCAGTCCATTTCTGGGTCTGCTGCAGAGTGTGCTGGACCACCCCTCTCCCCACCCCTGTCCCCACACCTCCCTGGCTCAGCAATTGGCCATGAGGGGAACCTGGATGCCCCCCACAGACCCAGAAGGCACCAGTCACTGGGCTGGGGGGGCATGGGAGGGACATGGGGGGATGCACTCCCCGGCAGACCCAGAAGTAGACCAGAAGTGTTTCTGGTCTACTTCCAGATCTGCTGCTGAGCGTGCTGAGGACCACTCCCCCATCCCGTGCTTCTGTGGGACACTCATGCATCCCAGCATTCACAAGCCACCTGATACCTAGAGCTATGTACAAAAAACATTTAAATCTGTGACTATGTCCGAATCACTGAATCTTTCCAAATCTCTCTGAATCAATTTGGAGGGTTCCAATTTGATTCTGAGAGATTAAAGGGTCTTCTGATTCAATTTGGATTTGAAGACTCGGCCACTGAATCGGGCTGAATTTCAGCTGAATCAAATCAGACCGAAGCGTCACACAGCCCTATCACTCATGCAGCACGTGGCCCCTCATTGCTCTCAAACTGGACAGAGACTCCACACACTCTCTAGGTAATCTGTTTCAGCGCAGGCTGTGACATGATATCATTTTCACTTGCATTAAGGCAGTGGTTCTCAACCTTTTGTACCTTATGTACCCCTTGCCGATCAACACAGCAAAAGCAAAACTGGAAATCCCACCGTGGCACTGCCAGTTTTGTTGCTGCAAGCCAAGACCCACTTTTTCCACCACAGCCCAGGTCAAAGCAGCCTGAGCAGGGCCTCCCTCCCTATGCCCTGGCACACTGACGCTGGGGAGTGAAATCCCTGGCGCACTGGACAGGGGGGCAGAGGCTGGAACTTCCAGCCCAAGCAGGCACCGACCAAAAAGCAGCACCCACATACCCCCTGCCCGTGTCTCACATACCCCCGAGGGTACGCGTACCACAGGTTGAGAAACACTGCATTAAGGGGCTGGGGGACACCAAAGTAAGATTTGCACTTCAGTTGCATGCATCAGCTGTTACCTTTTACATCTGCATCCTTCTGTAGGATACAAAAGAGCCAGACAGCTGTAACTTTAACCTGGAATGGAATATCATAATGGTTTTGCTACATGTGTATTGCTTTGGGAGCATGTAGACATTTATATTGTGACGGCTTATATCAGTATCATTGAATACTAATGTATTTGGCACATCTTCCTATTGCCTATCTTCAGTCTCGTCTAAACTACGCAATCCACATTCTTGCAGCTTTCCCCCTATGTTATATTTCTGGGAGCTCTCAAAAGGCTGTCTAGACATTCAGTCTTACAACGGTCTCTCAAAGTGAGAAAGGAATTGATTATTACCCTTATCCACAAAGGAGGGAACTGAGACACAGAAAGGTGACATACATCCTTGCTCTGTATCCCAAGGAAATCGATATGATGTTATAAAGGTTCATAAACAATGTCCATCAACCTGGCCTCCGAGGCAAAGCCAGGACTGGAACTCCTGGGCTCACAATTATGTGCAATCCTTTTACCACTGACTAGAACTGGAAAAGCTGGTCTAGGAAAGTAAGGGATAATAGAGTCACTTTCCCTTTGCATCCCACCTTTTCCCCCTGGAGCTCCAAAGACTCTTCTTACCACCTATTCACAAGGATCGCTGAATGTATCATAGGTAGGGCTGGATGAATCCTTATCAGCATGCAGTTTATACACTGAAGGACGCAGCATCTGTTGACCTAAAATTATTTGTGAATGCAACCTGAATAGTTCCAGATTGATAATTTAGTCTCACCAATTCTTGGCCATTCACAGAGCTAACAAGAAGGTGGTGGGACCTTCCCCGATCCTTCCCAAATCTGTACAGCCTAAAGTTTAAGTCACTATCTTGGAAGGCTGGAGACATTACTTCATATCCCTGCTCTGAATCAGGCAGGAAAGGAATTTGAATGTGGGTCACCTAATAAATTTCTTCCTCTGGTAACTCTGGCCCTTGACTTTTAACAAAAATGCCTGGCAATATATCAAAACATGTTGTTTCAAGTCAAATGAAACATCTCATCCAAACCCTAATTTCTTGAAAACTAAAAAAAAAATCTTAGTTTTGAGATACCCAATACTATTTTTTTGAGGAAGGGAGGGGCATTGTTATTATATTTTAATTCAAGCAGTAAACTGAAAAAAAAAAAGAATCATTCTTACAGCAATAATCACAAGCAGAATTGTAAGTAGCAAAATGTTCATTCCCCTCTTTGTACCTCCCTGACTGGACAACAGCAATAATACCCATAACAATTACAGTTATTACTTGTATTACTTATGGTAGTGACTATGAGTTAACTAAAGATCTAGCCTGTCATGCTAGGAACTGTGCGAATTCAGAGACTTTGCCGAAGAGTTTAGAGTCTAAATACACAAAATAAACACATTTCTAGAGAATGGACTATAACATACCAGACAATGTTTATGGCTATTTTGCCACCAGTACGACACTCCTGGGACCTAATTCAAAACCACTGAAGCTAACAAGGATGTTTTCATGGACTGTAAATAGACATTGGATCTGGCTGTTGGAGTGTTTTAACTTTGTGTCTGGATTGGTTTTGAATCCTGAAAACTCACAACACTTTTGTATGGAGCAGGGTTAGCCATGTTAGTCTGAAGTCAGGCAGGAGGTGGGGTAGGGTGACACTACAGGGTCCATGCAGATGTTCACCATACCCAATCTACAGTCATATATATTTTAATCCACACGATTGTAGATTGGGAGCAGCTTGTACAGACATTTGTCAGTGCCAGGAACCTGATCTAAGTCATGGTCAGGAGAGAGGCAGATGGGATTGAGGAGGGCTGGTGGGTCTGTGGGGGTGGAGGGAGCAGGGAGAGGGGATAATTGACAGGATTAAAGAAGGCAGGCAGGTCTGCGGATGGTAGGTGTTGGTGGGTCCATGGGAGGAGTTGTCCATCCAGGAGCCAGAGGTTTGGGGATGCTAAAAATAGCCCAGTCAGGGATGGGAAAGGGTGCTGGAAGACCACAGCCTTGGGGCTGGGGTGAGTGGCTAGACTTTCCCAGCCCAGGAGCTGCATTCTAAATGCGTGCTGTCATTTGGTAGATTGAGCTAATGCATTCCCAGTCCAACTTTCTTCACATCCTCAGGTGAACTAATTTAGACAAGGATGACTATTTTTGTCCCATCTAACTTCCCTGAACATTTGTACAGATTGGCACTTAGATCAACCTAACTGTAATTAGATCAAAGTGTAGCATCTGCAGGTACCCACAGAGACTAGCTGGCTCAAAGGAGCAAAAACGTTCACAGGCAACCGCCTACTTTGTCAGATGCTAGGAATGAACATTTGCAGGGAGCTGAGGGGCTGTGCACTAGTCCTTTTTTCTGAAAATCTAACTTCTTGATGCTTCCAATTTCAGGCTGCATGTCCCAGCAATATCAGTGCTCTACTTTGACCTGAAGTACTAAATAAATTAGACGTCATTCTAGTGCACCTCACCAGGCAAAGAGGTACCTTTTGATTGCTAAAAAGAAGAATCAGTAAAGTATCTTATAAAGCATTATATATTTTTAAACATTTTCCATCTAGATTCTCATGTTTTAAAACTTATTTTTCTTAAAATGCTTTAATAAAGCAGTAACCCAATCTGTGCACGACTCTTCCGAATCATTTTTCTTATGTACCCAAGCTGGATGTTGTTTAATGATCATACAATATATCACTTGCCCATTGATCCAGATATATTTTTCAGGGAGATTTCTTTGTCAGTGTTTCTGATAGGTAAGAACTGAGAATTACCCAGTTCAAAAAGGGAGATCTGAACAAGAACTGAAATCATGATTACAAAATAAACTGTCAGCATCCGAAGTGGAATATCAACAGGTCCATAGATTTTCAAGGGGAAAAGGATTATGCTGATAATCTAATCTGACCACCTACAAAGTTGAAATAAAGTATTTAGAAAATTCTTACCTTTTAACATTCACATAGATTGTGAGTCACTGAGATTGCTAAATCTCTTCACCTTCATAGAATAAATCAATGCAGTAGCAGCAGCAGCAGAAGACCTGTGGTGGCTTAGCAGTTCTAAAGAGAAGCCTTCCTCTCTGTGTTTCAATAGGTGATTGGGATGACAACTCTCTCCCCTTCCTTGCCCCCACCCTTTTTTCTCTCTTTCTGTAAAGGGAATTTAACCAATGAATGTTGCTTTGCACTTAGGATCTGACTTAGAAGTTCTGGCTCCCTCTACTGATGTAAAAATGTATTAATTCTACAACAAACAAGCTTCAGATAAAGGTATTATTAAACTATTTGAAACATGATATGTTAATGTTATAGGCTTCTGTGATGCAAATGGCAAGTAGACAAAAAGAACAAAAGGAACAAAAATTAAGATATAGGACTTTACACTGCATTCTTTCCAGAGGCAAAATTCCCATTGATTTCACTAGGAGCTTTGCCTACTGGGCACAATTGGGTCTTTGGTTTACTAGACATTTTCTGATTTCATCATACACTGCTGAATGGCTGTGCTTTTGTATTACAGAGAAACTCAGGGAACAAAGCCTCTATTATTTGGTATGCAAAGAGGGAAGAGGTGTGGTGATGTTTGGATAAAGTACACGGAGGCATGAGGGCACTAAGACATTGCAAATATGGGAGAAAATTTTCCAAAACACCAAGGGCACCTATACACAAGCACAGAAACTGCTCTGACATGCCGTAATTACAGTGCATTGGAGCAGACTGCAGTGTGGCAATTACTGTACTTCAGCAGCCTACTGTGTCTCGTGTATCAACCCTCCTGCGCTTAAAAATGGCAGCAGGGTGCTTGAACTAAAGCTCATTGAACAAGCTTTAGTTCAAGCATCCTTGCTGCCGTTTTTAAGTGTGGGGACACCAATAGTGAGATGCAGTAGTTTTAATTAAAGTGGCTCTTGCAGCCACTCTCTGCTTCCCACCTGTGGAGCAGGTAAAAGTGCCCCAAATGCCCCAGTGTATCCCAGAAATACCTAACAGAGCGAGTTGCAGAGTGTTTAATGTTTTCCACTGAACAAAAACCAGTGCCAGGAATAGTACCAGACCTAGGACAGTCTCATTTAGGCCTTCCATATACAGGTATTATAGCCACCAATGGATATTCTGCTACTCTGCTCTGTCTTCAGCACCTAACCTAACAATTCCCATAAATACATGTTACAGCACCTGTATAGAAGTAGTGAATATGTGCTGTCACTGATAGCACAGGTGGAACCTTGGGATTTTGGCACAAAACCCACAACAGAACAAAAGCAGCATAAGCCTTTGTCACTTTCATAGATGCATAGATTGTAAGGCTGGAAGGGACCTTGGAAGATTGTTGAGTCCAGTCCCCTGCACTCAGCAAGAAAGACAACTGGGGTCAAGTGACCCCAGCAAGGTGACCATCCAGTCTCCTCTAGCAAGGTACACCTGTGAAAGTAGTTACTAACTTTCAAGTTCTTAGCCATGAGTGTGAGATGTGAACATTTGCACTGAGGCATTGTATTACATTCTCCTTGTTAGGGAAGGTGACCATCAATATCTAAAGTCCATAAATTCATTCTGTCTTGAGGGATCTATTTTTACTGTATCCTTTGGCTGTGTATAGGTCTGATCCAAATCCACTGGAGTCTGCCAACTGACTTCAATGGGCTTTGGATCAGATTTGTTTGCAGTAGATGGAGATGTCCTCTTGTACCTTAAGCCTGGTTATTTGAAATAGGCTATTCTGAACCACAGGAATGGCATTTGTAAGTTCATGTCTAGCAGGTATTGAGTCAGGCCACAGATATTTTGGTATCTTATTGCTGGTTCAGGATAGTCCTGTACTCGAACATGGGCAAGTACATAGGACCCCACTTAGGTATAAACACAAGACTTTCATTGCTACAAGCACATGCTTGTTTACGTTACGTATTTATATGGTCTCCACCTCTGTTGTTTGAGCTTCTCACAGTCTTTAATGTATTTATCTTCACAGCGCCCTGCAAACGCAAGTCAGTGCATTTGTCCCCATTATATATTGGGGAACTGAAGCACAGGGAAGTCATATGGAAAGTCTGTTACAGAGTAGGGAACTGAATGCAGGTTCCTCAAAATCCTGGATACATTCGTAATCATTGGATTATCCACCCTTTCATTATCTTTCCTGCCTATACTGCTTGGACTAAAGAAGTAGTTCCTTTAGCTTTTAGCTGTAGTAGTCTTTTACCCTATTATGCAGACCAGCCAGTAAAAGATGTGACCCCAGACCCTCTTCACCAAGGACTGTCTACCAGAAAAAAATCCTTTCTGCTTTGTTTAGGAAAAGATGTGACCCCAAAGAGCAGCACTCAGTCTACCCTTCCTGACAAGAAGGCAGTTAGATTGCACAGTGACAGATAGGTCTCTCCTGCCAGCAATTTAAGAAGCAGAGGCTTCCTGTCTTACAGAAGTCAGGCAATCTGAGATGGTTTATATAACGACTCTGTTCACTTCCGCACTTACGCTAATGCATTTATTGTCTGTTTATCTGTGCTTCTGTTTAAAGCAATAAGGAAAGAGGGGGCCCAAAAGCATCTCGGATTAAACAGGCTGGTAGCCAAGAACAAGCCTGAAACAACCCAGACTGAAGCCAGCCAGGGTTAGTGAGCCCAGTGTCCTAAGCAGGGTAGAGAAAGCACACTGAGTAGGGTGTAGCCAGAGCCCTGAGCAAAAGAAGCAGAGCCAGGGGCCCACAGCTCAAGTGGCCAAGAGGGATGAGCCCAAGAGGGATGAAAAATAGGGCCATGGGCCCAAAGCCCTAGAAGGGCAAGACCAGGTTTAGGGGCCCACAACCTAAAGAATTGAGCCCCTAGCCCAGCAGAAGGTCCCACAGTGCTATGGAGGTGAGTGAGGTTGGAGCTTATCAGGGCATGGTGTGAGCTTCATCATAGCCCAAAAGAGTGAAGATCTGGCCCAGGGGCCCAGCAGGAGAGTGGGGTAGTGAAACAGAGGCAGGACCAAGGGCCCAGTACTGCAGAGAGGCAGAGTTAGGGTCAGAGACCCACAGCCTTGGAGGGGCGAGACCAGAACCCCGGAAAGGTGAGAACTAAGGCCAGTGACCCACAGCCTAACAAAGGTAGAGACCAGACAGGACCAGTGAGCCCACAGCCCAGGAAGGGCAGAAACTGGGGCCAGGGGCTCACAGCTCAAGAAGGCCAGAGACTAATAAGGGCTCAGAGGCTTGAATCATCAGAAAGGAGAGTTGGGACTGAATCCCCACTGATACAAAAGGCTGCTAGCAGCTGTGAAGCATGGGTACCTTTGGGAAGCCTCCCTTTCCAAACGGATTAAGACGATCAAGCCACAGCAGGCAAAAGAGAAAGGGGGAGGTAACTTAGAGACTAAGCAGAGCAGAAGTCTTTTGGCCACCAAGGGGTGTCATGGCTGCCCCTGGAGGAGTGATCCCATTACAGGCAGTTTTTAGGGTAAGTTACTAAATCCATGTCCTGATCATTTCTTGTGAGGCAAGCAGTACTAACCTTGATGCCCTCACCCATAAACGACTAGAAAATACATCCAATATATCCATGTCCCCTTGCTGTTTCCAATTGACTATGGCGCTCTTCTCTACTTCCTGCTGTGTGGGGCGGCTCTGTATTGTTAAACAGTTGATGAAGGGATGCACTTGAGTGGTAGATTACATTGCATATACTTTATACAGTTAGGATGCCTGTCGATGCCATTGGTCACTGCTCACAAACAAACAGCAGAAGCTGTGAGTGTCCATCAGGATCATAACTTTTTATTCAATTGACTTATATAATAGGAAACATATACTGTGTCACACAATGGCAGAGAGTGGATGCTGAAAGAGAGAGTGAACAAGGTATGACCAAGGGTTTTTTTTCCTTGTTCCTCTCTCACTTCAGCCTCCAGCATATGAGATCTAGGAAGTTCTGACTCAAAGGCTGTACCCTTCTCTCCTGTGTTCAGTAGCTACTGAAGCTTCTGTCCTCCAAAAATTTGTCCAATTTCTTTTTGAATCTGGCTAACCTGTCAACTTCCACAACATTTTGTGGCAACGTGTTCCACACCTGAATTACATGCTGTGTAAAAAATACCTTCCTTTTGTTAATTTAAACTTAATTACCTACTAGTTTAATTTCATTTCATAGATTTCATAGACATTAGGGCTGGAAGGGACCTTGGAAGATC
>JAGPOW010002742.1:35650518-35661595 GCA_030014935.1 Caiman crocodilus
TCCCAGTGCTGGAGCTGGTACTGCATCCTATAAGGATAAGGATAACTGGGGCTTGTGTCCTGCAGCCTGATTAACTGGCTAACAAACTAACCAAGGCCAGCTGAGCCTAGCTCATTTCCACTGATTGGTCCTGGGTCTGCTTTTAAGAAACTCCTGCAGTACCCAAACCTTGCTACATGATGTATTGGCCTCCAGTCTTTGAGTAGCTCCTGTTCTGCTAATTTTTCTGGCTTCTGCCCATGATCGTGCATTCATCTCATCAAACTCTGGCTTGACTTTGGCTTGCTTCCCGACTTCTGATGCCGATTGATCCCTTGGCTTTTGTATTTGACTCCTGACTCTGAGCCTCTGTCCCACTGTTGCAATCCCTGGTTCCACTTCTGGCTCTAGGTCAGATGCCTTGGTGAACTGTGATGCATCCCAAGTAGGATTCTCTGGGGATCTATGGTGGAAGGAGGGGAGTGGGGCCAGTTGGGGTAAACCTGGGGTGGACTAGGTGTGGCAGCATGTTGGAGGGTGCAGTCAGGGCTACCAAGGTGTGAGGGTAAGTAGAGAACCCCTGAGGTGGGGGAAGCAAGTGCAAAACTATTGCTTCAGTCAAGTAGGATTACCATCAAAATATTTTTTTCTGATAATCTTCAAAATTTTTACTGACAACCAACATTTGTTCTATGTTTTGAACCCAGGCAGAGTCCAGGGTCTGACAAAAGAGTTACAATTACATTATGTAAAACATATGCCAGTAAAAAGTTGGGTTTTCAGTAAAAAAAAAAAAGATTGCAGATTACCAGTAAAAAAAACTGTCTTGGGTTCACCACCGAGTGAGTAGATGGGGAGGGAGTCTGCAACCAAGGGGATAATCCTGCCACCAAATTTGTCATTTTATACTGATGCTTGCCATGGATTTTGGTGGCATCCTTAATTCCCTTTGCCTGTCCCCCTGGCTGCTGGATCCTGGCTACTACCTCCTGAGCACTTTGGGTTCTGGGTCCTAGCCACTTCCTGCCACTTCACATGCAGAGATCATAGCTGCTGGAGCCTGGAACCCCTCTGCCTCTGTTCCATTGCCCCTCTGCCAGATCTCTCTTCTGCCCAGGGCTCCAAAAATACTCTGATTTTGTATATCTCTAGATACACAAAAGAAGGTGATTGTAGCTAACAAAGTATTCACAAAGGGGAAAATCTTTTCTGGCCCCTACATGTGACCAGCAAAAGCCCTGTAACATAAGATTACCAGATACTAGGCTCGTGCAAAGTGGCTAGTATTTGCTTTGGATCTGGCCAATTCAATTCAGCCAAATCCAATTCGGAGATTCGGCTGCTGCCAAATCAGCTGAATCTCCAACTCACACAGGCCCATCTCCCACCCACTCTCAATGGCTGTCCTGCCCACCCCAGCTCTTGGAAAGAAAGAAACCCCCCACTCACTGGCATCTACCTGGTGGGGGGAGAGCCCCACTGCCCCATGGGGGGGCTCTGCCACAGGGCCCCCAACCTCAGCCTGCTCTCGCAGCCCCCCGCTGCCCCACCTGTCCCATCTCCAGCCCTTTAAAAAAATCCTACTCACAGTCTCCTGCCTGGCAGGGGGAAATCCTCACTGGCCCACCGTACATGGGAGGCTCTGCACAAGCCCCCAGAAGCCTCAAGGCCACTGCAGGAGCTGGTGAGCCCGGGGGAGGCGGGGGTTGGTTATTTTTTTTTTAAAGGGCCAGAGCTGGGGTGGGCAGGGCAGCCATGGGGGAGCTGGGAGAACAGGTGGGGGTCAGGGGCTTATGACAGAGCCCCCCACACAGCATGGAGCAGTGGGGGCCAGCAGGGATCACACACCCCACCCCCTGCCCGCCCAGCAGCATCCGGTAAGTGAGGGCTTTTTTTTTTTAAAGGGCCGGGAGCCGGGACAGGTGGGGCAGCCATGGGGTGCAGGCCGGGAGAGCAGGCAGGGGCTGGGAGGTGGGGGAGCGGGCAAGGGATGGGGCGTGGCAGGGGCCCCCCCATGGTCCCCTCCCATTTCCTCCAGCCTCCCCTCCCCTCCTCTGCTCCCTACTTACCAACTTGGCGTCCACGTTCAGCTCCCTGCTGCAGCAGGTAGGGACTGCCCAAATCACCAAAGTTCTCTGAATCTTTTCCGAATCAATTCAGAGAGCTTTGAATCAATGTGGACCTTCTAATTGGTCCCCTGATGTGATTCGGATTCAGAGATTCAGCCACCGAATCAGGCCAAACCTCCTCCGAACTGAAGCAGCACTCAAAGCTTCACACAGCCCTACCAGATATCTCCTGCATGGTTAGCATCGAACAGAAGAGGGGGAGTAGTCAGGTAGGGGAGGCTGGGGCCAGCACTGAGCTGGTCCCAGCAGTCTTACCTGGGTTTTGGGGGCCTCCCAGGGCTTCAGCAGTGGCAATTCTGCTGTGCGGAGCCTGGCTGGCAGCCACAGCAGAGCTCCAGGTGGCCCAGTTCTGCTTTTGAGTGGTACACTGCCTGTGCATGAGATGCTCCGCTTTTTTTTTTTCCACAGATTTTTTTGCCCCCTGTATATCCAGGGGTCGAAAAAACCCACAGAAAAAAAAAGCAGAGCAGCACACATACAAGCAGCATGCCCTTGCAGCACAGAGAATATCTAAAACTACAATATGTGGCGCCACAGACATGCTTGCAGCACCACATACCACATGACTGCACTGATCTGGACACAGCCATAGTGGTTATTATGAATCGCCCAACCTTACAGGCTGAAGGAAACACTGAATGAGAAAGAAACAAAAATATCTACTCTTCTATCCAGGTGTTGGATATGATAATACCTGTCCCAATAGGCCCTGAACAATTCCCCAGTAAAATAGATGTTGAAACCAAGGTCTTTAGTGACGTTTACATAGTTTTTGACTTCCTACACAATGGTTCATTAACTGCTTACATGGGGGGAAAAAAAGACCTTGATGTTTATGTGAATTTATTAAATTCCAGATTTCATCAGAGATGCAGTTACAGCAAATGATTTTCAATTAAATGTAAATTACATCTGTGTCCTTAGCAAGAGGAGCTGCTCATGATGACAGGGCTGGAGCATGTGTAGGGAGCATGGCAGGGTACAAGTAGAGCAGGGGAAGAGATGGGGTGGGAGAGCTCTCCTATCCCCATAACCCTATGGATTGGCTGTTTTCCCCAGTGTAAGTGATCCAAGGTCTGTTCAACTTGAAAGAGAGAGGATGAAGAACAGAAGCACTTTAAACTTATCTTAGCCAACTCCATTGTAGATTTTGCAGGGTATGTCAGGGTTTTTCTTCCTCACCACACGGATAGTGCAGGTTCTTTTGTGAAACAAGGCAACACAATTCACCTTATCGTAGTTTCGGGGTGTGAAAACACTGAGGCAAAGAGAAGTAAATTGAAAATCATGAATTTACACGTGGATCAGGATAAAAACTGATTTTTACCAAGTCAAATCCCTTTGCTGATTTCAGAGGAAGTTACGCTCTAATCCAAGGTCTCCGGTAACTGCATGAACCACTGACTGTCAGAAAGAAAACACTCAACTCTCATCTCTTGTCCTGACTGTAAGTAAAAAAGGAGCTGATTCTTCACTAATGTAGCATAGAGATGCAATTCTCTGAAATTACCTTGTTTGGGATTAAACAGATAGTTATGTTCATCCTGGACTGTACATGAATTCCCACACAGTGACAGAGTGAAGACAACTCATAGCTTCCTTTATTCAGAGGGCATTTATACACATGATCCAGGAGTGTGGGGAGCCAGTAGTGGCAGGTGCACCCCCTGAGAGTGCTGGTGTACCCCTGACAGGCCACCCTCCCCTCTTAGGAGATGGGCAGGGCGAGCAGGCAGAAGCACCAGTGCCCCCCTGTGAGTGCCAGCTGGGGAGTGGGAGCACTGGATGTAGCACCATGGTCACTTCCCAGTCAGCGTGATTGGCTGTGGGGGAAACTCCTCTCACCAGGCACTGACTGGTTGCTGGGGGGACACGTGCCCCCCTGATCAAAGTGGCACCAGTCGCCCATGTGGGGAGTGCTTTAATTAGAGTGGCTCCGAGACTGTCTTGGTGCATGGAGTAAAGCATCCGCAGTGTCTCGTGTATCAGTATCCTTGCACTCGAAAATGGATGCAGGGGTACTTGAATGAGCTTTAAGTAAAGCGCACTTGCTACTATTTTTAAGCATGGCGATGCTGATACACAAGATGCTGAAGGGTGCTGGAGCACAGCAGTTACCATGCTCCAGCAGACTCGATTAATCGAGTCTGCTCCCACATGCTATAACTACAGCACGCTGCAGCTGCCTCACTGTTCATGTATAGGTTCCCAGTGAGGGCTATACAGTAGGGGTATGTGAAGCAGACCCTATTCAATTTGGACTCAGCCTGAATCAAGGACAGTGATTTGATTAGTTGATTCAGATCACTGTCCCTGATTCTATTTGAATATGAAGATTCGATGCTGATTCAGAGAATCAGCGATTTGGACATAGACAAAGCTTTAAAAGTTTTTTCTACATACCTCAAGGTAGTAGGTATGGCTCGTGATCACTGCGATCACACTGTCTCTATGTCCAGTTTGATTCGGAGGGTTCCAGTTCAATTCAGAGAGATTAAAGGGTCTTCTGATTCAATTCAGATTCACAGATTTAGCCATCGAATCGGGCTGAATCTCCACCGAATCAAAATCAGGGATCAAAAAAAATCGCACACCCAGTAAGGGTGCAAACCAACATCACCCAGGTGTCACCATAATTTTTTTTTATGGCAACACAAGTTGTGAGTGAGCAGACATCCTTGTCCCATGTTAGCTACAGTCTTGGTTGTGTTAAAGTAATGTTCTTGCCTAGTAACAGTTCATTGCACCTTATCTCAGAGGACATCTGTTCACTTACAGAGTGATCTCCACAGCTAAGGGCTGCCTGCGCTCTCTAGATACCCTGGGCAGGCAGTTCTGGGGTGCACATTTCATATTAGGGTGTCATGCTCCATTTTGCTGACATGTATCCCAGGGGGAGGTTGAAGAGCACATCTGTGAGCACAGAGCAGGGAACTCCATGGGTTCCCTTGCTCTGCAACATGAAGTACATACCTTGAAATCCCCTCCATGGGAATTCTCAGAGCCTGTGTCTGCAAGTTAGTTAGTTTTTAGCAACTGTTGACCCTTCCAGATCATGGTGTATGTATGAGAGGTCACCCAGACCTTCAATGAATATAGCTAGGCAGGAGTTCTGGAGGCTGCCCAGACCGTCCATCCCTACCCCCACCCTTTAGGCCACTGAGACAGAATGCAAAGGTCAGACTGAGTCCAGACATTTAGTGCCTCCATGGCTGTATTCATATAAGCATCCAGGCATTGAACCTGGGTCTCCTGTGTGGTAGACAAGGATTCAACCACTGAGACACAAGGAACTCTATAGCTGCGAATACAAATCATGGAACTCCTTGGGTTCTGGCCAGGCACCTGGGGCTTTCCTGCAGGATCTGGCCTCTGAAGCCCTCGGAGCAACAGGGCCTGATCCTGTGGGACAATAGGTCTGGGCAGTGCCTGTGCCTGACATCCCAGCCACAAAAACAATGCCTGTTTGTACCCTAAGTGGGAGACTCAGGAAAAGATTGAAGAGAGTGATAAGAAAAAAAGAAATCCTATAACAACAAGTCCACATCTAACTCTGTGTTTAGGGAGTTGGAGGTACAGGTTTTCAGATGCCTGGATGCAAAGAAGGTGGGTTAGTTTTTCGCACTGCTAGAACCAGTTGTAAAACAGGTGAAAGACCTGTTTTCTAATTCTTCTGGAATGTCAAAGCAAATTTACACCAAAATTTTGAAATGTATAAAATTTCAACCAACTCGCATATAAATGTAATAGAAGTCTACTTGAACTTACACATCACAGCAGGTCATCGCACTCCGCTTACATTTACATTTGTAACAATCATCGGTGTTCCATACTACACCAAACTTATACTGCTTTCTGTTTTCAGTACAACCTAGGTAACACAAAAAAACAACAAGCAAGATGTAGTAGATCTATCTAATCTTTAATATTATAGGTAAAAACCAGGCTTATAGTTTCAAGCTAGCAGTTAAAGTACTGACTTCTGTGGAGGTACCCCAGGTCTGAATTTGGCCTGGTGCTCTGCAACTGATTGTAGTACTGTTGCTCCTATACCCTACAATACTGCATGATAAAATAAAATATCATCTGCCACACAATTTTCTTTTTCAGAGATGTACATCAAGTATTATACTGAGTCTGAGAAATGCCTCAGGCTGAAAACCTCACCATGTTGAAATCAGGGTGAGTTTTGCTATTGGTTTCAATGGGGAGAGCATTTCACCCAATGGATAGCAGTCTCAAAAGCACCTCAGTAACTTAGGCAGGAGCTGGGCATCTAAAGCACTTAGGCACTTTTGCAAATAGTACTCATTTTCTCAAAATTCCTTATAGCAGTTATTGGAAGTAGGTATTTGACCTTATTTTATATATGGTATAACTGAGGCTGCTTGCAGATGTTAAAAAAACAAACCAACCAAAAAACCCACACTTTACTGGCAGCAGCAACATGTTACTTCAACCCAGTTTCTTAGCATCTGTATAGATCAGGTGCTTCAGCAGGGCTTTTTGGCACTTTTATCTAAAGTCAAGTCATTCAGCTGTTAGATAAAAGTGCCAATAAATCTCCACTAAAGCACCCGATCTACACAGTTGTTGGGAGAGCTGGGTCCAACTAAGGCACTGCCTCCTCTGGGTATGTGCTGGGCTTGGCATGGAAGTGTGCCAAGTTTAAAGTAAAGCATCGTTTGGGTGGGGAGGGTTAACATCTGTAAGCAGCCTGAGTGACTAAGGGATTTAAAGGCTAACCCAAGATTTCACAGAAAAATTGTAGCGGGGCTATTACTAACATCTTGATCTCTTGTAATGCCAATCCCAGTTCTAACTATTAAATATCTCCCTTTGCACAATCAAACAGGCAAGTGGTATAATCTGAAATAGTCCTCTCATGCATTTTCCATATCTAACAACAAGCTGCACAAAACAGTGGTGCTGGAACGGAGAAGTTTCAGGATTGGCATCTTTTACCGCCAGGTAATACACTGTTTTTTAAAAGGAACTCTGGCCTGCCATTGTTTGGAAACTACTATCTGTCTATCTATGTATGTGTGTCTGTCTAAAGATGCTCTCAGCTGGTATGAAGTCTGAATACTTCAGTGAATTGTAATCCACAAGTGAGGCTTTGAATCAATTAATTGAATGTCCTAAGCATGATTGGAAGATATGCTGTTCTTACCATGTTTATTGGGAGGTCGCATGTAACAGTCAGCATCACACAGGGTCCCTAAGATGATAAGGACCAGGAGGAGGACCAGCAAGAACTTCTAGAAAATAAGAGGAAGCTTGAAATGAAACGTTCAGTGGTCTTATAGAATAATTTGTTCATGCAGAATCAATAAAGAATTAATAAATAATTTGTTCACACGGAATTAATAAATCTGACTCTCAAATAAACTCAAACCAATCTTACAGTTGCACAGATACTGACTTACCATTATGAAGTAAACTTGCACAGACTTCTGGCATTTTCCAGTATAGAACAGCTTTTATTGTATATGCAATGAAGAACAATAGCTGTGGACTGAAAATGTGAGCCAATAGCTGAGCTCACACTGTGCCAATGGACACTCTAACCTGTTTCAATCACCAATCAGAAGGCATTGCCTCCAAAGGTCTCTTTGGACATGAACTTAAAGGCAAGTTTTGCTTATTCACATGCATATGAAGGAAAAGATTTACACTGATATAATTTTGGAGTAACTCCAGTGGCTATAACAGAATTACTCCACATTGGCATTCCATATTGCCAGCAGAATCTGGTGCCAGATAGCTATGCTTTGCACTGGCAGACCATCAACAAAACAGTGGGAAAAGGTACATATTAAGCAAGGTGGCACTGTACTATTGTTCCACTGACCTGTTACAATGAGATCTCCCCCATCCAGATCTGGAACAGGTCATTCATACAGTGCAGTGGTGTGAAGAGACCCCTGTTCTAAGAGTGATTTATGATTATTCTGTTATTTTATATATAGGCATTACTGTGTTGCTTTAGTGGAGCTAAAGACCACTGGGGCCTGGCAATGTGGAGCCCTGTGCCTTCAGATCATAGATTCAGTACCAGGCTTGGTTGATATGATCGACACCTATGGACAGTAGATAGCTGTTTGGTTGCCTAAGTGAGATGAATTGTGTTGGTTCTCAGCCCAGCTCCTCATTCACAGGAGTCCCTGTGAGAAATAGTGACTGCCACAATTGGCTGTGTTCCTGGCAGCTGCAGCAGGGAGGCCAGGGCCTGGGTAGGGTGGCTCTCTCCCACAGAAAATACTCCCACAGCTCCAGAATAGGATGCCAGCCCACTGGCAGGACAGCTGTCACACAGGACCACACTGAGGGTGGGAGGTCTCCTGCTGATACTCTATCATTGAACATTTATCCCATCATTTTTTGTTTTCTCTCCTGCAGTTCTTTTTTGACATTTTTCTTCACTGTGTACCAGGGCCAGTTTCTCAGGCCATGTCTGTTAGATAAACTGGTGCTGTTCACCACCACTAAACTCACTCCACCACAGAACTGGAAGAGACTTCCTGAGTCCTCATGCCCAGCCTCTTATTCCTTTGGTGGTCATACTTGTTTAGATGAGCTAGACTAGATGACCTTGTAAGGTACTTCCCAGCACTGTTTTCCTATGATGCTATGAACTTTTCTGCCCTGGTAGAAGGCTGGGATCATCAAACACTACACAGCTCAAACTGGGCACCTTGAGGTAAAAAGGCAACTCCAGCAGAGTAAAGACACCTCAGGCACAAGGCTTTTGTGTGTCAGAAAGTTTTTGTGCCACTGAAAAAGTAAAGGTGTACTCACAGCAGCCTCCATTCCCCCCAAAGCTGCCCCTCCAATGCCACACAACTGGAATATTTAGAAGTACTACTCAAAATTTACGCTTGCTTGCTTGCTCAACAGGGAGAATGTAATACCAGTGAGTGTCCCAGGACCTATGCTGGCTGCCTGTGAGTCTCCAGGTGAAGTTCAAGGTGTTGACCATGACCTGTAAGCCTGCTGGGTTGGAGTATTGCTGTGATATGTTATGCAAGGTGTTAAGAGGCTTCCTGTCTTGGGGCACAATTATTCCTATCAGCATGGTTTCCCAACCAGAATGGCCTTAATTGAGGACCTTGATTGATACACCTAAATTCATTAAAGCCCATGTGATTGACAAGACAGAAGTATCAGGTGACTGGGTTGGTCTAGAAATAGGGTGTTAAATAATAGTGGGGTGGGGAGGGGGGAGAGTTTGTTCTCTTTTGGTGGGTTGAGAAGGAAAGGGTAGAGAGGAAGTAAGAGGACTGTGGTGGGTAGGTTTCCTATTTGTTCTTGGTAAGGGATTCAGTTTTTGTAAGGCTTTGCTATTGGTTTTTCTCTTTTTGACAGGTAGTTCCTCTTCCTTTGCGGTGTTCAGCTTAGAGTCTTAATGGCTACAGTCAGAATAGTAGCTTTGTACTAGGCTTAGCTTTTTAATGACTTATTCTTGTGGGGGAGGCTTTGTTCTAGTAATATCTTTCTTGCTGTGAACATTTAACTCTTGCCCTTCCCAGGAAGTTTGAAAGGATGTCAGTGGATTCTTATGGGCTCCTCCCTTCCTCTGCAACAAAATCAAGCTCTCTCTAAGTCTAACACCAGCTGAAATATCTCTGATTTTGTAAAAAATCATGTTTAACATGTCCTCTTCTTTGTGGGGTATATCATAGTGGCTTCAGCATTTAAGTGACTGAATGAAACTGGCTTGGTTTATAAATATAAGTAAACAGAGATGTAGCAAGTGACCAACTGTTCTTCTGAAGGGGCCAGATACTAAATCCCCTTCCTGTCAGTAATCTCAAGTAGTCATCATAACATACTTGTCTTTCAAGTACTTGTTATGCTACTATTCTGCTTTTAAAATTTGAAAGCCTTAAGTGTCTTTTGGTTTTTTTGGTTTTTTACTTGAAAAAGGATATGTCTCTTTAGGATCTGGTGTCATTAGAGGTTACTCTGACTACTTGTTTCTACCTTCCCACCTGTTTTACAGCTCTTGCAAAACCTTATACATCGGTGTGTTACCACAGCAGGTGAGTGGTGTGCTATGTAATGTTTGTAATTAAGATTGTCTTTCTTTTGTGAATATAAAACTAGCTTTTGATGCAGAAGTCTTAATTATGGGGTTTTTAAATAGCTACCCATGTTGTTCTTCATTGTCCCAGTGTCTTGGCCCCTCACCATCTTTTGAAGAAGCCTGGCTTTCAGATCATGGTATGCTCAACACTTCTAATGATCAGGCCTCCAGGAATATTGAGCGACCTGTTAGAGAAACACAGGGTGTCTTATAGTGGCAAAATGAGAATTAAACATCAGAGTGTGGAGAGACAATGCTCGAACTATTCCAAGACTATCACTGATTGGGAACCAGGTCACAAACAGGCCTGAACAGAAATGTCTGTGTATGTGTACTGCTAAGATTTTCAAGCAGATGCTTCACTTTGTAGGGACTCCACTGCTGCCAAAATGCTTCCAGATTTGACTTTCCAGGGGTCAGTCACGTCTGCAGTTTCCCAGGATTTCCCTAGAAGAAGAGGCAGAAGACCTGAATTGAGGCAAGAGGCTGGCATGGAAGGGTTTGCCAGGTCTTGGGAGGTGGAGAGCTCTGCAGCTCCCTGCTCACGGTTCCTGGGGGCTCTGACTTTGCACCCCCTGCTCCCCTCTGCCCCCCTCTGCCAAGAATTCCCCATCTCTTCCAATCCCTGCATTTGGGGGGGGGGGCAGGACTGGATGCCGCAGCACAGAGTTGGGACCAGATTAACAGTGAACAAGCTAAGGCACTTCACAATGAGCATGGAACAGACAGCCATTCTGTCCTGGTAAGTGCCCAATATGCACTGGCTCTCTGTCCACTTCCCCCTTCAACAGATAAGTATTGACTGTCACAGGCAAAACTAGGAACCAGAAGCAAGGGACCACAAAAGCTCTCCACCCCTGGAACCTGGCTATCCCCACCC
>JAGPOW010002742.1:35661695-35677583 GCA_030014935.1 Caiman crocodilus
CCAGGGATCCCATCCAGGGTTTCCAGCAAGGAAGTGAAACTAATGGAGGCTTTCTGCTTTCAATGCCCTGTGGACTGTAGTCTCTGTAGGCCCATCATCTTCAACCAGGTTGCCACAGCACCCTAGGGTGCTGTGGGGTCCTTCCACGGGTGCTGCATGGTAGCAAACTATTAGCAGCACTGTTCGGTTATCAAACATGACTCGCAAGACGAACCCAAATATTTCAAATGCAAAGAACTCTGAAATCCATAACTGGTCTTTCTAATAGAAAAACTGCTCTATCTAAACTAAGATCAGACATTATCCAAGAGGTGTTTCAAATCTATCCAGGGGTGCCTCAAGTCCAGGAGTGGATGCAGAGTGAATGTGGGAGTGTGGCTACACCCAGCTTCCTTACTAGACTGTGCTGCTGAAACCTCCAGAGACTTTTAAGAAGTGATCTAAGCAGACAAGACTTCCCCTCCATGCTCAGAAGCATCTCCGCTCCCCTCCCCTCTCATCTCCTTGCTGTCCTGGGGGAAGGGGGGCTGGGAATCCTCAGAGCTGCTCCTGCCTGCTCCAGCTGAGCTGTGTGGGTGCTGGGGTCAGCTAAAACCATGACAGTGGTGATGGGAAAGGGGTCCCCTTCCCTGGACCTGCTTCTGGAGGGACTGGGCAGGATGGGAGAATCCTGCCCCTGCCACCACTGCTGTAGCTGCCCCAGCTGAGCCTAGCCATCATGCAGCCTTGCTGGAGCAGGCAGGAGTGGCTCAGAAGTGCACCCTCCCCAACCCCCAACAGCAAGGAAAGCAGCAGCTCCTGCTGCAAGCAGGGGAGGGTGAGAGAAGATGTCAGGAGGGGATGGCCTTCTAAGCAGGGAGAGGAAGAGAAGGATGCTTACCTGCTTTGGGGGCCTTATGTCCCCAGAGACTGCCACAGAGTAGCCTGTTCACACCAGTGGGTGGATGTATGGAGGAGGCTGGGAATGGGGGTACAGCTACCTCTGCAGCACCCCCTTTTTCAAATGCTGCATCTCCTCTGCTCAAGTCTATCCATGGGTGCCTTGAGGCTGAACAGGTTGAGAACCACTGCTATAGGCAATAGATCTTTGGGCAGCATATACTGCATTGCATCTCAGAGCAGCCTCATTGTCCTGCATGTGTTTGGGGGACAGGGTGAGGAGTTGATGCAGTTTGGGATGCCTGGAGGACTGATGAAACATTAGGCATGGAATGCTTTGTATCTTTATATAGCATTGAATTAGCTAAAGGAAAGCCAGCTCGAAATAGTATTTGCTTTTCCCACTAACTTTGAACCCTTCCAGGAAGTTTCAACTCTTTTGAAGTGGCCTATACATCTAAACTCTTGGGGTCACTGGCAACATGATGGGAATGGGGGAGGTGAAGCGGGGGGAAGGAAAACTTCTGTGCTGATGGTGAGGCATAGGGCTGCAAACCAGCTGGAGGCAGGGCCTGGCAGTGGTGGGGGTGGTGCAAAGTTGTCCCCCCACATGTATTTAGATGGTTCTAAGTGTTACATCTGTCAAGAATATCAATGTCTTTCAGCCCAAGCTAGCAAGTTTAACCACTAGTCCACTGACAATTCATTCAATGCATAAAACCCCTCTAAATGCCTATACAGCAATTTGAGGCCAATCGCAAAAGGATTCTGGTGTTATGTCATTGCATCCTGTACACCTTGGAGCTGAGGATGCATCCTTTGTAGTAGGCAGGAGACTATGGCACCTGAATTTTAATGCTCCCCAAACCAGATTCCTCTGCATCTTAGTTGCTTTCTGTTGTGAACTTGCTGTGAATGGCAGATAAGTTAAAGCTTTCACTGTCTCTCCTTTGTGAGACCCTTTTTGCCACTGGCTCAGCAGCATTTTGCACTTCCTCAATCTATAGCAGCAGATTGCCTACAAAATAAATTCTAAAATGAGCCTTAATTTAATACAAACTAATTTCTGCTCTTGTGCTGTCAAGCCCTTTAGCTAGATGGGGGAGATAGTGTAGGAGTCTTTTCAAATCTGTTCCCCTATGAAGCAACAAAAAACAAACTCTCAATGTCCTGTGCGTCTCCTCTCTAGTCCAATTGCTGCATTTATCACTAGAGATGGTGTAATGTAATAGCTTAGTCAAAATGATTGTCTATCCAGTTTAGAGCTGGATGATTAATTTTCAGCATGGCAAGCATTCTACCAAACTTTCAGACTAACCAAAAAGTGTGCACTGCAGTTCTGCATTGGTCTCGCCTGTATTGGAAGCATTTGGTACATCTTATGATCAACAGAACCTCTCGATTGGGGAAGAAGGCAAGCCACAGCTCTACTTCAGGGGCTATAATTCTAGTCTGCATTCACATCTCCACTGACCTGTAACTCAGGCTTACCCTTCTCGTCACTTGTCTCTTGACCTTTTTACTCCTTGATTTAAAACTATAGTAACCCTCTATTATTAACAAAATACAATGGTGAGACTTCATACTTGGATTTAAAAAATGGGGACCGCTTCAGTGCCAGGTCAGATTATGGTGTTTTGTGCTGTTTTTATCATTGCCTAGTCACAAGTTCAGGGAGGCTGGGAGAGAGAAGTTGGATCCATAACTGGTATTGTCACTTGCACCATATTTCTCACTTCTTGAGAGACCAGAGCAGTGGATTGAATCTCTTGAAACTAGAACTGGTCATCTTTTTGACAGTATTTTTCTTTTAACTTTGGAAACCAAATAATATAATATGATTTAGCAGAGAGTCTGGAGTGTAGCCATTTGTTAACCTTTTCATTTTGACTTGATGAAAAATTAAGCTTCTGTCCCATGGTGGTGGGAGGGAGGGAGGTTTCCAAAGGATAAGGTCACATGACTGCCAGCTGTTGCACTGCAGGTGAATTGACTTGAAGTGCATCTTCAGCTCCCATTATGACTGAGGGGCTTTTGCTGCTGTGTCTGACTGCAGTTCTGAAGCAGAAAAGACTTCATCTTGGATTAAAACATGGAAACTGGCAGCTTTGCAAAAATATTCCCCCAGTAGAGCAAGACTGGGAGGGAGGGACAAGACTTCAGAAAGCTGTAGGTTTCTTTATCTGGAAAGAAGAAAAAAGAAAAAGAACTCCTTACTCTAGCTGACAACTGCAGCCTGAGATGTTAGTGGATTTACATCCTTACAACATGGATTCACTTTAGGACTGGGGTAGGGAGAGGGGAGGGAGGAGCACTCTAAGTGAAGAAGCTGTTGTGGAAATTCTATGGCCGAGACCTTGGGGGAGAGCAACAAAAGCAATGAGCAGATATGACTTTTGTCCAAGGAAGGAAGAAGGATCTTCTGAGGGTAAGCCTGGGATATTATTATCTTCTGTAAGGTGATGGTAGCATTGGTAACAGGGAGCAGAGGGAAGCTGGTACATCTCCATTTAGTCCAACATAACATGAAGGTGCTTCTCTTGAAAAGTTGCAGGTAATATCTGCTTATTCTTATGGTGCGCTTAATTCCTTATGTATAGAAAAGATGTGGCTAGTCCCAGCTCCCAGGTTGTGGGTGAGGGAAGGTCATTGCATCCTTCTCTGGACATAATTGAGTTTCAGGGATGAGGCAGTACTTCTGCTGCTCTGTAATATGGCTGCAGCCATCACCAGCTGCAGCTTGGGAGAAAAGCAAATCGATGCTGATATTAAGGAGTTGAGCTTGCCTCCCTAGTGACTTCTGCAAGCTTTGTTCTACAATATGCCTGGAGATAGTGACCAGACAAATACCCGCTCTTACACATGGGATTTTCTTTGCGAGTACAATGAAGCAGTGCAAGCATTCTACATTGTCTGCTCTTCCACAAGCAAATCACTAGCTTGCAAATTATACCTGCCTAGCAGATTCTAACAAAGATGCTAATTGATATTTCTCTGCACTTTGGGGAAAGAAGGATGATACACAGTGGATTTGCTTGTCTGATTTATGCATCTCCTGGAGTGAGACCTGACAGACTGCAAGAATGAATAGAGGAACATCACTGGGGAATCCCTTAGACTTGTGCTATTGCCTTAGAGATGGGACTTTTCTAAAAAGGCATCAAAGCGGGAGTACTTCTGGGTAAAAAGAGATCAAGACCCCTGATTCAGAAGGGCCATGGGAAAGAAGTACCTATTGGGAACAGAAAAGCAAGAATAATCAGTTAAGACTTTCAGGTATGTTGAGTAGAACCATCTCTTAGAGGCACCCTCTACTCGCCATATATACTCAAATGTAAAATAGCCCCCAACTGGCAAGGGGGGAGCTCCTCATCTTATTGCATACAAAGAAATCTCACTAAACACACTGTCTATTAAGCTGCTGCCAAAAGCAGCACGTACTTAGAAATGGAAACCTGTTCTGAAATTGACTTTAAGTGCAGCTCACACTAAGCATGATTGAAATGCATGGCCTTTATGGGACAAATGTACTGATGGGAATCTACCACAAGGATAGGTTAGTCCAACCCATCTGAATAAAACATTGAAATGTCCATGAAAGTGCAGTTCTCTCCCCTCACCCACCCCCCCAACACTTCTTCCAAGTCCTAGTGAACTACTACACTGCATACATTTCAACTTCTTCCCTTCCACAGAAGAGCTCTGCCTTTCTTTCTCATTTCTGTTTATTCCTGTTTCCTCACCAGTCTCAAATGTCTGGCAAAAACTGTGAAACGGGGCTCCAAACAATCAACCCAGCATTCCTCTGTTGCTCCGTTCTCAGGTTGGCACACGTGATCAGTGTGGCTGCACCCTTCATGAGGTGAAGCTGGACCAAGTTGCCATGTGCTTCTTGTGCATCTACATTTTTGGAACATTCCAGGACTCGCAATAAGAACATGAGGTTCCAGTCATAATTGGGGAGCTAATTAGCACCTGGATCTTGGGTGGGGGGAGGAAGGGGTCCAAAGTATGCACACATACTGAGCAGTGCTGAGAGGTGGGGTCACTATGGCTTGAAATGCTGTTGACTCTAGCCCAGCCCCATGAAATATGTGGTAAATGCTTTGGACTAATATAATGCATAGCTTGTACTACATATAAGTAGGTATCAAAGCACTAATCAGAAGTGTGTTTGTGGTGTAGATGTGCTAAAGCTTGCAGCATTTTTAAAGAAGGGTAACATGCATCAATTCTGGAAGAATGAAGTATATGGGCACTATATACAAAATGCTACAGTCACTTTATTTCAAGGTTATTGTTTTCAAATTTGCTTATGACTTTGTTCTTCCTAAGCACAGGATTTGAAGTAAGGAGAAGGGGGTGGGGAGAGGGAAAGTTGGTGGGGAATCGGAGAACAAAGGAATTGCCTGATTTCTGTATTTATTTCCCCTGCCCTAACAGTAGGAAGGGGACAAATTCAAGGCAAATCTCCAATAATTATACTTGATACCTAGAAAGCTGTAACAAAATTTAAAATTTTCCATATATAGAATCTAATGGTTGGTGGTTCATCTTGTAATTAGGATAGTACATATGGTAATTCGAGTATATATGGAAGTTAATACTGGGCTGCAACCCTGCTGCAGGAGAGAACAATCATGGGCTTTGCTATGGGAGAAACCAAGAAAGCTCTGCGCTAACATATTCTGGAGGATTATGGCTTGGTCATGTTGCCCGCCCTTCCTTGATGAGGAAGAGCCTGCTTCTCCTGCGGTGGAAAGTGTGTGTGCAGAGGCTGCTCCAATGTGCTGGCATTTCAGTACATTGGAACAGATTCGATTTAATCAAGTCTGCTGGAATGTGGAAATTACCACATGGCATCAGCCTCCATGTCTTGTGTATCAGCATCTCAGCACTTAAAAATGGTAGCAGGGGCATTTGAACTAAAGCTCAGCTCAAGCTTTAGTTCAAGTGCACCTGCAGCCATTTCGAAGTGCAGAGATGCTAATACACACAACATGATGGCGCTTTAATTAGAGCAGCTCCAAGAGCTCCACCCCCAGAGCATGTGTTTTTAAAAAAATAGATAAATAAATGCCCATAGTCTATACCAGATGAATGTGTTTCTCCACAGGGATTGTAGAGTGGCTTTTTCATTCTGCTAAATAACTTATTTGATCCTGGCTTTTCCCAGGAACACATGAGCTAAATATGACTGGATGCCAGGAGCAGCTTGTTGGAAGATCCTTGAGGCTCAGCTGAAAAGGGGGACACTCAGATCTTCAAACATTAGATCTGACTGGAGATGAAGGAAGGATTTGGAAGGAGATGAGTGAAGAAACCACAACTTCCTGCATGCATCCTAATTCAAATAATAGAAATTTAAGGTTGGAAGGGACCACAGGAGGTCATCTAGTCCAACCTCCTGCTTAAAGCAGGACCAGCCCCAAATAGATCATTCCAGCCAAAGCTTTGTCCAGCTGGGTTTTGAAAACCCCCAAGGAAGGAACTTCCACCATCTCTCTGGATAACCTGTTCCAGTGTTTTACTACCCTCCTAGTAAGAGAATTCTTCCTAATATCTAACCTAAACTTCCCTTGCTGCAATTTGAGACCATTGCTCCTTCTTCTATTTGCCACCACTGAGAACAATGCCCAACCTCTTTTGAACCCTCCTTCAGGTAGTTGAAGAGTATTAGGTCTCCTCAAATCGTGTGGCATAGCAAGTGGCTTTGCAGAACACTAGGCTTGTCCAAGTTGTACATGTTTGTAGAATTAAAAGTGCTTCTGCCAAAGTTTGTTTTGCTTGCTGGTATCTTTGGAGGAGATGCCAAATCTTTACTTGCATTTTCTCCAATTGTGTGGAAAGGCAGCTAATTTGGTACCACATCTGGTTTGTTTACTGCTCTGTGATTCCTGTTCACAGAGCAATTTCACACTTTGGATTTCTTTGTGACCTTTTCACAGTGTAGTCTAGCCAGGCTCTGCTTTTCATGTAGTAAACGTAGATGGAGTATATGTCTGGAATGGCTAGGTGTAATGGTTCAAGCTTCCCTGTTACTTTAAAAGAAAAAATTGCACCTTGACAGAGGCAAGCAGCATAGTAAATGGCTATAGGGTCTGGCCCACAGATGGGAGACAACAGAAAGCTAGGCTGCTGCATTTGGATTAGATTATTAGCAGTGCCTGGACCTTGTTACAAGGGCATTGGGTCAAATAACTAGAAGGGGAAAGAGAGATGCCTAGGGCAAGTGTTTCAGTCTGGCCCTGAGCTCTGCATATGGAAGAGTTTCTGTGAGGCTAGGCTGCTGGAGAAGGGAATACTGGCAAATGCAGGTACCCAGGATGGCTGGAGTGGACCAAAGAGCAGTAATTCGTGGTTACCCAGAGGCCCAGAAGAGTTTACATATGTTTAGTAGCAAGGATTTTTTTTTATACTGACTGGTAAAAACCATGAGGCATGGGCATGGCTGTAGGGGAGAAAGAAAGACGGCAGATGTAGGATGGAATCTGAGGAATTTTATCCCAGATCCAAAAGTGCATGCCCTACTATGCTAGATCTTGAATGTCTGGGATGGCTGGCAGGATGTATGACTCCTTTCTTTTAGTATCCAGCATCAAATAACTCAGATCCCCTTGCACAACTAATGTCTGCAAGAGATTTTGGGCACCTATAGTACTCTTGGATCTAGGCCTCACTCCAGAAATGAGATTGCATGTTTACATGTGTAGATTAAGAATGGCAATGCAATCAAAAACTCATTACCCCCTTCCTCCCCCCCCCCCCCAACAGTAGAAATAGACCTCATGAATTAGCCGTCTGTTTTGGGGTGGCTGGTGGTGATGGCATGTGAGAGAGGGAGTTGGCATGATCCTGTATGCGCAGTACTAATGTGACCTCATCTTTGAACAAATATTTAATGTTTTTGCACCAGCAAAGTCTCACTTAAGGTGTGAGCAATATCCACCATTCTAATCAAGCTGCTGGCTGAAGCAGCTATCTCTGCCTTTCTCAGGATGCTGGCCTTAGCCTACCTTTGTCCTGACCATATCAGTTTGAATGGCCCACCAAGAGCTGGACTCTTGCCAGAAGAGCAAAACAGACAAGGCTTTCTATTGCATCAAAGTGCAGACCCAAGGGAAGCAGAACAAACTTGATCTACAGATAAATGCTTCTCTTTTTTTTGATGGACCAGTGAGAGACACTACTTCCTTTCCCCCATTAGGTGTGAAATTGGGGGCAGTTCAGACCCTACAGCCATTTATATGTTATGTTTTTCTAGATTTAATCTGGACTACAGTTGTAACTATTTACATGTAGATGTCTGTAGTCTGAATTAAAAATGGCTCCAATCTGAATTAATTAATCCTTGTTGAATGAGGATTAGAATTTAATGCAGACTAGGGCAGTCTGAACTATGGACTTTTAAACCATATTAACTATGCAGTTTAAACTATATATACATGTTAATTAATACAGTATTGCTGTGGGGGAAAATAATTCTTAGGAGCTCAGATAAGCAGATAAACAAACATTACAAATATCCTTTCCGGGAAGGGAAACTCAACTGGGTTTTTGCAATCAATAGGGCCAAGAAGTAACATCATTAAAACGAAATCAAATGTTTCAACACTTCATCCTGCTAAGTATCAGGTCAAGCACAGTTTCTGGAACAGCACTTTAGATAACTGCAACAATGTAGCAGTGCTTACACAGGCATATTATCACCTCCTAATTGCTTTCAATTAAAAGACTCTCAAACATAGATAGCATATAGCCAGTGCCCCCTGCTAAGATAGTCCATGATTATCTATTAATATTTAATTCAAATAAAAATTTGATTCCAACTGTGTGATGCAAATCAGTTAACATGGTTTAGAAAATGTTGAACATGTCTTCAAGTGGCCTAAGACTACATTTTAGCCTGCTACTTGAGACAATTGTTTTAATTCCTCAAAGTAGGCTTGGTGCACTCCTGGGCCTTTGTGACACTTTTCTGGGTGAGAACTGCCTACTTGTGCTCCTGTAATACTTGCCTGTATCTCTGCATCTCCTCCCTTCCTTAATCCAAGAGGAGCACCCTAGCTTCTTGGTTATATATGCAAGGAAACATGGCAATCCTGCAGTCCCAGGATCTGAGCTGAGCAAGGTATAGGGGGCTGTATGTATGTGACACAGATCTGTTGGGAACCAAAGTTATTGTTGGAGCTGAGGTGAAAGGCAAATGGAAAAAGAGAATTAAGTTTTTACTGAGTTTGAATTTTTTACCTCTGATGTAGATTTTCCACATATTCTTTGTGCTGTTTGATACCCTCTGTCTCTTTACTCTGTGCAAAATATGGAGCACAGAAGGATCTAGGACTAAAATGAATGAAGGCTTCATTACACAGTAATTTTGGATGGCTCCTGGAACTCTTAACACCCCAATTGTCTACACATGAAACTGGTTTTAAGCACTCCTTATGCACCTCAAAATTAGTCCACTCCAGAACAAGAGTCTTTCTGATCCATGCTACTCAGCTCGTGTTGCACTAAAGTGTACCCACTCTAGGCTACATCATAGTGTAAACACCTTGCACTCCAGATCTCTACTTACTGCATGCTGCCCCCTGCCTACCCTGCTTATTTGCCTGCCCTGAGGAAGCAGGCAGGGAAGAGTTAACCTGCTTATTCGACTGCTGCTCTCTGGGCTCCACATTTGGGGAGCTACAAGTAGGCAGGGACAGGAAGGGGGGAACAGGGGGGAGAGCCTCAAATGGGAGGGGGGGATGGGCATTTTTGCCTTTCTGTCCTCTAGGACCCTGCTGGCCTGAAGTGTAACAACTCCAAACTTGACCTAGTAGTGATTCCCATCAACTTGTATGCAGCTCATAGTGGGTGCATATTAATGCAGCTGAATAAACTGGAGCAGATTGCTCTGCAATAAACTACTCCTGGGTGCAGCATCCACACATACACTTGGAACAGCAGCAATTTGACTGGAGGAGGGGCAGTTTAGGCTAGCACTGCTCCTGTCCTACTCTACTACCTTGCAGCAACCAGAGGGAGCTCCAGACTCTGGCCTCAGGTGCCAGCCCCAAGCTGGCAGGGGGCACAAGGGTCAGCCCCAGGTTTTAGCTGGCACTGATAGTGTGGCTTGCAGCCTGGGGGGCAGAAGGCATGCAACAAGGGTTGGGCCCAAGCAGCAGGTCCCTGCATTGGGTGGTGGAGGAGCTGGCTGGGCCATGAGGTGCTTGCAGCAGCTGAGCCATGTGGCTAGGCCACAGGCAGAAGTGTGGTCCCCTGCTGGCTGACTGACCAGGAGTAATTTACTCCGCGGTCATTGACTACACGTACATTGTTGTGCAGTAACTAACTCTGCATTAGGATAGTACTTGTATTTCCAAATACTACCCCGCTGCAGAGTGTATTAGTTTCCTGTGACTTAATAGCACTGCATGCATAGACACAATATATTTACTGTGGAGCTAATTAAGCAACTCCACAGTAAACATCTTGTGTACATATGTCCAGTGTAAGGTGTAACAAGGCCCTGACTGGAGAGTTGTGAACAGAATATAGATTGAGAAACTGCATCTTCAGATGAGTAAATGATTCTCTTCTGGAGGTATAGTGCACCCAAATATGTCTGAAGAACAGCACCAAAGACTCCTTGTATGGAGATCCTGGACAGGTTTCTTCCTGGCTTAAAACTTTTCCAGATACTGCTATTTAGTCTGTTCTGACTTTAGATTTGTTCATAAATTGCAGTTGTCTCAAAGCCTGATCTCTTTGTGATGTTACAGGATTGTGGGAAGTCCCCAGGGTAGCCATGGATGTGTACTTAATGATACGCCGCCATAAAATGACCATCTTTGCCAATGCCAAAGAGAACACTACTGTTTATGAGCTGAAGAAAGTTGTGGAGGGGATACTAAAGAGGCCTCCAGAGGAACAGCAGCTATACAAGGATGACCAACTGCTGACTGATGGCACCAAGATGTTGATAGATTGTGGCTTAAGCAGCCAAAACTGCCGTCCCTACGCACCAGCTACAGTGGGCTTGGCCCTATTCAGACATGGCAGTGGCTCCTTTGAGCCACTGCATATTGACCCCTTTTCCACCACCCCAGAATTGCCTGATGTTATGAAGCCACAGGATTCTGGTGGCAGCACCACTGAGCAGGCCATGCACTGAGACCAGCATTTGTTACTGTGCCTCCAACCCATCTTACACACGGACGTAGAGGCCAAGTGCCAGTCTTCTTGTCAATCATGTTGCACTTATGTTCACAGAATTTAAAACTGAGTTGAATAATAAAGCTTAGCAGTCTAAATTTCACTGATCCAAGCATGTCACAATATCTACAGAACAAACTGATGATTCTACTTGCTCGGACCCAGGGACAGCAGGTAGAAATAACAACAGTGGCATCTCTAAGGTCTAATGTAGTGATTCTGGAACAGAATCCTGTGGCGCTATGGGGTGCTTTGAGATCCTTTCCAAGGTGCAATGCAATGTTAGCCCCATCAGGTGTACAAACATGATTCACAAGATGAATCCAGAGATTCCATATCGTGATTTAAAACATTGTGACTGAGTGTGGTCTTTTTGTGGCCTTTGCAACAGAAGAACATCTCTCTCTCTCTTTCTTTCTTTCATAGTCAGAAATGAGTAAAAACTATGAGCTAGCATCTTCTGAGCTGGTCCCTTGAGTCTAAAAAGGTTGAGATTCACATTCACGTTCTAATGCATTGTGCTTAAAGATTTTTTTTCCAGACTCTTTCATATGACCTATCCAGACCAGATAAAGAATACATTGCAAAAGTTACTTTTACTAGGAAACCAGTGTCATCAGCTCTTGCGACTTAATATTAACTGGACTTAAGGTTGATCATTTTTTTCTGAAGCCCCTCTCCTAGTATCATGTGCCCAAAGGAGACACTTGGCTTGCAAATTTCCTTAAGATGTTTCTAGATGGTATGTTTATGTTGGAAAATATCATGTTAACTCTAAGCGCTCCAATCAGTTGGCAAATAAAGAAGTCAATCTTAAGGATTTTAACTAGATCTTGATTAAGCCAATCTTTAACACTCTAGAGCCTGACTCCGAGCTTTTTCCATAGTTGGGACTGGCTGTACTCTACAAAGACATAATGGCAACAAAAATGATATCCACTTTAGCAACAAATAAGTACAAGCTGGTGTTTAGAGTAAGTATAGGTAAGCAGGAACTAGTCCAGGTTGGAGGGAGAAACTATTAAAGAAAGATCAGCCAACATGTTAATTAATAATGGATATTTGCTTTTCTTCATCCATTTTTTTTCCCTCCCAAATTATTTAAGCCAAAGGACAGTGCTTACACAAAACTAAATGGAAATAGACTGGCCATGAATGAGCTTAGGCTGGATATTAGAAAAAAGTTTTGGTCAATTAGAAGAGCTGTGCTTCTGTAACATTTTACAATAGTTTTTTTAAATTATTTTAAGGTCCCTATGATTCCAAACTTGTCTTAAGATGGAGTTTTAATGAGCATGATATGATGACTGCAATATAGGGGCCTGGACTTACTGAACTAAGGATTACAGCTGTGTAAAATTTCGCCGGCTGTTTCATTTAATTTCAAGCTTCAAACAGCAGGATCTAAATGAAACAAAGGGCTTCAAAACAGCCTCAAAACAAAACAAGGGCAGTCGAAATGTTTCAAAACTTTGAAACATTTTTAGATTTGAAGCAGCCTGGTTGAGTTCCCTTCTCCAGCCTGATCCCAGAACTGGGGAGGGGAACTTGGCTCAGCTGAGCTGAGTTCTCGTCCCCAGCCCAATTGATCACAGTGCTGGGGAAGGGATCTGAGTAATCTATGGGCAAAACATCGAAACGGCATCAAACCAGCATCACTGAAACAAAAAGGAACAGCGGTTTCGAGTCTAAATTAAATTTGAAACAAAATGCTGTTCCATCGAAACAGAACTCGAAATGGAACGGTGCTATTTCGCACAGCCCTACTAGGGATCCCTCCCACAGCTGTGCTTCTAAAAATTCAACTACATCCAGTTCCCAAAGAAATTGTTACAAAATGTTTCAGTAAATGTAGCATTCTCATCCTAACAGATGCTTGCTGTTAGGGGAAGAATCATCCAAACATTCAGTTCAAGTGATGTAGCTGATAGTCTGCCATCAGACATGCTACCAAAATGGCCCCTATCTCGCTGAACAACAAGAGCTTCATATGATGGAAGAGAGAAGTAATTGCATCTTCCTACATCAGACGTGGGCAATTATTTTGGGCAGAGGACCGCTTACCCGGTTTTGGTAAGCTTTCGAGGTCTGCTTGGGTAGTCCCGCCCCTTGACAGGTGCCCCGCCCCTGGGTGACCATCTTGGGACCAATGTCCCAATGTCTTGGAACTAGTGTCCCAGTACCAGTGGGGTCCAGAGTGGGACACATGCTAGCCTGTGGATCCGGGCTCAGCTGCACCAGCTAGGAGAGTGGGAAGCTGTCCCAGCTCCATAGAGCCCCTGCTGGTAGGGACCCTGTACCCCTGCCATCCTGCTCTGGGCCCTGGTAGCGCTGGCCCTGGGACGCTGGTGCAGTTCCTGTGTTCCTGCACCCACTCTCTCCCTGTGCCCCCCCAGCCTTGTAGTACAGACAGGGGGCAATGCACAGCCCCAACCCCCTGCTCACCAGCAGGGAAGGAGCTGGTGTGGATTGCAGGGAAAAATGGCCCTGCCCCTGTCTCATGGCTAGTGCTTGCTGCTGCAGCTGCTCACAGCCCACACAGGGCTGTCCTGAGCAGGCACAGGCAGCCCCACTTCAGGCACAGAGCAGGAGAAGGGCTGCTTTTCCTCACACTCTGCACCAGCTTGTAACCCACCCCCATTGCCAGCCTGGGCCCTGCACTGGCTCTGGGCTTGCCTATCAGGGCTGCACCACAATGGCAGCAGCTGCACCCCACCTGCTTGCCAAGCTGGACAGTGTTTGCTGCTGCTGCCTGCCCACAGTTCACGTGCTGGGCAGCACAGGCACAGCAGTGACAACTGCACCACAGCCTACCACAGCACAATCTCTGGGCAGGCAGCAGCAGCAAACACTGCCTGGTGTGGCAAGCAAGGGGGCTGCAGTTGCTGCCACCGTTGGCACAGCTCTGATGGGTGAGGCCACATTAGAAGTTGGTGCTGAGTGTGGGTAAAAGCAACTCCACTCCCACCGCATGCCCGGCAGCCTGTGCTGCAGCTTCTTGCAGCCCACGTGGGGCTGCCTGTGCCTGCTCAGGACAGCTGAGCAGCTGCAGCAGGAAGCACCAGCCATGGGCAGTGGCAGGGCTGCTTTTCCCTGCACTCTGCACCAGCTCCTTCCCTGCCCTTCTGCTGGGGTGGGGACATATTTAGATGGTTTAGGTAGCTAATAACTTGTTGGCCAGTGGAGGAGAGCTGCATAACTTATAAGTGGATTGGAGGAAATTATTTGCACAGGGAGTTTCATATCATGGGGAGATGATGTACAAGGTAGGATATGACTGAAAATTAATGAGAGAGGATAAGTCTTAGTCATTCAGGGGTCCAAGGTATTAGAACATGTGGATGCAAATTTCAGTCAAAATGTGAAATTTTAGTCAAAATTTTACTCTTCAGTCAAAAATTCAGCTCTGGTGTGCATGTACACAGTAAAGAGGGTTCACTGTGTATGTGCACCATAGCCAAAGTGGATGTGGCTGACCCTCTCACCACAATCATGGATGCCAGTGAGCTCAGGGAACTCTGAGCTCCCCTGGTGCTGAGCACAGGATCTCAGCAGGGTCCTTGCTTTCACATGGCTCCAAAAGGTGAGTTCTACTGTTGTTTGCCCTTCAGTTCCTCCCACCTGCCCCTCTTCACCCTCCTCCAAATCAGTAGCAGGGTAAAGTGGAGATAAGTAAATGAATACTTGCTCATGCATCTGCCTCTACTTCTGAAATCATTTTTTTCTTCAGTTGTCTTGTGTTTGTTAAACTGATCAAACTAAAATGATAGGCCATTTTACAATCCTTAATCACACCAAGCATTGATATTATCTGAATTTTTTTTACTCAGACTTTTAGAAGAGAGGGAACAGGTACTGAGACAGTACTCATATCTGGTCCTGCATGTGGAATTCTTCTGTAAGTAGGAGACTTGCTCCAGTTACACATTCTCTGTTAAAAGTACACCATCAAAATAGCATTACATAGGTCTGATCCCTTATCATATAATTTTTAATTCATTAACAGATAAATGAACCAGTGCTACTTAGAACATCTCCTTGGGTTTAGGAAAGAATTTGCTCCATATCTGGTCATGCCCAAAATTGTAAAGCAGATGTTGCAAATAAAAGACATGTGCTTGAGTAAGGGAAGGGACTTGTTACTAAACCATCCAGCTCTCAGCATCACAGGATATTAAAGGGTTATTCTTTTGAACCAGCTCATAACTGCAGGATTCAGAATGAAGAATGAGGTTGCAATGCAGTTTGTCATAAACAGCAGGGGTGATGATCCTGTCATTGGAAAAGAAAGGAGAGTGGGGTGAGAGTAGGATACCAGTCTGATGAAGCTAAATTGATGAAGCACTGGAAAAGTCTGTTGCAGCAGCTCAAGAATCCCAGCAGGAAAACAGTCCTGCCCCTTCAAAACCACTATCCAGTCTTAAGATTTACACACTCTCCTCCCATGAGAGCTTAACTCTTCTCCTTTATCCTGCCACAGGGGTGCAATGAACTGTAGAGCATCATTTTCCTCCTCTTCAGTTATTTTGCCCTTCGTTTTTCATTTTAAATCCTCCCTCCTGCATCTGCCATGCTCCTCCTCTTTGTTCTGCCCTTATCTCATTTGTACCTCTCCTCCACACTTCTAGTTAGTATCAGCAGCTGTGTGTAGATGAAACAAGAGGCATGTGTGCACAGCACTTTAAAGTGGGCTAAGTGCTTTTGCACTGCTTTAATGGTGTCAGTGTTTACACACCTCGGCAGCACATTGCACATTAATTCCTGCCGCTGTACGAAATTCGGCGGCATAATGCACCTTAAATGACTTGG
>JAGPOW010002742.1:35677683-35690691 GCA_030014935.1 Caiman crocodilus
GATGAGATCCCTGCCCTGAGGGATTCACCAGCAGCCTCTCAGGCTGACACAGAGAGAGGTTTCTGGAGAGGGGCACCCATGGTGGCATTTCTGCCACAGTCCCCACACTGTTGGCCCGTGTTCATTTCGGCATCAATAATGACTCCAAGATTCTTCTCTGCCTCTGCACTGACAAGAAGGGAGTTCCCCAGCCTGTAGGTCTGCTGCTGGTTCTTCCGCCTCAGGTGCAGCACCTTGCACGTGTCAGTGTTGAAACCCATCCTGTTCTCATCTGCCCACCCCTGTAACCTGTCTAGGTCCAATTGCAGCCTATTCCTTCCTTCTAGCGTGCCCACTTCCCCCCACATCTTAGTATAGTCAGCAAATTTGAATAGGGAGCTTTTTACCCTCTCGTATAAGTCACTGATAAAGATGTTGAACAGCACGGATCCAAGGACTAAGCCCTGGGGGACCCCACTGCCCGCATCCCTCCAGGTCAAAAATGACCCATTCACCACCACTCTCTGAGTGTGGCTTTCCAGCCAGTTAACAACCCATTTGATTGTGTTGGTGTCAACGCCACCATCCCCTAGTTTTTTAATGAGAATGGGGTGAGAGACCGTGTCCAAGGCCTTCCTAAAGTCCAGAAAGACTATGTCCACTGCTACCCCTGCATCTAAGGATTTTGTGACCTCGTCATAGAAGACCACCAGGTTGGTCTGACAGGACCTGCCTCTAATGAACCTGTGTTGGTTGTCCCTAAGCATAACCTCCCCTGCTGGTCCCTCGTGGAGATGCCCCAGGATAATTCTCTCAAAAAGCTTACCCAGGATCGAGGTAAGACTAACTTCCTGGGTCCTCCTTCCTCCCTTTTTTGAAAATGGGAACCACATTGGCCCTTTTCCAGTCCTCTGGCACCACACTAGAGCACCATGAGTGCTCATAAAGCTGTGCAAGGGGTCCTGCAGTGACCTCTGCTAATTCCCTCAACACTCTGGGGTGGATGTCATCAGGAGCTGCTGATTTAAATATGTCCAGTCCCTCCAGAAGTTCCCCAACTAGATCCTCCCTGACCCTAGGCCTGGATGTGCCTCCGCCAGGGCCTGAGGGGGTCCCAGCAGATGGGCTGATCTGGTTCCTGCTCAGGAAAACGGAGGCAAAAAAATCGTTGAATAGGTTAGCCTTGTTATCTGGTGTGACAACCAGATTTCCTAGCGTGTCTTGCAGAGGCCCCACATTACCCGGTACCTTCTTTTTGCCCCCTATGTATTTAAAAAAGGACTTCTTGTTGTCCTTGATCCGGGTCACCAGTCTCAGTTCCATCTCCACCTTGGCCTTCCTGACCGCCCCCCTGCAGCCCCAAGCAACCGAGGTATAGTCCTCCCTGGTGATGGCCCCTCCCTTCCATTGGGTGTACACCTCCCTTTTAGCTAGAAGACGTTCCTGTATGCTTTCGGTGAGCCATGGGGGCTTTTGCACCCTCTTGCCCCCTTTGATCCTTCTTGGGATTACCTCCCTTTGGGCTTGGAAGATCATCTCTTTAAGGAAAAACCACTCTTCTTGGACACTCGACTCCCCTCCCCTTATGTTCAAGTTATTGAACAGCTTGCAAATAATTGGCTCAGGTGGGCTTATGCAGGTACACTGCAACACTTTTCAGCAAATCAAGAGGTGTAAGAATATGGCCAATGTGATACATCCCAACTGGCCTATCTGCTTGTGTGGGGCTGCCTGTTATGGTTCCTAACCATCTCTCTATACTTGTTATTGACTACACCATGCTGAAAGGTTAAGCAAGGAAAGCCATGAGATAAAGAAGTGACTAGCTCACAAAAAGGAATAGCAACGATGTCAACTCAGCCCCCCTTCTCCCCCCCCAACTCCCAGAGGGTGAGCTGTGGTGGAGGGGGGCGTTAACACAGCTGTCACTCAACACCCATCCCCAACAGGACTCCAAGGCTAGGAATTTAGTGGGGAACTCCACCCCCACTCACCCACCCCAGGATTCAGAACCTCACTAGGAGGGCTGTGAGCTCAGTGAAAAAGTTCCATATTTGTGATGTTTCTGTTTTACAGTATTGCTGTTTGCCCAGTGCCTTGATCCCTGCAGAATTTAAGGTGGACATTGTCACATAATTGTATTGCATTTTCTGCTTGGTTCTCTTACCAAGCCCATTTGATCCTATTCCATACATGGAAGCACAGGCATGCACCATATTCCTGACAACCACTCCTATTTTGTCACCATGTCTATTTATGCAACATAGCTTTAAACTCCTAAAATTGTTTCCCAGCAATCATTGAATTCAGTCTGAAATAAGGGGTGGACTCACTTGCAGAAAACCCTTTTTTGCTTGTTCAAAAACCCAGTAAAGCTTCTGGAGAGGATGTCTCTTGGCACATTAATATTGGGCCAACACTAGACTTTTTCTTATAGGTTTGACCTGTCCCTGAGACTTAACCTAGTGTGAGGTCTGTGATAGTTGAAATTATGTCTGTGTGATAAAGGTGCTTGCTGAAGGCTCTATGAAGATGAGACTAAGTTTTTTTCTTGTATTTGTTTAGATATTAAGCTATATGTTGTTGCTAAACACCTAATTAAAGTTTAAGATGTAGTGAGGCCTGTATAAAGTAAGGCCTAGTAAATTTAGCAAAGCCTAAAAGTAGTAAGGCCCTGCGGCATAGTTAAAATTACCTTATCAAAGGAATGCAAGGCTTGTACTGCTAATTGGTCAGTCTAAGGACAGTTGAAGTAAAAGGAATCTGAGTGATGTACGTTATCAGAACCATTCAGAAGTTTTAAATGAGCTGGAATATCTGGAAACCATTCAGAAGGAAGAGAAAGCTCTGTAAAAATAATTAGTTAGCTGTTGCCTGGATCAGTGGGCCTGTGGACCTCGAGGAGCCCAAGGACTGCGTTCCAGGGTCCTTCCCAGTACCCTTCAGACAGTGCTGTTCAGGGACACCTGACTTGACTGAACTTTGTGGAAAGAAAAGCTTGCTGTATATCAGGCATCAGAGGGGACTGCTGATAAGTTGCTAACGTGAATTGCTTTTGTCTGTCATTGTTTGTCTTGTTACTACATGTAGTTGTGCTTTTGTTAAGTCAATAAATCTTTCTTACCTTTCTACCCCCGACCATACTATGGGGAGCTAAGTGTTATTTAGGTACATAAGGTGAACTAGGATTGTGTCCTACATCTTCATTGTTTTAGGCAATCAGGCCTTGCCAGAGGCAGGACTGCTAGAAAATTGAAATTGATCCCCAGAGGTTTTAACTCCTCTCCTAAATTTAGAAGCTGTATATGTCTGGGGGTGGGGGTTGCAATCCCTGCTAAAAGCAACTTACTGTGCTGCTTTTTCTTAATGAAAGCAGAACTCAAACTACATCAGTATAAAAGTGTGTGACCTCCAGTTTGTTTAGCCCACTGCAATTCTATGAGCTAGGATAGTGCTATTTTTCCTATTGCACCTATGGGAAATGGAAGGACAGATAAATTTACCCAGCTCACTGAAGAAGCATGCATTAGGAAAGACACTTGAAAGATGGGCTCCCATGTGCTAAGCTAAAGCACTTCCCATTGGAGCATTCTTCCTCAGTGAGGGATTGAGATGCTTGTGCCCCTCTGACCAACAGTACTTCTTATAGAGGGTGGGGTACTAATCTCAGTAACCAAGCCAAATGTCCCCTAACTGCATTTTTCCAGTATAAGCCTCCATTCATTTTAGCTGGAGTACTGCTCATCACTTCCTGCCTAATTAGGTATTTACTGCACAGGTGTGACACCAGCCACTTCAGTGTATAGTCATGTTTTATGAAACACTTGAAGATCCTCTAGCACAGTGGTTCTCAAACTTTTTTTTCATGGACCATTTGAAAATTTCTGAGGGTCTTGGTGGACCACTTAATCTCCGTCGTCAGAAAAAATAAATCAAGTGCAGCGCCAAGTACACATGTTCTTGATTGTTCTGCAACCTCTCTGTGGACCACCTGAATGGAGCCTCTGGACTGGTGGTGATTTACAGACAACAGGTTGAGAACCTCTGCTCTAGCATATGGAAAAAGAGCTGGTCTTTTATGCATGTCTGAATGCAAATGTGTTCTGTATAGCACAAAGCACAGTGCCCAGTGCTAAATGAAGTGTTTGCCAGTGACCCGAGAGCACATTAAAATGCCAAGCAACAGCCACAGGATGTATTTTCAGTGAGGCTACCTCCCACACCAGTGAGCGTGGTGTAAAACCAAGAAGAGTGTGTAGATCCAAAGTCAGCAATCAAGGGAATGCTTAGAAGTTGTAAGTAATTGGCGCAAGGTCTGTGCCAAAGACAAAGGGAGGAACTCCTGATGGAGCCATTTCTCTATGAGTGTGTTTATTCTAAACATCTGGAAAGAACATCACTATGGCTACAGCTCTGCAACTACTGCTGCTGGATTTGTTCCTTTTTCATAGAGTAACATTTATTGCACTTTCTTTATAGCACCATCTCTGATGTTATTGTTTCTCTGGTGGTACCACACCCACATAATTTTCCATTTTGAACAAAGCCTGTGGCATGCACAGTAATACCCTCAGCTTAGGGACAGACATTACACATAAACCAGTTTAAGTGATCAGAAACTGGTTTAAACCTGTAACAGAACAGAAGGTCAGTGCACATAAAGCAGTTTGAAAATGGCTGAAACCAGTTTGAGATGAACTTGGTTGAATATAGTATCAGACTTAATTGATTTGGGTCAAGCCAGTTTATGCAAGGTCTGTCCCAGACCCCTTCCTAGTTTAAGATAAACCAGACACTACTAGCATCCTGGCATGCTCTCTGGTCTGGGCAGGGCTTTCTGCTCAACAGCAGGACTGGCCCCTCCCCTCTGATCCCTGGCTGCAGCTCGGGCAAAGACTTGCAGGCACAGAGCATCTGCCTGGATTATCCCTGCTAAGCAAGAATTATTCCCCCCTCTCCCCTGTCTTACTGATACCTCAGCTGCCCCACCTACCATGGCTCCAGCCCTTTAAGCAATAAAGCCCTCACAGAGATGAACTTCCCAGGTGACCATATTTTAGGCAGGTAGTTCTGTTGCAAGTGGGAAGTTGTCATGAAGAAAATCCAAACAGATGCTTTAAAACAGCAGTGAATGGCTCCCACTTGTACAAGAGAAAAGCTGTTCATTTGTTTACCATTATTTGCATAGTGTGCTGGTTCATCGTGTACACCCTTTCTGCAAAATTATCTTGTTTACAATTTTTATAACTCCCAAAAATAAATATTTTACAAGACCAAACTCTGAATGCGTAGTCCATATGAGGCAGCTCATTTGTCTAGTACTATAGACTGTATCAGTATCAGTTATTAAGAACTAGGTCTGGTTTGCAGGTAGCTGGTGTGTGGGAGCCTTGGATGTCATGGGATTGATGCAAATAAGTAAGATTTGGGGAACAGCAACTCTGTGCACTTTTCATGCAAAAGAACCCAAACAACAAGTCTCTCAATAGCTGATGGGAAGGGGCTGCAGCAAGCCATAAAGTGTGCATGTGAGTGCATGTACACCCCCTGAACTTGGCAGTGCACCCCCTACAAAAAGGCACTGCCAAAACTGTCAGTGGCACTTGCAGGCAGTTGCCACTTGCCACTAACACCACTAACACTGTCTGCGGGCGGTCCACAATTCCCACTGACTGCTGCTGATGCTGCTGGCAGCTGACAGTGCCAGCAGTGTCTGCAGGAGCTCCTTGCTCACCACTGCCATGCTCCCGCCACTGCTGCTGCCACCGTGCCTTCCCCCAGCCACCAGGAGCATGCACGGTTCATGGGAAGGGGGGCAGATCAGCAAGGCAGCACTGAAAGGAAGGCCTCTATTCCAAAATTGGGACAAAGGGAGATTACTTTGTCAGACAGGGCCCTGGAATAAAAATAGAAGGCACTTGTCTCTTCTCAAGAAAATTACTTTACTGGAAAACTAAACACAAGTTTAACTAGCATTCAAATCAGACAATAAAAATGTAAAAACTTACACCTGGGAGGATAGATGTAGATTGAACAGCAGAAACTCTGAGCTCTTGTTCAGTTCTTTCAGCAACTCAGGGCCATGATTCCCCACTTCCCCCAAGTTTGTCTGTCTCAGTGACTTACCCAGCTCATCTGGATCACCTGATTGAAGGGAAAAACACCTAACTTTTATAACATCTACATGGAGATACCTACAAGAACAATTCGTACCTGACCTTCAGCAATTGGCCCAAGGCTGCACAGGAATACTGTGGCAGGATAGGGATTTGAACTGAGGTTTTCCAAGTGCAATACCAGAGCACAAAAGCCTGAAATTTCCTTCCTCACTGAGGACCTCAGGTGTTTGATTTCCTTTTACAATCAAAGCTTCTGTGGTTCTTTTCACAATGCTCTCAGTATTGGCACCATTGCCCAAACCACATACTAGTTAGCTGTTTCTGTTAAATATTAAAACCCATTATTTTGTTATCATTGTCTACATACCTGTGCCACTGTATCCTCTAAAATCATACAACACCCTAAGGACTGAACCATTAGGTAGCTCCAATATTTATTTATGTATTTAAGCTATTTATATATTGCCCTTGCTTACAAAGGTTCAGGGTGGGTTACAGTAAGGGAAATGGAACAACTTAAACAAAATGAAAGCTGAAGTCTGCTAAACACTGTCTTGGCCTAGCTTTGGTGGCTAAATTTCTGCCCTAGTAAAAAGGTTTTATAGTAGTTCCAAAACATATCCAGGTTTGGACTCCTGGTAGGCCTTCAGAGACCAGGAGTTCCAGAATTGAAAAGCAACTACCAAGAACAACCTCCCATGTGTTTTTGCCAAGCAGATTTTGTGTATTAATGGTACTGATGCTCATGGCTAACCTCGGGGATTGCTATGGGGCACAGTAGAGAAGGTGATGCCTTAGCTCTGTAGGTTCCACATCATTTAGGGCCTTAGAAGCACTTTGAATTGTGCCTGAAAAGCTACTGGGAGCCAGTGCAGATATTGGAGGACTGGAGTTGCACAATCCGGGCAGCTCATCTCTATCAGGAGGTGGGCAGCTGCATTCTGCACTAGCTAAAGCTCCTGAACAGTTTTAAGGGGAGCTCTATGTAGAATGTATTACAGTAACCTACCCTTGAGGTGACTAAGGCACAGATGATGGTGGCCAGATCAGTCTGAAAGAAAGGGTTTCAGCCTTTCAGATTAAATTCATGAAAGATGCCTTTAGCCACAGCCACGACCTGAAGATCCAGGTGCAAAAAGGATCCAGGAGCCCCTCATGACTGAATCTGAGTGAGAAGGGGAGGCTGAACCCTAGCAACAACTGACATCATGTTTATTCCCAAGTGGTCTGCCTACCACCTCTGTCTCGTCTGGATTCTGTTTCAATTGATTCGTTCCCAACAGCAGTCGGCTTCTGGGAAAAGACTGGGTTAGAAAAGAAGGCAGTAGAGGTGGGTGTCACCAGCATACCGATGTCTCCTCCAACACATGTGGAGCTTCACCAGGATTTGTGCTAACATGATGATGAGCTGAAAGAGTTCCCTGCACGTGCACCATCCAGCATATAAGTCTCTCTCTCAGCTCTCAGGCACTGTTGCCAAGTCCACTTATAATAAGTGGAATTGGGCTTGTTTTCTTAAAAAGTCACCTTAATGTTTTGAGAGTCATGGGTTGATAAATACCCCCACTTCCCTCTCTTTGAAATGGGCTGGGCTTGTCTAGGGCTTGTTTTTATAGGCAATGCCAATTTTTTTTTTCTCATGAGACTTGATAACACTGCTCTCAAGCCTTTAAAGCCTCGTGACTTGAACTTTCCCACCCAGGAGAAGCCAGACAGCAAACCTGTCTGCTGGTCTCCTGCTCCAACCTTTCTCCAATCTTCCTACTCCATCTCTCCAGCACAGAGAAGTCAGGAAGTCAGTCCTTCCCCTGCACACTCTAGCTTCAGCCTTCTCCAGCCCAGGCTCTTCAGTTCTCAGCTCTGCTACTTTCAGCCTTCTCCAGGAAATTCAACTTTCTCCAGGTCCCTCCCAGGAAGTCCTGCAGCCATCTAACTGCTCTTCATGCTTCCTTTCTTCCTTTATTAGTCCCAGTTCCCACCACACCTTCCTAATCGGGTCCACTACCTAATCGGGGATGCATTACTCTATTCTAGGCTAGGTGGAACTATTTTAGTTAAGAGGGATATCGACCTCCAGACAAATGGGTATTGAATAATTCTCCGATGGGGAGGGCCCCTTGATTATCATCCCATTCTGCAAGATAAGCCACTTTGCCTCCCCACCCTTGGCTGACAGCCTCCTTCAGCATAGTTCAGCTCTCTTTATCTCATTCCATTTGACTGTGGGAATAACACCTTACATTTGTTAATAACATCCAACTGCTTTACAGGTGTCTTAAGGTTTGAGAAGCAATGTGGCAACTCAGTCACTAATAATTTCTTTAGATACTTCAGCATTTGCAAAAACAGATCTGCAGTGTATGATTGACATCCAAGGATCCAGGTTTTCTGTTTCCTGTGGAAAAATGCAGATTTTCCCCTTTAACGGAGAAAACCACAGGTTTCCCCTTGCGGGCTGGCAGAGTTCCAGCCTGCAAGGATCTGCTTGGGGCTGGGGGGCGTGGAGGGAGGGCAACTGGAGGCAAGGGGTGCTGCATGGATGTGTTCACGTGCACACATCTGGCAATACAACCAGGCAGGGTGCTGGGAGCAGCTCCCGCAGCTGCCTGCAGGTAAATCTGGGGGTCTGAGGCAGCACTCTGTGCTGCTGGTGAACCCAGCTCTATGCTGTTGCCAGCAGGATCCACCCAGAGGCACTTGTCCCTTTGGTGGGGGAAGTGGGTAGGGGGTTCCTTCCGGGGTGGTGGATGGGGAGCTGCATGGGAAGGCTGGAGGCAACAGGGACTGGTGCCCATGGTCTCAGAGGCAGGGGCAAGGTGTCCAGGAGACACTGTCCAGGGGGCCAGCAAGCCATTACCAGGCTGCCTGGCATGGCATGAGACTCCCGGCATGAGTGGGGAGGTACTACAGGCATCACTGCTCCTCCCTCCATCCTGTGCTGGGGTTAGACTCACTTCACTGCTGCCCACACGTGCTGGAGCCACCATGGGTGGGACAGAGGCTGTCCGGAGCCTCTTGCCCTCCTCCTGCTGCCCACAGCATGGCCCAAGCCAAAGCCACAGTTGGATTCACTCTGCTGCTGTGAAGTACGGCATGGGTCCTCCTCGCTGAGCTTCAGCCCCAGCCCCAGCCCCAGCCCCAGCCAGTGGTGTGGGGCAGCATGTGGTGCCCCAGCCACTCCCTGTGCTGCTGCACCGTGGCGCACTACATGCACCTCATGCTGGAGGCTGTCCGTAGACGACTATCCTGTGAGTCTGTGCAGGGTAAGGCCAGATGAGGGGCAGCTGGGGGTCCCCTCTGGCAGGGCTTGTGAGGGGGCAAGGGGCTGCAGGTCAGATGTGAAGGGCATCAGCAGAGCCAGAGGGGGTGGGAATTGGGGACTGTGAGTTGGGATTGAGGGGCACTGGAGGGGACAGGGATGTAGGTTGGGAGTGAGGGGCACCAGTGGGGATGGAGGGCCAGGAGGGTCACTAGCAGGGCTGAGGGGTTGGGGGGGCTGTGTCTTGGGAGTGAGGGGCAGTGCCATGGGCAGGGACAAGGCACTGGCACATCAGGGCTACTCAGCACCACAGAGATGGGAGGCGGGGCATGGGCAGCCGCAGCTGGACCTGCAGCCTGGTTAGCTGAGGGAGCAGAGGAAGCTGTGATGACAGACATGCTTGTATTTTGAAACAAGCACACTTATCTGTATTTTGAATAGAAATGTTATGGGTGATGTGGTGTATATTTACCCAGCTAAGCAACCATTTCCAGGATCTTTGCAATTCAGCCTTGGTGGTTGGATTGGCCCTTTCTGTTACCACAGCAATTTTTGAGTCATCAGATTTTCTATCTTTTCTTGTCAGTATTTTTATCTGGCAGAACCACTTTGTATGTGCCCTCATTCAGGAACATAGCTTTCACACCACCAGTGCAACACTACCCTAAGCTCATCATGGTCTTGTCTGGTATTTCCTCCACTTCTGTATATGATCAATATCTGTGGTTCTCAACCTTTTTTACACTGGGACCCATTAGCATAGCTATCAGCTCACTGTGATCCCCAGCCCCCAGAGTGTCTCTCTCTCTCTTCCCCACCATCCCCTTCCCCTCCAGCTGCTGCATCTGGCCCCCTCCTTCCCTCTCGCACTGCTTTATGTTGCCCTGCTGCATGCTTGCCATGCCCCCTACCCCCAACTGTTTGCCAGCTCCATGCAACCTTGCAGCGTTTCCCTCAGACCCCCCTGCAACCCTTTAAACTCTTCTTGAGATCTGCTTTTGGGTTGCAATCCATGGTTCAAAAAATGCTACTCTATATAACATTTAACATCAAATGTGTGCTGTAGCACCCTCTGATCTACTTAAGAGGATGAACAGATACCAAAGGGAAGTCTCAAACTTGTCCCTGCAAACTGGTATACTGAATGTGCCAAGTCTAGAACTTCTGCTATCAAGCTGCACTTGCTAAAAGCCACTGCTGGGATATAAGATAAAAGAAGCTGTAGTCTCCACTAACTTAGGAGTTATTTTTCAGTGGGATTGAGTATGTTTCTTTTTCATTTCTTTGTTCATTTTTCTTGGATCCAAGCATATTCTTAGCCATCTATCCCTGGTGTATTTATTACAGTAGAATTGACCCAACCCGCAGATTCTTGCTGGGTTGTAGTTTTTTAATATGACTTGCAACTGTTCTGTCCTGCTGGTTTTTTTGTTTAGTTTAGTTTTTACTTTATCCTTGCATACTAGAAGAATTTTATGAGGTGAACATATTGCAGGTGATACTTTATTTTTTATCTCTCATTTATCTTTATGGTGTGTTTACCTGGCAAACATACTGCTTTAATTTCTTAAAGATAAATGCACAAGTACCACTCCAGCAGTGTTTTCTTATTCACATTACAAATTACACTCACAGTACAAGTCACACGTAGCACAAGCTTGCAATCTTTTCTCTGTGTAGGTTCCTGCTGCATACTGTGTGGGGCATCAGCCTAGGACTGGAGGACAGGAAGTAAAATGCCACTGTTTTTCAAGGAAAATCCAGCCCATAGAAGGTATCCATTGCCAAATTTGTCAGAGTAAAATATGTACTTGATACTTGAGGCCAGGGATAGATTGGGAATGCTGACGGTGTACTGACCACCCACTGCATGACTGAACCCCTGACTGAACTAGCCAAATTGGGCTTGGTGGTTGTGTTGTGGATACCAGACTTATTGTCTAAGGGTACTTAAATGTCCATGCTGAAGCCAGCTCTTTGGGGCTGGACATGGATGCCAAGAAGTCCTGTTCAACCATGGAACTACATGAGATAATAAATGGGCTGACTCATTAAGCAAGACACACGCTGGACCTAATGTTTTGTGCCTAATTAGATACTGGAGCTCAGATTATCAGGGAGGGTGTCAAAGAACCTCTGTCGTTGTTAGATTACAGATCTCTGTCTTTTGTTGCCTGTCAGGGTGATGGACTAGCTAGGCTGATTCACTCCTGGAGACTCACTGAACCAGCAGGATTTCAGAACTTTCTGGGGCATATTCCTACTGATCTTGATGGCCTCCTCGATCTGTGGCACACTGACCTTGGCTACAGACTCACTGGGTGCATCTACACAAGATGCTGCAACAAACTACAGCACTGTAGTGTCACCAGGCACAAACCCTGAGGTTGTGCAATAGCTTGTTGCTACTGTGCAGTAGTAGCTAAAAATAACTGTGTGGCAATGGGACTGCACAGTAATACTGGTTACTGCACAGTCATTTAATACTTGTTTAAGCAAGTCTGCTGCACATGTAAATGCGCGGTGACACCTAGATATCTGCTCGCACCACTATGGCAGCAAAGGTCCCCCTGGTACATGGAGGAAACTGAGGCAGCTTAAACAGGCAGGTAGGTGGCTAGAGTCCAGGTGACTCTCAACTTGTGCTAAAGTCAACCAATTCCAGCATAGATCTTCCTTAAAGAACTATAGCATGGCAGTGGGGATGACAACGAAGCTTTTCTTCTCTACTACTATTGCACCTGCAAAGTGTCATCCAGCAGAACTGGTTTTCGTAGTGAATGGCTAGGTAATCCAATTTTTCTCTGCCCAGAAACTGAGCCTACTTCAGTCGGCTGTGATGAGTTTGCCATCTGTGGGACATCCATTTATGCTAAATGTCGCAGCGCAACTCGCTGCACCGCTCCTTGAGAGGAAAACTGCTGGGGAAAAAGCCCCAGCAGTGCGATAATGATCAGCACAGCTGAAGGTTGCTGAGGCAACTAATAGGTGTCAGCTGACCTAAGGGGCGGGGCTTGGCCCTATAAAGCCCAGAAGCAGAGTCAGGCTGAGAGGTTTCTGCCAGCGGCTGGAGGGGCAGGAGCTCTGGGGAAACAGAATGAGAGCGCAGCTCACGAGGGCTCCAGAGGCTGCAGCAATGATGTGGAGCGGTAGCCAGGAGGCTTACGTTGTTATGGCCAGGTGCCTGATGTTTGGTTACAGCCAGGAGGCTTGTGTTACGTTCTGTTAGTAGTGAATTACACCAGTGATTTGGGTGAGGCTGTAGGGGTTGGAGGAGGCCTCAGAAGGGCCCCCAGCAGTGTGGGGATCCCAGCACCTGGGAGGGTGCAATTTGGCACCAAAGAAGGCGCAGCAATGTTGTTATACGGGGTGAGGAGACCCCAGGCCCTAGCAGGGGGCACGGTGAGCCCTAGAGAAGGGAGCGCCACTTGAGAAGCCCAGATGAGGGGCAGCATTATTGGGAAGCCCTGAGGGGGCACGGCGAGCCCTAGAGAGGGGCAACATTGTCTGAGAAGCCCTAGAGAGAGGCCGTAATATTAAGAAGCCCAGTTGCAGGCTAGCATGGAGGTAGTCCTCAGCCAAAGGGGCAGGGTGCTGCGGTGGACCCCAAGCAGAGGGTTAGCAGCACAGCGCCTCCAGAGAAGGGCAAGA
>JAGPOW010002742.1:35714978-35728048 GCA_030014935.1 Caiman crocodilus
TGCTTTCCATGTGTTTTGCAATCATCTGCTTTCAAGCATGATCTGCAGCCTTGCTGCATGCAGCACAGAACAGCACAGCACTGTTAGTGTTAAAATTATCCTTGCCGTACTGAGCAATGTGGTCTTTATGAGTGACTTTTACAAGCAAACCCCCTGCAATTTTGTTGGCTTCCTGATTCCAAGCAGAAAGGTGGGAAGACTTCCCACCCTAGAGCAAATTACAACAAGCCCTACTGGAACAGGGGCAAGGGCTTGGGGGCAACAAAGGACTGCTGGGTGCCAGCTGGTGCTGCCTGTAGGACTCACCTGGTGCAACCCCTCAGCAGCTGCTACAAATCCCAGGCAGAGAGGCCCTGCCCCTGCTGCAGAGGAAGGCAACAGCTCCCCTGCCTCCCACTCTGTACCAGTCTGAGCAGGGGAAAATTCATTCCTGACCCCAATGCAGCATCAGTCTGACCTTGAGTTGGAGGGTCACAACACCGCAGCTGGGACCCTCTGGGGCTGAGTCTCAGCAGAAGCATTGGCACATCACCAACTGGTGACTGATCGTCACTCTCTTCTTGAATACGTCCAGTGTTAGAGAGCTAACAGCTTTCCTGGGTGTCTGTTCAACTGCCCCCTGTTTTAACTGGGAATTGAACTAGAATCAGACCAAAACCTAAGAACTGTTTTGAATGGTGTTTTGATTTGAACCCGAAAATAAAAGCAGTAGCCTCCCACCACTCACTTTTCCTCAAGCCCTTGGGGAAGAAAAAATATAACAGCAGCTTCCTGGTCCTATTCTCCTGAGCCTGCCCCAAGCTCCCTTCTTCCCATCTCTGCTTGCTGCCCTCGCACCATTCCCATTGGCCTGGCCAGGCTGGGGCAGCTGGCTGCAGCAAGAGCAGAATGGAGCCGGGGGCCATGGCAAACCTGCAAAATTAAGCCCTGGGCTCTGCAGATTAAGCCTGTCTTTATTGATCATCTAATTGGGTCTTGGAGGGCTGCTGCTGCCACATGTTCCCTTCCACCCCATGTGGCCCAAATTGCCCACCTGCGCACCCCTGCCTTGGGCCCCCCACCAGCCGTGCCAGCTCTACCCACAGTCCCTCCCAACCCTTACATCATCACCTGCACTCCCCTGCCCTGCCCCCACCCATCCTGCCAGCTGTCCCTACAAGCCCTGGCAGTGTGACCCATATCCAACACACAGGCCCCCCCAGCCCTACCGGTGCCCCTCATTCCTGAGCTATAGCCCCCCTGCCACCTGCCAGCCCTTCCATAGGGGGCCCCCAGCTGCCCCCAGGCTCCAGCACTCACAGCCCCCCAGGGCCCTAGCCCCCTAGGTCCTACTTACCCCAAAGACTGTAAGAGGCAAAGTGAGTCTGTGCCAGCCCTTGCTGGTCTCAGATTCTCAGGGTCTGCCCCTGCCCCATTTCCCTCCCTTTCTAGACAGGGCTTAGGATTTTGCACACTTTTTGCAAGCAGCTCATTGTGTGCTGGAACTCTGCCATCCTGCAGAGACCTGTTTGCAAAAGGGGAAACCCATGGTTTCCTGCTTCAAAGGGAAAAAATCTGTGTTTTTCTCATTTAAAGGGGAAAATCCATGTTTTTCCTCAGGAAAATGCAAAGCCCAGATCCCTGCTCATGAAGATATGTGTACTGCAAGTCAGAAGGCTCACAGGTAAATCTATAGAGGTATCAGTGTTAGCCAGGGGATCTGAATACCCAAGAGAGTGCCAGGAGACCCTGAGCTACAAGCAGTGCCTAGATTCTTTTCATACTGCAGAGGTGCAAAGCCTCTGGGGATCTGCTAGCTAGATTCATGCACTGCCTTGGCAAACTCTGCTGCATGCACCCCCTGTCTTCCCACCCAGGACGCAGTGTGTAGACATCCTCCCCCCCTGCCTGCCCCCTGCCCTGATCTGCACACACCCACTCCCAAACACACTCAACACTCCCTCACACACACACACACACACACACACACCCCACCTCCCCCACGTCCTCCATGCACCCTACATACCTCCCCACCACCCTACACACAATATACAAGAGTAAGACTTTATTTTGAGCTATTATCCAATTGCCTCGATATACACTACTCAAAAAAATATATAAATCAGGACAAAAAATTTTATTTTGAAATAAAATTAAAATATGTTATAGTAGACATTTGATTTTTAGTATATGATTTGGTTTTGTCTATAATTTGTTAGGGGGGTGTATCTTCTGAAAGATTTTGTTCCTTTGACAGCGCACCAAAACTCGTTAAGTGGCCCTCCAGCCAAAATCATTTCCCACCCCCGCTTTAGTCCCTAGAGCACTCAAACAGCATCCTGCAGCTGCCCCCAAGTCTGGATCCAGCTTCTTTAGTTGACAGTCCTAGTTGACCAAGCCAGTAAGATCTCTAGCTCCACTGTGCACTCCTCTGTATAGGGCTAACCAGAGTCCACGTGCACACTGCTCTCTCTTCCCCGTACTCCAGCCTCTATCTTATGCCTCCTTTTTCTGGCTTCCTTTAACTTCTGACAATACAGTTCCAATGCCAATGTTACTTGCATCAGTGTTCAACAAGAAAGGTAATTGAGGATCAGGATATGTTAAAATAGGGTATGACATTAACTGCCACTTTAGCTTTATAGAAACATCTTGACATTCCTTGGTCCAGATTAACTTTGCCTTATTGGAGAGTTTATATAAGGGGTTTGCAATAGTAGGAAAATCTGCCATAAATCTTCTGCATTAGGAAGCTAAGTCCAAGAAGCTGCACAGTTCTGTTACATTTCAAGGTACTGGCCAGACCTTAACCACCTCTACCTTTTCTCGATTTGGTCCTACCCCCCGCTGGAAATGGATGGGTGTTCTTCCATTCATTCCATTCTGTTTGATAGGTTTGGCATTGCCAGTATTAATCTGGTGCTTTGTTAAGCCTGTACACTATAGGTCATGGTCTCCAAGGTTGAGTGCGTATTCCAGCAGGACTTCTTGTACTGCCCTCATTTGCTCAGGCTCCAGGCCACGATGACTTCACTTGAACTCATGTTCCAATTTTCCTGAATTCCACTGAAAATTATTGGCTGGCTCTTAATGGTTTTGGCTCTTGTCTGACTTCAGTACGCTTACAGAAAGCAACCTCTCTGGTTTAGGGTCCTTCTGTGGGACATGCACACCTGTCTCAAATGTTCTGATATGCAATCTGTGGTTTTGTCCATGTGTTAGCAACATACAAATGAATTTCACCTTGTGGCTCTTACCCATTGCAATTCCCACTAGAAATCCCAATTCTTCAGTGAATTTAGGTCCAGATAAGCCCTCCTCTTCTTCATGGCACTATCTCTTCAGTTTGTTGGGGATCATCAGGGACCGGGTTTTCTGTTTGCCACAAAAGAATGTGGATTTTCTCCTTTAAAGGAGAAAAACATGGGAAACCACAGGTTTCCCCTTGCAGGATGGCAGAGTTCCAGCCTGCAAGGGCTGGTTAGAGCTACGGGGAGTGGGACATGGAGGGCACCATATGCAGCTCCCCCAGCTGCCTGCAGGTAAGCCTATGCAGGGGGGAGGGGGCATAGTAGGTGGGGGCAGATTGAGGCCCGCATGGTGATGGAGGGAATGGGGCAGGGTTGGTGGCTGACACTAGGGCTAGGGCACTGCCCAGACAGGGCAGTACCTGGGGCCTGAGGCCCGGGACCAGGATGGGAATGCATAACTGCAGGGGCCATTTGGGTAGCAGGAAGGAGCCATGGGCAGTGAAGGGGCTGGCTTCCCACCACTGTGTGCACTCATGGGGCAGGAGGCATGGGGGTTCATGCAGCCCCCCAGGTTTATGCACAGGGTGGGGGAGGATGTGGCCTTCTTTATGTGGGCTCAGGGCTCCTCACACTGCTGTCCTTCCCCCACAGGCCTGCACAGCCCAGCAGGCAGGTCCCAGTATAGGAGGGCAGAATGGGGTGGGAAGGCTCAGTGCTGCCACTGCTGGGAGACCTATGCCAGCCATGGCACCATGGCAAGGGGTCCCCTGCCTGCCCAGCAGCAGTGGGGGGAGAGGGGGAGAGGGTACAATTCTGTGCCACCCCCGCACTGTTGCCAAGTAGGCAGAGAGTGTCTTGCCATGGCAGCATGGCTGGTATGTGGCTCCCGGCAGCAGTAGCAGCACTGAGCCTCTATGCCCTCCCATGCCAGGTCCGAACCACTAAGTCATGGTGGCCCCTGGGTGGAGGGCAGCAAGGCAGGGAGCCCTGAGCCCCACAGTGGGCAGCCCACATCCTACAACCCTGCACAGTCTCCATTTGCTCTGGCCATGCAGCCCACGGATGGAGATGGGAGTGGAGGTTGGGCTGGGGGTGAAGGCTGGGCTCATGCTCTGTTGTGGCTGCAGCTGATATCACCTCCTGTGTGCAGCAGCTGGAGCTCAGGTGCTGCGGCGGGAGGCAGAAGGCTGCGGGCCCTGGCCCTGGTCCCATAGCCCTCAAAACTGGGTGCAGCGTGCTATAGTTTGGGAGTGAGGGGTACCAGCATAGATTTGGGGGCTTCAGGGTTGATGGTATGAGGAGCTGTGGATTGGGCGTGAGGGTCACTGGCAGGGCCAGGGTGCTGTGGGTTGAGAGTGAGGGGCACCAGCACAGCTGGGGGGCAGGGGAGAGGGACTGCAAGTTGGGAGTGAAGGGCAGAGGGCTGGGGGGATTGTGGTTTAGGAGTGAGGGGCAACAGCATGGGCAGGGACAGGGCACCAGCATATCAGGACTGCTCAGTGCCACAAAGCAACTATGCAGGGACACAATACCTGCAGCCGGACCCATGTCCTGGTAAGATACAGGGACAGGGAGAGCTCTGATTTTCTATGATTAAAAAACAAAATCAAATATGAAAATATATAGATATTTAGAATGTATTTTATTATAATGATTGATCCACTAGTTAGTTTCCAAATAGCTTTAAAATTGTAAAAATATCAATAAAACTTTGTGTTCAACTGATACCTATACAGGCAGTCCTATACAGGCAGACCTATAATGACAGAATTGGTTTTCCTGAAAACTGCATCTTAAGTTGAAACGTCATAACTCAGAAAACCTGGCTGAATGGAACCCGCAGAAGCCTGTGGGAGCGCTTACTAGAGAGGCAGCTGAGTGTCAGCTGGCAGAGAAGACAGCAGATTGGCCTCTCTGGGCGCACCAGCAGGGAAAGTCTTAAGTTTAAACATCATAACTTGGAACTGATTGTCTCATGGAAGCAGTGTTATAAATGGGGGATTGATTCCTGAACCAAGACCCATTACCCTATTTTGACCAAAAATAACTCAGAATTTTGTATTCAATCAATTACAGATGAGTGATATAACTACATTAATATATTTATATTGTAAATAGCAATCATAATTGTCACAGAACACTGAGGTGCCCTACTTCTAGAGAGGGGACACTGCCGGGGAAAAGAGCCTAGCAGGGAATAGGAGTCCACCTGAGTGTTGCCAGCGCAACTGGAGGGAGCAAATGACCCACACCTGCGGCAGTCAGATGCCTATAGGAGGCAGGGCCTGGCTCTTATAAAGCCCAGGCCTGAGGCCAGGCTGGTAGTTTCCTGCTAGCAGCCAGAAGCTCCTGGAGTAGGGCTGTGAGAAGCAGTGAGACCTGCAGGTATTGCTTGAGCAGAGTTTTGGATGGCAGCTCTAGGGCATTTGTGCAATGTGGTTTGGCTAGGTGGCTATACATTATGTCATAGCCAGGAGGCTTGAGTTTCTGTATCATTTGTTTGTTATTACACTGGTGGTTTGGGTGAGGCTATTAAGGGTTGGAGGGGGCCTCAGGGAAACCCCAGTGGTGTGGGGACCTTGGTGCCAGTGAGGGCACAACCTACTCACTGGGGACTCGTAACAGAGTGTGAGGAACCCAGTGCTTGAGTGGGCACAGCATACTTATTGGGGACTCAGTGTAGTGTGAGGACCCTGGTGCCAATAAAAGCACAGCTTATGGGGTGCTTAGACCCCAGCCCCAGAGAGGGGGCATTTAAGAAGCCCCAGTAAGGGTGTAGCAGGCCCCAGGTGGGGCACTTCTGAGAGACCCTAGTGTGGGTGTGGCAAGCCTCAGAAAGGGGAGTGCATAATTGAAAGAGCCCAAGTGTGGGTGCAGAGAGCCCCAGAAAGGGGGTGGCATTTTGAGAAGCCCAGTGTGGTGTGGCAAGCCCCAGGAGGGGGCACTATTGAGAAGGCCCTGAGAGAGGGCGATGGTGCACAAAAGACCCCAAGAGGGCAAGGAGCCCTGGAGGGTGCGACAGTGTACGTAGAAAGAAGGAGATGGAGACAGACCTATGACAATTCCAACTGCAAGGCTTGGGGTGTGGTATCAGGGGTGGTTGGAGCCACACATAGCCCATAAGGCTAGGGTGCTACAAAGCACCCACTTGTACAGGACAAGACCCACAAGGGGTCCAGGAGTCTACGTGTCCAAGAGGGCATAAGGCAGCCTCCCAATCAATTCAAACCATCAAAGAAGTGGTGGGCAAGAACTAGAGGGTGCCCTTGGGTAACTTGACACAGAGAGGGGGCCTCAAGGAGATCATGGCTGTCCTGTAGGACTCTGTGGTTACAATAATGATTTGGAAGGACTTCTTTGAGGTGACTTTGCTGGACTTTCTGAAGGGCTCTTGGTTGGAGTCTTGGCTGCGTCTTAAGTCGGGGACTGCCTGTATATATAATAGGGCTGTCAATCTGTATTAATGTGTGTGATCAGTGCAAATACCAATTAACATGTTAATTTTTTTAAATGTGTTAACTGTATGCATGTTTTGGAGCCCACACTGCCCTGTGGCACCTCTCTGCCACTGTCACCACTGCCTCTGGACCACCCCATGGGGCAGCGCTGGCCATGCTGAGTTCCTGCAGGGCAGTCCAAGTGCAGGCTCTGAGTGGCTGCAGCAGGAAGGGCCCAGCAGTAGTGAGGGGGAGGGGAGCTTTTCACCTGCACCCAGCAACAGCTTCAGGCTGGTGCCGCCACCTGCCCACACTGGGCTTCCCTACCTCCTGCTTGCTGCTGCTGTGGCCATCCCAGGGAAAGTGCCCTGCCCTGCCCTTCCTCCCTCAGCTGAGGTGGTCCCTGGCTACAGCGCCATAGGCCCTGTGCCTGCTGAGCTCAGAGTTCTGCATGGGCTGAATTTTGGGGTGAAGGGCAGCAGCAGGAATGGGGAGGGCTGCAAGTTGGGAGTGAAGGGCACTGGCAGAGCTTGGGGGTGGTAAGGGACTGTGGCTCGGATGTGAGGGGCCCTGGTAGGGCCAAGGCTCTGTGGGTGTTTAACAATGTGATCAAAATTGCAATTAAAAAAAAAAAAAAAAAAAAAGTTGAAATTAAATCTTGTGATTCATTGCAATTCAGTTTTTAAATCATTTGACATCCCTAATACATTTACTGCATTTAATTGCAGGAAAACACAGGATGGTGGGGGTGGTAATCAGAGGCTGGGATTTTTAAACTGAAAAAACCAGGATCCCTAGTGATCATCATTTCACTTGTAGGAGGTATTGTTACAATCTTCTCTACTAAAACTTTGCACGCCCTCACTTCTATACCATCTGTGGTATAGAAGATGAAACACTTCCTGAGAGAAGAACATGAAGAATCTGCAACATTTAAAGTGACCTGGTAATTTTTTTTTAAGATGTTTTTAGGCATCTTGCTTGGTAACCTGTGCTACAACAACATGACATTGCAGTTGTAGGCCTTGAAGTTGATGGTTGTACTCCACTTTCTCAGAATTGTCAGTGCAGCTAACAGAGAAACACTTCCTATTAGCCTACAGGGTTGAAGGTTTCTTTCTGCCTCTCTTGTAGATTGTTCCCATATGCAGCTATGTAGAGTAGACATGGGCACCTGAATTTAGGAGGACCTGGCAAGGAACTTCTTAGCTTTTCTTCCAGGTAGTATCCCAGCACTGTGACTCCAACCATCACCACCTCATTCTGTGTGCCTCCGTGTCTGCTAGCAGTGGATGGACCCCTCTCCATGGCCCACCTTCACTTCTGGAAGGAATACCCAGAGAGATCGTGGTTGCCATAGTGCCAAAATCCATCAGCTTTCTCCTGACAACATCCCGGCTGCTGTGGTCCAGGAAGATCTTCCCTTGTATGTCTGCTCTGGGACTGGGTTTCCATTCTGTTTCTTGAGCTGGTTCAGTTCAGTTCAGTTCACCTTGGTCTCCATCACTGTTTACTAGGCTGATGACTTTACGGTTGGTGTGTGTGTTCCTGACTTCTCCCTGGCGTGCATGTGCATACTTGCCTCAGCACCTTGGATATCTAGAGCCTCCAGTTTTCTCACTACTTCCATCTCAGTAACTAGCTGCAGCACAGTGATGGAGAGGAGCAAGGCTCTGTGCCCATTCCTTGGCCCCATCTTCTCCCTGCAGCACCATGGGGAACAGAGAGACTTGGCTGCCAGGTTGAGGAGAAAACCTGGCCAAGTAGAGCCCACAGAAGCCTGTGGAGGGCACTCACTAGAGAGGTAACTGAGTGACAGCTGGCAGAGAAGCCAGAGGATTGGCCTCTGGGAGCACTAGTGGGGAAATAGAAAGCAGCTCCAGTGACCAGACAAGAGAGCAATGGCTCTCAGCTGCAATGTTCCCAGATGTGGGTAAGAGGAGCATCAGGCACCTCTCTTTTTGTTACTTCTGTTTCTGTTGAACTTGGTCAGATATGGAGGGAATGGAAGTGTGATGGAGCGCCCAGCTGATGTTTGCCCTGTACATTCAAAGCAGGGCACCAAACCGGCAGGCCTAGCTGGCCCTTACAGGGACAGGCTTTAATTTGGACTGTGACTACTATGAATGATAGATCCTTTCTGCTGGAGGATTACATGTCATAAAGGTAAAACTGCTTCCTGTTACAGGAATTAAACATTAACAACAAGTCATGAAAGGTGAGAGAGACAAAAGGTGATGGCATGCATAGGCCAGTTCAGGTCAGGCACTGGGCCAGGGAATGGCAGGTGCCTGATAAAGGCAGCCATTTTAAGGCCCAGCTCCCTGAGCAGAGGGCAGTTCACGATCAGTCAGCAGAGGAGAAACATCCCTTTGAGCTCTGCCAGGAACACCTGGGAGGTAAGGGTGGGGCTATGGGGATGGCTTGGAGGCCTCGCTGGTCCTGAGCATGATCTAAAACTGCTGAGGCAGGAAGGCCTGGTGGGGCTGCTGGTGGCATAGCAGCCCCCATGTAAATGCCAGGAGTGATCATCTCCCTGGTGTAAGTTGGGTCAAGGCACCTTAACTTCAGCCCCCACGTTCAAGTAGGTTATATAATGTAGGGAAGGCCAGGTAAGGTTCTTGAAGTGCCTGAGCCTGCTGAGGTGAGTGACCATGTGAGGCCAGAAATGTTTTGCAAAGCACCCAAGCCTGGAATGGGGACCTCCGAACCCTGTGAGCAGGCAAGTGACTTAGACCTGACTCAAGGGACCCAACTGGTCTGTGCTGGGGCCAGGACCTAGAGAGGGGTTAAAAGAGCCAGGGGCCCACCATGAGGGATGCCCACAGAGCAAAGAAGCTTGGGGTCACAACTGGCCTGAGATGGGCATAAGGTCTAAGTGACAGCTGAAGCTCCCAGAGAGGGGACCACAGCTAATGGAAGAAGGGAATGGCTGAGTTTAACTACTTGATGCCATCTGTGAGGCTTGGGCCACAGTGTAGGTGTGGCACGGAGCTGTGGATACCCCCTTAAAAATTGGGGTTCAAAATGGGTAGCCTCCCACCTAATTAACACCTTAGTACTATTACATCAAGGCATGGCAGGAAAAGGAGGTGGGTGGCTGGCCTGCAGACAGGAGGCAGGCTGGTGCTTGCATGGGCATAAAAGCTTACCCCTGTCGCACCTAGCAGATCATTTATCTTGGGGCTGACTTGTGGGAAGGCCTTTATAGCTAATCATCTTAGGACAGTGCCAAACTCTTGCATCAATTCTGCTGAAGTCTTACAATTAAAGAAAGTTGCATGGTCAGTCAGGGCCTGTGCCTGGTTCCAGACATTCATGAGGGCCTGAGTCAGGTGCTTGTAATCCTGCTTGGCTTTACTGCTGAGCCCACAGCAGACCTCCCTGGCCTTCTCTGTGAAGAACAGGCCCAGGAATTTTAGCTTTAGTATCTTCATTCCATGCATTTAACTTGGTTGCCATTTCAAATTGTTCATGTCACTCACCCCCATTCTTGCTGCCCCACTCTATAAGGTGCTGTTTCAGGGCTTGATCAAGTTAGCCCAGTGGGAATGGAAGAGTAAACCCAGGGGGGGCTGGAGAAACTGTGGCACAGTGTTTGGAGGGGCCCAAGATGATGAACCTATATGGTGGAGTGAGGGCAAGCGACTCAAGAGCCTAGCGATTTTAAAAAAAAAAAAAACCAAAACAAAAACCAAAACAAAAACCTCAACTGATCCATGCTGAGGCCAGGACCAGATCCGTCAGAGCCAGAGTGGCCACTGCAAGGAATAGCCAGAGGCTAGATGCCTGGAGTCCCAACTGACCTAGATATGAAGCCAGGGCCTGTGAGGACAAAGGTCCTGGAGGGGGCTAGTGCCAAGAGGGGAAAAAGGCTTAGGGAGTTTTGCAGCCCAGAATGAAGGTGGAGATTGGACTGCCTGAGGAGGAGGGATCCAGGTTTGGGTGTGAACATACAGTGCGTATAGGTCTGAACATATAGGGCATATAGTGAGGCCCAGCGTGGGGCAGGAGCCATATAGTGGTGTCCTGTGACTTGCAGATAACATGGTATAGGGATGGTATGGAGCTGTGTATTATGCCCTTGGCATTGGGCAATAAATGCACAGCCTCCTGCCTTGTAAACGACTACTTTTTAGATGTATCAAAGGTGAGGCAGGTGGGCTGACTGCCCTAGACAGGTGGGTGGCCTAATGATTGGACTGGCCTCATGACAGTCCCCTGTCACAGGTGCTATATTGCATATAGGACTTGGTACACTAGATGGGTTTGCATATATCCCCTTCCATTGTGGGTACCCCTTGCTCTGTGGTACACACCTTTGATCAAATGCCCACACAACAAACAAAATCTATACACTCACTGCAACAGTTTGTCCAGCGCCTTATGGCCTGTGACCAGCAACTCTCATTTGCCTCACTTGAACCCCTCTTCAGAACTTCACAGCTCCCACTAATTTCTGCCAAACCTGTAAGCCCAGCCACAGTGCAGGGCTGACTAGGTTCTACCTGTGTACTGTTCTCTCTTCCCTTACACCATCCTCAAGCTTCCTCTTCCTTTTTCCCTTGCCCCTCATCCCCTGGGGATTTTCTGGGGGTTACAGTCCAAATTAACAGTCAACACAGCTCTGCAGACTGTGCCCTTTGTTCGTTTTGCTATTGCACACATTGCGTTCACATTACACTGGAATAGAGACGATGGGGAGAATTCTGTTTCACCTGGTGGCTGACCAACGTGCAGCCAACTCTGGATTACCAACTAAAATGTAGGTGTGATTCTGTTATACTCTCTGGACATGCAAATGCTCCCGTTATAGGAATAGGATTTACTTTGAGAGAGATGCAGACCTCTCCCAATTCCTATAGCACAGGTAATAGGGCTGTGCAAAACAGTACCATTTCATTTTGACTTCCATTTCAACAGGACAGTGTTTCATTTTGAAGCACTGTTCTATTTTGTTTTAATGTTTTGCCCATAGGCTATAATGGGGAATCACAAAACTGCTTATAACCACAGGTGACATGTGCTCTCAGGGGATGTACTCCCTACCAGTGCATCCCCTGACCAGCCACACTTGCTGCTTAGGCAACAGGCAGAGGCAGGGCAGTGGGAGTGCTGGTGTCCCCTCTGAGTGCTGGCTGGAGAGCACCATGGCATTCCTTGAAGTGGCTGCTTCTGGGAGCACCGCAGCTGCTCTGTGATTGGTCATGAAGGATGCCAAGGGTGTCAAGCACAAGTGGAAGAGTTACAGGAGAAGCCTCCATCCCCCCCCCCCCCCCCCAGTCCTAGCACTTTTTAAAAAAGAGAAGTCATGCACTCACTGCAAGAGCAGCAATTAAGGCTCTGAGTGCTCATGGCATAGACCTCTGCACAGCACAGGACAGTGGTGGGCAGCAGGGATTGCCCCCCAACCTGGCACCCGTGTGGCAGCTGCCTCATTGTACAGGTGCAGTGTGTCTCAGCAAGGCACCATGCACTGTCTGGGAGCTTAGGCTGCTGGGGCTGAGCACTGCCGGGCTTCGAGTGACTGCTGAAGTTTCCCTACCTCCTGGACACCAAGTGGTGTCCTGCCAAGCCACACTCCACCTGCACCATTGGCAGCTGCCATGCAGGTGCCAGGTTAGGGGTGTGATAGCCCCCTGTGCAGCACAGGAAAGCAGGTCTTCCATGAGCACCCAGAGCCCTAATCATCACTGCCAGAGCTGGTGAGTGCAGAGTTTGTTTGTTTTTTAATTGCTGGGATTCTCAGTCCAGGCAGGGCAGCCATCAGGTGTGGGGCCAGGCAGGGTGAGTGATCAGAGAGCTGGGGCTGTGCAGGGGGTCTCTGCAAGAATACCCCAGAGCCCCTGCTGCAGCTGGTGAATGCTTGGGCTTTTTTAAGTTCTGGGAGACTGGGTCCAGGCTGGGGTGGGGCTGGGCAGGGCAGCCATAGAGGCTTCTCCTGCAGCTCCCCCCATCCAGGAAGAGGTAGGCACAGCCAGAGGAGATGTGGGAGAAGCCCCCATGGCTGCCCTGCCTGGCCACATCCCACACCCAGCCCCAGTCTCCCAGCACTTAAAAAGCCCTGTACTCACTGGCTCTAGCAGCAGTGATTGGGGCCTCTGAGGGCTGCTCCCATGCAGCATGGTACAGAGGAGATCAACCCCTTCACCTGGCACCCATGCGGCAGCTGCCCCATGGCACAGGTGCAGCATGGCAGAGTGCTGCGTGCTGCCTGGGAGCTAAGCCAGCTCCAGCAGTCACCTGGAGCTGCTGGTTTGATCCCCAGCTCTCTGATTGTGTCTGCAGATCTGCGCTTTGGTTTTAGCTGGCTGGTGCTGCTGCTGGCTGGGGAAATAGCCCAGAGCTGCCATCATCCCCAGCTGGCTGTGGCACCTGCTGTCATCCCACATCGAGGGGCCTG
>JAGPOW010002742.1:35731527-35742798 GCA_030014935.1 Caiman crocodilus
TAAACCTGGTTGACTGTAATATCAGACTTAACTGATTTGAGTCATACCGGTTTATGAAACCTCTGTCCCTGGCCCCTTCCTGGTTCAAGTTAAATCACAGTCCCCCAACATGTTTTGCAGCTCTGGGTTGTGCTGTCCAGAGAGCAGGGCTGGCCCTGTCCCTCTGCTCCCTAGCTGAAGCAGTGAGAGCTGACTGACAAGGGAGAGGGGGGCAAGCTCTGCTGGGGATGTAGCCCAGCCTATGGGGAATGACTACCCTCTTCCTGCAAGGCAAACTGGGGGGCTTGGGGCCAGGGAGGGGGGTAAACTGAATCTAAGGTAAATGCTTGTTCACTTCTGTTTCAATTTATTCTGTGCATCTTAGACTAACCTGAGATCTTTTGATGGAGTTGCAAATTTAGGAGTATGACTATTCATAATGGATGGGGAGAGTACGGCTGTGACTTTTTTTTTTTTTTTTTATACCGCAAATACTGAATTTGGTGAACTTACACGGAGCAACAGTGTATTTCCTTCTGGCTGCAGCTACAGGTGTGGCAATCCTCACTCTGCCAGGTGGTACCAAACTCATACAGCTTGCCATCTTGAACACAACCTGCACACATGCAATAAAAATAAATCCTTTCCCTTGAACTTCAACATATGCATATATCTGTACATGCACATCAACACAAATCATGGGAATGATCTCTGGGCAGATGAGGGTAATATTCAAAATTTTTCACTCTTGCAGCAATCTGAATTAATTTTTACCCTATATGCTTTTTTTGAGGACACAAACTTGTTCTCTTTTCATTTACTGTGTCCACAAAAAATCTTCTGTAAAAGTGAGCAGTAACATAACCACAGTCAGATCTTGTCACCTTCATGCATTCAAATCTGTTTATCCTTTCCAGGGGAGCTCCACATGAAAAATATCATCTATGTCCCTCCCTCTTCTCAATTCTGTGATATTTTGGGGAATGCACACATGTGGAATTGCTGTGTTGGGGTGTCTTCCTCTAACAAACATTAACCTTCCTGTCATCATCCCTAAATTAATTTTGTGACTTCTAGTGAGGATTGTAAACCTGTAGCTCTTGGAGTCAATGGAATGTAGCACCGTGCACAGACTCCAGTTAGCCTGGATGGTCTCACTGCACAGAACTGGAACATATATCAGCTACTTGCTTGAGAACGGTAGCCTCTGGAAGGCAAATGTCTGTGATGCAGCCTGTGTTTTCTTCCCTAAATGAGAAGTTGCTGTGTGTCAGCCTCTCCTGTTGGGAAGCAGCTAATGTGTCGGCATCTCCCATTTTCCTGTTTCATATCGTACTTGGCTATTCCCAGCAGAGATGAAAGATTAATTCAGAACCAATATCTGTGGTTCTTACCTTTAGTAGATTCCTTTTTGTTGTCTTCCCGAAAGCAATATGCATGACAGACTGTCACCAAGATGCCAATGGCAAGAAAGAAACCCAGGAACCACTTCTGTAAGAGAGAAAAGGCCCATGGTCAGAATTAGGCACTTGCTCAGTTGGTAGCAACTAAATCCCATTATTATATCCAAACTAACCAGGAAAAATCTTCATTTGTGTGTTAAAAATTCTGAAGAGAAACTGTTTCAGAAAGCAGTACAAATAGTTCTTAGTCTTCGTGATTTTGTGGTAAAGGTGGGCTAGATAGAACTAGTATAAGCTGCCATAAGAGATTTCACAAAGTATTGCACTGAAATGATTCCCAGCTAGTGTGGGAATGTGAAGGGGTGGGAAGGCTGGAAATGTTCTGCGTGTCTGTCTGGGGGAATGGGATGGTGATCAGATGGCCATTCTTTGTAATGCCAGGGAACCCTTTAGGGCCTATTATGCATTAGTCACTGAGTTGCTGGCCTTTTAAGTAAAATAGGTCCCTGGGACAGAACAGTGGATGTGATTAGAAAGGTAAGGTGGCACTTAGAACTAATAAAGGGAGAAAAAAAGCATGAAGGGCAATTAGATGGCTGCAAGAGTTTCCTGGACAGGCAGCTAGCAGAGGACCTGAGAAGAGTTGCTGGAGTCTCCTGGACAAGGCTGAAAGCAGCAGAGGTAGGTGTCTGTGGACCTTCTCAAGTTGACGAACCAGGACTAGAGAAACCGAGAGCAATAGAAGGGCCACCCTCTTGACTTTCCTGTGCTCAAGAAGCAGACTGGGAAATCTAGAGCTGCTTTGGGACAGGAGAGAAACAGAAGTGTTTGTTCTCTGGCTTCTTGCAAGCTGGAGAGTTTGAACTACAGAGCCACAAAACCCTGAGCGCTGAGGAGTGGGGTTTACCTCCTGATTTCTCAAAGATGGAAGACCAGGGAGAGCCACTGAGGAGCTTTTCTGAGGACAAAGAAGATAGTTCCTAAGTGGAAATCCAGGAGACTTCCTGTTAAGAAGAACAGGGAAGGACTCCAGTGGAACGGACTGGGGTGGTTGATTAACACAAGGCACTGAGGAGTGACAAAGGATACTTGCATCTGGGTTAGTTCTCTGAAGACATGATGTTTGGGGCTTGGAAAGACTATGTTCACAGTGGATCACCATGGCCTTTGTGTTGGGATTTTAAGTACTCGGAGAGCCAGGTGCCCCATGAAAGCTAAACGGGGGAATCCCTGAGGGGCTGATGTTAAAGAGTGACAGCACTTCTGCCATATCATCTAGCTGTGAAGTTGCACTGACTAGAGTAGTACACATCTGTACAGCTGTTCCCCTTCTAATGAGGGTATGGACTGGCAGGAGAAAAGCTTGTGCCTTTGGTTGGGGTGATGGAGGCTTATTCTTACTGTGTGGCGTTTTCTTAATACTTGAGGATCAGACTATAAATGTGCTTCAGAATCTAACAGCCAGGTGGGAAAAACTGGAGAGGTGTTCTCAGGGCTTGCAGGATCAGGTGCCTCAAGCCCCTGCCCCAGGACAGCTGGAGAATGGGGCAGCTCCAGGCTGCTAGCACTCTCGGGTCATAAAATAAACAGATATATGATGCCATATAACAGCATCAGTTGATACCACCTTTGTTGCAACCACAAGTTTTGGCAATTATGTCCATATGCCTTGTGCCACCTGCTTGCTTGCTTGGTCTTGTGCTGCAATTGAAAGTCAACATCTATCTTTATCCTCTGTTTGACGGTGGGTGGGAATCACAGTACCTTGATTCCTCCTCAGCTTAGTTTGGTTACTTGCTCCACAACTTATTGATGTCAGTCTCCTCCAGATAGATCTCTCTCTCTCTAGGTTTAGATGTTCCAGTTTAGTCCTGCGGTCATCATCTTCCTTCTCCCCTTTCTTATACTCCCCTTGTTGTGGCCTCTGACCCCTCTATCATGAGGATCTATGTTCAGTGGTTCTCCCTGGGTTGGCAGGTTTTGCCTGGCAAAATCTTTCCCCACCTTTCCCCAAGACTCTTAAACTAAATAGCTTTATAGGGTTCAGGTGTATGGATTAGGACCCAGTTAGCCCAAAAATCTCAAGGACAAAGTCAGCCCTTACTAATAAGACATAAGTGCAGGTGCATAAATGTGGCAAGCAAAACCGGTAGAAATGAATATCTCAACAAAGAGAAAGATGAGCATTGGTACCAGGTGAGTGTGTGGGCAACACAGGTATAAATACAGGAGTTTGGGGACCTGTCCCTTGGAGACCTAGGGGGGAGCATGAATAATATATATGATGTCTCTACTTTTCAAGGTGAAACTTCACTAAGTTGGACTGGGTTTTTTTGGTTTTTTTGTTGTTTTTTTTTCCCCCCCCCCCCACTAAGTTGGATTGATCAACTGGTGTGCTATCTGATGACAAACCTTTTCTGAGCTTTCACCACTAAACGTGTATCAGAGTTTGGTTTTCTGCATCGCCTTCAGAATCTGGAAGCCAGATCGCTAGTGTCAGCATTCCAGAGAGAGACTCCAGTAGCCTGCATATCAAATGTGATAGCAACCAGAAACCACTTAAGAAAATACTCCAAATGCATCCGAACAAGACAGCTCTTAGTCTGCTGACAGATGTGGGCATGGAATGTGCTTTACCAGAAGAGGCAGCACTTTCATTTGATCCAGCTCTGCAGCGTCTGTAGAGGTTAGGCAATTCAGCTGGGCCTTTTGGCAATTTTATGTAAATCTGATTCAATCAGCTATTAACTAAAAGTGCCAAAAAGCCCCACTACAGCACCTAATCTTAACAGACATTGGGTGAGCCAGGTCCAACTAATTCATTGCCTTTCCTGAGTATGTACTGGTTTCAGTACAGGAGCACATGAACTTTGAAGTAAATTGCCAGTTGTGGTTTGTTTGTTTGGGGTTTTTTGTTTTTTGTGGGTTTTTTGTTTTTTGTTTTGTTTTTTTTTCATCCCACATCTGCAAGTAGCCATAGTGTTTACTGAAACTGGTCCTTGCTGGATCTTCACCTGTGTTTTGAGAGGAGATGTCCTGGGTCTCTGATCCTGTCTGTGCTGCTGTCCTTCCTGGGTTTTGCAAGTCTAAAGGATCCTGGCCCTCTATAGCTATCTCCTCCTGCTTGTAATTTTGGTTGGTGGCTGCAAGTGTTGTCAGTGCTCTGCAGAACATGCCAGGGTTTCATGATTGCCTCTTGCAACAGTCTAAGTCAGCAAATCATAGAAGGTACAGACCTTGACAGCTTTACCAAGGAGCTTGTGGTTGCTGCTGGTATCTTTATAGTTCTGACAGAATTTATTGCAGCATTTGACCATGTCCAGGGAGTGCTGCTCCTTCATTAGAGTCAGAAAGCTAGTTCTGCTTGACTTTCTAGTGGGTGCTGTCTGGATGAGCTAATAGGGCACTTGTAGATGACACTTTTTAAAGCAGGTTTAAAGTGATGAAATCATCAGCAAAGCTAACCAGATTGTATCATACATCAGCAAATGCATGACAAATAGATCCAAAGAGGTGATACTTCCCCTCTATGCGGCACTGGTCAGACCGAGTTGGAGTACTGAGTCCAGTTTTGGGTGCTGTACTTCAAGAAGGATGTTGATAGACTTGAGAGGGTCCAGAGGTGGGCCACTTGTATGGTTAGGGGCTTACACAACAAGCCCTATGAGGAGAGACTGAGGGACCTGAACTTCTTCAGCCTCCACAAGAGAAGACTGAGAAGTGATCTTGTGGCCACCTACAAATTCATTAGGGGACACAGAAAGGACTTGGAAATGCTCCGTTGATCAGGGTGCCTCTTGAGGTAACAAGAAACAATGGTCACAAACTAACAGAGCAGATTTAGGCTAGATATCAGGAAAAACTTCATGGTGAGGGTGGCCAAAATTTGGAATGGCTTTCCAGGGGAGATGGTGCTCTCCCTTACCTTGGGGATCTTTAAGAGAAGGCTGGATAGGCATGTGGCTGGGGTCATCTGACCCCAGCGCTCTTTTCTATCTAAGTGGGGTGGAGCAGACTCGATCTGTTGAGGTCCTTTCCGACCCTAACATCTATGAATCTATGGGTTAAATGTCTTTTGCACCACTTTAATGACATTACTGTTTGCACGTTTGATGACGTATTGTGTGTTAATTCCAGCCACTGTAGCGCATTCAGTGGGGGACCCGGGACTGCCTGAGCCGGGTGCCTGAGGGCCTTTCTTCAGAGATTGAGGAAACCCAAGTCCTCCTCACCCTCCCCCCAGGGCTGTATGGAGCTATGGACAGTCACAGCCGTATAATCATTGTGTAACTCAGGCTGTGTGAATTAGCCATGAGTTGAAATTCTAAAGCAAGATACCTGACTGAGTACTGGCACTTTAAACGGGGAGATGATGCCTAGTCAAAAGGACCCTAATGCAGTAGGGAGGCACGCAGGTAAGAGAGACTGCACCAGTGTCTGGCTGTGTGACGGACAACCCTTCCACTCGTATCACGCTGTTCTCGATGTGGTATGCTTTTCAAAATGGAAGTTTTATTATTTGTATTACCTTGGCAGCAAGAGCCACAGTTGGGGACCAGCATACCATTGTACAAATGCAGCCCAAACCCCACAAACTCTACAAAGATAGCAGCTCTGCCCCAGGGAGCTTAAAAGCTAAATGGGTAAAGCTTGATGCCCAGTATGTGACATAACAGATTCTGAATTTGATTTGATTCATTCTGGATGAGAGAGAAAACAAGTACTTGGGGGAAGATGATATGTGGGCATGAGGCAGTTTCTTGTGACAATCTCAATCTGAAATTTAAAGTGTAGATAAGTTCTCATAGGATTTAAAGCTTCTGTGTAGCAAAAATATGACCATAACCTTTCATTTATAAATCTACATTCATCACAGAAACTACAACCTCTTCTCTAAAAACCTTATGCTCTTCATGCAGTTATAAGAATCTGCTCTGGTTATTTTTATCACTGCTGTTGACTTGTACAGGCATACAGAAAAGCAGAATTTGTTCCCTGTCCCTTGCATCTATCTGGTTTAACAACCTCATCCTAAAGTTGAGAGCTAGAAGAAGATCTTTCCTGGTACATGAGAAGATGAATAAAGGCACTCAATGAATGTTTTGTTTTTTCCATGTTCATCTGTAGGTATTTTGAACCATGCTCCAAGAAGAAGTTGCAATATTTTTATAAAGTTAACTTTTTACCAGAACAGATCAATCAATAGGCAGAAAATCTGGGGTAGGGGTCGGCAACATTTTTGAGCAGAGTACCAAAAACACCCACAGCCTCCAACCTGTAAGATGTTGGGCAGATGGTGGGGGAGCCGTAAAGGGCCTGATCTTTGTTGTGGCAGCGCAGCCTCAGCTCCTTCCCTGCCATCCACCCAGAGGTGCACAGGCCAAGCAAAACACCTTTGCATGCCATGTTCTGGCATGCATGCCAAGGGTTGCCAACCCCTGATCTAGGGCTTTACTTGTACAGCTCCTTGCAAGCAATTTAACAAACGAATTCACATATAGTTAGATAAAACTCTATTCCCCTTCAATACCAGTTTTTAAACGAAGTAGCCAGGTGAACTATGAATTTCTAAAGTCTGAAATTCTGACTTACCATGGTAAAATGTGTTGCTTCTGAAGAGCTCACAGCCTGACCGTTTCCTGCAGTGATGCACACAAAATGAGAAGACAAGAATTTTGCAACTCCTTTTATTGAGCAATTTGAGCCCACTTATTTCTGGAACAGCTATGCTGGAATTTCTGAAGAATCTATTGGAATTCAGCCAACTGACAAAAAGAAACCTTGGTTGTGCAAGGCACGAAGATGAAGTGAAAGGCATTTGGAAGCTTTCTGGTCCCTGCTTTCACCCCACAATTACAACAGGCACCTTATCTGGTGATGTGCAAGTCGAGACCTGCCTTCAGGGAAAACTGGCATACAGAAGAGGAAGACGGAATACATTCCTTCAGAGTACATTCCTTCAAAGTCCAACCTGCGGCATAGTTGCTCAGTATTCCAGATTGAGAGGAAAAAATTGGAATGTGCATTAATTTGCTGCATCATATAATGTTATATGCATGCACATGCACACAATCTCTCTCCCCACCCTTCCCATTCCTTCCCTTGCCTTGCAGGAAGGGGGGACTTGCCCACCACTGATGCTATCCAGGCTGCATCTGTCCTGCTCCAGCCAGGGCCAGCAGTGGTGGTAGATTTCCTTTCATTGCAGTCATTTCTTGTGCATTTGCATTTGCTTGTTTTAACCACCAGCTCCTTAGTTTCCTATACCCCTCCAACTCCCCAAAAGGTAAGTTTTCCACAACAGTTCCAGTTACCTCATGTAGCATATGTCATGGTGTAGCAACAACCAACTAAACAAGCTAATCCAAAAAAGTCATTTTTTCAAAGATCAGATTATTGATGAATGGAAAGAACTGGAATGTTATGATAGACATTGAATAAAAAATAAACTAACAAATTGCCAAAAAAAGAAAAATCTTCAAAATCTGATGTATAAAATATTGAAGAAAGTACAATTGTTTTAGCAAAAAAAAGTTTTCACCCAGAATTGAATAACACTCAGTCTAGCACTTTAACATTTTTCTTAGTGGGGGAGGGTCTAATTTAACAGGAAATTAAAAAATACTGATTAGAATCCTGTCTGCTTGATTAAAGTATTTGGTACAATTACTCACTCTGAAAATTAGATATAGCTTCTTTATATTCTACACTTTTTTAAATATTCTAGCTTGTACTTGTACAGTATCTCTTTCCTGAACCCTCTCGTTTCTCAACATCCTTGTTAAAGTATGGGTAGCTGAATTAAATAAAGTACTACAGGACTGGTATCAGTAATGTTTATTAAGAGGTAGTAGTACCTCCCCACTTCTATTTAATATTCTCTTATGTATACATCCTAGGATCACACCGTTTCATGGTTTCCACCATGATATAGTCCCTCCTATAAATGTAGCATGTGCTGTTAGTGCCTATACATATGACTTTTGTATTAAGCTTTGTTAAAATGTATCTTGTTCAAGAAAGCTCAGCTCACCATGCCATACAGATTAGACAGGTCAGTTCTATAGACTATAGGTGGATCCAGGATTTTGAAAAGGGGATATGAGAGCAGTAACCAGGGCTGCAGGAGTGGCTGCACCCTGCACTTACAGCCTCCTCTCCAACACTGGGATGGGCAGACCATTCCATGGAAGCAGCAGTTAAAAAAATTCTTCAAGTCCCCAGATAAGGTAAAATTCCCTCTGGCCACCAACCCTTCTAAGCACTCCCTCCCTTCCCTTTTTATGCTCAGCACTTCCTCCCCTTGCCCTGCAGGAAGGGTGGACCTGCCTACCACTGATACTGTCCAGGCTGCATCAGTCCTGCTCCAGCCAGGGCCAGCAGTAGTGGTAGATTCCCTTTCATTACAGTCACTTTTTTGTGTGTTTTTTCATTTGCTTGTTTTAACCACCTGCCCCTTAGTTTCCTATGCCCCTACAGCTCCCCAAAAGGTAAATTGTCCAATATGACAGTACTCTAAACCATAACATGGACATTAATCCCTTTTAACAAGGGATAAAGTTGGAGCAGTTTTACTATATTTGTATCATTCCCAGCTTGTGCACACCAGCTACCGTCCTTTTGAAATGTTCCCCTTTTTAAATGGGCTCCATATGTACCTAGGCCTGTAAGGGTATGACTACAACAGGTGTAGACCTACCAGGATTAGATTTAAACTAGGTAGGTCAGGTCCAAAAGTAGTAGAGGTGTTACAGTCTAGAGATCAGCAAAGGCAGCAAAACCTGCTGGAGGAGCTAAATTGTTAGTCCACACTTAAGTTTCTGCTATTGTAGCACAGGCATGAGCAAAATAGAGCCCATAGGCCAGATCCAGCCCAGGGATTTTGTGTGGCCTGAGGCAGGTCCCTTGGTCCTGTCAGGCCCAGGCAGAGGGGGCATCTTGAGCCGTGGTGAGTGCAGCCAATCATGCTGCCCCCAAGTCTGCAGCAGGGTTGGGGTGGTGCAGCAGCTGGACTGCTTCCCAGCAGTCCCCATAGCAGTGACTCCTTTCAGCTGCTACTGCCATTCTCTGCCCCTGCTACTGGCCTTAGCCCTGGTCCTGCTGCCCAAGCACCCCAGCATATCTGCTGGGCACACACAGCTGGGGGTGCTGGACGGAGCAGGTGCGCAGGTTCTCTACGGAGACTGGCCCAGGACCCAGGCAAGGACACACAGCTGGGCAGATGGGATGGGGCCACAGGTGGGTAGGGAGTGGCATCCCAGAGCCAGGTGGGTGGGGCCAGGATTTGGGCTGGGATCAGGATTGGGATTGCAGGACAGTGACTATGTGAGGCTGGGGCCCGAGGCAGAGCCATGATCCACTGCCCGCACATCCCCGCAATGGGCACCAGTTCCACATTTGACTGTGCACCACCCCCTGCGCTCAGCATCTGGCCCTCGCCTCTCCTCCCCTCTCCATGTCCAGCTACTGGGGGTACACTGATTCAAAAAGGTTGAAAAACCCTGCTCTACACATTTACTTTACTTGTAGGTCTCATGAAGCTATTTTCTAGGCACAAAATATCATCTAAGTCCCACATGTATTTTGTTGTTGTTGTTGTTGTTTTGAAAGAATAGTTCCCTTTAATAGCTCAATAAGACTTTATCAGCCTTATCAGAAAAGAGTGAAAAAAGGTTGCACTAGTGTTAGATAGCTGTAGTCCTTTCAAAGGAAAGGGGACAACTATGGTCTTGCAGACTTAGGTATGAAGTCTGCATACCCAAGCCAAAAGATTATTTTGCCTCTGGTCCTTCATGTTGAAGAGACTACTGTTTCTATTTTGTGATCCTTGGTTGGGGCTTTCCAAGCCATAGCATGCCTCTGAGCTTGCAAGACACTGCCCTGCTTTTGCTATGAGATGAAATGAATGGCTTTCTTTTTTTTAATGAATAAGTAGTTAGTGGAAGGAAATACTATAGTAATTGCTCAGCATAGCCAGGAAGGTGTGTGTGTTGTAGGAGGTGGATGGAAGAGAATATACTCCCAACAATGCCAGGGAGATACACCTTAAGTGCTCAAAAATCATGAAATAGGCTTAAAAATCATAAGACTTGAAAACAAATTTAGGGGGGTTTTTTAGTTGACTTTTTCTGGTTTTCAGTCTTTTGAGGTGTTTCCTAGCTTTCCTTTTAACCAGGATTGTTATTTATTCTATTTTTAATATGATTTTTTTAAAGTTGCCTTTGCCAGGCAATTGGTAACAGGACTGTTTTTTAGAAGATAGGGCTAGCACTTTGGACACAATTCTGTCACCACGTGAATGACCAAAATGTAGCATGCAACCAACTCAAAGTTACCTGACTAATGTGCCAGAATGATTCTGTTACCCTGTAGCCTGGCACAGCATACATTGTCTTGGAGAACAGTCAGCTACATATGTACAAAGTAACTGATTTGATGATGTAGAAAGTAACAGATTTCATGGGCTGAGCACTGACCCTCAGAAAACTGCTTCATGCCTAGATTCAATCCCAACTCATTGAGCCCTTCTAAGTGTGCTGCAGGGAAAACACCATTATAGAAGGACTGCTAGTAATTACATGAAGGAAAATATACCAGACTGTTAACTAAGGCTAGTTAGGCTAATAGGCAGGTTAAATGGTGCTGTTTTATAGAAATAGGTCTTTACCAGAACCTTCCCAACTGTACCAAAATTTATGTAGGAGAGACTCAAATCATTTTTTACATCTAAAATGTTGCAGATACCAGAAGACTCAGTAATGTCATAGTATCATATCATAGTGTCTAGGGGCAGAAGGGGCCTAGAGCAGGCCATCTAGTCTGACCCCCCTGCCAATGGCAGGAACGAGTGCCAGGGTCACAGGACCCCAGCCAAGTACCTATCTAGTCT
>JAGPOW010002742.1:35742898-35768529 GCA_030014935.1 Caiman crocodilus
GGCTCTCTTTTTGCTCCCCACATACTTGAAAAAGGACTTCCTGTTGTCCTTGATCCTAGTCACCAGGCGAAGCTCTACTCCCGCCTTGGCCTTCCTGACGGCCCTCCTACATGCCTGAGCACAAGAAGAATATGTCAAGTAGCCATAGATTTTCATTGTTCAATTTACTTGCATAATTCAGGGTACATTTTGTTTAACCAGCAGGAGAGCTAATTTGGGGTCTAACTAATAACGCTAGTGACTTCACAGGGCGTCCTGCGGTCCAGTTTCCTGACAACTTGAAAGGAGCATTCTGGCCAGCTGCGAATGGCTATGCAGTTCACCCGGTCATAGTTGGTGGGATAAGAAATTCTGGCAATAAAAAGGAAAAAAAAATGTGTAAGTGATGCAAGGGAAGAATAATGTGGTGAAGAAGATAAAGGCCATGGAAAGTGTCCACATGGCTGCTGCAGAGTTTGTAGGTGCAGCAGAAAGAATACAGGATATCAGATAATGGAGATGAGCCCTACCCCAGAGACTGTGGTAAATGAATATGGCCCTGTGCTTGGTCATCCAGCTTAAATTTGCAGACCAAGTCAGTGACAGAGGCAAGGTAGGGCCCAGGTCACTTCTTCTAACCACTAACATACAGGCTGGATTCTCACAGCTTCTGCTTCAGCTGTTCTAATGTGATGGTCCAGAAACTGAAGATGACATCCCCTGGACTTTATGCTGGTTGGGAAGCAAAATGAATATGAGATTATTTGGAACTAGACTTACGTTTTGCAGCACTGCACTCCAGCTGAGCTACATGTGCACTTTAAGCAGTCCCTGGTCTCCCAGGTGTCCTCAAACTGGTACTGCACTCCATTGTGGTAACAAGCTAAACAGACACAGGGAAAATGATGTTTGGTGAAAGAGACACCTGGAGGCAATAAACCTGCTAAAAGAATTTGATCTTTAGTGACTAACTCCCTGGTTCCTTTGCTTTTTGTCTCCATTCTATTTAATGTGATGAGTGTGTGAGTAACAGCCATGGTGGCTGGGACCTTCATTTAATCTAAGGACTAATACATCTTGGGCAGCAATGAAGCAAACTTCAATCTATGCTGCAGGCATGATCAGGATGGACAAGTTTCTACAAAGAAGGAAGTTCGGTCTGTGCCTTGTTCAGTTACTGGCCCTTTTGTTGGCCTTGTCAACAAATCCTGTAGACCTCTGAATTGTGCTGGGGGTGGCATGTGAAATTTGGGTCACTGGATGCAAAATGCTAAGATCTAAACCAGAGGTTTTCAACCTTTTTAACAAGTGCACCCCTTCTGCCTCAAAGTTTCAGCTCATGTACCCCTTTATATATTTTTTTTTCTTGTTTTTAAGGCATGGGGGAAGGGGTAGATCAAGGCCCCCATGGTGAGGGAAGGAGTGAAGCTGGGTCTGGGGCAGAGGCAGGCACTGCACAGCTGGGGCAGAGCATAAGATGGGGCCACAAGAGTGGCTCGTCCAGAGGGCATGCGGGGGGGGGCAGTGGCAGGGGCAGCTCCCACCACTGTGCACACCCTAGTAGAGGCTCCAGGGGGTACATGCCTCCTAGATCTGTGTACAGGGCAGAGGCAGCTTCTGCTGCAGGTTGGACTCTACACCCCGCTGCCATTGCACCAAAAGCTGCGCGATGCCATGTGCCTACTGCCACTGGGTGGGCAGGGGACACACACACAGACACACACCAGCAGGTAAGCATGTGTGGAAGAGGGAAAGGGCTTGGGGAGGGCAGATTTGAGACCCTCACAGTGCAGGAGGAAGTGGGGCAGGGGTGAATGGAGCCCAGGCCAGGCCCTGGGACAATGGGAGCCCAGCAGCACATCCAGGGGCACTGGGGTGGGGGGTGGGCTTCCACTGCTGTGTGCACTACAGGGGGGAGTCAAGGGGGGGGCACATGTCCCCACACAATCTGTGCATGGGCCAAGAGCGGGCTGGGCTCTGCTGTGCCTCTTCACCTTGCTGCCTCTGCTTTCAGATCAGCGTGAGGCCTTGTGTGTCCTGCTGCTGGGTGGCTCGCTGATGGGCTGCTACCTGCCTAGCAATGGGACACACATGGCTGTCATGCTGCTCTGGAAGCAAGCAGTGGCAGGGAGGCACAGAGGGTCTGAATGGCAGGGGGGAGGGGAGTGTGTTTCTGTGCCTGCTCCCAGGAGCAGGGCTAGGTAGGGGGTGAGGGCAGCAGCACCCCTCTGTAGGCCACACACACACACCACCAGCTGGAAAGGGGGGGGACTTTGTGGCAGCTACTGCTGCCACCTACTGGCAGAGGCAGTATACAGCCAACCATGGGAAAGTGATGTGGTTTGGTAGCTGTGCAGTGGCGCCTGTGCACAACTCCTGCCTCCCCCCACCAGGCCAGCACCTGTCCAGTCCACAAAGGAGTGCTGCTGCCCTTGCCCCCCCCACTGCCCTGCTCCTGGGAGCAGGCACAGAAACGTGCTCTCTCCTACCGCCAGTACGACCCTCTGTGCCTCACTGCCACTGCTTGCTTTGAGAGTGGCAGCTTCCCTCTCCCTCCCCTAGGTAAGAAGCAAACTGTGGGAACATGACGTGAGAGTTGCTGCCACCACACCCCAAGATGTGCTCCATCCCTGCCCACCTGCATGTACCCCCCATGACCTTTCTAAGTACATGTACCCCCGGTTGATAACCCCTGATCTAGACTGTAATCCTGTGTCCATGTCATGTGCAGTGTTGAACAGCAATCAGATGTCAGAAGTAAGTTGTGTTTATCTGGCCTGGAGTTGCACTGATGGCCAAGAAGAGAGAAGCTGCTGTGTTGTGCAGATAGATCAACAGGCTTTGAAACTTACCCTGATGATCACTATATGTGGGCTTTGTCATTGCAGACTGAATAAGGCAGACAATTGATTTGCCACTCTTACCTGCTGGATTGCCTCGAAGTGGATAGAAAAAGCATTGTGACCTGCATAATGTCACTGAGATACTAAAGGCAAGAATGATACCCAGGAACAGCTTCTGTAAAAGAAAGGCAAACCGCACGGCCAAAATCAACTTCCCCAGAATATTCCTTTTGTATAGAAATTTTATATTCCTGATTTCAGTTCCCAACCTGCTTCTTTTGGAAAGTTTGATTACAATCCTTTCAGGTTTTAGTGTCCACAAATAAAGGCATCAGAATGTCTACTCTGAAATATTGCTTTTGTCCCTCCAATCCATCATAACACTAACCAGGCTGCATTTTGAAATATCCTGCATAGCATGTGCTTGGGCTTCCAAGGAAGATGAATCTTAGCACACTTCAGATAAATGTTTTTTTTTAATTAGAGACAAACTTGAACCAGAAGCATCAATCCAGGAACTATTCCTTTTGGATTGAACCACCAGCTGGAGTAATGCATGGGGTTTGGGGCCCAGGGTGGGAATGTATGGTCACAGGGTCCAGGCAGGGAGAGGGATGGGGCTGCAGGTTGCTCATTGGAGGGTGAAGGGGAGCTGACTCCCTGCCACTACATGCGCTTCCAAGGGAGGCATGGGGGCATGTGCCCCCCAGATTTGTTCATGGGGCAGGCGCAAGGGTGGGATGCCCACTGTGGGCTCAGGCTCCCTGCCCTGCTGCCCTCCCCCGGGACTTCCGCAACCCAGCCGACAGGACCTAGTGCAGCAGGTTAGAGCAGGGCAGTAAGCTTGGTGCTGACACCACAAGCTCCGCACCTCCATGGTGAGCTGACCCCTGCCCACCCAGCAGCAGCAGCAGGGGTATGGGCACAAAGTTTTGCCCCTCACTGCTGCTAGGCAGGCAGGAAGCATGTCATCATGGCAGCGTGGAGCTCCCAACAGCACCATCAAGTTTCCCTGCCTGGCCTCACTTGCTATACCAGGTCCTGCCCATTGAGTTGCAGAGGCCCCAGAGGGAGGGCAGTGGGCAGGGAATGCTGACCCTAAAGTGGAGGGCACTGTGGGTGGGGGCTGAGCCATGTTGCCTGTTGGGGAGGGGGAGCTGTGCTCTGCACTCCACTCTGCTGCAGCACCATGGGAGGTAGCTAGAATTCAGGCACTGCTGAGGAGGACAGGGGGCTGCGCAGGGGTGATGTGCAGGGGATGCTCGTGCATCCCCTGAGAGCACCTGTGCACACCCTGTCAGGCTGCACTCCCTGTTTAGCTGGTGGGCAGCAGGGGCAGGTGGGAGCACCAGTGCTCCCTCCCTGCGAGCACTGGCCCTGGAGCGGAGCCGCCAGCAAAAGCAAGCGTGCTGCTTCCAGAAGTGGCCACAGGAGTTCCTGACTCAAGAGGTACCAGAAATTAAATGCCAAAACAAAACGTCAAACTGTATACGTATTTAGAATTTATTTTATTATACCAATTAGGGCACTGGTAGGTTTCCAAACTGCTTTAAAATTGTAAATATATCAATAAAATATTGTGTTCAACTGATCCCTATATATAATGGTATTTTATTTTAATCATGGAAACCTGAAATTATGGGGTTTTTAATAGGGGTGTGCAAAATGGGCCATATTCGATTCAGATTTGACCCAAATCAGAGACAGCGGTTTGATTCATTGTTTTGGATCACTGCCCCCAATTTGATTCAGCTGAAGCTGAAGATTCAGTACTGATTCAGAGAATCAGCGATTTGGCCATAGACACAGCTTTAAATGTTTTTTCTACATACCTCGAGGTACCAAGTGCAGCTCCTGAATGCTGCAGTGGTGGGGCATATGAAGCATCCCACAGGAGCGCAAGGAACACCCCCGTGTGCTTGGTGGTGAATCAGAAGTGGACCAGAACTACTTCCGGTCCGCTTCCAGGTCCATTGCCAAGTGTGCCAGGGCCCCTCCCGCCCCCCACCTGGCATCCCCCAGTTTAGTGATCAGCCACAGGGGGACCCTGGATGCCCCCCTGACCCAGGAGGCAACAGATGCCAAGCTGGGGGTCCCGCTGTGCACTCCCCAGTGGACCTGGAAGTGGACCAGAAGTGCCTCCGGTCTACTTCCAGGTCTGCTGCCAAGTGTGCTGGGGACCCCCCTGCACTTCTGTGGGATGCTGCATCTGCCCCAGCATCTCAGCATTCAAGAGTCACCTGCTACCTGGTACACAAAACATTTAAAGCTGTGTCTATGACCAAATATCCAAATCTTTCCTAATCTCTCCGAATCGATTCAGAGGGTTCTGATTCAATTCGAAGAGATTAAAGGGTCTCCCAATTGGATTTGGAGATTCGCCACCGCATTGGGCCGAATCTTCACCAAATTGAATCAGTGACCGAAGCGTCTCGCAGCCCTAGTTTTTGTGAATTTGCAGGGGTTTAAAATCAGAGAATTTGCTATCTTTAAACAAAGAAAACTAGGATCCTTGGTTATAATACAAGAGCCAGCGACCACTCAGTAATTTAAAAAGTAATATATTTAAAGCTGGTTAAAGAAGATACATTTACAAAAAAAAGATAACCAATGGAACTCACTACCAGAAGACCTCGAGGCAAAGCTTTTAGTGGGTGTGACTAAAGGATTAGACAGGAGTAATAAGACTATCCAGTGCTTTACATTAACAAAACTAAATGTACATAAGGGAAATAAGCCATGGAAGTAGGAATGAATACCTGCTAAGTGCTGTACATGAATGGTACTAAGAGGGCTTTTCCTATTCTTTCACTGTTGGGAAAGGTAGCAGGGAGGTGATAGAGCCTAAGGGCTACATAAACAGCACATTATATGAACTGCATAATGAGTGCCTTAAGCCACTTAAAAGTGTTAACATGCAGCCAGGCCAGGGGTTAAAAGCTCCAGGAGCCACTTAAAATTACTATGTAACAAAGCCTTTGCTTTCAACCTTTTATTCCTTTCACAGATACCTCCAAATAGTCATTCAACTATATGTAATTCAGGTGCTATATACTTCCTTCTTTTACAGTGTAAGATATAGATATTGACTTACCATTTTGAAAGCTTCCTGCCTTGGTGATTGTACAGCCTGAGGACAGTTGTGTTTGGAGTAGATTTATACACCCTGAGAGAACAAGTGTTTTGTAATGCCTAATGCTGCTTCTATTGAAGGTATGTAAATAAGTTAGATAAATATTTGTGTAAAAATCACATGTATTGGTTTAGAAATGGAAACTGTGGTCCTGTTAGGCAAGGGAGTTGATTCAGCAGCTTTTGGATCACTCCCTTAGGCCAGACAAGCACTAAGTGCACTACTTAGCTTTAAGCATATGTTCAGTTTTTCTTCAGTGAAACTATTTCATGTATGTAAAGCCTAAAGAAATTTTAAGCATAAGTTGGAAGCCATCCTGGCCCCAGCACATCCATGATAGGTATGTATCAAATACCTTTTTCTAGATGTGCTAGACTAGATTGATTGCAAAAGAGAAGCAGACAGAAAACAGTACTCTTCTTCTAGTCCTCCAACGCATGTCAAAGTCCAACAAGGCATCATTTCCAAGTATCATTTCTTTCCAAACTTTCATAGTGAATGAAGGAACTGACTGGTGACCTCGGTTTTTTTTCCTGGTTTTGACTCTGACTTGCTATGGAAACTTGGGCAGCTCCTTTACTTACAATTATTTGCCTACCTCTGTGAAGCTTAGACTGCAGAGCACTTCAAGGCTTGTAGATGGCAACTGATATTCACTTCCCATATTCTTTCAAACTTGTAACTTTTAGCTTATCCTATATTCATATTCATGTACATATTTGTGAAGACAGAACTAATACATTTTCATAGCCCAGAAAACTGAGAGTCAGCTACATGGGCATTTGCTCGGTGAGAGAAGTAATGGTGATGGGAGGTTTTTTAAAACTTCCATCAGAAAGGGGAGTTAGCAGGAGAGGTGCTTCAGGTTCATCTATGATCAATAATAACCTACTCTGTGTTTAACTAAAAGGAAGTGAACCATTCTTTTATTGGTCACTGGACACATCTACAGGAGATGTTATGTTGTTATGGCAATGTAGTGTTTATGGGCACAAACTGTGACGCTGCCACTATTGTACGGTAGCAACGAGCTACTACACAGTAGCTCATTGCTACTACACAACAGGGTCAGATATGATCTGTATTGCCCCTGGACTGTGCAGTACTGGTGGTTACTGTGCAGTCATTTAGTACTTGCTAAAGCAAATACTAAATGACCGGGCAGTAACAACTGCACAGTCAGGCACACATGTAAATGTGCTTGCTGTCTGCTGTCTTTCCTGCACTGAGTCTTGGCCTACTGCTATAAAGGTCCATGTATCTAATAATTACTGATGTGTACGAGAATTTTTAAATGGCATTGCATAATGAAGAACTACTTGTTCATGACGCATAAGACACACAAAAAAAATACAGCTGAAGCTGAATTCCCTCCAGGTAAGCATAGCATTAGACAAATAGGGGGATTCTATCCTATCATCTCTGTCTGAATTATGCAACAAATAGAAGGAAAAGAACATGTAGCGCTAAATAAAATAGAAAGAGGACTCATGTTGACCTTTTGAATGTTCTGGCTGAAAACAGGACAGGGGAGAAAGGGAAGCTGTTTCAAGGACATCACTTCTGTCATCAACCAACATGACTCAATTTGTACTAAGTGTTGTTTATTTAAACATACCAAGAGAGGATACTTTTGGGGTCCTGATAGATCTACAATCCACCTCCTGACCCATTTGCAGATTACACGTCAAATCCTGTGCTGTATTATTTATGTGCAGCGCAGGCCAAGAGCTAACTGTATTCAGGCTAACTACATCCCCCTGTTTGTCTAATGCCAGCTTACCTGGAGGGAATGCAGCTTTAGCTGTATGTTTTACATGGCTTATGTGTGTACATGCCTTCAGGTCCTGTCTGGAGCAAAAAGGAAGAGCTCTTAAACCTGTGGGGAGGTACTGTGCAAGCACAACTTGGCAGAACAGCATCATGTACAAGGAGCTCATGAAGGAAAATAGCAAACGGCTGTGGGTGGAACAAGAAACTGTCAGGCCAAAGCAAATGATCTCTGGCAAATGTACAAACAGGTCATCCTGCAGAACAGACTTCCTTTTTAACATACTGCTGCTTCTTCATACTGCTCCATCATGGGCATGGAGTCCTCTGCACGGTTAGATGTCAGGAAAAACTCTCTCACTAGGAGGGTGGTAAAGCACTGGAACATATTACCCAGAGAGGCTGAGGAATCTCCATCCTTGGTGGTTAAGACCCAGCTAGACCAAAGCCTTGGCTGAGATGATCTAATTGGAGATGGTCCTGCTTCAGCATGGGGTTGGACTAGATGGCCTCCTGAGGTACCTTGTAACCTTAATTTTCTATGATTCTACAAAACCTGGTCCTTACCACTAAAACTTTGTGGGACAATTTGTAGGACCTCAAGGAGAGAGCCAGTGAAAAGCGTGAAAACCCCCCAAAAAAGGAAGAAAGGGATAGCAATCCTAATCCCAAACTGCATTGAAGTTCCTGTCAGATGTTATACTTACGACACAATTAACCAGTTTAACCAGTTTATTGCATGTTAAGCAGTAGCCTGGTCACACATTCAGTGTAATAAAATGGAAAATAAGCCATTAATTCATTTAACAAAATACGCATAATAATGTTGCAGTTGGTCTCCATTGCACTTTAAACTGAACATGTGGCAGGGTCCTTAACATGCAGCCTGATACCAGCTGTATGGTAGTGCTCTGATATCAGCCCTGGTGCTGTCAGTTCCAGCTCCAGGACTGCACCAAGCCAAGTGTGGCACTTGTACAGTTGTCTGGGCCCGACAACCATCTTATTGTCATTCTCAGCTCTGGGACTGCACCAGAGTGTTGAACTTGTTCCTGTGTGGTCCTGGGGCAGGGACTAACAGTAAACTGATTGTTGATCCCAGCACCAAGACCACGTAGGTTCATGGCGCACCAGGCCTTCTAATGCCAGTGCAGTATAGATTATGATCCTGAGCACAGCAGGAAGTGTGATTGTTAGGACTGGGGAACAGATCCCATTGTGCCAATAAGTGAATCTGTGCCCGGGGCCAGACAGCTAGAGCTGCTGTTTGACACCCAGTACAATCAAACCAGAGGCTAGATAAAGAAATTCTAGCAAATGCTAAATTTCTTCTCCCTTCTCATGCATGCTTCCTCTTCCTCAGCATAGCCCTCCTCCCAGGTGTCAATTCTGCATGCAACAGTAGGGTCTCAAGTGCTGCTTCACTGGCTGACCGCCCCCAAGCAAATTACAGAAAAGGGAAAAAGAGATGCTCTGCCTACTGAATAGCACCTGTTCCTATCAGTCACAGGTAACATACTGATCACCCCCCTTCCCCTTTAAACCATGGGCTGCAGTCCAGTAAGCACAGCACATCTGCAGGTGTCCCAGGTAAAGGTGCATCATTGGCGGAGATAGGTACTGGGAGTTATTCTTGCTAAGGAGCTGGTAGTAAAGGCCTAACCTTGGGTATCCTGGCTCATGCCCCTTTGATCCTCTGGGAGACCCTCCAGAAAGTGCTCTAGAAAGAAATCCCTTTATCTTTGTCTTCAGGATCCTTTAGGGACACGCTGCCTAATCCGGGTGCTAGGGTACCCAATGCTACTGCCAGGTCCTCTGACAGGTGCTGGAAGGTTGGAGGAGAAAAGCAGGTCAGTAGATCTGTGCAGGCCCAGGCTTGCCTCTGCCTGGAGACTGCCCCCACCTCTCTGCATGCCAGTACACAATACGCTCTGGTTTCTCTTCAGATTGCAGACATTTTTCACCTTTTACTAAAGCTGTCTGTGCAGAGGAACAATTATATGTTAAATTTCAAAACCGAGTGCCATTCGATTCACAAAAGTCCCCGAGGGGCTGCTGTTCCTTGAGGTCCGTTTCTTGTGCTTAGGCTGCATAGATGGCAACGCTTGGTTTGAGCTGGTGCCTTCCTACCAAATACATTTCTAAAGGCCTGACCCTTAAATCAGTGTCATCCAGTCCTAGCCTGCCTCCTTTGCTGATCTGGTCGGTCTCTAGGTGGGTCCGGCCCAGCTTCCCGCTTCCTTTGCTGCTCCTCCCGCCTCCCTGCCCGCTTCTGCACTGGCCCCGGGACTAGAGTTGGACGGGGGCGGGCAGGGACTTGGGCCTTAGGGCAGAGCCCCCGCACATCAGGACCCCGCTGACTTCTGTGGATATTAACAACCGGCTGCTTCAGCGACTTCCGAAGGGGCAGCCCTACCCGGGCACTCTCCCGCCGCCGGGCACGAAAACAGCGGGCACTCAGGGCAAGGACTGCTCCCGCCGCCGCCGCCCTCGGGCTCCAGCACTGCGCGGGCGCGGCCCCGCCCCGCGCGGAGCAGAACCCCCTCTCCCCGCGCCTGGCTGTGGTCACATGACCGCCGGTCACGTGACAGGATCAGCTGACCGCCGGCGGGTGCAGGTCGGGGCTTGGGCTCACCTTTGTTTCCCCCGGCGCCCCCCGACCCCGCGCCCGCAAATGAACGGGGCGGCGCCGGTGTGGGAGCGGCCTTGGTCGCTGGACGAGATCCGCAGGGGCAGCCAGGCCTGGTCGCTGGCCTCGGACGCGGGGGTGAGCGCGCGGCGCGGCGGGAAGGGGCCCCTCTGAGGCCTTGAGCGCACGAGATTTCCGCGGGGAGTCTGGGCACGTGCAGAGACCGAGAGCCGGTGGAGGGCTTCCCAGCCCCCACAACCACCCACCCCAGTGACAGCACCTGCCAGCTCCTCCTGGCGGTGCAGCTCTGCTGCCCCGGCCCGTGTGAGCAGCAGCAATGACAGGTCGGGCACTGGTGCGCGGACAACATAGTTCACGCTTACAGTAGCAATAGCACCAGGGACAGCAGGTATCCTTGGCTGTGCCCTGCTCGCTCCCCACCAGGGTTGAGTCCTCGTGGATCCGTAATGCTCATAGCACATGTCTAGTAGGTGGTGGCATGGCAGTGCACAGAGAAATGTCTGCTGCCACTTGCATTCAGTCCTGTTTCATATCACTGGAGTAATCTTCTGCTGTAATCTTTGCAGGTGGGTCATTGATGGGGATAAACTGATGTTGAGAGAATACAAAATTGACCACAAAAATACTGGGGAGAACCTGTTACAGGAAAATCCAAATATCGAGCATTAGGCACTTACGTTAGGAGTGGTGTAATGTAAAATCCTTTATTTTGACACTGCCCTCTCAATTGACTGAGTTGCCGTCTCCAAGTTCTTTGGGGCCTTTTGCGGTTTAAGGTATCAGAAATTGAATAACATTTCCTCCCATGTTCTAAATAGCTCCTGCGTTTTCTACAAGAATTTTCCCAGCAAACCATCTCCAGAACGCATGAAATTAAAAAGCAAGTGGATGGGTTGATTAACGAAACGAAAGCCACAGACTGTCGTCTGCATAATGTCTTCAATGATTTTCTTATGTTGTCCAACACACAGTTCATTGAGAATGTGAGTGCACCAGATTCTAACATCAGGCTTGTACTTCAAATAAGTTGATAACAGATCTGTTGTGGTGTGGGAAAGTGACAAACTCTTACATTAATATAGACAGCATTTTTCCCCTGGTTCAAGATAATTTGATCACTTTCTTTACTCTCAGGCTGCTTGTCCATCTCTCTTGGCATAATTTGGAGACATTTAGGCTTAATGTCGTCGTCTTCTCCTTGGGATGTCTCCTTTCCCTTGTTGGTATTAGCTGCATTCCACAGGATCAAGAGGCAAGTGACTGGGATGATAAAGGGTTTGAAATACAATTCATCTGAGGCAGACTTGAAAGAACTAGATGTGGTTCCTTTGGAGAACAGGAAATCTAGGAGTGGACAAGCTAAAAACTATCAGTTTTGGAAAGGTTGCTATAAAGAAGATGGAGAAAAATTCTTCTTTGCCTTGTGAAACAGTAGATTCAAATGTAGCAAAGCACCTTTAGATCAATTCTCAGGAAAAAACTTTTTAACTATAAGAGCAGAAGGGTAATAAGATGAGCCAGTATTAGAAATTGTGGAGGCTCTTTTGGAGGTTTTCAAAAAGAGGCTGCATAGGCATCTGTATGGGATGGCTTAGGAATGAGTAAATGTTAAATTCGTCTAGGGGGTTGGACTGGGTGACCCTTGAGGTCCCTTTTGGCTTTATGATTCTAGCAACTGTAGGACTTTTTCTAGTTTTAAAATCTCTCAGCTGTTTAAGTGCAACGTATTTGGCATCTGTCTGTGGCCTCCCTGCCTCCCACCCCTCCCCTTGAGTTGAGGAGGACTGATATGGTATAGCCAACATTCATATCTTTGTGCCTGGAGGTAGGGGTTGACTACCTACTGCCCACAGGCTAGATCTGGCATGCACAAGAGGTTGAATCCAGCCCAGGAAGGTCTGACTTGTCATGGGTGTCATGAAGGATCTGGTGTAATGCAGCTGTATGGAGCTGCCTAGCCGTGCTGCAGCAGCCTCCTTTACAGCCCTCCCTGCTGCCTTGTGTCTGAACTTACCCAGCCCTTCTGCATCTTCAGTAAGGGTAAGCACAGGCAGCTTGTGATCCTTGGGTAGTGGAAATTTGCAGCCTATGCAGCAAGGGGCTGGATTGTAAGCTCTGGTTCAGTGTAACAAAGTGTTGCTAACCTCTGGTCTAGAACTTATTCAGTTTGATTATAGATCTTATTCAATTTGATTATAAGAGTTTGTATAATAAGGTTTCCGTCTGTGAAGGAGATTCTTCATAGTTTAATTTGAAAAGCACTCTAGGGTGTTGGTGAAAGTCACCCATAGAAAGGAGTCTGTTGACATGCATTATAATTGGTGTTGGTGCAAGCAGCAGGATGTTCTAAAAGCTTAAACCACATTTCCAGCCAGAATGTTCATGTCTGACTTCTTGGCTGTAGTAGTATATGGTAAAATCAGGAGTACAACCAAAGATTCCTGCTTTAACCTTTACTAGGTTTCTTACTAGGCATAAATCAACCCTAGCCACCTACTCAGAACAGGCTGTGGAGAGATGGTGAATGGAATCCAAGCAATATATCTGCACTGCTTTTGAAAGTAGGGCAGATATAGTGGTTGCATCTTGACATGTCTTATACTGAAGTTGCACATTTAACTTTAGGATGCATATTATGCAAGTTGAAGCATCTTTTTTTATTATGCTAGTAGCTGGCTTCATCAGAGGTTGTGGTTAGAATATAATTGCAGTTGTCATTGTTTCTTGTTAAAAAACAGTATTGGTTGCAGAAGTTTAGTGCTTACAAGTTGTGAACATCAGTATTTCAGCAAAGGTTGGTTTGAAGTGTTAGCGTTATATGCTTACTAAGGAAGCAGTGTCATAATGATGTATGGTTTTAATTTCTTTAGGCACGCTAAAGCACTCGGCAGTTCATCACATATTGTGCTTTCCTCAGCATTGTACTCAGATCGAGCTTTGCTTTAAAAAAGTAACAATATTTTGCAAAGGACAGCTCAGTGGAGAAATGGTGCCTGTACTTTTAGTTACTTGTAATATCTATTTGACTAAGTAATATTGTGCCCACTGCTGTATAATAACATTGATAAAAGTTGGTGATAGTGTGGCTGTTTTAAGATTTCTGAAGGTCTGGGCAAAGTTGTCTCAAGTTGGTTGATCAAAAATTGAAATACTTGTATTCAGAGGGATGATTTTAATTGTTTTTTTCTAAGTTTCCTATGCCTTGACTAATCTGTGGAATGGAGTAAGAATCCTGTGTACAGTTCTGCACACCTTTATTCAAGAAAAACTAATTTGATCAGAAGAGATGTAGAAAAGGGCTATCTTGAAGAAAGGCTGAGAGATGATCTCATAGTGGTATTTGAAGAGTAAATTCCAGAATGGGAGGAAGGCTTTTTAGGATAAAGTACTGTACAGTGGTGGCACAAGAATATAGTGTATAAGCTGGCTTTGAATAAGTTTAGGTTAGAAATCAAGTCTTTATCCATAAGAGGAATAAGATTTGAGAGCAGTCTCCAAATAGGAGTAGTAGGGGTGAGAGAACTCCAGGCTAGTCTTAAAACCAAGCTGAATCAGCTTATGGAAGGGCTTATATGATGTAGTTTCCAGGGTTGACTGAGGTCTGGACTTTGACCCAGCAGATCCCCTTTAGTCCAAGAGCTCTGAGAGACTTATCTGATGGTCATAACATTCTGGTGAGATCCTTGCAGAAAGGAAGCCAGCGAACCTTCTAACAATGCAAAACCAGGAGCTGGAAGTAACTGTCCTAATTAAATGCATTGAGGGCAGCTTGAAAATAGCATCAGGATCTTTTTAATGTAAGTGTTACATGTTGGTCTGTTTTTAATGGGAAATTAATTAACCCACTTCGATATTCCTTTTGTCTTGTGGAAAAGCTTAGTGCTTAGCACCTCCATCAGTGCATTGCATTTTATTTGAATTAATTTGCTTAAATCCATAGAGAGTGTATGATGAAGAAGTAGAAGAACCCATTCCCAAAACTGAAGTTGGAGACAAAGCGGAACAGGTACATTGATTTAACTCTGCGTGCTGGCAGTGTGTTTGGAGGTGCAGAAAACAGAAATTGACAGACTTTCCCTGTGATTTTTACAACTTGTAAGCCAAATCCTATTTATCTTGCTCTTGAAAGTCAGAGTCATTGAGGATCACTGCTACATTGTTTGCCTGTGGTCCCGTTACTACACCAGCTTTCCTTGTCTGATAGCTGATTTTGTTTAGCTCTCAAAGTGTAATGTGTATTTGCAGTGAGAGTTAAATCCACTTTCTAAATTGCGGCTTTATGGTAGACCTGACATCATAGCCAAAGTTCTGCTAATGGTGCAATGTTAGGAAGTCTTTAACCAGTGGACTGTACAGATGCAGAAAACAGTTCATTTTGGGAGTTCTTAATTTAATTTGAGGTAAAAAAAAGACACAATTTAACTATGTGAAATCTTGAAGCTTACTCAGGATATTTTCTCTGGCATGTAGTAAGGTAGCTCTGTTAGGCATTACCTTATATTTTTGACCTGAACTTCGGTAGTTACATTTTACAACCAGAACAACCCTAACCAAAACTAAACAGGAAAATGTTTCTCTCTGACTTCTCAAGGAGAAAACCCGGGAACAAAAAGAAGCAGATCTGATCCCAAAGATCCAGGAAGCGGTGAACTATGGGTTGCAGGTCCTGGACAGTGCTTTTGAGCAACTGGATATCAAAGCAGGAAATTCAGACTCGGAAGAGGAAGAAACTAATGAAAGGGTAGAACTAATACTTGAACCAAAGGTAAAGCAACCTTCCTCCCCCTACCTCCACGAATATTGGGCCTGAGTGTTTTCTCACTTGCAGCTGTACGAGTGGAGAGTGCTGACAGGGAAATCATTACATTGAATGATTGGCATCAAATTGAAACTACAGGTTTCCCTCAATTTATGCTGTATACGTGTTCCCAGAGAATGGTGCATAAATCAAATTTGCATAAAGCAAACCCACTTTACAATGTAACAAATAGGGATAGGTTCCCATGGCAGTCAGGGAGGGAGTGAGGCTGGGACTAGGGAGGAGGTGGGGGGGAAGGGTGCCATTCCTGGGGCTGCACAAGGCAGCAAAGCTGTGGAAACAGAGCAGCACTTACCCTAGCCTTGGCTGCAGTGGCCCCAGGAGCGGCCAGTGCAAGCTGCTTGCAGCTGCTGGGCTATACCATGCTCTGCCTGTCCCCACTCACTTCTGCTCCTGTGCTGTGTCATGCCCTGGTGCAGGCGACTGGTGTCAGCTGCTTTTGGGGCTGCTGCAGCTGAGGCTGGGGTGAGTGCTGAGCCCAACACCACTAAGGGCTCCACTTGTCCACACTCACCCCAGCTCATGCTGGAGCAACCCCAGAAGCAGCTGACACCAGCTGCCTGCATCACGGCATGGCAGAGCCCAGAAGCTGGGGTAAGCCCAGGCATGGGAGGGCAGGCAGAGCATGATGCAGCCCAGTGGTTGCGGGCAGCTGGCACTGGTTGTTCCCAGGGCTACTGCAGCCGGGCCTGGGGTGAGTGGGGCCACAGCCCCTTCCCCTCCCCCCACAGACTTACCTGCTTGGGTGGGGGTGGGAGGTGGTGCATATATGATGATCACATAAGAGTGAATTTACCTTGCATATAACGAATTTTGGGTCTAAATATGTTCGTTGCATAAGAGTGAATTTGCATATAAAGAACTCGCATAAATTGAGGGAAACCTGTAGTTACAACCTAGCTCGGACTACTCATGGCAGGTTAAGCAGAAATGCTCCTTGTTGAATAGTTGCTTGTTGCATGCTTGTTTAGCTTTCTGGTTGGCTCAGACGCAATGGAGAGGATGGGAAATGACTATATTAAAAGCAAACAATAATTTGACAGCTATACATTTTTAGGGTTTTATAATGCCCACTAAAGTAAAAGTGTTATTTCATAGTAGGCTCGAGGAGGGGCATGTTGGATTTTGGGGCAGGATAGGGATCTTAATTAACTTTTTCCTTAGTACCACAGAAGAAGACCAAAGAAATCAAGCGTGTCTTCTACATTTAATTAAAATATCTCCATTTGGCTTAGTGAGTACAAGTCCTAACCATCCTTTTTAGACTCAGGACTTGGTATAAGATGTGTACCATATTTTGTCATATGTAACCCACACCTTTTCACCAAACAAGCTGGTGAAATTTAGGGTGCACACCATATGCGAGAGAACTGGATCCTCATGGGTTCAGAAATTTGGCAGCAGGGGATGTCTGGTAATGTTAATTGCTATGGCTCCCAGAGTCGCATCAATTAATGCTGCTACTGCTCCCCTGCTCCTTAACTGGATAACAAGGCCCTGCATGCTTAAAGTCATTCTGTGGCTGGAGCCAGTACCCAGGATCAGACTCATGCCTGGGGTTGGAGCCAGCACATGGACTTGGAGCTGGCATGGGATTAGACTCTGTACTCCAGGTCAGACCCAGCACGTGGCTCTGGACCTGGCATTCTGAGTTGATTAATGGGCGGCATTCAATGCCAGGGCTGGAAGTAGGCTCAGGTCTCTAGCTGCTAGTGCTCAGTTTCTGTAAGGAACAGATCTTTTTTTCTCTTCATTTTTTCTCTTAAAATCAAGATGCTTATTTTACATGCTGTGATATGGTATATGCAAATAAAGTTTACTACTAATGAAGATGAGTATGCACCATATTTAAGTCTAGAGACTGCCAAATCAGCATGATGCTTTAGTTTGCATGGTCCCAAAGCAATTTAAGTAGGTGAACTAAAATTTGAATTTATGAACAAAGTGTTATACTAAGGTTCTGTATGATGATGGACTTCCTTAGTTTTGTTTTTTTATATGAAACAAAGTTATTTTTGTTTTGTTTTGTTTTTTTAAAATAGGATGTATAAAATATGGTTTTAGCCGCAGTCTAAGGGCAAAAAATAACCCCTCTTTGTCTTTCTTCAGGATCTTTATATTGATAGGCCTTTACCATACTTAATTGGCTCCCAGCTCTTCATGGAACAAGATGATGTGGGCCTTGGGGATCTCTCTAGTGAAGGTGGGTGCTGGGGATAGCTTTATTGAGGTGTCTTGGCTTACTGCTTTAGATTATGTTGTACAGTGATCTAGGTCATTGCACCTAATGGAGGAAGGATATACCACATTAAGCATCTGTGAAAGCTTGAATATCATATATATAGTAGAGATAGTGAATGCTTACAGGATCTGATCCTTGTAAACATGAAATGTTTAGCTGAGACCTATGCTACTACAAGCAATCTCTTTAACTTATATTTTAATTTTATTACTAAAGCCTATTTAAGTCTGTAGAGTAGACAGCCACAGTCCAAGGATGGGGTTAGTCACATGTTTATGATTAATGTCTGAACTGAGCTTCCTTTTCTGCTTGTTCCCTTTAAACAGAAGGATCAGTGGATAGCGATCGTGGGAGCGTACTTGAGAGTGAAGAGAAAGATGAAGAGGTAAAAACTCAATTTTCTGCATAAATATTTGGGCAGCCAAGCAGATTTGTGAAGATGGAGTAGAAAATGTTTTTCTGAAAGATCAAGGGTATCTTAACATCTGCTATTTTTAATTGTGGGACAAATATTGCCTTTTAGTGTTCTTGTACAATATGTTTTTTTCTGAAGTCTCTTGATTTGAGCTCTAGAGAGGTATTGGTTCTAATTCTGTTGGAGGTACTGAGTATGGCTTTGTGGTGGAAAGATGTCGTTAGCTGTATTAATCTAAAGTCAAGTTAGAAGGCAAGGTAGATTTGTACCTTGTAGGCTAACCAAAGTAGATCATAGCACAAGCTTTTTTGAGTTGAAACTCCCTTCATCAAATGCTGTGAAAGGACATGCAGAAACACTCACCTGATCACTTTTCTCTAAAATTATTAGAGAGCTTCCTATGTGCTGACTGTTCACTACAAGTGTATGAAATAATCCAGTGGTAGAGTATGGTGACAGAAAATGTCACTTCTGAACTGCCCCTAAATTTGCTTTTGTCTTTGATTATGGTGAAACATAACTTGTGGCTTCTTAACTGCAGTTTTTGCACTCCTTGCATTTGACAAATTGGATGTATAACGTGTCCAGCTGATATGACAATTACATTCTAACCAATAAAATGGAAGTGTGTACTCTTCTTGGAAGGATTTGATTTTCTTTTTTGGCATGCTTAAGAATAGAATGATCTTCCCTGTTTAATCGGCTTAAAGCACTTATTAAAACACGTGGAGCACTTGATTTAAGAAAAAAACAACCTTAACTTAGTAGTGTCTGATACATTTATTTGCTAAGCCAGCGTATGTTCAGTGATGGGAAAGCAGCTGAGTAGATGCAGTGAGAGAGAATGCTGATAGAACTTTAAAGCATGTTACTTTGGGGATTTGACATGGCTTCATACATATCTATTAAATGTATCTTGCTTTCTAGGAACTGGATGAAGAGTTTGGAAACCCTAGTGAGGATGACCAGAAAACGGTATGAACAAGCACTTCTTGAACAGCGGTAGTGGTTCTTGCTATAGTAGAGGTACAGGGAAGAGATGAGAACTTAATTTAGGACTTAATCTAGACTTTTAATTGTTCTTCCTATGAAGATGCAATTCATGTATTTTTGTATGTTTAGACCTCTAGACTGCATGGTTCCTGATATGCAGTGTTGTTTTGTGGGTCTTCAAAAGGTGATCTGTAGGGCATTGCACCTCTAGTGCAGACCTTCAGGGTTGTAGAATATAAGGTTAGAGACACCAGAACAAGATGGTGAGGGGAGCTGAGGGGCAGAAGCAGGAGAAGGGTGTGCATAGACTCAGCACTGCCTTAATGAGTATTTCTTTGACCCCAGTCCAGTCTACTGCAATAGCTGTTTTAGCTGCTCAGTGAGATGAGGTTTGGGTTGCGATATAACAGGTGGTTTGCTAGCATTACAGATGATACAGAGGATGTGCTGTATCATTTGGAAATTTTAACAGTTTCTCCCTGGTTCTCACACTTAAAACTATTTGAATGTCTCCTGAGCAAATCTGGTTAGCCTTGGTGGCATTTATGGTACTTCTAGCTGTATTGAAATACAGGACTTGTTGCCTCTCAGAGAACTGCACCTCTGAGTGATGAGGATGAAGATGATGGCTGTGATCTCTTTGATTCTGAGAAAGAGGAAGATGAGGAAGATGACTTAGAAGAAAATGCAAGGCTGGTAAGAGATGACTGCTTGGGGTGCAGAGAAAGAATAATGTTGACAATATTGCTAGTGCAGTGATCAGTAGAGCTCCCATCCAAACATTGTATTTCTTATGGGATATATGTAAGTATCCTGCAACAAATCATAACATGCCATAGATTAAAGAAATTTATCCCAGGAAAAAAATGGTGGTTACACCACAAAAAAGGCAGATCCATAACAAAATTTCTGTTTTAAGCAGCAGCTGCTTTGTCATGTTGTCAAAAATTGGATGGGTGGCGAGGGAGAGGGAACCCCATGTTCCTACACTGCTCTGCTCTCCAAAAGGAGGAAGAGAGAATAGCAGGCTCCTTGACAGCCAACCCAAGGATAAGCTGTAAGGTAGGACTGCAGGCTGCTCTGTCTTGGTTCCTATTTGGTAGCATCTGGAGCAGGAACGCTGCAAGCAAGAGCTGCCCAGGTGAGAAAACCAGTGCTCTCAGCTCTGCTAGATTGCTCACTCAGGGTACTAGCACCTGGAGAGCTGAAACACTAGCAGCCAGGAAACCTGGCTACAGGTGTGCACTTTTGAATGTCTAAGCTGTGTGCAGGGTGGGGCTGGGAAAGCAGTCACTGGCATTCCCAACTTCTGTGCAGTGGGGACACGGGAAGACTTAAAGTGCTTGCCCACAGCCTAAGAGCACCAGTGACTATTATTGTACTCAAGCTGTGGGCTCACGCCTTAAATGTCCCAGTGTACCAACAGCATGGGAGGCAGGAACACCAGTCATCAGCATTCCTGACTTCCAAACTGTGGGGGCACTGGAATGTTTAAACCGTACACCTGCAGCCTGAGATCTGAGAATGCTGGTCCCTGGCATGCCATTAGCAGTGACCAGCATTCCCAGCAGGTCTTCAGCATGGAAGGTGCCTAGAAGTTCTCACTTATGGTGTGTTGCAGAAGTTGGAGGTTCTCACCTGGCATTATCTGCACAGAATCCTAGCTGGGGTGAATAGGTTTCAGATTGGCTTTAAAACCACATTTTGGGGCTCTGCAAAGCCACTTGTTGGGTTACTATGAACAGGTATGGAATGAAGTGATTGCAAACATAGCCAGAAACCAGACAGCATTAAAAAATTTTAAGAGAGGTACTTGTTTTCTGTCATTTGTGTGACCAGTTAAATGACCTGTTAAATTGGCACAATCTGTGCTATTCTGAAGGGCTTTGGCGCTCAGCTGTCTCTGCAGTGTATATATAACAGCCAGTAAGGACACAGTATAGTGCAAAAGAGGAAGGGAAGTTATAAATCAAGAAAGTTGGGACAAACTCCTCTTACAAAAATACTAGGACTTGAGTTCCTGCTCCTAATGTTAGACCTGACCTGACCTGACTCTTCCCTTCCTGCCCTAAGCAACAGTCAAAGAATCATAGAAAATTACACTTGTAAGGGACCTCAAGGGGTCATCTAGTCCAACCTCCTGCTCAAAGTAGGACCATCCCCAACTAGATTATTCCAGCCAAGGCTTTTCAAGCCGGATCTTAAAAACCTCCAAGGGTGGAGATTCCACAAACTCTCAAAGTAACCTATTTCAGCACTTCACCGCCCTCCTAGTGAGAGGTTTTTTCTGTTATCCAACATAAACCTCCCCTGCTGCAACTGGAGACCATTGCTTCTTGTTCTGTCATCTGTCACCACTGAGAACAGTCCAGCTCCATCCTCTTTGGAATCACCCTTCAAGTAGTTGAAGGCTGGTATCAAATTCCCCCTTCGTTTGCTGATGAGATAAACCCAATTCCCTCAGCCTCTCCTCAAAAGTCATGTGTCCCAGCCTCCCCACCATTTTTGTTGTTCTCTGCTGGAGTGTCTCCAACTTGTCCACATCTGTTCTATAGTGGAGGGCCCAAAATGATACAGTACTCCAGATGCAGCCTCGCCAGTGCAGAATAGAGCATAATAATTACTTCTCTTGATCTGCTGGTAATGTTCCTACTAATGCCACCCATTATGCCATTAGCTTTTATCACACAAAGGCACACTGTTGGCTCATATTTCACTTACTGTCCACTGTGACCCCCCCCAGGTACTTTTCTGCAGAGCAACTGCTTAGCCAGTCAGTCCCCAGGCTGTAATAATGCATAGGATTCTTCTGTCCTAAGTGCAGGACTTTGCACTTGTCCTTGTTTAAATTCCTGATACAAGGTCCTTGATATCAAGTGTGTATTCATATCATAATAAAGAAGGCCCAATTCATTTTTCTGGGATTTGTACTTTTTCTTTACAGGGAATTTAGGTATTAATCCTGCTGCTTAGGTTGCTGAGCCGTTGGGTAACATGTTTATTTCTGTCAGTAGGGGGATGGATGATCCAAATGTTATTCCAGTTTGATGAGGATTGAGTTACACTGAACGAACTGAAGTACCTTCTTGTGCCCACAGAAAAAGAAAAGACCAACGTCATTTGCAGATGAGTTGGCAGCACGGATAAAAGGAGAAATGCCAGGCAGACTAGATGAGGAGCAGTCATGTAAGCTACTTTAAGCTACTTTTTAGTATGTGGCTAGTGAACAGTGGTGATAGTTGAAGTTGGTTAGGGGGCTTGTGTAGTAACACAATAATTCTTTCATATCCTAGTTTGATTCCATATACATCAAACACTATTAGCATGTGGTGTAAATGATACAACTGTGCTTTACAGTTGTCAGTGGGATCTGAAGGGTAATTGTGATCAGAGTTACGTATGAGAGTTGTGTTGGAATTAGCAAAGCAAATAGGTGAAACCTACCATTTGGCTTTAATACTCTCACACCCTTGCATGCCAAGTCAGAAGGAGATTCTCACATAAAGTAAAATTGCCTGCCTGGGCACATGGGGTGTTAAATGGTTTCAGGTGACTTAAAGAAAAGCTCTGCTCACTGGTGGCCTCTTTCCTATTTTTAAGAGTGAACCAGGATGTGTCCTCATGTTTGCTTAACCAGTAATCCATTTGGGAAACTCTCCTTGCTGTTCTTAGCCACACTTTAGACTGACAGAATTGTAAACACATCTTACTTGGCCATTTATTCTGTCTGCTTTTTTTCTGTCTTGTTCAGCTTGAACAGTCTAGACCAGTATTTCTCATCCTTTTTTGTACCAGGACTCGTTTATAAACAACCATGGCCAATCATGACCCAGTGCCCCTCACTCCTGACCTGCTGCTGCCCCCCCATCCCCAGTCCCCCAGTGAGTGGGACATTGTGGGACCCCAAGCAGCCCCTTGCAGGCTGGAAACGTGAGAGCCTATAAGGGAAAAGCCAGTGTTTCTCACATTTTTGTCCTTTAAAAGAGAATCCATTTTTAAAGTTTGTTCGTGACCCATTCATATATTCTTGCAACCCACTTTTGGGTTGCCACATACGGGTTGAGAAACACTGGTCTAGACTGGTCAGTTCTGTACAGGAATATTCATAGGTTTACAAAGTGTTCTTGTTTGGTAAAATCAGGCAGGAATCTTCTGGTCCCCAAACCCCCAGTTAAACCCTTCTTATTTTCTGTATGATACAATGGGACCCTGCTAGTGATGTGAAGTTTCTCAGTGCTCTGTAATAAAAATATAAGAACTGAGAAGTTTATATGCTTCACATTTCATGATAGAGTCACTCGGTTTAATAACTGGAGCATAAAACTAGTTTATAGGGTTGTTTCACAAGACTGTGCAGTGTAGGTGAAAGCATGTACGCAAGCTCTGGTTTTGACTCAAATGTCCTAACTAATAATGGACTGGCCTCAGATTGTGTAATTCAGGAGTAAAGATAATTAGAATAACTCAGGTCTTAAACTCTGTCTTCTAGCCCTGTCGTCATCAGAAGTCAAAACTAAGAAGACAGTGAAAGAAAAGAAGGAAGCTAGAGTTCCATCAGATGGTAGGATTTCTTTTTCTATTACAGTAACTTTCTTAGTTGCAAGGGGAGAAAGTGATATATTCCAACAGTAGGGTTTCTGGACTAGATAGGAACTAGCATTCTTCACTTTGTGAGCAGTCTCAGGTAGTTTGTGTCTTGTTTTATGCTGAACGAGAGTAGAAACGGCTGCAGAAGAAGCTGTTGCTTAAACATGAACTTTTGTCAGACAGGGTCCAGATACTGTAATCCTATACTCTGGACAAAGCTGGTGCTTCTGCAGTGCATGTGAGCATGTAAAATTTAAACCAGAGTTGTTGAATGCTCTTCAGCATTTGTATTTCTGTGTCGCCTTAATCATTATTGAGATTGTAGTGGAATAAGCCTACATCATGGCAGTCTGGTGTGTGTGCTGTGTTTCTAGATGATGATGATGACATATTCAAACCTCCGAAGCTGACTGATGAGGACTTTTCACCGTTTGGTTCTAAAGGTGGCCTTTTCAGTGGCGGGACTGGACTCTTTGACGATGACGAAGAGGTTAGAGACCACTGGATAAGAGGGGTAGAGTGGAAGCATGTATCTCTGTATAGACATCTCCTAAAAATAAATGGATCTTGATCTTGTTGGAGGGTGGGGAAGCAAGCCTAGATGATATGGTAGATAAATCAAAGACCATGTGGATAAAGGAGCTTGCATCATTTCAGGTGAAAGAAATTCTCTACTCACTCTGGAAATCCTCTGCCTTTCCTCGAGTCAAGGTTTAACCTGATGTTTTAGGCCAAGTTGTCCATCTTTTTCTCCTTTGTACCATAATTGCTGTTTAATTGTACCTGTTCCTGAGGACAGTCATAAATAATATGTGGCTTTGTGTAGTTTTGTGTGATCCTTAGAATTAAAGGTCCTGCATAAATGTAACAACTAACATTTGACTAGCTCACTGGCAACAATTTTGCACTCTCTTAGTTCATGTTGTCTTCCTATTTGCATCCTTTGGTACAACTCCTGGGATACCTGCACTGCCTAGGGAACTTAGGGTATATCTGCATGATACAGTGTTGGGCAGAGCAGAGTGGATTGACATTAAAAGTAGCATGACCAGGGCAATAAGCTAATTAACTGTGCTGAAACTGTGGGTATATATGGGCATGGGCAGAGTGCTATGCTAATGGAACTGAACTGCTTGCAATACCTGATATAACTTGGATATTTCTGCACAGCACCATTTTATGCTGTGTCAATGCACTTATGTTATACATAGATATAGGAGATATTTATGTATGAAACTGCTTGAGTGGAAAAGGTACTAAACTGTCCTCTTTCTCCTCGTCTTGCTGTATAAAATGCTTCTGTTCTATTTAGATAAAGTCTTAGGGATTTAAAGAGAGCTGTCTGTGTTTTTAATAACACTTGGGAGATAAATTAGAAAATGAGCAGGTACTGTTTTATAACAGGTGGTCAGCTACCTGACGAATGTAGTAGTATGTCAGCGTGGACCAGAATAGAACCCATCCAGTTCCATTAGCAGGTTACTGAGTTGCAAATTAAGACCAGTGAGACTTGAGAGAGAATCACCCACTGGTTCAAATGGTCCTTGTAGACAAGACGCCAAGATTTAGCAACTTCTGAGAGCTCAAGCAGATGTCAGATGCATCTCTTGTTAGATAGGTGTCAGTGTAAGAGGGAACCTCCCACTCAAATGCTGCCTTTAGTCTGTTTTTAAAGTACATTAGCAAAGCTTTCCTCTCTAAGTAGCAGCATTCAGCTTTCTTTAGAAAATGATAATACAGACCAGATTTTTAACATTCCTAAAAGTTTTAAAATTACTTATGTAGGACTTCTTATTTACTTATTGCAAAAGTTACTTTCTTCTGCATCTATGAGTTTCCTCTTGCACTTGACCCACTTCTTTGGTAAAGCTTACTAGAAAAACAATGAGTCATGTGATTCTCCGACAAGTTGCATTCCAAACTTGTATGTCCAATTCCTCACAAAGACTGGCTTTTACTGATGGGTCACTATGGCAGCTGGGGAGTTATTTCTTAATGAATTTCATGGGACCCAAATCCCTCAGGCATCTAGGTTAGGATTTTCAAGTGCTTGTCTGTCATCAGCATTTGGGGGTTGGAACCTGTATCTGCAATTTGCATCTCTATTGCTTTTGTATTGTCTGTGTACCTTTTTACTGTTGCCACAAACCCCGTTGTAGCCCATAGACAGATTTGTCTTACTTTTCTCTTTTTTTTTTTT
>JAGPOW010002742.1:35768629-35788537 GCA_030014935.1 Caiman crocodilus
TTTTTTTTTTTTACCTCTTGGCTGTTGATCAGAGTGATCTTTTTGCTGAAGCACCAAAAGCAGAAGATACAAAAGAAAAAGATCAGCGTGTCCCAATAAATGATGGTAAGAACTGATTGATACAAATAATACATATCAACTAAGCCTGTGCAAAGCGGCTAGTATTTGCTTCAGATTCGGATTTGGTCGATTTGGGGGGCAGTGATTTGATGATCCGAATTGCTGTCCCAAATCAATTTGACCAAATCTCTGAATCATCCAGGCCCATGCCGCTCTCTTCCCAACCCTAGCCCGGCAATGCTTGCCTCACCTGGCTCAGCTTCTAGCTCTTGGCGGGGGGAGGGGATAGCCGTGGCTCACAGGGTTCTGCTTAGCAGGGGTGTGATCCCCGCTGCCCTGACTGGGCCAACTCCAGCCCTTTAAGAAAAAAACAAACAAAAAAAGCCCTGCACTCACTGTTCCTACCGGTTGGGGGGGCAATCCCCACTGTCCTGCACCACGTGGAGGCTCTTCCACAAGGCCACTGCAGGAGTGGGCAGTCCAGGGCTTTCCTCAGTTGTTTTTTTTTTTTTTTCCTTAAAGGGCTGGAGCTGGCCCAGGCACGGCAGCCATGGGGAGGAGTGGGGGGGGGCAGCGTGGTGTAGTGGGGGGCATCAGGGATTGCCCCCCCACCTGGTGAGCATCAGGGCTTTTTTTTTAAAGGGCCGGGAGCTGGGGTGGGCAGGGGCCACCATGGGAAGGGAGCGGAGGGGGCACTGGGGGAGCGGCGGGGGGCCTGGCAGGGATCCCCCCCCATGGTCTGGTCCCCTCCCCCTCCCCTAGTACTTACCAGCTCGGAGTCAGCTGCAGGTCCATGCTGCAGCCATTGGGGACTGCCCAAATCATCAAAGCTCTCCAAATCTTTTCTGAAGATTCAGAGAGCTTTGAATAGATTTGGACCTTTTAATTGGTCCCCTGATTTGATTTGGATTTGGAGATTCGGCCACCATATTGGGCTGAATCTCCTCTGAATCGAATCGCTACCCAAAGCTTTGCACAGCCTTAATATGAACTGTTATCTGTGGATAACTTGTGGTTGGTACCTAGTTGTACTTTGTCAAAAGAATATCTAAAGCAGAACAGAGAGCTAACAGCTAATGGCTGCTTCTGTAGCTTAGCTGGTACTAAGTTTCAAGCAGAAACTTCGGAGTTCTCTGTTCACGGTTTGGAAATAAAAACCTAAATATCTTTCCACTATGAGAAACTTGATTGGGTCATAAGTTGTATATAATATCTGGGAGGGGGAAGGGGATAGACATCCCCACTGAAATCATTTGGGCTCATTTTAGGCTCCAGCATCTACTGATAACTTGCAGACTCAGTCAGGAGTATTTTGTAAGTGGTCAAGGCTTGTCAAAAGCATGGATGCCTAAAATTGGTCTCCAGTTAAGTAGCTCACCTGTTCTTTCTTTTGAAATCCTCAAAATCCAGTGGCTGAATTTTAGGAGTCTACATCTTTAGTTTGTATTTATACAGTGGGCTTTAAAATAATGTCCAACTTGGATATTAAAATATTTCACATAGAGCAATTTAACTCATCACCTTTAGTTTCTTGGGTAAACGTTTGCAACTTAATAGAAATGTCTTGACTTAACCATGCATGAGTTGGGTTCCTGCATCAGATCCCATTGCACATTTACTTTAACATCTGTTAGGAGCCTTAAAAACTGACTAAATTGGAGATGAACAAGTGCTTCTAAGCCAGAACTCCCTTTATCAGATGCTATGAAAGAACACATATAACAAAGCAGGCTATCAGGCTGTGCATGTCCTTTCATAGCATCTGATGAAGTGATCCCTGGCTCATGAAAGCTTATGCATCTCTGATTTAGTAAGTCTGTAACAATGATTCTCAACTAGGGTGCTATGGGGTACCTTGAGATCCTTTCAGGGGTGCAGTAGGGTGCCATGCTATGTTAGCACTGTTTATCATGCAAATCTTTTTTTACAGCATAAACCCTGAGATTTCAAATTTAAATCCATGGTATTAAAATCTTTCCAACTTGTTGTGGCCTTTCTGAGTTCTTTGCAACAGAAAAAATGTTCTATTATTTTTCTGTAGTCAAAAAATGAGGGAAAATTAAACATTTGTATTTTCTGATGGGTGAATCTAACTGGGGTGCCTCAAGTCTTAAAAAAAAAAAAGGTTGAGAACAACTGTTTTATAAGGTGCATCTCTACCCTGACTTCAGAAAATGACAAATTCAGGGATGTCTGAAGTATGCTGATCTAGAGCCATTTGGGTTGCTGAATCAAGGCTGTGGAAACTTCTTGTGATCCTTTTGTTTGTAAGAGTATTGGAAACTTGAACTGCATGAAGCAAAGGTTACTGGTTTAGTGTTGTACTTCCTATCATTTCAGCACCATCAACAAAGCTTGGAAAGAAAGTTCCTATAGGTGCGGTTTCCCTTTTTCCAGGTATGACACATTTGATAGACAATTGCTTCATTTGTTAAATGTTTCTCTCTAAAATATATTGTGACGTCTTTGAAAAAAAGCTGTCAAAGTATAGCGGTGATGACTTGTTGGATGAGGTTTCGATTGTCTGGCATGTGAGCTGTAAGCCTACATTGGACTCTAGGGGACTGCAGAATCCCCTGGGATCATTCAAAAGGGTGTAAATGTCGGGGGGTGCAGCTTGTGACAATGGGGGTGTGGCCACACCTTTGAGAGCGTGGGACTTGTGTAGTGAAGATAGCTCATTGCTCATGTGCCCTACAAGAGGATGTGGCTGCAGTCCCTTCTGGTGATCCTGGATGCCAGCAAGCTCTCAACAGCTCCTGCTGGAGCTCTGTACTCGCTGTAAGTTCCGAGCTCACCAGCAGAATAGTTACTTATTCTTCAAGGTACCTGTTATGTATTGCATGTATTAGTTCAAGTACAGTATAGATAGCAGCATTCCTCTTCAGAATTTCATGAGCTGCATTTAAAAACTTAGACTGTTATTGTACTGCATCTTTTGTGCCCTTTCTTGATGCTAACAGGTCACCTTTGTCTGGAAGTGGATTTATTTCCCCCCCACTCCCTTCTTAAATCACAGCGGGGTGGGGAAGGAAAGGGAAGGGAAAAGAAACCTTTCTTTTTTTTTTTTAATTTTTCTTAAGCAAGAGTGGGACAGGTCATTTGCTTTATATGCAGAGTGACCATAAGGAAATCCAGGACACTGCCCCCCCTCTTTACCCCTGAGTCAGCTGCTGCAGGCAGGGGTTCAGGCACACAATGCTGCCTCCACCTCCCTGTTGATCTGCACACAGCTCCCTTGTGATTTTGGGACTTCTGTTTAAATTCTGACCAACTGGCTGGGACTGGCCTACATAATCCAGGACCATCCCAGCCAAACCAGGATATATGGTCACCCTGTGTATATGAGAAACTATCTCAGCTGTCATGCAGTATTTTAATACTGTAATGAGTACAGTATATTTCACATTTTGACCTCAAGAGTAGCAACAAAAGCATAATTTATTAGACAACATTGCACCAGAGGCATGGTTTCATGCCAGTCAAAGATGGAGATCAGTTGGAGCTATACTCTGTCTACTCTGAGCTGATCTGTGTGGCTCTTGCGTGGAAGCACTATTGCCTCAGGGGTGAATTTGGCCCTTTATTAAGCTACGTGACATCTTGATTCATGAGGGCATAAGGCACACTGTGTTAGTAATGGAGCTGCTCAAACTATCTGTTGCATAATTTTTGGTGAACGTGGTTCTATACAAAAGTTGTGCACATCAGTTATGACTTCTGCCAACTTATTTGTTCAAAGTAACTGAATAAATAAGCTCTAAAGTAGCTGGTAGTGATTGTTCAGAAACATCTAATCAAGCTTTGTGGGGTCAGCTAAGCTACATTGGTACTCATGTTCTTTCTGATTAGATGACCTGACTTGACTTTCTTATATGAGCATTGCATGCCTTTTAAGCACACACAGTCTGTGTCAGGCCATACCTTCAAACCTGGTGCCTTGGCCTGACCATTGTGGCTGCTCATCCCAGCCTGCCACGCTGTGATTGATCACCCAGGCTGATCCAGGCTTGCCTGAAGTCCCAGCATGGCCTGTGCCTTCATCCACTCCCTCTCCATTTCCCCTATATAAACCCCTGCGCAGGAACAGGAAGTATCCAGGTAACAGGGCTCAACTTGACTTAAGACTGCTTTACTGTTCCCTATGGCTTGTTCCTTGATTCAGCTTGCTTCTTGACTCCAGTGTCTACTGGATTTCCCAGCTTCTTGACTCAGCTTCGTAGACCCAGCTCTTGGACTGACCTCTTGGCTTCTTGGTTGGGTTTGTTCTCAGATTCTGTTCACTCATCCTGAACCCAGTCAGTGCCTTGATTCCCCAAGTTGGCTGCCCAAGTCCTGGTGTGACAGTGTGCTTGGCCCACCTCAGTTAGTGAAGAAGGCTCAGCATGGCACCCAATCCTGTGCCAGTGCCCTCAGACCTGTCCTCTTTGGACACCACAGCATAGGGAGACCCACAGACAGGGCAGGTCCAGTTGAACTGACTTGCCTCTGCCCAGTAAGTCCTGAAAGTCTGAGTGCAGCAGCAGCTGCAGGTTGACAGCAGTCCCTCCAGTCCAGGAGGCATACTGCCAAGAGACCAGCGCTGGTGTGAGAAGGCATGGTGGCTGTGGAAAGAGATTGCTGCACTTCAGGCCTTTCCTGTTGAGTCCTGTACCCCTCTTCCACTACCTGAAAGGTATGATGGGGACTGGTGGCACTTCAGGGGATTTCTTATCCAATGCAACCTTTTTGTTCCTAGCCCTGCCTGGAATAGTCCATAGATCAGGTGATGGCGAGCATCCTCGTAAGTGTCCTTATGGAGAATGCCTTGAATTGGGCTTCCCTATTGGTGAAGCACAATACCTTTGTCCTCCAGGACTGGGAGACCTTCCTTTGAGACTTCTTCTTCGTGTTTGTTGATCCCTGCTGGGCTGCACAGCAGAATGCGCATTAAGTAACCTTTGCCAGGGGCAGGGTACTGCCCTTTGCCTTTGCTGCTCTGCAGCCATGACAACCAGTGGAACAAAGTGACTAACACCCGCAGCTTGACTGATTCCAGTGGGGTGTGCAGGAAGAGGTAGACTATGAACTGGCACAAGTGGAGCATCCCTCGGGGTTTGATGCCTTTGTAGACCCATCAGTTTGACTTGACTGTTATCTCCAGGAATGGAAGGAGGAAAAAATACATTCCCTACCTATGCTTGTGGGGCTCCAGGACACAGACTTGTCAGCTGCCCCAAGAGAGGAGACAAGGAAAACAAGCCACCACATGCCTGGTAAGGGGGGCAGGCTTGTAACCACAGATTCCCCTCACTCCTTCTGCAGTGGAAACCCACAGAAACCTGACCCTCAGAGCCTTCAGTCACAGCTGTTCATCTACCTCCAGGTCCTGAGTCAAATCTACTCACTTCCAGTCCTGCCTGCTGCCCCAGAATCCAGTAAGGCAGTTAATTTAATCAACAAGGCTGATTGACCCAGGCCTTTTAAATCCAATTACAGTGGTGGTCCAAGCTAGGGACCATTGGGACCATAGACAGCTCCCCTCTGGCCTTGTGGAGTGAGAGGCCACCATTGTGGAGATTAACATTCATGGGCACTGCAAAACCTTGTGTTGGGAAAGTCTCTGTTTCATTCATTACCCCTTGATTCTAGGATTTCCCTACCTCACCTTCCATGACCCCCAGGTCAGGTGGAAAGCCCAGGAAGCTCACTTTTGTTCCAGGTACTGTTGCAACATTGCTGGACACCCGGGACATTTGCCTGACCTGCAATTTCAAGCAGGGGTATTGACCACTGCCAAACCCTGTGGGGCTCAGCTTTCTGAGACCATATCTAGCCTGCCCACTCCCCACCCCCCCATACCAGGATTATGCTGACATATTTGGGAGAGAGAATGCAGTTCTTCCCCTCCCCTCCCTCACCAGAATTACAGTTGTCCCATCAACCTACTGCCTGGGGCCAAAAACCTGGTGGGGTGTATCTGTGCCATGTCAGAGCCATAACTTGCTACCCTCTGAGCAAGGTAGCAGGAAAACCTGTCCTGGAGGCTCATAAGGAAGTCTGTCTCTCCAGCAGGGACTCCTGTCCTAGTCATCAAAAAAAAAAAAAAAAAGGAAAGGAGGTTTGTTTTTGTGTGAACTACTGGGCCCTGAACAAAGATAGGTACTTGCCTGGGGTCCTGTGACCCTGGCACTTGTTCCTGCCATTGGCGGGGGTCAGACTAGATAGCCTGCTCTAGGCCCCTTTTGACCCTAGGCACTATGATACTATGAAGTCACCATCTGCAGTCAGTGTCCCCTACATCTTGTCTCGTTCACTAATTTAAAACCACCTGCATATTCATCAAACTTGGCCTCCAGGGAGCATGTAACCTGAGGTGAATCAGGGCAAATGATGAATGGAAAATTGTCTTCTGGCTTCAGTACAGGCACTTTGAGTAGTGAGTTGTGCCCTTTGGGCTCATCAATGCCTCATCTACTTTCCAGCACTTCATTAACCATGTGCTGTGAGGCCTCTTGGACTAATTTGTCATCACTAACCTGGACAACATTCTCATTTTCTCAAAAGATGCTGATCAACACCCATCACATGTCCAGGAAGTGCTTGCAGGGATGTGCCACCATGGCCTTTTTGCAAAGTTGGAGAAGTTTGCCTTCAACCAAACCTCCACTAAGTTCTTTGGCTTTATTTTATCCCCAAGGGCTTAAAAATGCACCCACAGAAAGTTAAGGCCATCCAATGGTGGAAAGCATCCTGAAAGGTCAAGGAACTTCAAAGATTCTTGGGGTTTTCCAACTTCTGCCAGCAATTCATCACCAACGTTGTCAGATGATGGCCTCTCTCACCACACTGCTACATAAAAATATCTAGTTTCACAGATCTCTGGAATTTCAACGGGGCTTCAAGTATCAGAAGCAGACCTTCACATCCACCCTGTATTATTCCATTGAGATCCAGCCTTGCCCTTTGTGATGGAAACAGATGCCCCCAGTACTGCAATAAGCATAATGCTCTCACTCTCCACTCTGTCAGCAGGAATAGCCGGCCTAGCTGTGGTCTGCTGACTCTTCATTTTCCCCATATAAAGACTCAATCTCACCCAGGACTATTTTTGCCATTCCTTCTGGCTTGCTTCACAAATCTGCTCTCTGCTTGATATCCTGGTTTCTTGATTTGGCATGCTTCTTGACTCCTCTGTTTGCTGTATCTCCCAGCATCTTGACATCTTGTTCTCCAAGTGATGGCCAACAATACCGCAGTGTGACAGTTTGCTGATTTAATCAAAATGTCAGCAATGGGTATAGTTCACGTTCTGCAAATCTCTAAAATTTCAGCTGTTTAAATTCTTGAACATAACTGATCAGGGGAATAAATAGGCAGACCCAAGACTACTTGTAATTTAGCAAAGTCTTGGCCAGTAGAATTTTAGCTTATTGGAACAGAGGCATAGTAAATACTCAAAGGACATCTGTTTCTCATGCATTTGATTCTGAAAATATCAAGTTGATCCAGTTTGAGTATTGTCTTTGCTTGGAGACTGTAATCAATATGGGGACAAACTCTGCCCCTAGTTGCTGTACTGCTATGAGGTTGGTGAGGATATATAAGCATGACTCATGGCTTGCATTCTGTTTCCCAGTGTTCACTTTTCTCTTCGTTTTATCTGTCCATGGTGCAGCAAGACTTAATGTACTTGGAATTCCTTGCTTGAAAGACCCAAACAAATGCAAAATAATAGCATGTTTTACACAAGCAAGTGCCACAGCGCTGGGCACTTTGAAAAGCACCCAGCACTGTGATGCATACAGTTGTATAAGCAACAAAACGGACGTCAATGCGAAGAGAATGGTGGCAGTGTGCTTTTGAACTATCCCCTCGGAGGTGCTGAGTTCAAAAGCTCACTGCTGCCATTTTCTGCATGCTGATGCTCATTTTACTACTCCTACAACTGTGTGCAGTGCAGCTTAGTGTGTGTCGGCTCACATGTGAAACAGACTCAGTTAATTGAGTCTGTTTCACAAGTGGTGGATGTTCGGCATCTTTCAGGACAAAAAGGTATGTGAATAAATGCCCAATGGTGTCAACACTGTTGCTTCAGTGGCACTCCCAATAGAGATGTGTTTTTGCTAATTAGTAAAGAAGAAACCATGCAGTTTTAAGAATCTCCCATCTGTTAGCTCAGTAAGTCTTTGCTTTATGTAGCAGGTCCTTTAAACAGCCCCTCAGCATAGGCTTCTGCTATGCTGAAGATAGCAGTGTGCTTAACAGTGGCTAACTAGAGCACATGCAGCAAGGCTAGTTTCTGGAAACTGTGACACTGGCTTTGGTGTGTACTGGTTATTCATTTCCTTTCTGATTTGCAGGTGGGAGTGATGTCTTTAATCCCTCCACTTTAGGAGAAAGAGAGAAAAAGAAATCCCCCGAACAAAGCACAGAAAAAGCCCCTAAGCAGCTTGGGAAAATCAGTCTGTTTGATGATGATGATGATGACTTCTTTGTGGAATCAGCCAAGAAACCTTCAAGTTCAGGTGAAAAATCTTCAGGAAACTATAAAAGGTCATAGATGGAAGCTGGGGCTTGTACAGGCACATGGATCCCTGGATCCCTAAATCCATCCCTTGCAACCAATGCTATTTCCTCCTATTCTATTTCTGTATTATATAATCCCTGTGTGCATTACTGCCAGTGTTGTCTTCATGATTTTTGGCAGCTTTTCTGCTGGCAGCTTGCTCTTCCTGTTTTGTGTCTCTCTTCTGGCAGAAGTTTTAGTTTAAAGCAACATTTGTCCTTGACCCAAGTGGTGTTGGGTCTAGATGGTCATGTCTGTTCACTGGAGCATGGGAGGGAAGTTGTCAATAAACAGGCTACCCACATAACACTTCACCTCCTGAGGTAGACCAGTCCCTTCCCCCCAGCTTCTGTTATCTATTGCTGTCATTTTCCTCCCTGGGAAGATCCATGCTGCCTCTAATTTCAGTTTCTCCCTTGATTAATAACACTTGGTGACTTCTAGCCAAAAAAGTAATTCCTGAGTTTGAATATGTTACTTTCTTTCCCTGACAAAGTCAAAGCTGCTGTTGATCTCTTTGATGATGAAGGAGATTTATTCAAAGACAAATCTGGAGTTGTTCCTGCACCTGTCAGTGCACCTAAAGAAGCTGAAAGCCATAAAGAGACTGTTGTGGAGAAAAAGGTAACTGAGTAGAAATGAATTTTTCCATTACTATCAAAAAGCTAATATTTGAGGAATAATTATCACTCTGGGTCCAACAGTGGAGGGAGTTTATCTCCCAGAACAGCATGGAAATACTTTGTCTCTGTGCATTTAGGACGTGTCCAAAATGCATTCAGTGCTGCCCCTCATAGAATCACAGGGTTGGAAAGGACTTCAAGGGTCATCTAGTCCAGCCCCTTGCATAAAAACAAGGTGCATTATTCCTCATGTCTTCAACTTTTTGAAGGGACTGACTTTATGCTCTCAATCCCTTAGCATTTTCCATATGCATTGAGAGATGTTTGGACACTTAGAGGCATTCCAAGCTATAATAGTTATGCAGCTGGTACAGGGTGTGTCATGGTGACAGCTGTGTATGTGATCTGTTAATGCAGTAAAAGCTGTTCAGCATAAACTGCACTCTTCCAATCACCAAGTTAACCTACCCTCACCAGGAGTTGATTCATGCAAGTTGCCTCTTAAATGGGCAGATTTTCCTCTATTGGCCAGTTGTCCAGGCCCTGCCACAGAATCCTACGTGTGACTCCTATTGAAATGGGTGGTGGTTAGATACAAAAAGATGACAACCAGCATTTGAAATAGTTCTTACCTTTTCCTCATGGCTACAGTGGGTTTTGGAATCTCTTGCAGCTGGGTCACTAGTTTCATATATTTTTATCCAAAGTTTTCTAAAAGTTGGGTAATTTTTGAGGCATGGTAGCAGATTGTCTTCTAAAAAGGAACCTGAGATGCTCTGTTCATGCTTGTTTTTTAATGAATGCTAATATGTGGGTGCTTTTCTGTTTTGAAGAGCCAACCAACTCCCACAGAAATGCTCAAGCCTTCAGTTGAAACGCCACCCAAAAAGCAGAGAGGCTTATTTTCAGATGAGGAAGATTCTGAAGTGAGTACCCTGTTTATATGAAATGCTGTGGGGCCACAGCTTATAAGCATGACTCAGAAAGTCTTTTAAAGTGAAGCAAGAATTAGAGAACTTGGCATGCATTTCTACTGCCATGTTCTCCAACACTTCTTTCTCTTTAAAGAATTCTCAAGTCATTGCGTATAAGCAAGGTATGGGAGGTCTGACATGTGGGCTTTCACCTTCCATAAACTTTCTCTGAGCAAGAGCAGATTTCCCTAAATTTTGAAAATTCTCTTTTTTGTTTCTGATGTATGTGTAAAAAAGAATGAGAATTTAGAGAGAGAGAAGCAGTAAATGAGGAGTCTGGTCGTTTCTGTTTTGCGGATAGATGGAACAAACCATCTCTGGTTCAATAATACCAAAGTCCTTGTTTAAAGGAAAAGAAAGGCTAAGAAGTTTTTTATTATATCAATTCAAATGGTTGGAAACAGACATCAGATTCACCCAAAGAACCTTGACTTGCTTAAAGGAAGAAACAAGAATATTTCATCCACTTGATTATAAACAATTCAGCTTGTTTGCTCTCTTATCACTTCATTTTGACAAGTGACTGCTTTTGGCTTTGGCAGGACTTGTTTTCATCTAGTCAAATGGTGAAATCTCTACCCACTAGCAAATCAACAGCAAAAGTCCCACTCTCTTTCTTTGATGATGAGGATGAGGAGGTAAGTGGTATTTCTCAGCACCTCCTGGGTATTTAATACTTTTCATTTAACTCACTTGCTAGATTTTTATAAATGGCCACTGTTTGCTTACTAGGATTTATTACTGTGTCATGGCTGCAGGACATCCTCATCCTGTAATGGAAAGCATGGTGTCTAGGTGACAAGGGGATAGCTTTTATTTTTTTATTGTAGAACTGTGCACTTCTGTCTAGAGTTCTACATTTCTGGAGCTAAAGCAAAGGCAGGTTTTCATTCCTTTACAGATAGGGAAACTGAAATATAAAAGTGAAATAATTTGCAATAGCACCAAGTTGTCACTTTGAAAGGCACATTTTGCCTTTTATATGTAGTTTCTAATTGGTTCATGTTGTTCATATTTCTGCATATGCTGTGTTTGTGCCCCAAACTTTTCATTAGAGTTGGAGCTGTACTAACCCAGGGAAACAATTCTGTACTCCAAAGTAATAGCCCTCTGTCTTTGGACCCCTAACACGGTTACCACACAGTTGTATCCTGAGGCAAAACTGAGGTAGGCAAAAAGCTGCAGTAGGTTTAGTATTATGCAGATTTTAGAGCAAAGAGCCTTTAGCTGGAAGGAGGCTGCTTTTGGACCACATCTGTTCTAGTCGGACTGTTAGCAGAAGCTTCCCATTGCATAGTAAGCCATAAGAAAATACACTGGTTAGCTTGGCTTTTTGCAAAAAAAAGTGCTATCCAAGGATCAGAGTTTAAGTGGAAAAACTCCTTTTAATCACAGGCAGTCTTACCTGGGCATGTGATGAGTTCACCAGGTATTTTGTTACAGTTACAGTAAGCACACTATTATTACAGATCAAGATCCTTGTCTCTTGCCTAGGAACAGTAGTGCCTCATACTTTTGCTTGCCCTGCCCTATTGGAATGAGTTCCTTCTCCATATCTATCAAATACTAGTGCTGATGCCCATGTGCATGTGTCTGCTCCTCATCCACTGCATAGTAGTTTTGTGATTGCTGGTCAGTCTTGTATTGCTAGCAATAGTACCTATGCCCCTATAACAGAGAAGCTTTTTCCAAGGCCAGACTTAGTTGAGAAGCTTTCGTTATATCAAACAATTATTTGTGGATGGCATGCCTGAAAACCACATGCTCCCTGATATTTGATAGAAGCATAATTTCCATAATCAGCTCAGCATAATTTCTGAGAAACAAATGGTAATGAGCTCTTCCATGCCGAAAACGAGTTACTTTTTTGTTTTAATTCTTTTAAGGATCTTTTTAGTATTTCTGGCAAGAAGCAACAGTTGAAACCACCCCAGGAGAAAGCAAAACAACCGGAGCCCCTCAAGAAAGCATCCAGTTCATTGTTCAGCAGTGATGAAGAGGTACTGTAGAGCAGAATGCATTTCAAAGGGTATTCCTGGTTTTTAGACCTCTGAAAGGTGAAATGTAAAATTGTGGACCAAATAAGTGTTCTTGTAACTTCAGCATGGGTTGTTAAATGTCTCTTTTTATGTGCAATACCCCTTCCAACTGTTGTAATGCCTTCTTACAACTTGAAGGGCTACATTTGATTTTGGGTTCAGACTCACCATGCTAGCAAGATACCCTGTGGTGGGAAAAACTTATGAAAGAAAAGATTTCAAGGGAGATGTTGAATAGGAAATTGAGTGTCAGACTCTTGTCAAAAAGGCCATTTTGACTTAAAGATGTCTGGGGGGAAGAAAAATGAAAGTATAGACTAGTGGCTCTCAACCTTTGCAGAGTCCCGGCATCCCTCCAAAACTTACTGCCCAGCTGAGAACTATGGTTGCATGCAACTTATCTTTATTGGTTCTCAACTGGGTGCAGTTGCCACCATGTAAAACTGATGTATATATCTGCTACACAGTCAGACCAGGAAGGGCCACAGCACACACATGGTGGTTCTTCATTAGGGTTTTCTCACATAAGGAAGGACTCAGTTTTTGGAGCAACTTGTTTCATTTTTTTGAGAACCTGAGGGATAGGGAGAACAAAATTTGAGTCTCATAGAGGCTAGTCAGGTGACTCTAATGTCCGGGATCCAGGAGCACTCCTGGTCCTTATTTAGAACCAGAGGGCATTGTATATTCAGAAGACTTTCAGTCAATATCAACTTGAATGTCAGCATACATCCAGACATAAGATCCCCCTAAAATGTAAATAGCTTGAATGAAAATCATGTTTCTGCTTTAATTTTACCATATTTCACTTTATCTCTTGTCACTGCACTGCTGTCTCTCCAACTGATAGCTCCTTTCAAGGTAAAGAAGGTAGGCATATTGAATGTAAGAATAAAGCAGGATAAACTTGAAAGCTTCTATTTCTTAGTTGTAAAGAAGAAAAAGGGGGTAGCCTAACATTATTTCTAACATTAGACATAAAAGAACATGTAAACATGAAGAGAGTCAATCCAAGAGATGTATTGCAGTTTACATTAATGCAATCTTTGACTTAGTTTTGTCCTGGAAAGTCCAAGAGATTGTAATTGAACTGACAAATCAGTCTTTCAGAAAAGTGTCTCCAGGCAGCCAGGTGTAATAGCAAAGGTGCAGACTTTGTTTTTAGTATGTCAACTAAGGTAATGAAAGTGTAAGAAGAGCTGAAATAACCTATAACAAATTGAAATGGTTATCTTAATGAGCCTCTTTTCTAGGACCACTGGAACCTCACCCAGCAGGCTAAATCAGTTTCTGAAGACCAAAAAAGGAAACCTGCAAAATCTAGCAGTGCAGTTGATCAAGCTAAAGCAGCAAAAAAGACAAGTCTGTTTGCAGAGGATGAGGAGGAAGATTTATTCACGATCACTAAAGACAGGTAAAAATGCTTCTCCACAGAGAAGCATATTTCTTTTAGAGTCTTTGAAATAGAGCTTACCTGTTTCAGTTGTTTCCCAGAGGTTTTAAAAGATTCCCTTCCTGAAGGGTTAAAAGGCCTCAGTTTTCTCAAGAGACTGGGCTCCTATTGAGTATCTTTTGAGCTCAGTTTGTTCTCTGTTTCATGTGTCTGTCATGCAGGTATTATGGGGCATTGACTGCCTGGTTTCATCATTGAGTGTGGGCCTTCACTTCCTGTGCCCTAGCAATACTGCAACAATTGTGATTTACAGCGGTTGGAGAACGCAGTCCTTTTCCTTTAAGGAGCAAGCTGGCTGAGTATTCTCAGTGAAGTTCTCTCGACTCTCCTTAAATCAGGCTAGCCCAAATGTTTTTGGTCTGTAGGGTACATTGCAAAGTTTTCATGTTTTCTGAGGTTTTGATGAAGTGATAGGGTTGGTAGAATGAGGAGAACAGGTGACTGATTTGCTCCATTGACCTCCATCCAAATAAAATCAATATTTTAAAATGCATGTGAATTATTTTTTGTGTAAATAGTTTCTGAAATGGAAGTGCAGCCCTGGCTTTGCTGCTGTTCCATGAGTTTGGTGAATTTTCTAACTTCCTACCACTTACTTAAACACTTTCATATTAGAACAAGTGTGTCATAGTCTGAAATATGATGTAACAGTGCATTGGGCTTACTGATGAATATGTATCATTCTTCAGTTTAAGAAGGCAGTCATCCAACTGGAACAGAATCAGTGTTATGTATGGGATCTGAGTGAATTACCCAGCCAGAAATAGCATAGCCAAAATGATATTATGAACACCTCTATAGTCTGAAATGTCTGGAGGCTGTGCTGCTGATGCTTATAGATGTCTGGCAGAGTTACAAAATCTGGGGTGAGTTTGTAAATGGGACTAAACTTTCAAGGAGTAATTAAATTAGTAATGTCGAGGTGGAGAAAACATTGTGTTAGAATAGTTGAAAGGATCTCCTCTTTCTGCAGTACTATAGCAAAGTCCCTGTTCCTAGCTAAATAGGAGATATGGATTAGAAAGCTCTTGAAGTCTGTATGAAATCATTCTTGAAATCGCCTACAGTTTTAGAAAAGTTCCAAGACACTAATAGCCTAGTCCTTTTATGCTTTTTTTTTGTTTTGTTTTTTTATGGATGCCAGTCTGATTCTGTGTTGTAGCATTTTGTCATTTTAAGCATATCTAAAGATGTGTTTTTTGCTTTTTGTTTTGTTTTGTGTTTTCTCTCTGGTTTCAGTCAGAGAAAACCCCAAAAGGCTTCTCTTTTGTTTGAAGATGATGCAGTCGATGGAGAATCCCTCTTCAGCTCCCAACCACCATTTCTTCCTTCAGCTACTACAGCCACAATGGTACTTCTCTTTCTAACTTACTGACTGGCATCACTTGAACTTGCTAACTGCTGGTTCCACATTTTTAAACTATAGTTGTTTCAACAGACTTTCAGTAGGCCTAGAGCTGAATTTTAGATTTAAATTATTTGCCTGCATCAACTTACTCAATTCTGAAATGGAGTCTGAACGCTGCCCTTGCACAGCCTGCTTCTGATCAGGCTGTGCTGTGAGTATTGCTGAAAAGGTTTTTAGATTCCATTCGTGGGAGGAAATCCTGGTCACCCCTGTAGTAGTCAGTGATGCAACTTTTATTTGTTTCAACAGGACCAGAATTTTGGTCAAAGAAACACAGAGATATTACCTTGCAGGTAGAGGCCTGTTTTATGTATATTCCCATTTTCTGTGCCTCATGGTGGTTGTTGTGTGTTTATTCCACAGGAAAAAGCAAAAACTGCACAGCCATCACCTTTGTTATTTAATGAAGAGGAGGAAAAGACTAATCTGCCAGAGGTGTTAGAGACTAAACTGCCAGAAGAGAAGTTGGAGCGTTTAGAAGAGCCTCTAGCACTTCCTGAGGGCACTGGAACAGATACTGCTAGGCAGCAGGAAAAACAAAAGGTAAGGGATAATCTTATTTTAATGGAGTTTTGGCAAATCTTTGTTTAAAAATACCTGAGTTATGACAATTCTGTTAGATTTCTTCCCTGAATTGTTTTATTCTTAACAATGAAAGCCCCTGTTTAAAAGAATCAAGGGGATAGCCTCACATGTTACCACTCAGATGGCAAAATGAATAACTATTAATGTTTCATAGTTGCCTCAAGTGGAATGCTTCAGTATGTAAAAGCTTCAGCCACATGGACTGTCTTTCCTTAAGCATGTGAGCTGAACAGACTGTACAGATATGGCCACCCACAAACTGTACTTCAAACCCAGTAATGGTAGCTCTGCTGTTAAAACTGTCCTAGGGATGTATCGTATTGGAGTGCACTGGAATCATGATTCTATTAAAACCATGAGTTTCTGCTTTTGGAAGCAGCATTTGCACAGTGCAATCGGAAAAGGGTCAGGCAAGTACGGATCAGCTTCCAACTGCAGCAGTTGCTGTATGAGTGAGATTTCCAGAGCAGTGACCACCTGGAGTTCTTAATGCTGCTTCTAAATGTTTGTGTTTCTAGAAGACTTCATTGAGCACCTCTTTGATTTTGGTGCTTTTTACATCAAAGAATCCTAGGCTGTTTAAACTAAAATGTACACTGCACCACTGAAATTTAATAGTCTTTGGAATTGAACAGTAGTGCAAATATGGAGAAAAATCATGATGTACAGTAGTGTTAAACTTAAGGGCTACTTTGTATAAGGGCACTGAAGAAAACTTATTTGATGACCTATTCCTTATGAAATCCCTTCATGCGGTAGTCTGCATGGCATTTCTTTATCTGTACCAGAAGAATGAATTGCATTTCGCTGTTTGCTCTGGTACTGGTGCTACGAATTCTGGACATGGCAAGTATCCAAACCAAGAAGGTCTAACAGTTTCAGGTAAATTGAACCAGTATCTGCCTCTGTTCTGCCTTTCTACAGTTGGAGCCTGCATCGCCTTTGGGGTCAGCCAGTAACACCGATCTGCTTACCGCATCACCACCCCCATTGGAGCAGGAAACCAAGAGTCGGGGAAAGAAAGCCCTGAGCTTGTTTGAGGATGAGGAAGAGGAGAAAATGGAAGATGAAGATATCAGTAAAAATGCACAGACCAAAGTAGAAAAGGTGAGTAATTGACTCCTTTGATTTTTTTTTTTTTTTTTTTTTTTTCCTATAGAAGTCGTCTCTCTCCAACCCTTAACACTGGAGACTTACTTCCACTGAAAACAAGGGTTGGCAAAATGGTGGAGCTGGCCAGCTGCCAGACTCTGTTTCCCAGGAGCCCCTCTCCCACATGCTGCTGCAGCAGTTTTCCATGGAGACCCCAGCAGTGGCAGCTCTGTGACGGCATGGGGCCAGGGTTTCCATGGAGACTGGCCCCGGCAGTGCTGGCACGGTGCATGGATTGGTGGGAAGCTGCTCTGCAGCTGGGGTCTTGCAGTGGTGACAGCGTGGTCTGGACCTGGCACAAAGCTGTGATCTACTGCCTGTACACTCCCTGGGGCATGTGGGCAATGGATTGCAGCTCTGCCTCCACTCCACACTGTTACCGCAGCAAGATCCCAGCTCTGGCCACGGAGTAGCTCCCCACCCAGTAGCATGCCCTGCCAGTGCTGCTGGGGCTGGTTTCCGTGGAACTTTGGCCCCACGCTGCCATGGTGCCGCCATTGCTGGGGTCTTCATGAAGACTAGCAGCAACAACATGGACAGGGGCTGCTGAGAAATGGAGTCTGCCTGTGGGCTGGACTTTGCCTGCCTCTGCCTTAGAACCACCTACCATCCAAAACAGTCTTTCTGTGGCTTGAGTTTATAAGCTTTTCAAATGGTACAAGATACTAGTCTCTTTTCTTTCCTGTGGCATGCTTGCCCTTGCCTTCACTCTGTGTCTCATAACTTTTTTTAACTAAATCTGATTCTGAAGTATGCCTAGGCAGTGTCATGTATATCAGTTAAAATGTAATACAGTTTTGTATGCTTGTGATTGGCTTGGCTCCCAGGAAAGGAGGTGGGTTCCTGACATGGTTTTGAGGTGCTGTGCCTGGAGGTGCTGAGAAAATAAAGTTGTTTCTGAAACCTTCCCTAGCTGATCCTACTCCTTGCTACCTACTGGGGCAAGGGATCTACCAAGAAGAGTCTCTTCCCATGAAAGAAGAGATTATATAGGAGAGGGTCTAACCTAAGATACATGATCCTACAGTCTTAGGGTTAAGAAGGATGCTTAGGAGCTATCTAGTCCGATGTCCTGCACGGATGCAGGATACATTCTTGGACTATCTCAGATAAATGCTTATCCAGGTTTCTTCAAATCCTTCAGTGAAGATTCCACTCCTTCCTTAAGTAGCCTGTTCCCTTTTCCTACTGTTCTGGCAGGGAATTTTTCCTGAGATTTAATTTCCTGTCCTGTAATTTTACATGCATTGCTTCATGTCCTGCTCTCTCTTCCTCCTCTTTTTTTATGCAGCCTTTAATATTTGATAACAGCGATCACATTCACCCCTTTCCTCCTTCAATCTTTTTCTCCAGCCTAAGCATACCTAGTTGTATGTTTCAGCAGCATCTCCCCCAGCACATTTCTATACTCCCATACTGTGGACTGAGTCACCTTGTGCAGCTGCTGGTGAGATTTGACCAGGAACAAAGTGTGACTCTCCCTTTGTGCTTCCCCAGCCCCTCCTGGCTCTGCTGTGCCAGGGGCAGTGTCTCATTGTGGCATACTTAGCCCTGTTACCAGGCAATGCTGCCCACATGCAGCACACTGTGGCATGACCCTGCCCCCCCCTCCCAGTTTGCTGTCTAGATTGGCTGCAAAGGTCTGAATGGTGAGGGTGGGGGTTGGGAAGTGTGTTTTGTGCCCGTCCCTGGCAGTGCACGGTTGGACAGACACAAGGCCTATTGGCAGCCACTGGAGCTGCACATGCACCTGGCTGTGGGAAAGTGGCATGGGATGTGGTGGTGGTGATGGTGATGGCAAATATCTGTGCAGGTGCCTGAAAGTGGTTGTAAATTGAATTATTGCCTGATTAACAGGGATCCAGGTTTTTTGTTTCCCATGGAAAAATGTAGTAAATTGCAGATTTTTGCGTCTTACCAGAGGCAAACGCAGATTTCTCATTTTACCAGAGAAACCCATGGATTTTGCCATTTTGTAATAAGCTCCCTGCAGGCTGGCAGAATTCCAGCCAGCAGGGAGCTGGGAGGGACCAGGAGAAAAATGGGGGGTACATGTGCATGGCCCCAGAGCAGCTCCAGCAGGTAAGTGGGTGGGCAGAATGGGGTTGAGGCCCCTGTAGGGAGGGAGGGAGCTGGTCAGGGCTGGGGCTGCTGCCCATCTGAGTGGGGCTTGGGGCCTGGGGCTGCAAAGCGTGGCTGCATGGTGCTGGTGGGGAGCAGGACGGGGCCACAGGTTACCTGCCCTGCTTGCTGCTGTTCCCAGCTGCTGCCGCCGCGCCCCCCCCCCCACATGACCTGGTGTGGCAGGGAGTGGAGGAGCCACATGGAAAACCTCCTTGCCATGTCTCACTGCCCCGGTGACACACCTCCTACATGCAGGGCTGCAACGTCAGCAGCAGCATGAGACTTCACTCCTCAAAGCAGCAGCAGGTGCTGGAGGTGCATTGCCAGGGCAACCCAGGGGGAACTCACAGCAGTAAGGAATCCCTGCGTGGCCCCACTGTGTCCCCAGCCATGTTAGGTTGTGCCCTTCTGCTCCAGAGGCCCTGGGTAAGAGAAACAGGGTGGGAGCTTCAGCCCGCAATCTGTGCCTGTCCTTGGTACAGATCTGGGGGGCCTGAGTCTTTCCTGCCCCCCAAGAGTGCACACGGCAATGAGGAACAGGCCCTCCCTTGGATGAGCCACCTGTGGCCCTGTCCTGCTCCCAGCTGGGGCCCTGCAGCCATGCATTGTGACCCCAGTCTCCAAGTCCCACCCAGCTGGGCAGCAGCCTTAGCCTGTGCCTGCCCTGGGTACAGATCTGAGGGGCATGGGTCTCCTGTGCCCCCTGGGAGTGCACACAGCAGTGAAGAACTGCCCTGCCTGAGCCTGCAGCAGGGGGGGAGTGGGGGCAAAGGGCTGTGAACCCATGTGGCAGCTGGGGAAACAGGGCCTGTGGGTGGGGGCCAGGGGCACCAGAAAGGTGGGGAGCTGTGGTTGGGGAGTGAGGGGCACCAGCCGGCAGGGGGGCATAACTTTAATCATGGACTTTGGGGGTTTTAGCAGAGAATTTGTGGGTTTTATTTT
>JAGPOW010002742.1:35788637-35817680 GCA_030014935.1 Caiman crocodilus
TTTTTTTTCCTTTAAATCAGGGAAAACCAGGATCCCTGCTGATGTAATCTGCTTCTGGGCCTGCTAGCCCAGTGGGGCACCTTTGGCAGTGCAGTTGCTCTTCCTGCAAGGCAGCAGGGCTCTGTCCTACCCACAGCCACTCCCTTGACAGTCGCACAATGAGAGCTGCTGGGCTCCCATTGTCCCAGGACCCAGCCCAACCCGGGCCCCATTCACCCCTGCCTTGTTCCTTCCCCCACACTTACCTGCTGGGGGGAGTGTCTGTATGCTTCTACATGTGTGCCTGCACCCGCATCTGCATGTGTCTCTACATCAGTGTGTATGTCTGTCCGGCTGCTGCCCACCTGGCAGCAGCAGGCACATGGCGTTGTGTGGATCTTGGGGCAGCAGCAGCAGGATGCTAGAGTCCAGCCTGCAGCAGCAGCTGCCTCTGCCCTGCACATATATCTGGGGGGCATGTGACCCCCAGGCCTCCACTGGGGTGCATGCAGAGGCGGGAGTGCCCCCACCTCTGGACAAGCCACCTGGGCTCCAAGCATCCCACAACCCGCCCCTGTCCCACTCCCTCCCTCAATGTGCTTGTGTCAGTCTGTCCCCCCATGCTCCTTCCCCATGACAGACTTACCTGTTGGGAGAGGGGTGTGCACACACACAAGCGTGCAGGCGCTAAGCCTGCCCCTCCCCCCTCATAAATATTTTTCCCTGATTTTTTTCCACTGTAGCCCTAAGGGGCAGTTTCAGTGCCTGTGGAGTCTGACACCAGCTCAGTTGAACATGGATAAATTCCTTGAGTGAAAAGAAAATTGGAGGGAAAAAACATGGAAGGCTGTACTACACAAGTGCAAAGTGACAGGAAATTTGTAAGTACAGCAATGCCTGTTTGGAATTCATTTTTACATATGTGACTCCCGAAGATAAATCCAAACCGAAGCGTGTCATTTGTTTGGAGGAACTCTCCAACGAGTGTATGAAGCTGTCTTTATTAAAAACACACTTGGAAACGAAGTATGCCAGGTTGGCTGGAAAACCAATTGAACACTTAGAATGGTGTTTTGAAAGTTTCAAATGTCAGAAGGAGGTGTTTGCTCATGTTGTTAAAGTCAGTGAAAGTACTCTGAAAGCCTCATATCTGATATCACTCAGAATTGCAAAATGCAAGAAAGCACATATAATTACAGAATCTTTGATTATACCTGCTACAGTGGACATTTGTAAAGTACTGTTTGGCAACGAGCAAGCAGATCAAGTGAAAAAGATACCTGTTTAGGACAATACCATTTCTTGAAGAATTAGCGAAATGGCAGAGGATGTGAAGACACAACTGCTTTAGAGAGTGAAAACAGTCTCTACATATGCTCTTAAGGTTGACGAATCTACAGATGTAGGAAATCAGACTTAGCTGTTAGTAGTTGTTTGCTGGTTTGGGAAAGGAAGTTGGTTGAAGACTTTTTGTTGTCTTGAACTGCCAACACAAACAACAGGGGAGGATATTTTTGAAGTGCTTAATCAGTACGTAAGTACAAGAGGCCTTTTATGGGACAATTGTGTCAGTATTTGTACAGATGGAGCACGGGCTATGACTGACAGTAGAAGTGGTCTGATAGTGAGAATACAACAAGTAGCACCAAATGTTTCAACTCATTGCATCTTACACAGAGAAGCACTAGCATCAAAATAACTGAGCCTTGACCTGAATGATGTTTTCCTCCGTTATAAAAAATCGTGAATTTCATTAAAGCCAGACCTCTGAACTCACGCATTTTTTGCTGCTTTCTATAATGAAATGGGTGCTGAGTACCACAACCTCCTTCTGCATTCCAAAGTTCTCTGGCTTTCTCGTGGATCTGTATTGAGAGAAGAGTGTTTGATCGGTGAGCAGACTTAACTAGTTTTTGCTGGAGCAGAATTCTTCGTTTGTTGATTATTTCAAAGACCCCAAATGGCATGCTAAGCTACCTTACTTGGCCAACTTATTTAATGAACTAAATAAGCTCAACACAAGCAGGCAGAGATCGTGTAATAGATGTCCGTGACAAATCAAAGGATTCACAGTGAAAGCAGAATGATGGAATGAATGAGTGAAAATGGGAATAAAAACAATGTTCCCCTGCCTAATGGACTTAAATGATGGAGCATCAGAAGTTGCTGAAATTTCAGAGGTAATTTGTAACCATCCAACAGGGCTTGTTGCTCAGTTTGACATGTATTTTGGTGAAATGGAAAAGTCACTACAAATCAACCAGGACTGGATCAGGGATCCATTATCAGGTGCTACCAAGAAAAAAATGCTGCACGTGTTCACAAAGAAGACAAACTGATCGAACTGAGCAAAGACAGCTTTTTACATCCGAAGCATCAGAGTTGTGGATGAAACATCTCAAGTTTTTGGTTGGAAATTGAAACTGAATATCCAGAGCTTACTAGGAAAGCAATGGAAGTCCTGCTGCCATTTGCAACAACATATTTGTGAGTCTGGATTTTCTGCACTGGCCGCTGTTAAAGCAAAACACAGAGCAAAACTGGACCTGAAGGACAAGATGAGTTTGTCTTTCTGATACTGCTCCAAGGATTGAGGAGCTGTGCAAGACCCACCAGGTTCAAGTGTCCCACTGAAAAAGCAAGATTGACATTACTTTTGGCTTATTTTGGGGTATTTTTCATTGAGTGTTTATATTTTAAGATTTTTAGCTTTAAGATATTTATTATTCTGATGTTAAAGGCTTTAAGTTACAAATATTAAAGGACAATCATAATCACTTTGTTATACAGAAATGAGTTTATGCAGACACTTCATTAAGAGTTGTAATATTGTTTACTATTATGTGCTAATCCAGCAGCATACCAGGCTCAAACTTCTGTGGCATAGCTATGATGAATATATTTAATTAATAAAGCATTTAATGTTAATCAATATAGCCTGCCTTTTATCACATAATTGGTAACATTTAAAAACAAGAAAAAATATAAAGGGGTACATGATCTGAAACTGAGAGAAGGAGTATGTACACTTGTTAAAAACCGTTGAAAACCCTGGCTATAGATAATTGTCAGTAGGTTTGCAACAATGTAGCAGTGCTTAAACAGTAGCTTATTATCACCTTCTGACTACTTTCAACCCAAAGTGCTAAGCATAAGCCCACACACAGAGGCTGCAAATTGGGTCTGTTAAGGTGCTGTTGTTGGTCAATGATTAACCCTTAATTTGAACTGAAATTTAATTTGAACTGTGATGCAAATTGGTTAATAAGTTTTAGCAGGTCTACAAACAGCCTTGGTGTCCTCCCTGGCAGGCAATCCACCACTGGGTTCAGTGTAGGCTGGACCTAGCTTTTGTGCATTTTTCATTTTTTTTTTTTTTTTTAAATGAATATTAATTCAGAAATACAGGTAGGAGAACATGCATAGCTTCAGTTGAATGGGATGAGTAAGCACAATCATTTTTATTGCCTTCACTCAAACAAGGACTATACCTTGCCTGCCCTGCATTGCTGTTTAGTAATGTGTTAGATTTCTACTGTTCTACTAGGTTTCTCATAATCCTTCAGCTTCCTCACTCCAAGCTCAAAACTTAATAACATTCCTTGTGGTCTAATATACACCACTGACGGGCTATTCCTGTCAACCTAGTGCCAATCTGTAAATATTATCCTTGGAAATGGGATGCAAGAACCATGTTCATATGCGATTCTATGCCTGTCTCTGCATTTGCTGAAATATGCTTAGCTGAAGCAGTTTAACTGTTACCCTTCATTATATTTTCCAGCATCTGTAAAACCTTTGATTACTATGCTCCTGTTTGGAAGATACTGAGGACTATAGGAGTAGACAGAGATGGCCAAATAGCTCTAGCATGTCTCATTACAGTTTTTCCTTGTTACTATTTGAGTGTTACTGGAAATAAACTGTTTTGGAGATACTGTGAACATACATGTCTGTTTTCTCTCCTTTCTGCAGCCTTCTGAAAAGAGCAGCCGTTCCAAAAGTACTGGTGTCTTCCAGGACGAAGAGCTTCTGTTTAGTCACAAGCTCCAGAAAGATAATGATCCTGATGTTGACCTCTTTGCTAGTCCCAGGAAGTCCAAGGTGAATTCAGAGCTCTGTTCTGAATCTTCTGTTTGAAGTTGGAATCTTCATATACATGGTTGCATTAGGTCCTTTTGCTGAGATGTTGATGGGCACAATCACTGCCTTCCATCCAGGAAAGACTGATGATGCGTATGGATGCAGTATTCACTGGCAGTAAGAAAAATCTGTGATGCATTTTGTCTTTCAGTCTGCAAGTCGCAGTGCGAAGCTGTCCTTTGGAGGAGGTCTGTTTGGTGATGATGAAGAGGATGATCTCTTCAGTACAGCTAAAGCAAAGCCCCCGGTATTTGCCTTTTTATTGTAAATAACTCCTTTGAAAGACCTAGGAAAGTGGAAGTGAGTATGGGGACTGTTACAGAGATTTCCAAGTGAAATCAATAGGGTAGAACCTCTCTTTAAAGTACAGACAGTCTTCGGACTTGCAGCGTAATTGGTTCCTGAAAACTGTGTTTTAAGTCGAAATATTGTAACTTGGAACTGTTTTCCCTATGGGAAACAATGTTATAAATGGGGATTTGGTTCCTGAACCAAGGCCTGATCACCTTATTTTTCACTCAAAATAACCCAGAATTTTGTACTCAATCAATTATAGATGAATGATATACAGTAAAAGCTCTGTTATCAGGCATCCCCCATTCCTGGGGGATGCCAGATAACAAAATATGCCGGTTAATTGAGTGGCCGAACAGGCATCCTTGCACAGCATGCTGCCCCTCCTGTGGGCCCCACAGGACAGGGAGGCAGGCCCTGCACAGCCTGCTATGCCCGCGGCCGTGGAGACTCAGCAACATAGGCTGCTTTGCCCTGGGCCGTGGGGGCTCGGAGGAACCAGTTTCACTTTACCTTACAAGCCGGCATGCAGTTAATAGAGTATGGTGGCTTGTAAAGTGCCGGTTAACGGAGCTTTTACTGTAGCTACATTAATGTATTTATATTGTAAATAGCAATTGTATTGATTTGGAAGGACTTCTTTGAGGTGACTTTGGACTTTTTGAAGGGCTCTCGGCCGGAGTCTTTTCAGAAGTCCTGGCTGCAGGGTTTTTTTGGAGTCTTGTCTGCTTTCTTAAAGAGAGTGTCTGAGGAAGTTTGGACGGATGTTCTCCAGGGAGATGGGTGATGCAGCAAACTTGTTCGCTGACATGGCGTTGCATCAGATCAAGCATTATAAAGTCAAAACTGTCAGAAAGTTGAAATGGTGTCAATTTTTGAGGTAGTGGGATCTTTCTTAAGAGACCTATCCTTGTGCATCTTTAGGGTCATGTCCAATTTATTCATAACTTCCCCTGCTCATTTTTAATTCTCATTTCAGAAAGTGGCAGAAAAGAAACCAGTAACCGAAAAAGACAGCAGTGGCCCATCCATGGAGACCAGTAAGGTTTCTGAGCATAATCTAAATGCCAAACAAAATAAGGCACATAAGCCAGAAATCACTGAGGTATATACCCACATCTTAAAACTCAGTCTTTTCCTGTTTAAGTTAAATAGCTTCTCAAAACTAACTCCATGCCTTATAGGTGGCAAAGCAGCATAACATTTAACACTTAATATTGTACTGGGTAAGGTGCAGGAAATAACTAGTCCTTTTGGCTTTTAGTGGCTTATTGGAAAATTAAAACTGACAAACCCTGTGCATACATCTTCCAAAACACTCCTTAATTTTTGCTGTGGTGAATCTTATTTAAGTGCAGGTAGCATGTACAGAAAGACTTCAGTACCACAAGATTCTTTTAATGCTTCAGCCATTTTCAAATTTGTGTCTCCAGCCACATCAACGTTTGGTCTGATACCTTTTTGTTTGAGTAGTATGGCGGGCTAAATGCCAGACCAGAGCTCCAGCACTACTGTGCAACTCTGGTTGTATTTGATCTTGGCATTAATTGACATCCTTGAGCAGAAAAGTGCTCTTTTTTTAAAGACTGACTGCTCTGTTCCCAATGTGTTGCAAGCTGGAGGCTCCTTCATCATGGGTTAGAGCCTCTGTGGTATAGCAGAGGCTTGGCACCCTTGTTAGATAGACAATGTTGAAGAGCTGTGATAGAGCAATCAAAGATGCATCAAATGGTGCTCCTTCATAGGGATGGAATTGGTTTTCTACTAGTAAAGTAACTGATGTTGATTGACTTGCATAGGCTACAGCCTGTGAATATTTGTTTGTGGGTAGAGAGGATGAAATTACAGGTTTGCTGACCTAGTCCTTTAAGTGATGACAAGTGTCAGGTATTTGTTACACCAGAGGTATAAAACTTACAGGTTGAGTTTTATACCTCTGGTGAGTCACCCAGGGCTACTTCATGAGCCAGACCCAGAGTGCAGAACTGTGTCATCTGGCCCATAGGGCTGCCCATCAGGTAGGAAATTTGGTGGGGGCTTGGTGTAAATTACTTAGACTTCTGACTGCCAAATTTTCTGGCCCTGTGTGAGCCACCCTACAGGCCAGATAACATGGTTTCATGCTCCAGAACCAACCCATGGGGCTTCCCACAGAGCTGGAAATTTGGCAGTGGCAGCAGCTGTAGCATCCTCTGGTCTTTGTGACACAAAATTTCTGCCATGTGGGCAGTCCCTCCAGCCAAATGGATAAGCTCCCATGCTTTGAATCCAGCCCATAGGGCTCTACAAGGCTAGAAATTTGGTGAGGGGAGAAGCAGTAGCAGTGTTAATTGATGGGGGCCGCAGCTATTAACCCTGCCACCACTCATCCCATCATCACATTTCCAACTCTGTGGGCTGCATGATGAACCTCTGTGGGCTGGATCTTCGTTACTTCTGTTACATGGTCATATCTCCAGAGTTCACAAAGAAATGCAAAAAAACAAAAGTAGCTTCTTCCTATGGATACATTAAAATGCATACTTGCACACCAGATAAAGATTTCTGTTGCATTTGTCCAGCTGGCTTTTAATTCAGTGTAATTTTGTACAGAAATCCACAGGTCCTGCTCCCATTAAAACCAAAGAGCCCTCGTCTCGGATTGGAAAACTACAAGTAATTATTTTACTGGCATTTTGACTTAAATCTTCTTTGCCTCACTAATGGCTCTTTTAATAAAAGAAAAAAGAAAAAAAAATGATGTTCACCTCCCCTTTCTAATCGTCAGATTTTAAGGCCTTTTTTCAGACACAGCTAATTTTCAATTGTTGCTTACTGCATATTGCATGTTTAATATTTTTTTGTTGTTCTTTCTTCCTTTTTGGGAAACTGATTCTGGGCAGCACTGTCTAACTGTGCTTCTGAATTTGGGGGACTTTCCTGAACTATTGTTGCTTTCTGTGGCACTATGTTTCTCAAGCATGCAAAGAAACTCTTGACAGTCAGCCATAGAATGCTGGTACAGTAGCATATACAGGCCTTGTATGATCAGAGGCCTTTTCTTCAAGCATAGCACAATTGTAGTGAGACAGGGGAGGGGAAGTGAAGGCACAGAAAGATTAACTGACCTGGCCAGTGCTAGTGGCTAAACCAGAACTAGAACTCTGCTCTTCAAGTCCTACACAAATGCCCTGTCTGCTAGTCCATGCTGCGTGTCTCATGTGCTTTCACCACCCTTACGGTAGTACTAATGCAATTTTGTTCATACTTCTTAGGCTAATTTAGCTATTAATCCAGCAGCCTTACTACCCAGTGCAATGCCCAAGATCTCCAGCATGAAGCCTGCATTGCCAGCTTCAGAGACTCCAGTTCATGAGCCTGATGGCATACAAAGCACTGAAACGTTTCGTACTGCAGGAAACAATGAGGAGACTGGTGTGAGCTTTGAACAGCCCATGCAAGCAGAAACCTTGCACAGTGCCAATAAGGTAATGTCAGTGCCTAGATTAAGCATGTATCACTGCTGCTAGCATGATTCTGCTGTTAGGAGAAAGAGGAGAGAGCTAGAACTCCTTGAGCTGGAACTTTCTATGATTCTATGATAGAAGCTCCCCTTGCCTCTGAGAGAGCACAGACACTGAAGATGGCAGGCTGGGGAAGGAGATAGAAGCAAGGGGATATGCCTTTGAAAGAGGGTAATTCTTACTTTCTTTGGGATTTAAAAAAGTTCGTTAGCTGCTGCTTCCTTGTGCAGTCTGCCCTCTGGTGGTGGGGAGTGGGGAGGAGACTGGGAGCAGGAGTGCAGCCATACCTGAAGCACAGATCACTGCTCCCTCATCCCCTTTGCAGAATCCTTGATCTGCCCCTGCACGTGCTGCCACATAGCCAAGGGCTGTCTTGGAGAAGGAGAGAAATTAATTCAGTCTGTCCCCATCCCATCTCCCCTGCAATAAAGGAGAGAAGTTTAAGTTAGCTTGGGAAAAAATGGTTTGAGAAACAACAACACAACACCAAACCTGATCAGTGAAGAACATATTTATTTACATACTTCCCAGATTCAGAGGAGAAAGCAGTGATTCTCCCCATCCTCAGGGGACATTTGACCCCCCCGGAAGTTAACTTTCTCAAGGTAGTCACAAAAGTTTGCAATTTTACTGCTCTGGAACCCACTTTGTTTAGCGTATTATAGAACACCCCACATCCCTGAGGCCAGATCCAGCCCACAGAGAGGCTGGATCTGGCCTCAGGAAGGTCTGACCCAGCTAGAGATGGTATAGAAAATCGGGTAGCATGCAGCCATACCACGTTGTCTGTCCCCTCCTCAGCAATCCTCCATAGCTGTCCCTGTTGCTCTCTTAGGCCCGTGCTTACTTTTGCTGCAGAGCAGAAATATACAGCAGGGAACCAGGGAAGCAAAATGTTACTGACTAGATTCCTATTATAGCATGCTTTCATAGTGTGTGCAGTACTGAAATTTAAGTTTGCTGTAACTTAGTGCATAAGCTTCCAGTCCACCCAGGGCAGACAGATAGGTCTTATCCAGAAGTCCCAGAAGCAGCAGGATTCTAAATCATCCCTGCTTCTTTTCTAGTAGCAATCAATACAGTTTTAAAAAAAAATCAATATCAAGCCCCTCATTTATCTCATTCAAGTCCTTTTTGCTGAAAACAAGAGATTTTAGATTCATAAAAACCCAGACTGAAATCGTAGTTGCTCAATTCAAGCCCATTTAAAAGAACCGTTAAGCCCTTCAGTATAATAGTGTTCACGATCAATAAAATAAAGGTATGAATGAAAACACTGAGAAGCACAGAGCTGTCACTTAAGCAGTAGCTATTTTTTGTCAAGTGAATTTATTACTGAAGGAGTCAAGTAATTTCTTTTATCTCATCACAGAAGGGTACAAAACAGGCAGCAGCTCCAGTGACATTCCTACCATTGTCAGTCAGCTTCATACCCGACTTGGAATGACACCACTAATATCTTCTTGCTAGACTGAGGAAAGAACATTCTAATACAGAATAGCAGTTTCCCTTGGGCAAGTTAGACACCATGCTGTATGCTCAAACGTGCAAAAACCTTTCACTTCCTAATCCAAAAGCCTTCCATACACAGAACTGCATATAAGGCATGCATAATGCAGGCGTCACGTGTCCTATGTACACTTATAGGCCTTTATATGCTTTGTATAAGCAAGGCTATAGAAAGTTAAAGTTTGTGGAAACTCATTCACATCAAATTAATTTCTTAACTGTCCAAAAACTTCAGTATTGTCTTCCTAGTATGTCATATAGTTTCAATATGTTGTTAGCCTTCTTGGCATCAAGAGCTCACGGTGACTTACATTCAGCTCTGTTGTTCACTGTAACCCCCAATTCCTTTTCTGCAGAGTTGCTGCCCAGCCAGTCAGCCCCTAGCCTGTACTGGTGCATGGGATTGTTCTGTTCTAAGAGCAGGACTTTGCACTTGTCCTTGTTGAACCTCATGAGATTTCTTTTGCCCCAATCCTCCTAGGCAGAGGGAGAAAAATTATAGGGGGGTGAGCATGTGCATGCTCCCCAGCACATAAGTCTATAGAGGAAGGAGTGGGGTTGGAAAGGGCTGTGAGCTGGGGGCAGGGCACGGGACAGAGCCACAACTTGTCCAGGGTGTGTGGGGAGGGGGCTGGCGACCACTGCTCATGCGCCTTGGAAGGGCATGGGGGGCATATGCCCCTACATCTGCATGGGACAGGGCAGGGTGCCACTGAACTGTGGCTAGGGCTGCACTGGGCTCTTGCTGGCAGGGGCTGGGCCATGCGCTTGGGGTGGGCTGCAGCAGTGGTGGGAAGTGCAGTTGGGGCTATGGTGAATTTTGGAGGGGATGCAGCCCAACCCAGTCCTTCCCTCACCCCCTGCCAGGAAGAGCCTCGCACAGGCCTGGCCCCAGCCTACAATGGCAGCCTGCCTTGTGCTGATCCAGGGACACATACCCCACCATGCCTCCCATGGTGCATGCAGCAGGAGCCACATCTGCCAGATGAGCCACTCGCAGCTCAGTCCCATGCCCCACCCCACCTATGCAGCTGCAGCCCCACACCCTTTTCACTGCTGCACACACACTCCTCCTCACTCCTGCTGCAATCGCCAGAAGCTTGCAGCTGGTTTGCCTTGTAGCCCTACTGCCTGCATTTGGGGGAGCTAAGCCCCATTAGCCCCCACTTCAACTACCTATGCTAAACCTCCCATTTGTCTAAGCTGCTCTGAATCCTAGTTCTACCCTCTAGTGTATCATCTCCTCCCCACCTCCCAATCTTGGTGTCATCTGCAAACTTGCTGAGGGTGCACTCTATGCCCTTTGTTGATAAAGACGCTGAATGGAAACAGCCTCAGGACCGACCCCTGGAGCACTCCACTTTATACCGGCTACCAAGTAGACATCGAGCCATTGATTACTACTGAGCCCGCTGTTCAATCCAGTTTTCTGTCCACCTTACAGTCCTTTCAGCCAGCCCATACTTCCTTAGCGTGCTTGTGAGAATATTGTGGGAGACTCAAAAGCCTTGCTAAAATCAAGGTACACCACATCTACAGAGCCAGTCTGCTCCAGCTGGACTGAGTGGGTGCTGGGCTCAGTCTTGGATATGCGTGAGTGGATTCCTCCTCCCTGCCTGCTCCCTGCAGTAGTTCCTTGCCACCCCAGGAGCAGGGAGAGTTACCCTGCTCACCCTTTACTACTGCTGCTATCCTGAGTTAAACCTAGCCCCTGTACAGCCTGACTATAGAGTGGGACAGGTGTTGCCCCTGCTTTCAGGATAGTGGGGACATTAGCAGCAGCAAGTGTGGGAGAGGAAATGGGAGTGGAGTGGGGGCTGTGCCTCTAAGCATGGAGGGGAAAGCAAGGGGAGAATTCTTATTTTCTTCAGGGGCTTTAAGTCCCTGGCTGTTGCTCCTGCCATGTGATCAGACAAGGAGGGGTGCTGCTATGTCTTCCTTCAGATCCACCCGAAGCATGCATGCCAGTGTAAGTGGTCTCTCTCATGCCTCTTCTAACATCTCTCTGCTGATGTTCAGGACTACAGAAACTCTAATAAAAGCTTCAGGGTTTCTCAAGTGAAACAGCAGAACAATTAACTGCAGGAGACTTTTAAAAAATAACAAAAAACTACAAACAGTTAATTTTTTTTCAGGCTTTTCTAAAATGGAAGATGTTCAGATGAAAAGTGACTTACAGAATTTGAAATGGCATGTGGCAGGATGATAGCTGCTAGATTAGTGACTGCCGTCAAAGTCCAAACAGCAAGTTACACTACAGTCATCCAGACCAGTAAAGGAGCTTCGTACCCATACTTCATTCATGTTCATTTTATTTAATTAACATTAATTAAGCAATAACTGCCAGGGAGAGTTTTGTGCCAAATTAAATAACCTACAAAAAGAAGCTGATAGTGTGAGGAGCAGCCATGGGACACCAGCCAGTCATTTGCCTAGGAAGTGTTGCTCTAGAATAACCTTATGGAACTGCATACAGGAGAGGATTGAGCCTCAGTGACCTGGAGTGTTCTGTTTTGCCTGCCTGTCTTTTTCTTCCCATTTTAAAAATGGACTACTAGTGATGCTGAGGTACTTTCTAGATTACTCAAGTGGGGTCCAGCCCATCTGTCTTTAATTTTTCTGAGTCATTCTGAGGCTAAATCAGTGTTAGCACACTGTTGTCCCTCCCTTAATATTTCTCAAAAGTACACTTATTTTTATGAAATGAAAAAGCCTCCATCAGGTTTGTTGTTAAATTTGGGGGTTCATTATGTCTCCATCAGATGCTAGGAAAACACAAAGCTGTGTTAAAGATATAACCTGAATAAAGGAAGGCCACCCAACATGTTACAAGTATGAGCATAGTTTATGATGCCTGAAGTGCATTTCCCTTCATATTCATAACCCATCCTCCTATCTGTTTTGCTCACAGAACAGGATCAAGGTGACTGGAAAACGAAGGCCTCCTACCAGGACAGCCCGGTGCCTGGCTGCTCAAGTATCCACAGAGAATGAGAAGGATAATATTATCAAGGAGCCACAGCTATGGCTACCGAAACAGAACTCTGCATTATTGGATGCAAAGGAGCCTCTAAGTGGTGAGCCAAGTTCAAAGGAAAGTGTAGAAGGTGGTTCTGCAGCTCAAAAATCATTGCCAGCAGATGGCAGCAGCCTGTTACCCGGGATGGACAGAAGCCCTTCTGCAAAACCCACAGGCCCAGGGGATGAATTCTTTGAATCTGATGACCTCTTTGAGAAAAGTTCAATGCTAAAGTCAACAGCCAGGCCTAAGGCAAAAGAGGAAGCCATAGACAGTTTGGTTGGTAGGCTTGTCAAAAGTGGTGAGAAGCCTGCTTTGTCAGTGCTTGATGATCAGGGTAGTGATGATCTCTTCCAGTCTGTAAAACAGAAGTCTTCCCAGAAGAGCAGCCCCAGCTCTTTCTTGGAGGATGAAGACAATCTCTTCACAAGTCAGAAAACTCCAAAGAAGAAAGAACTGAAACCTGGCACCTCACAAGACCTAAACACCAGTGTCCAGAATATCTTCGAGGTAATGATGTGCAGCAGGGAGGGGAGGAATATTATAATTAGGACCTCAGTCCTGTAGATCCTGATGGAAAATACTGTTTTAGCATCACCTTGGTGAAAGCTATGCATAGGTATAGTAGGAGTAAACCCTCTGCATGGGATGCTCAAGTGTTAGCAGACAATAGTTGTTTTTGTGAAGGTAAAAAAAAAAAAATACTGTTTGATTCTAAGATGAGGTTTTCCTTCCATTTTACTATGGGAGGAAGTCTCTCATCTTTGAATTGCTTGGGGTGGGGGCAGGTAGCTGCTATGGCTTGGGCTCCAGCCCCTAACCAGCATTAGGAACAGGGCTGCAGCTACCTTTCCTTGCCCCTGTACCTCCCTGTTTCCTTATATATGACCATCTCCCTAGAGCATGTTCCCCACCTCCTGTGTAGCCTCTGCTCCCCCACCTGCCTCTCTGCCTCCCCCCACCTTTGCTCTTTGCTGGCAGGTTCCATCCACACTGCAGCTTAGGGCACTGAGCAAGGCTCTAGCCTGGGGCACAGCCATGTGGTGCTTATGGGCGCTGGGCTAGGGCCATTATCCATGCCGCAAGCTAGAACAGGGATGTAACATACCAGCACAGTAGAGAGCAGAGGCTGAGAAGGGAGGTGGGGTGGGGAAGGGAAGAAGCACCAGCATGGGGGAACAAAGGTGTAAGGGGAGCCTGAGGCTGTAGGGGGAGGAAGGCAGACATAGGGCACTAAGTGGTAGGGGGCAAGCTGCTTGTCCTCCCCAAGCCATCTGCACCCACAGTGTCTGTCCCCCTGCAGCAGTGGGGGGCATGAATGTAAGACACCCCTTCAATAATTAGATTCTACACATGGAAAATCATAACATTTATACATTTTCCAGGTATAGAATCTAATAATTGGGGGTCATCTTCAATTTGAGTAAATACAGTAAGTCTGACCCTTTTCATGCCATGGTACTTAACTCCCATTTTTGTCTGACTGCTGCTGCTTGAGAGGGGTAACTTGCTACATAGCAACACTGATTTTAAAACGGGAGTACATCAGGGATCCTGGAGGCTCTAAAAAAAATCTTCCTAACTGTGCCTGGTATACATCGTGGTCAGGCCTTGTGCAGTCAGTGATTAATGCATTTCTGTCAGGTCCAAATAGAACACATGACTCTGACCTAATAGGTTTATGATGCCCATAGTAGTTTTAGGTTATTTTTCCTACCGCTTCATGCAGCCAAATTTCAATGCTTGGTTATCAGAGCGAATTCTGTATTGACTACTTATGTATGCTTTGCTCCAAGGATGACATCTTTGCAACAGAAGCAATTAAGCCACCTAGCAAGACAAAAGAGAAAGTGCTGGAAGCTAATCTGTTTGATGATGATAACATTGATATTTTTGCGGATCTTACTGTAAAGCCAAAAGAAAAGAAGACCAAGAAAAAAGTGGAATCCAAATCCATATTTGATGATGATATGGGTAAGTGTTTAGTTTATTACTGGCATTATGATGCTGCTGTGAGTTAGTCCCCCAGCAACAAAAGATAGCCATTAGAACTTTCTAGGTCCATTTTTCCCCCTCACTTTCTCTACAGTCTATAGTACTATCAGTGTTTACCCACTGAGCACAACTTTCCAAATGCTTATAATACCCATTTATCTTCAGAAGATAAATCCTGTTTCTGAAACCTCTTTTTCTGCCGCTTTAGAGATTTCAAGAAAGTTTCTCATTCTGCAATCAGAGTGAAAAGTCATGTCACACATCAATATGTATCCAGTACTGGGAGCAATGAACCTGCTCACTGGATATACACATTATAATAGGTATTGATAAAGACATGTACCTCACTAGTGTTAACACAAATACCTGGCTTTTAATGTTGATCTTAATTACACAGAGTATTCTGTTAGTGGACAAATAGACCTCACTAATTTTATTAGAACTAATGCTATAGGGTACTGAGCAGTGAATAAGGCTTGTACAGACTGGCTAAATATGACACTGGGCTTTTGAAAAGCCTGTCCAAGCCACATGCTGGTCCTCCATGCACAGCAACATGTGATGTATGCAGCAGCCAGGGTTGGATCGTGACACAGGAGCTCAATCCAGGACTTGAGCCAGATCACATGACTCCATGGGTTGTGAGCTTGACATCCTGGTCCTAAAGCATTTGGTTTATAAGACCCTAGGAATAAACCCCAGTGGTTCTCATTTATCTGGCTTATAGTAGGTGGAAAATACTTTGTCCAGGCTAGGCTTAAATATCCAAAGCAATAAAACTGCAACTGGATGGGAAGGTATCTTCCTAACTTGTAAGAATTTTTAAGATTTCCCATCCCAAATCAAAATGCCAAACTTTTGCAAACCAAATGCCTTAAATCTGCATTGTGTAGAATAAAACGGGGTTGTCAACTAGGGGCATCCCTGGGGATACTTTGAAAGGTCTCAGAAGGCATGTAGGGATGGAGCGCAGCCACCCTCTACCACTGCCTCACAAGAGCAAGACTGGGGCGAAGCGAGAGCAGGGCCACACAGACACTGCACTGCTGCTGCTTGCCACCCCCACAACTCTGCGCCTATCTGCTTGCCAACCCCCTTTGGGGGTACATTTACTAAAAAGGGGCCACCAGAGGTATACTTATTAAAAAAGGTTGAAAACCCTTGGATTAAAACACTTCATTTTGATTGTGGCATTTTTGTTTTTTTTCCTAACTTGTACATTCATTTCTATCCAAAAAACAGGAGTCTTAGTTTTGTAAGTGTTTGAAGGCATGAAGACTTTATCCATTTAAGATCTTTCATATAATTTTTTTAAGGTGCTTATGGAACTCAACCCTTTTCACTTGGACTTGTCTAGTCTTTACTTAATACAGGAGCTCACTATTAACCAAGGGCATTTCTAGCACTGTTGTACTTGTAGCACTGCTTCCATCAGAAAAGTTTATCTATATCTTGCTCCTACTGTGTGCTGCTCAAGAGCTTTTTGAGTAGAAAGATCCTTGCATGGGAAGCTTTTCAGTTGCCCAGGTTGTGTTGTACATGCTCTACCGTGGGGCTGTAAAACACCAACTGGGATTCAGGGAACATACTTGAGGTCGATCAACATGGTAATCCCAGAAGGGAATTGGGGTGGCATTCCCTGGTTGCTTTAATGAAGAGTTGTTTGCAGTGTTTACCATGATATTTTAATAAGGTGGCCACTGCCTCTGAGGATGTTTCTCCTACCTGAAATGCTTCTTTCAAGTTGCACCTTTAGGTACTATTGTATTTGCAAACTGTTTCCCTTGCTTTGCTTCACTAACACTTGCAATCATTGCTTAACTGAGTAGCTATCTTGCTTCAGTCTCCCCATAAATCTGATCTTTGTTCTGATCACCGCTGCTGAGAATTATCTTGGCATCATCCTTGTTCAACATCCATGTTCAGAGTCATGCACCCCACAGTCTTTTGAGGATTTTCTCTTCAAGTAGTAAATGCTGCTTTCCTTGACAGAAGAAACTCCCTTCTTCCCTTACTGTCAAATAGGGCTGCAGCTTCACCCCTGCTTTATCTCTGTAGTACCTAGAACACTTCCCTTGGAAGCTGTGCAAACCCTAATTGACTGTAACTCTAATCCCTTTGATGGGTTCACATTTTGGGGGAATGCCAGTAAGGATTTTCTCCTTATGGCTGCCTTTCTAGATTGCTCTTGTGATAAAATTGCATCCTGGATTAATCCTATGTATCCCTATTAGTTATGTACAGGCATAGTTATGTACAGGTGCCATGGGGGTGGGCTAGCTAGAACAGGAAGATTAGCATGAAGTGATGGCCTACCACTGATTTCTGGTTCACACATTCTAGCCTTCAGCTTGTAAATAGTGCCAGGACCTAGATGAGGAGCTAGAGTATTCTGTTCCTCCTCCTGCTTTCTGTGTGCACCCAGAATTGTGCGAGGGACTATATAACTGGAGATGAAAGCTTAAAACATAAGCACCCAAGGTGGCATAGGAACAAATTTACACAGTGTATTCTACTTTCATTGCAGTATAAAAGTGGAGTTGATACTTGATGTACAACCCCACACTGGTATGAATCGCTATAAGAGAGATGCTTGCATTGGAATAAATTCAGGAGCGGGGATCAGCTTCTTGGCAGATGTGCCACTGATCCCTTTCCCCTGCCCAGCTTGGTGCTCTGTTGTCTGCTTCCTACCCTGTGCTCCCTGCCCTATCTGCTGTTTTACTGGCTGTTCCCTCACTGATCTTCTGCATGCCACATACAGAGGCTGTTGATGCCACCAGTTCTGTTCCTGTTCTGATTGGTTTCATCCTGGCTGGGCCTCTTGCAGTCTGTTATCACCTCTAGGCCAGCTGCTGGTGAAATCCTGTTATAGCCTTTCGGCATCTACCATAGGAGCAGACCAGTGATGATACAGCTTTTGGCCCCGAGACCCAGATGAGTGGTACAGGACAGTTTGTGGACTGAATTGAGCCCCACAGGCCAGAATTGGGCTTTGGGGGATGTTGGCTGGCTCCTACACTCTGGGATTTGGCCCACGGCCCAGCGCTGCCTCTGCCTGGCCAAATACACTAGGAATGGGCCTGGAGCCCAACACCACCCCATCCTGGCCTCATATATTGGGATTGAGCCCTGGCACCTGGCATCTTCCCTGCATGTTGGGATTGGGTCCTGGCAGGCCAGACCTGTGCACTGTAATCAGGCACCCAATCCTGGGGCTCACCATTGGTCCTTAAATGTGGTGGTAGGGGAGCAGTGTTACTGCTCTTGCACCTTCAAATTTCCAGACCCTGGGGAGCTCTGAGGGCTGGATAGCATGGTACTGGGGGCCAAGCACCACAGTACCCAGCTTTAGACCAGTAGTGTTTAGTCTGCAGCCTGCAAGCAAGATCTGGCCCCACACCACTCATCCAGCCCACAAAGCCAAATAGGTTAAACACTGCTTAGGTGCTTAAACACTGCTCTAGGTGCCAATGGAAGTTCCATCAGTTTTGGACCCCAGGTTAAGATGCGTTAAAATATTTGGCTATTGTGTAGTATAAAATGCAACATAGTGTTGACTTTTTTGTTATCCGTTCTCAGTTTGAATATTCCTGTAAACTCAAACAAAAGCTCCCACATGTGCCCTCAGAAGTGCATTTAATATTGCCAGTGGCAAGAAAGTATTTTACTGCCAAGGATGTTTTAGAGGCACTGCTACATGTTAGGGATTTTGTGTGTTAAGAGATTTTTTTTTTTCTTCTTCTTTCTAATTATCCCCCCACTTTTTTTTCTCTCTAGATGACATCTTCTCTAGCAGCCAGGTCAAAATATCCGCTCCCAAAAGTCAATCATCTTCTCAAACAGCCTCTGAAGTAAAAACCGAAAGCAAGACTCAGAGTATATTTGATGACCCACTGAATGCCTTTGGAGGTCAATAGACAATTGTGGGTGTTCTGAGAAAAGGCTACCTGTGGTCCATTATCTTGTCCACTACTAATACAGAATCTCTAACCAAACAGCTAAAATAAGACAACTATGGATATTTAAATGACTGGTTCCCCACTTACATATCTAGTTTCATTTTCTTGCTCTGGACCTAATCATGTTTATCACTGTAAGAAGGAATCTCTCTCTGTTGTCCTCCTTTTGTGATGCCCAGGTGAACTAGCCTGTGCAATATTTGCAGTGATGTAATCTATTATACAAAGTATTGTTTCTTTTATTGAACAGATCTAAAAAAAGAAAATTACTGATATTATGAAATAGTAAATGAAGTGTGCTAAACTGGGCCAAGCTGTGTTTTGTTTTGCTTTCTGCTCTCATTTGCAAAGGACGTCTGTGTTGAGACTTCTAGATAAAATCAACATTTTTCATTCAATCAGCCATTGTGGTCTTCTGGACAAGTCTTCTGAGTTCAATTTATGGTTCTCTTGCAACAGAGAGTATCTCTGCCCCTGTCTCTGTACATGGTAAGCTTTTAGCAAACCTTTCAGAAGAACAGTGTGCCAAACAGAAGAAGAGGGAACAAGTTTTTTTTTTACCCATGACTAATGCAAACTGTAAAACAGTGCACTTCTGAAAAGTACTTGATTGAAGCAAGGATCCTGTTATGTAACTGGGAGGAAGAACAGGGTCCTTGCGTGCTATGCAGGTTACTTTATGTTAAATGGATTATAATAAATTCTCCTAATTAAATTGATTTACTCTTATTCAAAGAATGAAAATAATGTGTGAACCTAAGAGTTACTTGTCCCTCTGAAATACTGAATTCTTGCAACTCTTAAGTCAAGATTGGGCCCACAACATGTTAATTGGAACAATTATTTTATAATTCAATTGGAACATAGAATTTGTGCCACTTATTAGGTCTGCCTTTTACAAGGGAAAACAATGTTTGGAATTAATAAGAAGCTCTAGTGTCCCAGGGACTTTAAATTTAGTGGTGGGACAACCTTGATAGTATGGTTGTTTTGGGGGGTTTTTTTTACTATGTTGGTGGAGAAATGTAGCAAAATTGGATTAAGTTATAAACTGAAAATATCTTTTCAGATGTGTTTAGAGGAGATGTGTGCAGGACCCTTAAAGTAAACTCAGGACAGTTTACTATTGTAGCAATCCGTGGCTATAGACTGTCTAGGTTAGCTCTCAGGAAAGCAATGGCATGGCATTCAATGACATGTTACTCAGGTTTTCTTGTGCATTCCACAGCACTGAGTTGGTCCAGTATAACAGTCTTGCTGCATTTGCACCAACAGTAAGCAAACTGGAATGGAACGTTATAGGTATCTAGAAAGCTGTAGTTGCCTGACTTCAGATTAACACAGCTAAAGTCAGGAATCCTGAGATGCACTTTATAAACTAACTAAATGAGAGATGCATATGCTTTCATGAGCCCAGGCTCACTTTATCAGATGCTGTATCTAGAAGCCACACTTAATTTTGAGATGCTGCTATAAAATCCATTGTATGAATAAAATCACAAATCCATGTTTTGAGCCTTGCATAATATTGAATCGTATTCCTTTTCTACCACATTTAGCAACTGGAAAATGATCCAGTTATCTCTGCAACTAGGATGTGTTCAGATTTGTAACAAATGTCTTTCACCTATTTCAAGTCATTCCGGTGATTTGTAGATCACATTTAAAAAAATAACTTTCTCTTTTGTGGGCTAGAGAAACATGCTTTACAGTTCTCATGAAGTAATTGTTTATAATAGTTAATGTGATTTAAATTTTTTGTATTTAATTTTTGCTTTCAGCTTCAAGGGAAGAATGTTCATATCCTTCCTCTACTACTAAATCCTTGCTTCACCTTAGGCAAGTTAGCTAGGCTTGATTTAGAGACTCTTGTTTTGAAGCCATGAAGCTTTATCTCAGGTCCTCACTCTCTGCCTCAGTTCCCTGTCTTAATATTTTACTACCTCATGTAAAAGGATACCAGGAGATGACCTGCCTTCAAAATGAGTGGGTTATTTTTCACTTCCCAGTTCTTGCCCCAGTAAAATGTTGGCCCATCTTGGTTACCACCTCTGAGAAGTGGTGCATATGTACTTTTGTTCAATAATTGTTATCATCTTAGGCTTGTATATTTAAAAACAAAACAAAAAAAACTTTTATGGGAAATCTGCTACACCTAAAGGGGAAAAAATGATCTTACTTATTCCCAGTGTTTAAGGTACAGTGCAGTAGGCTCTGCTTTAAAAATTAGAATGCAGTTTAGCAGAGCAGTATGCATGTGTGTGGAAGATATCATTTATAAGATGGATGAACATCAAATCCTGTTTTCAGACTAAGCTGGTTCACTGTTTTAAAACAGTGATGTGCCTTCTCATTTGCAACCATTTCAGAATTAAAATAGTTCTTTTTCTGCCTCATATCAAGAACTGCTCTAAGCAGGCACTTAAAGTTAAGACTCCTTTGAGAGCAGTTTTTGTGACATGCTCATCCTGGTAGCTTTTAATTTGGGCAGTAGCTGTCAGTCTGGGATAGCTGCTCTTTCTCCCTCCTAGGACTTGAGTTTACTTGATTTACAGTAGCATTCAGAATGTGCTGAGAGGTCAGGACCTAACAGCAGAAGGGGTAGGGAGGAGGGGAAAGCTCAGATGTTATCATTGAAGATTTGTGATTGTTACCCTGACAACAGCTACATTAACTTTAATGGGGAAAAATAGTGACAGCTTGAAATGTGCAGAGGGAAGAATGTGGCAGTTCTCATTGAACAGGGCTGAAAAATGAGAGCACTTAAACACTTTATTTTATAGGCATCAGGGATAAAGTGCTAATCCCATGTTTCATTGGGATATGATCTCATAATGTTCATGGCTAATGCCTATATATATTTCATATGCAGGTAGGGAGATTTGATAGGTTTGTCTTTCATATTTATTCTAGTCCCCTATGTTCTTTAGATGGGTTTCAGGGGAATTAAATGGATGGTGTGTGGTGGGATTTCCCCCCTGTTCCTTTCAGCCTCTTACCATTACAGAAAATGTTTTTACTATGAAAACCCCATGGTGAGTAGGACTTCATTGTTTTAGGTGATGTACAAAGAAAGCAAAGGCTGCCACTGAACCAAAAAGTATTACTTTTAAATGTCAAGTAAAGGATCAGCAAGAGGAAGAGTACAGCTGTGGTGGTGCAAATTTCTAATCCCATCATCCCTCACACTCCCCTCCACCTCAGTCTTGCAGCTGAAGAGCCTTCCCTCTTCTGGCCTAGAACATGGGGTCCAGGTTTAACTGAACAGATGGCAGTGTCTAGATTAGGTTGGGACAAACCTGTGATAAATCTAATGTCACCTGCAAATGTTAACCTTGTTTTTACCAGCTAACACTCTTCAGTGTCCTCCATTTACACATACTTAAACATAAATGCACAATTTTGCTTAACAGCGTAACAGTACCAGCTTCAATGTGCTGCATATTCTTTCAGTCTACTATCTAACTTGTTTTCAGCTTAACTGTTTAGTGACTAACTTGGTTTACTTTGTAACTAATTATACTGTTTATATAAGAAAGAATGACAGGAAAGTAGCTGTTAGTGGGCTGCTATTTGGAAGTCCTGAAAGGGACTAGCTTTCCTTCTTTTCATAGCTATCTCCCTTCATTTTCAAGGCTACTAATAGCAGACCTCAAACTTTTAGGATTGACAATTAGAGCCTTGAAAATGATGGAAGCTAGGTGGTTTTGGGGCTGCTAATGCTAGAGCAATGATAGTGCTGAATGTTTTTTCTTAACTATGCAATGCTATTAGTGCTGTGGTATTAGTTATGACAGTAATAGCTCTCCTCATTTGCAAGACTCCTAATGGTTTCAGGACTGATATTGGAAGCTTTGAAAATGAGGGAAGCTTGTTAATTTTGGGCCTGCTAATACCACAGTACCAACATTGTTGGAGCATGGTTGACATTAAGTGTATATAGGTGCATATTTTGGATAAGCGTGTGGGTAAGCAGTTTTCAGGACCCAGGACCAAAACGACTAACTGTTTCTTTTAGCAAAAGTTAAAGTGTAGGAAGGATGGAATATATGCCAAGGGTGTGAAATGATGTATTAATTATACTGAATCTTCCACTGAAGAGATCAAGGAGATATACGTAGAATAGAGCGTATAATTTAGGGCCTGTACATTTAACTGGGCATGAGGCCAAACACTCAGAATGATCACAACTCCTATGTAATTTTTAAAAGATAAATTTATCCCCTTTAAAAAAAACAAACAAAACAAAACAAGAGAGAGAAATGGGTTTCTTGGCAACATTTCAGCAGTGCAGCAAGCCAGGTAGAATTAGCATTTATTAATGAGCTGTCTCCTTTTTGCTAGTAAGACTACTAGCGTACTGTATATTGTTACCGAAAACTGTTGATCATGCGTAGAAGCACTTGGGTACATAACAAGAGACCTGCAATGATCTTGCATTATTTTGTTTCCTAAAGCTATTTATCTGTAGTACCAACATGGCTGGCTCTTTTTAAACAGTCAAACCACAGCCACTATTCTCTCCATGTTTTTGGAAGGGGAGTGTAATTTTTTTTTAACTGATATTCTCCCTTAACTGTTAACACATAATGGATGCATCTACACATGTAATTAAGGCAGACCAATACGCCCTTGTGCAGTTCATGCTGGAGTCATACTCCTGGGTGCAGCATCTATGTCAGGGGACGGCAATTATTTTGAGCAGAGGGCCGCTTACTGAGTTTTGGCAAGCCATTGAGGGCCACATGACAGGCAGCCAGGGTAAGATAAATATTAACTTTCTAAATTTGGGAGGTGGGGGCCGTGGGCCGGATGGAATGGCCAGGTGGGCTGCATCCGGCCTACAGGCCACTTTTGCCCACCCCTGATCTATGTGTACATCTTGGACCACAGCAGTTTGAGCTGGGGCAGAGTGGCCCCAGGTTGGCTGGGAACTGGGGTGGGGTGGGGGGCAGCCAGATCCAGGTGTTGGCATCAGGCAGCAGAAGGACTGGCTGGGGCATAAAGGTGCTAAAGTGCTAGGTGGCAGGCAGCCCCCATACTTTAGCATTCCCATGCCCCAGCCAGCCCCTGTCTACCATCTACATATGCACGTCAGCACATGTAAGTACTTTGCCATAAGACAGTACTGTCCCCAGCCATACTATCTTATGGCAGACTTAGTAGTGTAATGTGCACTAATACTAGTACACATGTAGATGGTGATGTTTTACTGCAAAGATAATTAGTCTACTTCACAGTAAAACACTCATGTAGATGCACCCAATATTAACAATAGTTGCATTACATCATGGCTATCCAAGTGGCAGCCTGTGAAGGGTTAACACAGACCTAGGCTCCCACCTTGCCAGGCTCTTGGGGCTCCCTCTCCATCCCATAACCCTAAAGGGTAGGGTGCGGCAGCATGTCCCCACCTGCAGTGCTAGCAGTCTGGAGCACCTGTGTGGCATAGTGCCACAGAGGAGTCCACAGGGAACTGCAGGTGAGTCAGGGTGGTGCACCATGCAGAGTTGAGTGGGGGTTCCTGTCCCTGTGTGTGTGGTGCAGTGGAGTAGGGGAGCGCTCACACATACAGTGTAGATGGGTTTTGAGTGCACTTGTCTACCTGTGAGCATGATATAGAGCCTGGAGGGGCCCATGGCCTCTGCATCAGGCATGTGGCTTCTGGATCACATGGCTTCCAGCCACTTGGAAGTTGGACAGCCCTGCTTTAAATAAAACTCTCTTCTAGACCTGATAGAAGAGCTACTGCCTGTAGACAATAGCAGGCTGGAACTTATAGCTCCTATTACACAATGTGTTTGATTATGCTCTGCTGTGTCCCACAATGAGTGAAATTCAGTTAACTAACCTAGTATTGTCCTATCCAATCTTTCATGCTACTTGCTCAGGAGCACATGAAATGAACTGGGTAGAACGATTTGCAAGACCTCTGCTTTATCAAGTGCAAGGCAAAGCTTGTGCCATAGATTTAACTGCTCATGGTCATATCCTGCTCTGTTTTTTCTTAAAGCTGCAATTCCTGGATTTAGATGATGATGTAATAATACCTGCTCCTGTTGGGAGCTGTGCAGTTCAGTTGGTTTGGTGACTGGCTACAGGCTAGAAGGAGCACGGTTGGATCCCAGCTGAGGATGGTGGAATTTCCATGAGGGCCCTGACGTGCATCCAGCAGCCTCCTATGCAGTAGGTACTAGGAGCTACCTGGGGCTAAAGGTGGTGTTGACCCCATCACCAGTTCTTGTGCTGAGGTTAAAGAAGCCTTGCCTCCACTGCCCTAATGGGCCGTCATGGCCTTGACCTTTATCTGCCCCTGTTGAGGGTCACGTCACGTGGGCGCTGTTGTTCGCTTGGAGGAGGAACATCCGGGTCCTTCGCCCCGCCCCCGTAACGACCACAACAAGCAAAAAGCAGAACGCGCCGGATACACCCACCCTTGTTGGCTGCAGAGGCTCCGCCTTCAGGGCGAGCTGATTGGTCGCGGTGTGTAAGAGCGGCCCGTGCATTGGCTGACGGGAAGCTGGGGGCGGGGATGTCATAAAGGCTAGGTAGGCGCGGGGCCCTCTCAAGGCGGGAGGGAGAGGCGGTAGCGCGGGCGAGGGGGTGGCTCCCCGCCCTGTCTCCTCTCCCGGCGGCGGTGGTGGCTCCTTCTTTATGAGGGCGCCCGGGGCCCGCGGCGGCGGCCTCCCGTGAGGAGCGGTGGGCGGAGCTGCGGCTCCCGGTGGCCCCGGGCGGGCCCGGCGGCGGCAGGTGAGATGTGTCCCGGCCCGGCCGCGAGGGGGCGCCCTCCTGCCCGGGTGCGAGCGCTGGGGAGCGCCGTCCCCTCGTGCGGGACGGAAGTGGCAGGGGCTTGGGCCAGGGCCGCCCGGCAGCGGAGGGGGAGCTGCCGCGATCCGTCTCCTTTGTTTGGCGGCGCTTCCCGCCGTCGTCCCGAGCGCAGCCCGCGGGGTGCGGCCTAGGAGCCCCGTGGCTGCAGCAGCAGCCTCCCCCGCCGCCGGCGGGCACGGCCGGGCCGGAGCACGGAGCCTGGAAGCGTTTGCCGAAGGCTTTCCTGGCGGGGCTGCACGCTCCTGTGCCCGGGGCTGCGCCAGATCTTCAGTGTTCATCTGCGTCCCGGGGCTGAGAGCCCTGGTGACCCCGAGCCTCTTCCACCCTTTTGGCCTTGCAGCAAGGGGAGCCCATGACTAGCCCAGCAGTCAGGGCTGCCAGATTGGCTTGTTTTAACCTTGCTTTCTCTATCGCCACCTCTTGTTAAAGGCAGGATGAGCCCTAGGGCTGAGTGCTGCCTTCTGCACTTGCTGAAACAGTTTTCCTTTTCTTCCCAGGTGCTAAATTTGAACCATGACCAGGAACACGCATTCCCAGCTTTCAAAGCTCTCTTGCCGAAGGCTGGAGTACAGTTGTACGCAACGTTTCCAGACTTGTCTTCCCACAAATAATTTGTAAACCCTTTGTAATGGCCAACAAGAAAGAACCTCCTTTCTTCAATGAGGATAATGTGGGACCCTTTCACTACAAACTGCCTTTTTATGAAACTATGGAGCTCTTCATTGAAACGCTCACAGGAACCTGTTTTGAACTGCGAGTATCTCCCTTTGAAACAGTTATTTCTGTGAAAGCTAAAATTCAAAGATTGGAAGGTACAAGTCTTTCTCTCCTTGACGTAGTCAGAATGTTAGCCATTTACACCCAAAGTTAGCATGCAAATAATCTTTATTTAGTAATAATCATACTAAAGTATTCAGAAGTGTGATAATTTTTCAGTTAATGAGAACTGATATTATGCTTAACTTTCTTTTCCTGTTTTTATGCATCTCTGCTGAGATAGTATAAAGGGTCTGCTTAGTATCAGCAAAGCTCTGTCAATCTAATTTTTAAAGATTTGTTTTAATATTCAGAGACTTCTTTGAGAGAGATGCTTTTGGTTAACCAGGGTCTTTTAAAATAAGCTATAAACTGGAGTTTTAAGGTAAGCAGTGGACTCTTCAGTGAAGCATAAATGTGTAACTTTGGTAGCTGTCAGCTGTCCAACCCTGACAGCACAAGTTCAGCACTGGGTAAATATTTGGGAAGTTAGTTCACTTCCTGTGCTGGTAAAGGTAGGCTTACTTTTTCTAGTACGCAAGCCAGCCTTCTGTTGCAGTGTAACACAGTAATTACTAAGCTTCAGGCATCTGACTCCTTTTTTTTTTTTTGATTTATATTTTAGTGACTGGTTCTGGGAACCGATCTGGGGTTGTGCTGTAGTTTTTTCTTAGAATGATGGACTTGATGTCTGTGTTGAAACAAACAGTATGAAAAGTATTCTTCCTTTCTAATAAGTGAAAAGGTCCTTCAAGTATTTGAGCAAGTCTTTAAGTCTTAATTGTTACATAACACGGTAGTCCTAAAACCCTTAGGCCTAAGGTTCTTTCTTCCTTTTGGAAATCTGTGCGAGTGTTGTTGATTGATTGGCTAGTTGTGGGAGGGGGTTGGATTATATTTCAGTAGAAGTCAGGAAGAGGTTTAATAGATGTTTTCCTCTTCATAGTTGAGCATTATAATAGTGTGCGAGATTCACTGTGTTAACAACAGAATGTTAAGCAAACAAAGTGAATTAGGATGGGTGGGTTAGAATACGGGTGGGCAAAATACAGCCCACAGAGGGGCTTTGTCCAGCCTACAATGATTTTCTTGGTCCTGCCTGGCTGAGGCGCCACCTAGCAGTGATGCATCCTGGCACACAGCGGGGCTGGACTGCCTTTCTAGGCAGCCCAAGCAGCAACAGCTCCCTCCAGCTGCTGTTGCCACTGGCCCCAGCCCCACAGTAGTGGTGAGGGTCAGCGTCTGCAGCCCTAACCCCACGTTTCTTATGCCTGCTCTGGGTTCACCTATCTGGCCTCAGAAGCAACCGTGCAAGACAAACTGCTGTTGAGCACAGGCCCCTCCCCCTCGCTGCTTCCAGCACTTCTTGGTGTAGTTGTCTGGAGCCTGTGCCAGGCTGCCCTGAGTCTGAGCTGTGTCACTGCTGTCTCTGGACTTCCCAGTGTGGCAGTGGTGACAGGGCAGTCCAGAGACAGCGGTGATGGAGGGTGCAGGGTAGCCCGGCACAGTGCCAAGAATTGCCTGGTGGCAGTGAAGAGGTGGGGCTGCTTTCCCTGCCTCACTGAGCAGCAGTTTCTGTCCTGCCACTGCTTGGTTTGGACAGGTGAGTCCAGAGCTGGCGTGGAGCATACAGGGTTGGTTCTGTATGCACTGGCTCCTGCTGGTACCATGTGGTTGGGGTCAGCAGTGGTGGCAGCCCCACTGCATGCCCAGGGGGTGGCAGGACATGCCACACCTGGGCAGTGCAGAGCAGGTGCAGGGCGTGTTGGAGCTGCACACTGTTGTCAGCATCAGGGAAGTGCCTCAGGGTGAGCAGGCTCCAGGCTGTTGTGGGGTGGGGGTGGGTGCTTTCTGGCTCAGAGAGGTGCGCCTAGGGTCCCATGCACACCCCACCACACCTACAAACCCTACCCTACAACCACACCCTCCCCCACATAATCACACCCCCACATGCTCCCCCCGTACACTCTCACCTGCACACTTTTGGCGGGGAGCCTTGCTCACTGCTACAAGCACGCACCCCACCCCACGTGTGTGCACATGCATACACACGCTCCTAGCCACCCTCCCCCTCCACACACCCCACAGCCCCCCACAAACTCCATACCCACTTGCATACACGCCCACACATCCCCACAAAACCCATACCCCCCACAATATACAAGAGTAAGACTGCATTTTGAGCTATTATGGAGTCACTTCTATACATACACCGCACAAATGCACACAAATCAGGACAAATATTTTTTTTAAATAAAATTAAAATATGTTTTTATAGATGTTTGATTTTTAGTATAATTTGGGGGTGTTTTTTCTGGTTTCAAGATGGCAAACCCCTTTTCCAAAAGGAGTATTTCCAGAGGCAAGGGAAAGGACTTTCAGTGGCAAAGATCAGAGGTTAGGGGCAGGACTTCAAGTCCCAAGATGGTGACCAGGAGATGGGACCACCCTTGCAGCCCTTGATAACTCGCCAAAACTCTTTAAGCGGCCCTACAGCTGAAATATTTGCCCACTCCTGGATTAGATAGTGAGGAGTCCAGCTGCTTGGTGCACAAGAGCCATGTTAGAAGACCACTAGGGTCTCTGTTAGAGTGCTGTACAGGTGGTATCAAGTTGGTAAGCTTGATGTGTGTGTCTGTTTGTTTGTTCATGAATAAAGCCTTAATGAAGCAACCTATTTAACTTGCAATACCAATGGGTATGTGCAGTGTAATGCCCGCTGGAACACAAGTTAAAATATTGAACCATCACAATGCCTAAATGGTACTACGTGACTCCTGACCTCATAGTTTCATAGTAGCTAGGGTCAGGAGGGACCTGAACAGATCATCTAGCCTGACCTCCTGCCACAGGCAGGAATGAATGCTGGGGTCACAAGACCCCAGACAGGTGATCATCCAACCTCCTCTTGAATTTGCCCAAGGTAGGGGCGAGGATCACTTCCCTGGGAAGTTGATTCCAGATTTTGGCCACCCTAACTGTAAAATATTGCCTTCTGATCTCTAACCTAAACCTATTCTTCATCAGCTTATGACCATTGTTCCTTGTCACCCCA